>WOXC01005235.1:0-600000 GCA_011680675.1 Gymnobelideus leadbeateri
AAAAACCAAATAAGAGAAGTGGAGGAAAAATTGGGAAGAGAAATGAGAAGGATACAGGAAAAGTATGAAATGAGGGTCAACAGCCTGACTGAGGAAAACAACACCTTAAAAAATAGACTAACTCGGGGCGGCTAGGTGGCGCAGTGAATAGAGCGCCGGCCCTGGAATCAGAAGGACCTGAGTTCGAGCCGGCCTCCGACACTTAATCCACACAAACAAAAACCTAGCCGTGTAACCTTGGGCAAGTTACTTAACCCCAATTGCCCTAAAGGGGCGGCTAGGTGGCGCAGTGAGTAAGAGTGCCGGCCTCGGAGTTTGGATGACCCGAGATAAGATCCGGCCTCAGAAAATGAGCACCCACGCATAAATAATGACTAGCCATGTAACCTTGAGCAAGTTACTTAACCCCAATTGCTTTAAAAAAAAATAGACTAACTCAAATGGCAAAAGAGGCTCAAAAAGGCAATGAGGAGAAGAATGCCTTAAAAAGCCGACTTTGCCAGATGGAAAAAGAATCTCAAAAGCTCACTGAGGAGAATCTTTCCTTCGGATTTAAAATGCACCAAAGGGAAACTAGTGACTTTTTGAGAAATCAAGATGCTGTTAAACAGATCCAAGCAATTGAAAGAATAAAAGGCAGTGTGAAATATCTCATGGGAAAAACCACTGATCTGGAAAATAGATCCAGGAGAGATAATTTAAAAATTATTGGACTACCTGAAAGCCATGATCAAAGAAAGAACCTAGAAATCATCCTTCAAGAAATTCTCAAGGAAAATTGCCCTGATGTTTTAGAACCAGAGGGCAAAATAGAGGCTGAAAGAATCCACCAATCACCTCCTGAAAAAGATCCCAAAAAGAAAACTCCTAGGAATATTATAGCCAGGTTCCAGAATTCCCAGATCAAGGAGAAAATAATACAAGCAGCCAGGAAGAAACAATTTCAATATTGTGGAAACACAATCAGAATAGCACAGGACCTGGGAGCTTCTATACTGAGGGATCGAAGGGCATGGAATATGATATTCCAGAGGGCAAAGGAGCTGGGATTAAAACCAAGAATCACCTACCCAGCAAAACTGAGTATCTTGTTTCAGGGGGAAATATGGTCATTCAGTGGAATAGAGGACTTTCAAGCATTCTTGAGGAAAAAACCAGAGTTGAATAGAAAATTTGACATTCAGACACAAGAAGCAAGAGATTCTTGAGAAGGTAAACAGGGAAAAGAAATCAAAAGGAACTTATCAAAGTTGAACTATTTACATTCCTACATGGAAAAACAATAACAGGAACTGATGAAACCTTTTTCAGTATGAAAATAGTTGAAAAAGGGTATATGGGCATATGAATACATATGTGAATTTGTGTATATATGTTTACAGGTATACATGGATAGAGGCCACAGGTTGAATTTGGTGGGAAGGGATGATACTTAAGGGCTGAAGTTAAGAGGTGAGAGAGGAATGTAGCAAGAGGAAATGAGGAGTGACGGGGGCAGGGGGGTAAACTATCTCATGTAGAAGAGGCAAGGGGAAGTGTTTGCAGGGTAGGGAAAGAACAGGAAGGCAAAAAGGCAAAATCATATTCTCATTGAATTTGGCTCAGGGAGAGAATGACATACATACTAAATGGGATATCTCACCCTGCAGGAGAGTAGGGGGGAGGGTGATGAGAGGGGGGATGATGGAGGGGAGGGCATACTGTGGGGGAGGGGAGGTTGGAGGCACCCACTTTTGAAGAGGAACAGGATCAAAGTAGGGAATGGACCAGGTGGGGGGTGGGATGGGGAATATAGTCTTTTACAATATATCTACTATGGTAATGTTTTGCATATCTATACATGTACAACACATACTGAATTGCTTATATTCCCAGAGGGAGTGGGTGACAAGGGAGGAAGGGGATGGATCTGGAATTCAAAGTTTTAAAATTAAATGTTTCAAATATATATAAATACTATTATTAATACTATTTTGCATGTAATTGGGAGATAAGATGTGCAGGCATTGGAGCACAGAGATTCACCTTGCCCTAATGGAAAAGTTGAAGGGGGTATGGGAGAGAGCAGATTGGATTAGGGGATAGATATCCTGTGGGACTGCTATTCTGGGGTGGTGGGTAGGGGGAAAATGGGGAAAAAATTGTAACTCAAAATCTGGCAGAAATGAATGATGTAAACCAGAAGTTAATAAAGCATTTGAAAAAAAATATTGATAATCGCTATGCTTTAAGATTTACAAATAATTTTATATATATTATCTCACTTGACCCTCACAAAAGTCCCATGAAGTAGATGATATCAGCTCCATTTTTCAGATTAGGAAAACTGAGGATCTATGTCAGAATATAGAAGATCAGAGTTTAAGTAATTTTAAATACTACACATTGCAGTCCTGTTGTTAGACACATTTTTAACCCATGACTTTACTCTGCATCTGTCTTCTCTCATGAATGCAGCTTTGTGAACTTGAAAGATTGGAACTCACGGCTCCCTCATTCAGAGTTCTCTGGGACAGAATTTCTCTATTGGGGAGGATTAGAACCAGCAAGAAGAAGAGCCCAACCCCTGGCTATTTGTCCTTCATTCTCAAAGAGGACCATGACATCAGGAAGATGGTGCCATGACATGCAAGTGAACTATATTTAAGTGAGGGAAGGTTGTGCAAAGACACCAGCCTTGCTTTGTCCTCCAGAACCATCTGGGTCCGGTGGCCAGATATCAATCAGGGCAATTGGAGATGGCCCAGGATATAATGGCATGGCTTACCAGAAAACATGGGCCTGATGGAAATTATTTAGACAGTGCAGAGCCAAGGTGAAATGTAAAATACCCATTCAGTAGTCCAGTAGATTGCTTCTTGCAAGTCTCAGTATCCTGAGAGAATATAATAGTAGTTATGATGCTATTACTCTTTGTTTAAGGTTTTCTGTCATTACATACTTATGAATCTTGTTTGTAGAAAATGCATAACCTTTCTATACCAGAGCTACACGGTATAATGAGTAACTTTCTACTCCCCCTCCGCTTTTTAAGGAGACCCTAGCAAGAGCCAGGCCTAAGTTTTAAATAATTCTCCCTTGGGCTCCAGGGTGAAGGCAAGAACAACAGAAAAGCCTGACCCCTCTCTTTAGCAGAACTGAAACCCATCTACACCCTTTTGAGTCTAGAGCTGAGATCCCTGCCCCTCCTTTTTGGAGTGAGGGGGTTCTGTGAGGTCAAAACTATTTTTCATATAATACTAAGAAGTTTTCATTTAATGTAGAAAATACCAATAGATATGGCCCACACAAACAAAAGTTTTTATTGAGTCTTCAATAATTTTTAAGATTTAAAGGAGTCCTGTGATCACAAAGCTTGAAAGCTACTGATTTAGAACATAAAATATCAGAAGTAGAAGTCTAAGAACACAGAATGTCAGAACTAAAAGGGCCCTTAGAACAGAGAATGACCTTAGAACTGGGAGGGGGTCTTAGAACATAGAATGTCAGCACAAGGAGGATCCTTAGAACCCAGAATGTCAGAGCTGTGAGGGGGCTTAGGACATGGAAAGTCAGAGCTGGGATGGGACTTAGACCATGGAATATCAGAGCAGGAAGGGACCTCAGGACATAGAATGTAAGAGCAAACAAGACCCTGGAACACAGAATGTTGGAGCTGGAAGGCGTGCTGGAGCCCAGAATGTTAGTGCAGGAAGGGCCCTTCCAGAGCCTCTCCACGGCACTCGGTGCTACAGCAGGATGGCAGGTGAAGCCAAATATTTGTGCTAATCCCTGTGCCAGTGAGTGACTCTCAGGTTACGGGCAGCCGTGAATAGGATCTGTGTTTCCTCACGATCGGGTTTCCTGGAATTGCAGCAGGACCAGTTATCTCTGGGAGCCTCTGAGAAGCCTTCAGAGCTACTGGCTCTGGGCCGTGCCAGCCAGGGAATGGGCCCAGGCGCCCCTCAACCTAGGCTTCCTTGATTTCCTTTGCCAGCGGCAGAGTTCTGTACCCCTACAGGGTGGCCAGACATTGAGGACAAGCTGTTCAGAGGTGCAGCCTGCTGTCATTTATGGCCAGCAAATTGTGAAAATAATGATAAAAACACAGGCTCTAGAAGAGCTAGGCTCCAATCCTATCTCTCCAACTTACTACTTGGGTGACAATGGACAAATGCCTTCCCTTCTCTGGGTCTCAGTTTCCTTATCTGTAAAGTGAAAGGAATTGAATTAGATAGGCTTGTAAGAGCACTTCCAACTTGAAATCCCTGGATCTTATTTTGAAAATGGCCAAAGACTCCTTCTCACCATTCAAGTCAACAAGCATTTGCCTTGTTTGTGCAAAGCAATGTGCTTCAGGAGAGGGGAATAAAAACCAATGCGACCCAGAGCCTGCCCTCAAAGGACTTACAGTCTACTAAGGAAAATGTATGTGCAGATATGAATATTATATGAGGTAGCAGGTGATAGGGAAGAACAGAGACATCTAGACCAAGTTCTAGCATTGTGGGAGGACAAGATGATCGGTGGGGTACAGTCTCTGTTTTCCCTAGCCTAAGCAAGAAGACCAAGCAGATAAATAAGAAGCAGGTAGATGATATAATAGATAAAGCAAAAAGTAGGCAAATAAGAGTTCCTCTCCCTCTATGGGCCTCAGGGCCATCATCTATAAAATGAGGAGTTTGGACAAGATAATCTCTAAGGCCCCTCCCACCTCTGACATCCTGTGTTCTAAGGGCCCTCCCAGCTCTGATATCCTGTGTTCTAAGGGCCCTACCACCTTTGACATCCTGTGTTCTAAGGGCCCTCCCAGCTCTGACATCCTGTGTCCTAGGGGCCCTCCCAGCTCTGACAGCCTGTGTTCTGGGGCCTTCCCAGCTCTGACATCCTGTGTTCTAGGGGCCCTCCCAGCTCTGACAGCCTGTGTTCTAAGGGTCCTCTGAACTCTGACATACTATGTTCTAAAACCCCTTCCAACTGTGAAATTCTGTCTTCTAAGGGTCTTTCCAGTTCTTATTTTCTAAGCTTTAAGGCTCTTTTCATTTCTGATATTGTTTGTTCTAAGGTCTCTTCCAGCTTTGATGTTTTATTCTCTAAGGTTCCTCCCAGGTCTGACATTTTCTGTTCTAAACACCCTCCCACCTCTGACATTCTATGTTCTAAGGGTCCTCCCATCTCTGACATTCTGTGTTTTTAGGGTCTTCCCACCTCTGACATTCTATGTGCCAAGTTCCTTTCCAACCTTAACATCCTGTATTCTCTTACAGTTTTTTATATTATTAAATGTGACAGAATGTCAGAGAAAAACATCAATATGGACTTGAAAGGTTAGAGAGGGCATATGAAGTAGGTAAGGTAAGTTGGCCCCTGAAGATGAGTAAGATCTGGATATGGGGCATGCCAGCTGAACAAAGACACAGAATTAGGTGTGAGTATGACAGGTAAAGGAGAAAGACTCATTAGGTCAGTCTCCATCCCCAATTGCCATTGACATGCCAAGCTATCCAGTAGGGCCCTCCAGAACTTCCTTCCTACATCTTCCCAAACTTGTCTGCATTTTTCCCATTCCAGTCATGACAGTCTAGCTTGGGTTGGCCAACCTAACCCTTCAGGAGCAACTTATTTCCTCTGAAAAGCTATACCTATTTCCCACTCAGTCGCCACAAGTAAACAATAGGCCTGGCAATAGTTACATGGTCCAGTTCACTAGACTTTACCAAAAACTATGACAAAGACAAACCAGGCTCTAGTTTTAATTCAAACGGCCGGTAGGCCTTTCCTGATGGTAAATCGTTCTTGTTACCATTATTAATAAATGATAAGTTCCAGGAGCAAATTAACAAATGAAGCAATGGCATAAAGGAAATTACTAAATAAGTAATAAATACATTTAAATAAATTCAGATTTATCCAGGGTTGGGAAGAGAAGAAGGGAAGAAAGAAAACATTTCTTAGGCACCTATTTTATGCAAGACACTGTGATAAGCACTTTACACATAGAGTCCCATTTGACATATGTTACTCAATTAGAATTTGCAATAAATATATTCTATATTCATGAAGAGAGCATCTTAATTTGCCCATATTTAATGCTGTGCTTTCTCCAGAGTTTCCCTTTGTTCATTCCCAGGGCCTTCAGCTCCCTTAAACAGAGAAGCTGTTGGCAGGGTCCAGAGCTCCAAGTTCTCATGGATTCAAGATACAGAGGATGTCCCTTCTCCTCCTAGGGCTAACATGAGTAGTATTGAATAAAACACCTTCCTAAGGGCTATAATGCAATATTGGTAGTTTTACGTCACTCTTTCCTTGGCTTTCTGATGGGCCCTAAGTACATATCATCAGTAGATACTACTCACATGAATCATAGAAGACACAGAACCCCTAGAACACAGAATGTCAGAGACAGAATGGAGGGCTAGAACATGGAATTTACAAGCTGAGAGGGACCTTAGCACACAAAATGTCAAAGCCTAAAGGGGCCTTAGGACATTAAATGTTAGAACTGGAAGGGGCCTCAGAATAGGGAATGTCAGAATTTGGAGGACCCTTAGAATATAAAGTACCCAAGCTAGGTAGGAATTAGGAATCTCTTACTCTAACACCCTTATTTGACAAATAGGGAAACTGAGGCAGGGAATGCTTTGCCCAATGAACAGCTAAGATAGGATCCCAGGACTCCATATTCTAAATCTAGTGTTCTTTCCATCACACTGTTCCCAAGACTGGAGGCAGTCTCCTCACAAAATCTAAAACCTCAAGAATCTGAAGGGACCTGACCTTCATCCCTCTCTACTTCTATCCCCTCATTTTTCAAATGAGGAAATGGATATTCTGAGAGATTTTCTCAAGTCACCCAGCTAAGATCACACATAGGAACCTAGATTTTAAGCAGGAGGGACCTTCAAAGATTATCTCATTCAACTTCCTCAATTTACACATGACGAAGCTGGAGTCCACAGAGATTAAGTGACCTATCCAAAATCCCATAGGTAATGTGTCAGTCAGGATTCGAACCCAGATCTTCTGGTTCCAAGTCCAACACTCTTTTACCAGACACACCACCATGTCTTGTGATGGCTCCAAGAAACATACTGGATGTTGAGATGCTTTGAACTGGTTGAGTGGAACATATGAGAGAGGGGAGTCCAGGGCAAGGTGTCAGGTCTTGGACATTTAAATATTTGCTCTTAGACAGGACATTCTTCAGTTTATCGGCCAATTTGTTGAATTAGTTAGAGGCTCAGCCCTGCAGAGGGCTATTTGACCCAGATATTCCAGGGGAAGATTGTTACCTGCAGCTTCCCTCTGATACTGAGGGCACAGCAAATCACAGTAGAGACCTTGAGGAAGCTTATCCAAGACTGAGCAGCACAAGAGGGGGCGGGAAGAAAGGAGAGAAGGAGGAGGGGAAAAAGAGGGAGGGGAAGGCAGGACAGACAGTCCCCCAGGCAGCACATGTGCTCTTCCCCCGTGCCTCCACACCCCAGACATATGTAGGCGGACAGGCATGACTGGGGTTAACTCCCTGGGGTGCTCCCCAGGCTAAGGTGAGGACAGGCATACAGACACACCCATCTCTCACTCCTGAAGAATAGTACCTGGCATCTCTAAAGCACTTTAGACAGCCTTGCATTTATTATCTCTTTTGAACCTCACAATGACCCTGGGAGACGGGAATTTCAGGAGTTACTCTCTGTGTTTGACAGCTGCTACCAGGGTCCTAAGTCTAGAGCCAGAAGGGCCCCCAGAGGATGCCCAGTCCAAGCCCCTTATTTCATAGATGAGAAAACTGAGTACAGAAACAGTAAGTAATGTGCCCATGACTACACAGATAGTAAGTTTCAGAGCCAGGATTTCAACATTCTTCCCAATGTTTTATCTTATATCCCTAGAGAAAAGTCCTTTCTCTAGGGGCAAACAGGATAGAAACCACGGCTAGGAGGAATGATCTCCCCCACACCTGACCCTGGCATCTAAATCAAGAAGCACATGGCTTCCAGCTAGATTATGGCCCTGAGCCAAAAGGGGCTGAGAGATATCCAAGGATGGAAGAATCCTTGGGGCCAGGAAGGTTCCTTTGGAGGGCAGCTTTATCCATCCCTGTGTCCAGGTGAAATTCACTCAGTTGGCTAAAAGGAAGAGAATGTAAGGATGGGAAAGTTGCTAAGTGTGCTGGTCAGTGCATCTACATATGTCACTTAAAGTTTGGGGGCTTCAGTTTCCTTATTAGCAAAAGAAGGGGAAGAGGGGTGGGTAGGTGGCATAGTGAATAGAGCACCAGCCCTGGACTCGGGAGGACCTGGGCCCAAATCTGGGCCTCAGATACTTAACACTTCCTAGCCTTGTGACCTTGGGCAAGTCACTTAACCCCAATTGCCCTGCCCCCCCCAAAAAAAAGCAAGATGAAGAAGAAGGAAGAAGAAAAAGGAAGAAGGAGGAGGAAGAAGGAAGATGAAGAAGAAGAAGGGAAGGGGGAAGGGGAAGGAGGAGAAGGGATTAGACCATCTCTAAGGTCCCTTTCAGCACTAATTTTCTATGACCTAATACTCTTTCAAATTCTGATGCCCTGTATTCTTGAGCTCTGACATTTTCTACCCGAAGGCCCTTCTCTAAGCTCTGACATTCTATATTCTAATGATGGGGAAGGAATTGAGAAGCACAGCATTCTGGAGCAGAGGGCCCCCCCATTCTGGAGCTGCCAGAATTACCAGGCTTTTGGAGCAGTGAAGCATATTAAACATAATATGCCTAGATTTCAACAGAGCATTTGACAAAGTCATCCACATTGACCACATGCGGATAAATGTGGACTAGATGGAGTACAGCTAGGTGGATCCGGCTAATCCAGCACTGACTCAGAAGGAGTTTGCTGGAGCACACCAGGTTTCCACCATTTTGTCAATGCACTGGATGAAAGCAGGGGTGTGCTAGAACCAGCTTGCGCTGCCTAGTGAGAGACAAGTTTTCATCATGAGCATTTACCCCTCCAAGATCGTCAAATGCTACAAATTAGGGTTTAATTTATGGTTTTGTTGATTGTCTAGAGTTTAAAAAGTGATGGAGAAAATGTTCATAATACATATTAAAACTTGAAAGTGTGTCCTGTGAACGTTTTCTTTTGGAAAGTCAGTTGTTAAACACTTACCAGCACACCCCTAGATGAAAGCATAGATGTCATGGGGATCATATTTGCAGAAGGCACAAAACTGATAAAACATTATACGACAGCATCAGAATACAAAATAAAGGTAATGACAGACAAAAGTAAGTGCTAACTGAAAATGAAATCGTATAGGGATAAATGTAATATTCTATAATTTTATTTTTGCTTTTTGGAGGGAAGGGCAGGGCAATTGGGCTAAGTGACTTGCCCAAGGTCACACAGTAAGCGTTAAGTGTGTGAGGCTGGATTTGAACTCAGGTCCTCCTGACTCCAGAGCCAGTGCTCTATTTACCATCCCATTTAGCCATCCCTATAATTTAATTTTTAAAAATCAACTTCACACTCATACACTTACTTAATTTCATTACTCTGGGCAAGTCACTTAACCCTGATTGCCTCAAAAGAAAAAAAAAATCCCATAAGAAAAAAATCACCTTCAAAAACAGGGCTTAGATATTGACCATGATACACTTCCCACTCAATAAACTCACTTGGTTCTTGATCACATTTGATCACTTCCAGGATCAAATATAAAATCCTCTGTCCTCATGTAAAACCCTTCCTAACCTGGCCCCCTCCTACCTTTCCATCTTCTTACACCTTACTCCCTAACGTGTGCTCTTCAATCTGGTGACAAAGGCCTCCTGGCTGTTCCAAGAACAAGACACTCCATCTCTCAGCTCTTGGCATATTCCCTGGCTGTCCTTCACATCTGGAATGCTCTCTCCTCATATCTACCTCCTGTCTTCTCTGGCTTCCTTTATGTCCCAATTAAAATCCTACCCTTTGCAGAAAGCCTTTCCCAACCCTCTTACTTCTAGTGCCCTCGCTCCATTAATTATTAACTATTATTAGCTCAATTAATTAATTAACTTCTTATTTATCCTGTATACGGTTTGTTCATACATAGCGATTTGCATATTGCTTCCTCCATTGGACCATAAGCTCCTTGAGAGCAGGAACTGTCTTTTACCTTCCTTTGTATCCCCAATGCTTAACATAGTGGCTTACATATGGTAGGTATTTAATAAATGGTTATTAACTGACACTGTGAAAAAGATCTGGTGGTTTTAGTGGACTGCCAACTAACTCAAAGTGAGTTGACAACACGATGTCATAACAGCCAGAAAAACTTGGGCAGTCTCAGGCTGTATTAGAAGAAACAGTAGAACTCCAGACTAGAGATGAGCAGCATCCTGTAGCCAGATCTTTGCCCTGGCCAGAGCTCATCGGAGTATTTGGCTACTATCCTTTAATAAGCACCTTTACAAACTTCTGTGCATCCATAAAAGGGTAGCCAGGACAGAGAATGAAACTAGAGATTGCTCCATGCAAAGGTCAATTAAAGGAATTTGTCTGGTGTGTGTGTGTGTGTGTGTGTGTGTGTGTGTGTGTGTGTGTGTCCTAGAAAAGAGAAGACAGCCAAATTCAAACACTTGAAGGCTTGGAAAGAGATTAGATTTGTTCTGTTGGCCTCAGAGAAAAGAACTAAAAGAATGGGTAGAAGGTGTGGAGAGGAGGGGTGAATTGATTATCCCTAATTTTTAGCCTCAGAGAAAAAAAAAAGCTGACCCAACCCTTCCACCCTCTAGAGGTAGTAAGCAGACACTCACTGGCAGTTCTGATGAAGAAGATGACCCCTCACCTTGTTCTTGATGACCTCCATTCCCTTGACTATTTGGATCTTTTCACTGTCCCTTCCTCACTGGCCACACTCCCCTCCCTTAACTGTTTCACCCCCTTGGTGAATCGGTTCAAGTCTAATCGCTATCTTCAAACCCTGTTCCCCTCATCCTATCATTGAACACACCTTGACGAATCCCAACTTTGCATTACTCCCATAATCACTTCTAATCACGTGTTGATAAACAGAGATGGGGGAAATAGTGAAACTTCTCTTTAAAAGGCCTCATTTGATCTTAACCATTCCTACTAGCTCTTCATCCTCTATCTTTCCTCTCCTAGGCTTGGCTAAATTCTCTGAAAAGCCACCCACTCAGTGCCTCCACTTCCTCTTCCCTCCTTTGCTTCTAAACCTTCTACAATCTGCTTCTAATCTCACCAACTCACTGAAACTACTCTCTCCCAAATTACCAATAATCTCCTTTTCTTAATCCTCATCCTTCCTTTGACACAGTTGATCATTCTCTACTCTTCAATCCTTATCTCTAAGCTTCTAAAATCTATGGGGAGCCACTGAATCTTCTTGAGTGGGGATGGTCACGGTACATCAGAATTGGCATGGAATATCAGTTTGGGGACACTGTGGAGAATAGATAGTAGAAGAGAGAAGCTGAGTTCAAGGAGACCAATTAACAAGCTATTGTGATAGTATGACCGCAAGAGTCCCTGTGTGTGCATTTTTTCACGTGTATATTCTGGCCATACAATATAAAGACAGATATACATATATATATACATACATATATAATACATTATAATATAATATATTGTTATATTATACTATACTATATTGTACTATACTGTGTTATGTTATGTTGTGTTGTATTATGTTGTGTTGTGTTGCATTGTGTTATGTTGTGTTATGTTATGTTATATTATGTTTATTTGCCACACATATTCCCTAGTCGTATATGTTCTCTATGTGCCCTCCCCCACTGGTGGTATTGTAACTTATGGTCAAGGTACCTTGTGTGTGCATGGGAAACAGGATATGGTCATTTCTTACCACTTAACTTGCTCTCTTGTTTGATTAAATGTCCTTTGCTTGGAAATAATGTATCCTCTACTTGGCTGATAAAAGTAAATGCACCTCTGGGGGCTCATGGCCTATTTCGAGAAGAAACTGTCCATGGAGTATCCAAAGCTAGGGCAGCTTTTCTAGGGGTTTATATATGAAGTGGATTCTGTGTGCTGTTCCTAATATAGCTTTTCAAAATCCATTCTGTCATTTTTAGCCTCTTTGCCAGCCTCAGTTCATTCTAAATTTGAGCACCCTAGTGATACAGGAACAAGCCACACTTTTATAGTCACCCTCTCTTATCTATTCTTGGTTCTAACTTCCATATCTGCCTTTTAAATATTTAGGCTGGTCAAAATTCCCTGTGTATCCACTTTGGTTTCTTTTTACAATGTTCCTTTTTTCTCTTCATTCCTCCTGGGGCTCCATTCCTTGACTCTCTGAACCAGGGATAGGGAACCTGTGGCCTTCTAGGTCCTTAAGTGAGGCCCTTTAACTGATTCCAAACCTCACAGAACAAATGCGCTTAATGAAAAGATTTTTTCTGTAAAACTTGGATTCAGTCAAAAGGCCTCACCCAAGGACGTAAAAGGCCACATGTGCACTTGAGGCCGTAGGTTCCCCACCCCTGTCTCTAGACTTTCTCCACATGCCACAGCAGCCTTTTTACCCTGGCAGTTCACTGAGCCCCTGTGGCCCTTTCTCTGATTAGTTGGTCCCTCCCTGAATCTCCAGACTTTCTCTGTCATGTCCCTTCCCTGGTATTTTCTCACAGCTCCCCTCTCCCAGCCTTTTTGCTCCCTTTTATGTACTGTTTTCCACTATTAGAATGTCAACTCATTGAAGGCAGGGGGTATCTTTCTTTTGCTTGTATTTGTATTTCCAGCACTTAGTACAGTACCTAGCACATTGTGAGGGCTTAATTGACATCACTTTGTTCTATTTAATGTCTTCAGAAATTAATTCTTGAGAACCTCCTTCTCTCCTGAACTGACTTCTCCTGTAACAATTTTGGTCTGTGGGATACCACCTATCTTTCCTTTGAAGCAGTTTGATCTCCAAAAATCTAAGGTCTTTGTCAGTCTATTCTCAGTTTCCCTCTCCTTCTATTGATAAAGTCTAAAATGAAACTGTCACTTCTCCCCAGGATCCTGTCATGTCCACCCCAGCAACAACTTCCTACTTTTTAATGAGAAGCCTGTCCTGACTAGCTCCCCTCATCACTTCCTCTTCTTTTTGAAGGACGAAGTTGTAATTACAGAAAACCAATATTTAGCTCTTCTGCTCTGGACAAAGAGAATTGTAACAGTTGGTCAGAATGACAGTCATCCAGTCAGTCAGTCGGTCAGTCAGTTGACAAGCATCTATTGAATGCTTACTATGTGCCAAGAACTGGAAAAACAAAATTAGTTCCTGTCCTCCATAGACTGTGAGCTCCTATGTACAAACAAGAGATATACAGGAGAGAACAAAGGTATTCTCAGAGGGAAGACGCTAGCGGGGTGTGGGAGGGGGTAGATTGGATATGTGGGCCAAAAAAGCTAGAAGAGGGAAGGAATAGACATAGCTTGTGAATGTGGGTGACTGGAAGGACAGTGATGCCCTACCCAGTAACTGAGAAGTGCAGAGGGAAAAAGGATTTGGAGAGAAATTGAGTCAGCTGTTTTGGCTATAATGAGCTTGAGGTGACTATTGATAGACATTCAGGCCAAATATCCAAAAGGCAGGTGGTAATATGAGAGTGTAGCTCAGGGGAGAGGTTAGGGCTGGATATATAGATTTAGGAGTCATCTGCATAGAGACTGAACTCACAGTAACTGAAAAGGAAGGGAAACAGTATAGAGGGAAAAGAAAAAAGGGGGCATGGCAGAACCTTGGGGAACACTCACAGTTAGTAGGTATAATCTTGATGAGACCCAGCAAACACAGAGGTCAGACAGATAGGAGGAGAACCAGGAGAGAGGAATCTTAGAACAGAGGCTGTCAGGGATGGCTAGGTGGCACGATGAATAGAGCACTGGCCCTGGAGTCAGGAGGACCTGAGTTTAAATCCAGCCTCAGACACAACACAAAAACTAGCCGTGTGACCTTAGACAAGTCACTTAACCTTAATTGCCCTCCAAAAGGAAAAAAAAAAAGAACAGAGGCTGTCAGAACTGGGAGTGACCTCAGAACTAGATCCAAAATTGAGTCACAAGATGAAGTCAGTATGGTTCAATCGATTCCTAAGATGCCCACAGTTGAGAATGCATCTAAGAAGCACATATTTCCTATAATGAATTAGACATAGAATACAGAACGTTAGAACTGGCAGGAACCATTGGAACCATTGACTGTCCCCCATACCTGGAATACTTTCTGTCCTTGACTCCACCAGGTTCCCTGGCTTTCTTCAAGTTTCAGTTCAAATCTCACCTTCACAGGTTTTCTCAGACATCCCCTTTCTAAAGTGCCTGCCCCTCTGAGATTGCTCTGTATAAAACTTGTATACATACAGAGCAATCTCTGTATATACCTAGTCATTCTCGTGTTGTCTCTCCCATTATAATGTGAGCTCCATGAGGGCAGGGCTTTTTTTTGGCTCCTCAGTGCCCTGGCAGGCACACCAGGCATAGGTAAGTGCTTAATAAATGTTCATTGATTGATTGACCCTTAGAACAAAGAATGCCAGAACTGGGAGAGACCTTAGCCTATAGATTGTCAAAGTTGGAAGGAGTCTCGGAACAGGGAATGATAGAGTTGAGAGGGCCCTTAAAGCACAAAGAATTTTGAATTGTAAAGACAAAATGTATCCATAGAATTAATTTAGATTTTCAATTTTTTAATTATGAAAAGCAATGTATACTGCTAAGCCAAGGACCTTAGAAAACATCTCATCCAAAATGCTCCCTTTGCCATGAGTGAGCTGAGACCCAAATGGCTAAGTGATTTGCTCGATGTATTAAGAAGCAGAGTGGAAAATGGAAGCCAGGTTATCTGATTCCAAATCCCTTGCTGGCTTTCACTGTGGAGTCAGGGCAGGATGTGGAATCCTCCCTCCCAGCATTCTTCACATCCTCTCATACAGCCTTCAGGCCAAGCTGGTCCTAGGAGTTTAAAGAAAGCTGCCCCGCCAGGAGGCTGGGAATGTGAAAGGGCCTGGGAAACCCCCCTGAGCTCAACCTGTCCCTAGAAGCCAACCAAAGGGACAAGAATGTCAGCTCAGGATTGAGGTTTGAAAGCCTTCCATGGGGCCTTTCAGCCTGAGGGCTGACCCTGAAAAGGGTCCCACATACCCCAAAGAGAGCATAGCGGTCTGAGGATTAGCATGGCCTAAAGCCCACCACGCTTCATGGGATCACTTGGGGCAAGAAAGAAGCACTCAGGATTAGAGACAAATCCTTTCCGCACAAAGGGCAGCCCAGCAACTCCCTGGCCCTTTAGGGATCCCCAGGAAGCAGACTGATCTGACCTCCCCATCGGAGTGAGCTGAACAGGGCTGGTGGGAGGCAGGTCAGGCCTCCTCCTTTGTCCTTGGGATCCCAGGCAAAGAGATGTCCACCACACATGTACACACAAATACAAACTCCCCAGCACATAAGCGGCCCCCAGGATAAGATAGCAAGATTCTTCAGCCAACTCCTACCTAGGGCCAGCAGAAAGGTAATATCTACCTTGTCTGTGTCTGGGCAGCTTTAGTAAACTGGTGATGTCTTTAGACCCTTTCTCAAAATAAGATTTTTAGATGCATAAAATAAAATACATACAACTACAAAAGAAAACAATTACATTGGGGAAAAAAAGCAATTTCAAGGAAGCCAAATTAAGTGACGGTAGTAAGAGAAATATTAACTAAGCAGGCAGCCCTTTCCCTTCTTGGAGATCCTCCCACTCTCCTGAGCCTAGCTCTCCAGAGATCAGCCCACTTCTTCCTTATTGCTCTAGCTCAATCAATTAATCAAGAAGCAAGTAATGAACAAACATTTATTAAGCTCTTACTATGTACCATGAACTCTGCTGGACCTCTGGGCTATGAAGACTAGGAATGAAACCATTCAAAATAATATAGAAAATACTAGGAAGGGTCCTTGGGGTCACCATGAGATGACTAAGAGGACAACCACTGGTTGGAAAAAATGTAGAGAGATTTCTTGACCAAGCATAGGTTAGCCCCAGCTCTGAGATCCTATGATTTTGCAGATAAGGAAACTGAGGGTCATAGAGATTAGCATTTAACTAGTTGAGCATTTAAGATGAGACTCAGATCCAACTCTCCTTCCCTACAAGATGTGGCCTCTATGAACTTCTTTTTCTTCTCCAACTAGAGATCAGACTTCAGACTCAATGGTCCAAAGGTCAGCTCTTTACCTTCCTCTACCCTAGTCCCACCCTTCAAGGAATGCCTTTCCTAATTTCCCCATCTTTGAGAGCAGTACCACCAATAAATGAGTCAATCAACAAGCGTTTATTAATTGGTTGCCATGATGTGCTAGGTACTTAGAGATGTAATGATAAAAATAACAGTCCCTGCCCTCAAAAAGCTTACTTCCTAGCAGTAGACCTAACTTCTGCATGGAATAATATGCTGCTAAATGTTAGACAAACAGCTCTCTGGGGGGGAATGCACCTAACAACACATTTTTAAGTTTAATTTTGTAGTATTAACATTTTCTCCATCACTTTATTAAGCCTAGACAATCAACAAAGCCATAAATCTGTACTGATTTGTACCATATGCTAATTGTTAGTTCTTCTGTCATCTCATCTTCATCACCCCATTTGGGGCTTTCTTGGCAGTACTGGAGTGGTTTGCCATTTCCTTCTCCACCTCCTTTTACAGATGAGGAAACTGAGGCAGACAGTACTAAGTGACTTGTCTAGGGTCACACATCTAGTATGTAAGTCTCTGAGATTGGATTTGTACTCAGATCTTCCTGACTCCAGAACTAGCGCTCCATCCACAGGGCTACCTAGCTGCCCCACACTAATTTGTAGTGTTTGCCAATTTTGATGAGGTAAATGCTAACTGGTAATTTACCAGTTATGAGCTGTCTCTAGAACACCCCAGACACATTGATAGCTAGAAAGATTTACTAACTGGGTGACCCTGGGCAAATCATTTTGCTGCTATTTGCCTCAGTTTCCTCAACCGTAAAATAGAGTTAATAATAGCACCTACTTGAGGGTCATCCTGAGGAACAAAAGAGATAATATTTGTAAAAAAGTAAAACTTACTTAGTACAGTGCCTGGAGGATTTCAGGAGCTGTACAAATGCTTGCTCCCTTCCCTTGCTCTATATACAAAACAGTTACACAGTAACCTTGGGGATGGTGGGGGAGTGGGAAAAGCGCTGGAAGTTGGAGGGAGGAGTAGAATTAGGAAGGGCCTCATGGATTTGAAAGAGACAAGAATCTAGTCCAATGAGTACCTGAAACGGAATGCCTTTCTCTGTACAACACCTAGCTTCTGTTTGAAAACCTTCAGTGATAGAGATCTCCCTAGATAGGGAGAGAGAGACAGAGACAAAGAGAAACAGAGATGGAGAGAGAGAAAGAGAGAGACAGACAGAGAGAGAGAGAGAGGAGAGACAGAGAGAGACACAGAGAGAGACAGAGCAAGACAGAGAGACAGAGAGGAGAGACAGAAAGAGAAAGAGGCAGAGAGAGAGACACAGAGATAGAGAGAGACAGAGAGAGAGAGAGAGAGAGAGAGACAGAGATGGAGAGAGAGAGAAAGAGAGTCAGAAAGAGACAAAGACAGAGATATGGAGAGACAGAGATGGAGAGAGAGAAAAAGAGAGAGACAGCGAGACAAAGAAAGAGAGTCAAAGAGACAGAGAGAGAGAGAGAGAGAGAGAGAGAGAGAGAGAGATGGATAGGTAGATAAATAAATTTCACTTTTTCGTGATCCCATTTGGGGTTCTCTCAGCAAAGACACCAGAATGATTTGCCATTTCCTTCTCCAACTCATTTTATACATGAGGAAACTAAGGTAAACAGGTTTAAGTGACTTGCCCAGGGTCACCCAGCTAGTAAGTGTCTGAGGCCGGATTGGAACTCATGAAGAAGTCTTCATGATTCCAAACCCAGTACTCTATCCACTGTGCCACCTAGCTGCCCAGTTAGATACATTGACAGTATGTATTAAGCAATTACTTTGAACCAGACACCGTGCTACATGCCAGGCATAAAAATGGAAGCCAGCAAAATAGTTCCAGGGCAGCTAGAGGGCACAGTGAAAATAGCATCAGCCCTGGAGTCAGGGGGACCTGAGTTCAAATTTGACCTCAGACATTCTAATTGGAAAGATAAGATATAAAGAGATGGGGAGGGGAAGAGAAGGGCAATAGGAGGAAGAGGGCAAGGCAGCCAGTGAGAAGTCCAGAGACTGGGTTGATCTAGGAGTGAAATTAACATGGCTGGGAGCCCTCATGGAATGGAGGTCTAGCCTTGGGAGTCACCAAGTCAGGAGAACAGGGCCTCAAGATAGACATTTCTCCAGGCTGGGAAGGCAGCTGGGAAGGACACAGAGAAGTCCAGAGACTGAGTCAGTTTCCCAGTCTTAATGTCCATCATCTGATGCCTCTGTCTCTTTCACTCCTCTGTCAATCAAGAGATCCTCTGAAGCACTATCCTTCAGTCACCTTGGTTCTAAATGGGTTCTAAATGGCTACAATGGGCTCACAGAATCAGGCCCTGAAGGGAACTCTGAAGCCACCTTGTCTCAGGGATTTTCATCCATAGCTGACCAAGAAGCCTCTCAACGGACAATATCCCCTACCAATAATAGCTCCTTAAAGTTTGCAATTCTATCGTGCTCCCATTAAATTTCCTCTTATTAGACTGGCCCAACTTCTAGTCCAGGGGTAAAATTTGGAGTTAATCAAAAGCCCACACTTAAGGACCTAGAAGGCCACAGATCCCCCACCCCCATTCTAGTATTTTAAGATCATTATGGATCCTGATATCATCACCATCATCATCACCAACACCACCATCACCATCATCACCATCACCATCATCACCACCACCATCATCATCACCATCATCATCACCATCACCATCATCATCACCATCACCATCATCACCATCACCATCATCACCATCATCATCACCATCACCATCATCACCATCATCATCATCATCACCATCACCATCACCATCATCATCACCATTATCACCATCACCATCATGACCATCATCATCACCATTATCACCATCACCATCAACATCACTTTACAAATGTTATTTCATTTGATCCTCACAAGAACCCTGGGAGGTAGGTGTTATTATCATCCCCATTTCACAAGTGAGAAGACTGAGGCTGAGGGAGAGGTGAAGTGAAATACCTAGAGTCACAAAGCTGCTAAGTGTCTGAGGCAGGATTTGAACTCGGATCTTTCTAGGTCTAAATCCAATGCCCTTGCTCACTGTCACCTAGCTGCCTTCTGCTATTTAGAAGGTTTTCTTTATATCACATTGAAGGCTGCTTCTCTGCTGCTTCCGCCTATTTTTGCCTACTGGGGCCAAGAAGAACAAGGGGTAAATCCATCTTCCACATAATAGCCATTCAGATACCTGAAGGTGACTATCACAGTCCACTCTGAGGGGGTTATAAATTCCCATTTCCTTCAAATGATCCTCCTCTGGCCTGGTCTATAGGACTCTCCCCGTCTTGGTTGTGCTCCTCTGAATGCTCTTTTATTTAGTTTTATTCTTCATAAAATATGGTGCCCAGGACTGAATCCCATACTCTAGATGTGGTCTGACTAGGGTAGAGGATGGTGGGACCATCACTCATCATGTCCTAGTTCCTGTGTCTCTCAGATGGTCTCCATCTCCAGTCTCTCTTCCCTCCAACCCCATCATTTCTTTTGTCTAAGATCTACTTATGGTTCCCCTTTGCTAATCAGGAGAGCCAGACTTTGCAAGACCCTCCACAGTTTGACCTCACACAATACATTTCTCCTTCTTTTTCCTCATGTCTGTCCCCAAACGAATCCTCTCTTCTAGGTAAACTGGTCTCTTCACTTTTCTATAAACACTGAGTCCCTACCTCTGTGTCTATTTGTGTCTCACCTAGAATTCCTTACCTTGATCTAAGCCAAATCTTAACCATTCTCCGCATTGGCTTTTTTGGACCTCTTTTGCCATTTGGGTTAGTCTATTTCTTAAGGTGTTATTTTCTTCAGCATTTTTGGGTTCTCCTTTAGTAAGCCTTTGACTCATTTTTCACGATGTTCTTGCATCACTCTCATTTCTCTCCTTTAATAAGTTGTTGACTTGTTTTTCATGATTTTCTTGCATCACTCATTTATCTTCTCTACTTCTCTTACTTGATTTTCAGAATCCTTTTTGAGCTCTTCCATGACCTGTGTGACCAGGTCACACTTTTCTTGGAGGGTTTGGATGTAGGAGCTTTGACTTTGTTGTCCTCTTCTGGTTATATGTTTAACCATTCTCCAAGATCTACTGTGCTCCACCTCTTCAATGAAGTCATTGCTGATTAGTTCAGCCCCCTCATACTGATTTTTAATTTTCCTAAATCCTTATTGTATCTATAGCATGTCCCTTCTTATGTATTTAAAGAAGGAAGAGGAAGAGAATCATAGGATTTTACAGGATCACAGACTCTCACAGTTGTAAGGGACCTCCAAGCCCATGCAATCTAACTCATACCTAAAAAAAAGATTAACTTTAAGATATTTTCTACAAGTGGTCATCTAGTCTCTGCTCTAAGAGATCCAATGGGGGGAAGGGGGGATGGGGTAACCGCTCTCTTCCAAGGCAGCCCAATGTCAGGATGCTTTTCCTTCCATCAAATCTGACTAAGCCTTTTTGTAGCCTCTATCCATAGTTGCTGGCTCTTCCCTCTGAGGCCAAGTAGATTAAATCTAATCCCTCTTCCCATATGATAGCACTTCGCATTCTTGAACAGCTGTCATGTCTTCCCGTTTCTTTCTTCTAGGCTAAACATTCTCAGTTCCTTTCATCAATCTTCCTATGAATTCAAGGCCCTTCACTATCGTCCTTGCTCTCCTGATGTTCTGACCCGGGATTGCTTAAGCCACCTGGCTCTCCCCAGGGTTCACTCCATTCTCAGACTGCTTTTCAACAGCTGCTTCCATACCCTCCATGTTCCCCTCAGTCTTTCCAGTACTTGGACTATAATCCAATCAACTTTGGTGTTCCCAGAAAGGGTGTGTCACTCTGCTCCCCTTTTGGCACCATTCATGATTCTGGTAAATTTCCCAGTGCAAAACACCCCTCCCTGGCTACCACTGCCCAATGCATGTTATCTCCTACTACTAGATGGCAAGTTCCTCGAAGGCAGGGAATATCTTTGCTTATATGTGTGTACATACACACACACACACTATATGTGTATATTTTATATACATATATGTGTACATATGTACATGTATGTGTGCAGGTGTGTATTGTATGTGTGACATAAATACACACAAATTCAATGCTTAGCACAGAGTTTGGCAAATAAGTACTTAATGATTTTTTCCCATTCATTAAGTATTGATGGACTTCCTAAAACTTAACATAATGAAAAATGGCAGATTGAGAAGAAGCATTTTTACCTAGCACCACTTCAGTAGCTAAGTGGCTCTGTGCATAGAACACTGGGCCTCGAGTCAGGAGACTCATCTTTGCCTGTCCAAATCTGGCCTCAGACATCGTGTGACTCTGGGCAAGTCACTTAGCACTGTTTGCCTCAGTTCTTCATCAGAAAATGAGCTGAAGGAGGAAATGGCAAAGTACGCTGGTAACACAGCAGATAGTGCTGGGCCTAGAGTCAAAAAAGGCTTTCATTCACATCTGGCCCCAGATACTTATTAGCTAGGTTATCCTGGGCAAGTCACTTAACCCTGATTGCCTCCGTTTTCTCATCTGGCAAATAAAGCTTGAAAAGGAAATGGCCAACTACTCCAGTATCTTTGCCAAGAAAAAAACAGATTGGGTCACAAAGAATTAGACACGACTATAAATGACTAAATAACAATATTCAGCACACCACTTCTATAGTAACCTAGAAAACATGCCAGACTGAATTCTGATGGGGAAAGTCAAGAACAAGTTACAGTGAGTCATTTTTTTTAAACCCAAGGCTCCTTAGGGAGACAGACAGAGAGGTCTGAGGACACTGGGGTAGGTTCTGGCCAGGAGTACAGCATGGTAGCACAAAGAGGCTAAGGCAGAGAATATTCTAGTACCCCAGGATGGAAAGGGAGCTGAGAGAGAACATCAAGGCAGGAAGCACTGAGGCAGGAAGAGCTCCCAGGAAACCCCTGAAATAGCACTGACAGCAAGAAGGAATGCCATCGGGCAGCTCTGTCACTCTTTATCCAGTCGTGGGTCACAGTCTCAGGGCAGAGAGGAGTAGTAGCAGGAATGCTGGGCCCTGGCTGTGTACTGAGCAAGAAACAAGTTCCAGAAATTTGATTGGGAGACTCAGAGTCCAGAAGCAGAGCAGCAATTCAGTTCTAGTCTTTTAGACAAGCTCATGGAATGATCAGGTCAAGAAACCAAGACCAGGGGTGGCTAGGTGGCACAGTGAGTAGAGCGCCGGCCCTGGAGTCAGAAGGACCTGAGTTCGGATCCGGCCTCAGACACTTAATGCACACACAAACAAAAACCTAGCCGTGTGACCTTGGGCAAGTTACTTAACCCCAACTGCCCTCCAAAAAGCAAAAAAAAGAAAGAAAGAAAATAAAAGAAACCAAGACCAGAGGAGAGCCAGAGGTTCCGTTGTTCTGAAATGGTAGAACCAGCCAGCAGGCTGACAGCAACTAAGCCCAGCGGTGGTCTCCTAAAACCCAACCACATCCAAGCCAATGACCCTAATTAGATCAGGAACTTGCAGAGCTCAGACCAGGAGGATAGTGAGCAGACCTCTCCTCAGATCTCATCACCTCAAAAGCATCCAAAACTTTCAGCCCCGCCCCTGAATGAGATGTGAAAATGGCAGAAGGACACAAAAAGACAGAAGGCAAGGCCAGACATCCTCTCCCCCCACCCTCCTCACCTCCAAAGTAAGTGGAGCCTAACACTAACATAAAGTCCAAAGTCAAAAATGAGGGTGGAAGAATGAGCAAAAATAATTTAGCATAATGTTCCAGATGTGGTTGGATCAGGGCAGAGCAACTCTCAAAAATGTAACTTATGTTGAGCTTGTGGTCCACTTAGAACCATGGATCTTTTCCAGATGAATTGCTGTCATGTCATGGTTCCCCAACTGGTATTTGTGAACTTGACTTTTTAAACCTAAATGTAAGGTATTACATTTATCCTATATGCTTGCCTCATTCCCTTCCTGAACTATAATCAAATCAATTCTTATCTCTGGGGAGAGAGAAGAGGGGAGAGGAAGAGGAGGAGGAGGAGGAAGAGGAGAAGAAGAAAGAAGAGGAGGAGGAGAAGGAGAAGGAGAAGAAGAAGAAGAAGAAGAAGAAGAAGAAGAAGGAGGAGGAGGGGGGGAGGAGGAGGAGGAGGAGGAGGAGGAGGAGGAGGAGGAGAAGGACAATAACAACAAAGAGGTCACATTTTAAATTATCAATAAGCATTGATTAAGTCCCTACTGTGTGCTAGGCACTTCAACAGGAGAGATGAATATGTATATATTTTTAAAAATTCAATGTCCTCAATATCTTTCGAAGATATTACCCTTCTGATAGAACACTTGCTTTTCTTCCTATTAGAATGTTAGCACTACATCATGATATGACTTCTTCCAATTGTTCAAATAAATTAATCTTTCTAGGTTTCTCTAGTCTAGACTCTTATGCTTGTATTTCAAGTTCTTTCACAGTTCTGATCTTTTCATCAGAAATGCTTGAAAGTTTTTTATTCCATTAAAAATCCATCCCTGCCCCTAGACTAGCTTTATATTTAAGTTATCGTTGTATAAGTTAAGTTATAAACCTATATCTTTTGCCTAAAACATTCTAAGATTTCCTCTAATTTGTGGTAGAAGCTGTCAGGTCTTATGTGATCCTTGCTGTAGTTCCTTGGTCTTTCAATCAGTCATTGGTACTGCTTTCTGGATGCTTGAAGTATTTTTTCTTTGATGTGGGAACTTCGGATTTTGACTATGTTCCTCGGATTTCTGTTTTTTGGGGTTCCTTTCAAGAGATGATTAGTAGAGTCTTTCAATCTTCACTTTGCCCTTTGGTTCTAGTAAATCTGGGTAGCTTTCATTTATGATGTTTTGAGATTATTGTCCAAATCTTTTTTATCCTCGTTTTCAGGTAGCCTGATTCTTAGATTATCTCTCTTCTATCTTATTTCCAAATCAGTTTTTATATCAAATATTTTACATTTCCTTGTATTTCTTAACCTTTTAATTTTGTTCTAATGGTTTTTTGCTAATCCATATAATCGTTGATTTCTCTTTGAACTACTTTAGTTTTCAGGGTAAGGTTTACTGCTTTCTCTTCTAACCTACTAGGTCTCCTTCCAATGCTTTTCTCTGGAGCTTTTATTTCATGTTTTATCTTTGGTTCCATTTCTTCTAGGTATTCATGTAGCCAAAGGTGATAGCAAAATTATAAAAAGCAGACACAAGCTCTGACAAAGCATCCTGGCCTAGGACCATTCAGGGTAGGGGCAAAGAGTATACATAGGTCAGTAGCCTTTGAAGTATCCCAGCCCAGCATATTATGATGATGCTGAGCCATCAAGAAGAGATGATGTAATGCTTCACGTAAAATCTTTTGTGAATTAAGAGGCCAGGGGTATGTGCTGGACCTTTGAGGAAGATTAATTTCAAAATGGTTAAAATCAAGCAACTCTGGCACTTAAAAGGGGGAAACTTCAGTTAGTTGGAAAATTTGCTTTTTTTGAACATCAAGTCTCAGGCAGGAACTAGATGAGACAAAACAAGACAGAATCTCAGAGCTGGGCTAAGTAGACACATGGATTATAGACCCCAGGTCCACTAGAGCTGACAAGAATATGTGAGCAGCAGAAGTCCAGGGGGCAAATGGTGCTTCACTGCCATCAAGATTGTGTGAGGAGGTGGGGGCAGAGCGAAAAAATCCTGGAATCTCTGTTCTGGAAGGGAACTTGGAGGGAATTAAATCTCATTCTTTCTTGACCAGGAATCCCCTCTACAAGGTCCCTAGCAAATATTCCTCCAGTCCTGGAGCTTGCAGTCTGATATGAGGGATGCTCTATGAACCTCAAATAACTGTAATATAAAGTGAAACATGGTCATTGGATAAGGGCCCTGAAAACATTTCTAATAGGTCATTCCATTTCTAATGGAAAGGTCATTTCTAATGGATGGAATCAGGAGAGGCTTTCTGGAAGAGGTAGGTCTCAAAGAACAAGCAGGATTATTTCTGAGGCATCAGAACTCTAAACATTTTTCTTCAATTTAATGGTTCTCTCTCAGAAACCTGCTTGGTTTCCATACTCTATTCCAAGGGTCCATGGACTTTTAAAAACTATATATTTAGACAACTAGATTTCAGTATAATTGGGAAGGGGGGGTTGTAATCTTATGCAATTTATTTCATACATTTAAAAGTCTATTTCCAAGAGGGGCTCCATACATTTCACCAGACTGCCCAAGGGGTCTAGGACCCCAAAAAAGATTAAGAACCTCTGCTGTATTCTGACCTTCAATCCCTATATGTTGCTGAACTGTAGGTCAAAGGCTGCTGACCGTAGCCTAGAACCCAGCTTTGGGTGTATTTCTACATCCTGTGGTCTAAGCTTCCTGCCCACAATCTCAGTGATGACAGATGAAAACCTTTCTGGGTCTCCACACTCACCCTTCTGTGAAAATATTGGAAATGTTGAACCTTCCCTAGCTTTTCCTTCCCTTTCTTCTCGGAAATGAGAACATTTTCCTTTGAAGAGGGGACTCATTCTCATTTTCCCTCTTGGGGAGTCCCTATCTTGTCCCCTTTCCAGACAACTGCCTGTTGCTCTTCCTCCTGTGTGGACAGCTACAGTCTTGAGCTCATTGTAGCTGGGACAGATAATCTCTGTGCCTGCCTATGACAGTGACCAACTGTGGTTGACTATGGCTGACTTGCAAATAGGATTGACTAGCTGGCAGTTACTGAGTGTGATCCCACCATGGACTGTGAGTGTAACTGACTGTGACCGTGACCGCCTGTAGCCAAGCCAGCCAGGGACTGGCGGTAGCTATGGCTGGTTTGCAGCTGTGATCTCTGCGGCTGTGACTGACAGCAGGGATTGATGGGGACAGGCACTGGTTTAGATGGGGCCTTTGACTCAGGCTGTAGCTGGGACCAAGGCTCACACACTATGCGTCTGCAACAAAACAGTGACGGGGTATTGGCTGTGGAAGGGTCACCACCAGGTCTGAGTCACTGCAACACGGAGGGACCGGCAGGGACAGTGGTCAGACTGACGGATGACTGACAGGCCGGCGGGCTCACAGCCAGACTGACCAGCCAATGGACGGCTCCACCTCGGCAGTGACTGACTCGGATCAATTTCAGCTGGTTCCAACCAGTTTGACTGCAAGGAACTCGGCAGTTGCGGAAGGAAAAGGAATTCTCTCGTTACCGAGAGCAGTCCTCTGGCTCTCCCGGCTACTTCCGAAGGCACGCTCTTGTGTGTGCAGGCACGTGCGCCTAGAAAGAGATGCCGGGCAGGTGGACTGAAGCGGGACACAGACGCAGGACCACAGCTCACGGGCGCACAAGGACCTCCCACCGCACGGGCCGAACCTCGCACCGCACGGGAGTCTCTCTCTCTCTCCCCCTCACACTCGCGCGCACATCCACGTGGCATCTCCTGTCCCGCACATGCCGAGGAGAGTCTGAGGCCCCAGCCCGCCTGGAGTCCAGGCCCCTCGGGAGCCCAATCCCTGGGCTCATCGGAGCCCCCTCAACTTCCCCAGGAAATGGGGAGCCCCCAAGGGCCACCTTGGGCCCGCAGGCCCCCGTTCCCAGCTCTAGGGATCCAGGCTCTTCTCCCTTTTCTTCTCTAGGAGCCAAACGGGACAAAAACATGCCAAACATGAGCCGCTCTCGCCTTAATGCACTTGCATAATATGCAGCCAAAGAGCCCGCCTTAATCGCTGCATTTTTCAGTGACATTAATCTCTAGGAGGAAAAGCCTCTTTGGATGGGTCTTTTCAGTCTGAAGGCACTTCAAGTTGGCCAGGGCGGCCAAAGGGGCCCGACTGGAATTCCTCTGTAACACCCGCACGCCACCCGCTGCTGCCGCACCCGCGTGGGGTGGGTGGGCTGCCGGGGGCCGGGGGCGGGAGCGGGGGAGGGGGTGGGGGGAAGGGGTCGGCGGGGACGGGGTGTGTGTGTGTGTGTGTGTGTGTGTGTGTGTGTGTGTGTGTGTGTGTGTGTGCGTCAAGGGAGGGGTAGAGAGTGAGGCCGAGTAAGTCAGTGTGTGCGTGTGTGTATGAGAGAGAGACAGAGACAGAGAGAATGAGAGAGACAGAGAGAGACAGAGAGAGACAGAGACAGAGAAGCTGGTTGAAGCAAGTGGGGTGTGTGCCTGGGCAGGAATAAGAGTGACCACAGATATGTGTGCTTGCACTAGTGTGTGTGAACCAGCGTGTAGGTATGCCCGGAGCATCCTGTTGTGAAGGAACGTAAGCCAGTGGTGGGTGTGTACCAAGTTGTTTATGCATGGATTTGAGGGTCACATGCCCTCACTAATGCACATGTGCATGAGTGTATTATAAGGTGGTATGTGTGTGCATAGGCATATGCATGCACATAGGTATGTGAGTACATTGTACATCCTATAATGTCTGTGTGCTTGTATCAGTGTCTGTACACATGTAAGTCCTGGCATAAACACATTGTTAAGGTTACGTCCTCGAATATTCATGAGTGTGGTGGGTGTGTTGATGTGTGTAACCCAGGACCTGTGTATGACTGTGTATGCATTTACCAGGGGTGCAGAACGGGGCAGCACACATGTGTATAGGAAAGCAAGAGTCAGCCTGTGTGACTTTGTCCAAGAGCAGAGGCCTTAGGGACTGACACCTCCGTCATTCTAGACACCAAACGCCATGACACCAGTCCAACCTTTGAGCATCGGACACAAGCCTTGAAGCTGGCTGTCCAAGAGGAGGACCTGGAATCCTGCCAGGAGTACTGAGGAGGACCAGGGAGCTACCCAGCCTAACTCCAGTTCTCTCTGGGCACCTGCCTGGGAAGTAGCAGGGGAATTAAAAAAAAAAAAAAACAAAAAAACAGATAAAACAACGGCCAGTCCAGCATTCAGGAGACCTTGGTGTGGGACTGTGAACAAGTCTCTTATTCAGATATGGGTCCTTCCAACTCTGAGATTCTGAGAAGTCAATTCTCATCACTGGGCTTCAGTTTCCTTATCTGTAAAATGAGCAAATTGGACTAAATAGTCATTAAGATCCCTTCTAGGCCTGACATTCAATGTTCTAAGGTTTCTTCCAATGTTATGCCATGTTCTAAGGTCCCTTCCATTCCATGTTCTAAATATCCTGACATTCTGAGTTCTAAGGTCCCTTCCAGCTCTGATTATATGTTCTAAGACTTCTCTTGACTCAGACATTTATATTCTGAGGTCTCTACTCCAACCATCTATATTCTAAGGCTGGTTTTGAGATTCTCTCTCCTAACAGCCTTTCCACCTCTGGCATTCCGTGTTCTAAGTAAGGGTCCCCCTAGCTCTGACAGTCTATGTTTCAAATTCTTTTTCAGCTCTTAAAAGCCAATGAGGGATTCCTTTGGAGACAGGCTTTCAGAAGGAAGGCTCAATGAGACCTTCCCTAGTTCCTCAGTCACCAAACCCAGGATGCTACCTCCCTTTCTAATGTCTTCTGGGACCTCCACCACTGGCCAGGGCCTTTCACCCTGTTCAGATGGGCTGTCTGGCTGCCCCACATCTCATGTGCTCCTTCATTTGAGCCAAAGACACCCATAAGAGCCAGCTGTCTAGGAAACATTTGCTCAGGCTGCTGAAGACAAGCTTTTGGATATGATCTTCTTCCCCATATCCCCCTCCCTCCCCCCCGTATTTCTAGAACCCGATTCCCAGTTCCCTTGGAGCTGAGCAACTGGAAAGACTGGGAACTATGGACAGGGAGGGGGTGGGTGCGGAATGTCGATGTTGTCTGGGAGAAGACACTCCCTCCCTCTGGCCTGTGATGAACGGCCTTCTCCGGCTTGAGCAGCCCCCCTCCTGCTGCCTCCATTGATCTCCCTGGCGGGGATTACATCAAGGGATGTTTTTAATAAGAGGGCAGAGAGGGCTTGGGAGCTGACCGGGCCGGCGGCAGCGCCGGGCAATTAATCACTGGTTTGGGAGGCTGAAGCCACCGGTAACCGGATACCCCAGCGGGGTTATTAGTTATGACAATCTTTCATCTATGCACTCGGCTTAGCTGCTCCGGCTTCCCGTCAGTCTTCATTATCCCCATATCCCTCGGGAGCCAGGCAATTGTGTGTGTGTGTGTGTGTGTGTGCGTGCGCGTGTGTGCGTGCACGTGTGCGTGCATGTGTGTTAGTGTGTGTGTGAGTGTATGTGAGTGTGAGTCTGATTCTGAGTGTGTGAGTGTGTGTATGAGTGTGTGAGCGTGTGAGTGTGAGTGAGTGTGTGTGAGTTTGTGTGAGTGTGTGTATGTGTGAGTGTGTGTGTGTTTGTGTGTGAGTGTGTGTGTACATGGTGGCTGCCTCAGTCAAGGTGCCTCTAATAGGATTTAAAAGTGTCTAGGATTCTGTTCTGAAGGCTTCAGTAATCGAGAAATGTAGTAGGCACATAGAATCATAAAAATAAGGGCTTAGAACACAGAATGCCACAGCTGGGAAAGACCTCAGAACACAGAATGTCAGAGCTAGGAGAAGGACCTTTAGGACATAGAGAGTTAGAGATGAAAAGAACCTTAGAACCTTATATTCTAGAATCGAACCCTGAATATCAGGGCTGGGAGAACACTTTGAGGATAGAATGTCAGAGCTAGAAGGAGCCTGGGAGTTCAGCCCCTTTATCTTCCAAATGAGGAAAATTATACCTAAAAAGGATAAATGACTTGAATAAGGTCACACAGTAATTTCATTAGTTTCAATATCCTTGGGTAAATGATTCTCAGTGCCCATAGTAAACTAATAAGGGGGAGCAGGGGAAGTATAATTAACATCTAGGACTTGGGTCTGGGTTTCATCCTTTCCAATAGAGCCTATGTGATGGGGAAGAAATTGGACTGTCCTTTAAATAAGTGATATCACAAAACCACAAAGACCCTTGATAGGGTACAGATACAGAGCAGGGGTTCTCAAGTGTTGAAAATCTCTCTTTGCACTTGTAAAAATGATTGAGGGTCTCCCAAAGAATTTTTGTTTATTTGGGTTGTATCTATTGATATTTACCTATTCTATATTCTATCTATTTATATTAGAAGTTAAAGTATGATTATGAATAGTTATCATTATGTATTAGTGTTATCATGAAAATTGAGTTCTGAATTTATGAATGCCCTGAAAGGATCTTGGGGATTCCCTGGCACCCCACATTTTGAGAACCACTGATATAGAGGAAAACATACCAAGCTAGAAATCAAAAGACCCAAAAACCAAAAAACCCATTCTTGGATCTTCTGTTAATAGGCTATGTGACCTTGGCCAAGTCATTTAAACTTTGGACCACAACATTCTTACGTAGAAAATAGGGATAACAAACAACCTATCTACCATATAAAGTTGTTTTCAGGTTCAAATGAGATGCTATATGTGAAAGCAGACATGCTTACTCACTGTGTGATTTTGGATGTCACCTAACCTCTGCCTCAGTTTTCTCTTCTGTAAAATGGGAATAATCACATTCCTCCCAGGGTTGTTGTGAAGATCAAGGGAAGTAATATTTGTAAAGTACTTAGCACAGTGCTTGGCACATAATAGAGGTTACATAAATGCTAATTATATAATATGTGTATAATTTATTCATCTATAAACCATATATATACATATAAGCCATATACATGTGTACATTGCAAAGAACTATGGGGAAAAAATAAGGTATTATTATTATGGAATCATAGAATTGTATTGCTTCAACCGTGAGGTAACCAGACTGGAAGAGCCTTAAGGAAAACAATGTTACAGCATAAAACATTAGAGCCGGGAGGATTTTAGGACATGGACTGGTAGAGCTGAAAGTACCTTTTAGGTACGCTCCAATCCCCTGATTTTATAGAAGAGATCACCAGGGCTCAGAGAGGAGAAACTATTTTTTGCACAAAGGTAGAATTCAAACCCAGGTCTTCTGGAATCAGATTCAGTACTTTCTAGGTTCTCTCTCTCTTTTTTTTAATCTCCTGCATTTAATCATCCCATTTGGAAGCATTTGAAATGCTTTGGTAATTTTAGAAGAGATGTTTACCTCAACTACAAGAAGAAAGATTTGATTTCTAGGTAGGATAATACTGTTAGTTGGAGGAAAAAGATGGATAAGAAGAATCTCAAATATTTAAAATATAATAATAGCTCACCCTCCTCTGGACACATTCCAGATTGTCAATGTCCTTTCTAAAATGTGGTATCTGGAAATGAACAAAATCCTCCAGATGGTATCTAATGAGGGCAAAGCAGAAGGGCCATATTACTGCACCATAATGAAGACTTGTATGAACATCCCTCCTAAGATCAGGGGAGTGGATAGATAATGGGTGAATGGATAGCAGTCAATGAAAATTTCCCTTGCATCAATTTTGGCATGGTTCTACCAGATGTGGAAACACAGTTCTGGACCTAAATCCTAAATGGATGTTCACTCCTCCTCAGATTTTCTAAAGTTCCAATAATCCAGCCCTCAAGAAAGTTCCAAGTCAATGCATGATGTTGTTATAAAAGATCATATTATAAACAAATTAGAAGAGCAAGGAAAAAATTAACTTTAGGTTCTATGGATAATGGAAGCATTCATGACCAATTAAATGACAGAGAGGATGACTCAAGGTAAAATAGACAATTTTGACTACATAAAATCAAAAAAGTTTGCACAAATAAAGCAAATGCAGCCAAAATCAGAAGTGAAACAAGTAACTGGAAGGAAATATTTGTAACAAGTTTCTCTGATAAAGGCATCATATTCAAGATATATAAGGAATTGATATAAGAATAAGAGCCATTCCCCCAATAGATAAATAGCTAAAGGACACAGTCAGTTTTAAAAGGAAGAAATGCAAACTATCAACAATCACAAGAAAAAATGCTCTAAATCGCTAATAATTAGAGAAATGCAAACTGAAGCAACTTTGCAACTCATACACACACTTTTTACTCAGACTAAGATGTCAAAAGAGAAAATGACAAATGTTAACAGAGGATATGAGAAAAGAGATATAGTAATGCAGCTAGGTGATGTAGTGGATAGAATACCAGATCTGAAGTCAAGAAGACTTGAGTACAAATCCTGCCTTAGAAACTAGCTAGTGACCCTGGACAAGTCATTTAACCCTGTTTGCCTCACTTTCCTCATCTGTCAAATGATCTGGAAAAGGAAATGGCAAGCTACTCCAGTATCTTTGCCAAGAAAATCCCAAATGGGGTCATGAAGAGTCAGACACCACCGAAAACGACTGACCAACAACAACAATGCACTATTGGTGGAGTTGTGAATTGGTCTAGTCATTCTGGAAAGCAATTTGGAACTCTGCCCAGAAAGTTACCATGCTGTGCAGACTCTTTTGCTCAATTCTACCACCACTAGGTCTATGTCCCAAAGAAAGAGGGACAGGATTCATAGGTACAAAAATACTCACAGCAGCTTCTTTCATGATAGCCGAAAACTTGGAAACTAAGAGGTTGTCTTCCTAATGTATAAATAAATTGTGGCACATAAATGAGATGGAATATTATTGTGTCATAAGAAGTTAAGAAACGGACAATTTCAGAAGAAACTGAGAAGATCTCTCTGAGTGTGCCAAACTGGGAGAATAATTTATACAGAGACAGCAACATTATACAGAAAAACAACCCTGAAAAACTTTAGGATGCTGATCAACTCAAGGAGAAACCTCAAGTCCAAAGACCAAAGATGAAACATACTACTCACCTCCTGACAGAGAAGGGATGACCTCAAAATGCAGAAAAAGATAAACATTTTTAGACATGGCTAAGGGGGAAATTTGTTTTGCCAAGCTATGCAGCTATGCACTGAGGGCTTTATTTTTCAGGGATGTGAGGGTGGGGAGGAGGGATTGGGAAGGACAGATTAATTTTTTTTAAATGCTTATAAGGAGTTGGCACTCCATAAATAGTCGCTGTTGATGGGGAGAAGAGTGCAGATTTCAAGCAGTGCCTTTTAAATGCTACTCAGTGACCCACACACACATCCGACTTCCTCCAATTAGATGCTTAAGATCGAGATTCAACCAAATCGAATAGCATAGGGTTTTTGGTCAACCACAACAGCAGTCCCAAAACTTTTTTTTTGATTGTGTACCTCTATCAATAAAAAAAAATGTTCAAATATGGAAAAAAAAAAGATCCTTCAAGGCCCAACGTCCTCCCTGAAGATGACCTCCTAGAAAATGCCCACTTCTTTTAAGTCCATTCCACTTAATTCATCAAATGTTTTCTGCTGGCCTGTTCCCATTGTGTGTGTGTGTGTGTGTGTGTGTGTGTGTGTGTGTGTGTATGTGTGTGTGTGTGTGTTTGTCTGTCTGTCTGTCTGTCTGTGTATCTTCCCCCACCCCAGAAAATTTTGAGGGCAAAGATTTTGTCTTGATCATTCTCTAGCATTCCCCACAGCACCTGGAACAGGACTGAGCACATAGTAGGTGTTAACTGATAAATACTTTGTGAGGCAGTGAACTTGCTGTCAGTGCAAGTTGTCAAACAGAGATGGGGTTAAGGATGTTAAAGGTCTTTCTGCATGGGTTAGTTGACATCTGGGATTCCTTTTAACTCTGAGATTCTATGACCCTAAGACTTCATGTTTTGAAGATCCTATCTTTTTTGTTTTAGACTGGCCCTGTGATTTCATTGGTATTGGGAATTCCTAGGAAGAAAACTCTCCACCAGTGTAGATCAATCCTTGCTTTGTAGCTTATTCTTAAAGACTTGCCTGGAGGCATTAAGAAGTCAGATAACCTTGCCCAGGGTCACACAGTCAGTATCCGTCCAAGGTAGAGCTTGAACACAGGTCTTCCTGGCTCCCGGACCAGATCAAGCTGCCTCCTTCCATGATAAGGTTCTAAAACTTTGTGCCTCTGTGATTAATCCTAAAATTTTTACAATTCCATTGCTACTGCTACATGAGTTTAAGGATCTAAGTTTTTAAAGTTCAAAAATCTCTGTAACTGAAACATTCTGTATTTCCATGATTTTAAGATTTTCCATACCTTCCCCGGTGTCTCTGACTTTTCCCCAAACCTTGCTAATTCTCCCTATAAAGACCAACAAAATTCCTGAGCCCTGGAGGAGGTATGTGATCCAGGCCCCAGAGTCTGGACCCATTCCCATCTCTTGCCTTTTATCAATAGCTGAATTGACAAGGTCTTCCTTTCTCCCTCATTCTCTAAGCCTCTTCCTCTTTATCGTCCTTGTTAAAAATGTATTTATAAAAGTGGCTCACAGTATTGGGCACAGGGCCTGCTGAAGTCCTCATTAATTTCATCCCCATCCTGGTGCATTAATGGGCCAACTTTCTCCCAAGTGTTATATTTACTATGTGCAAAAACCCTCTCATTTCCCCTTGGCAGCTTTTAGCAGCTGGGCTTGGCTGCCCTTATCTGTTCCTTGTAAGTCTCAAGTGGCTTCAGGAGATGCCTGTTTGCTTTCTTCCCTCTTTCCAACTCCTCCTCCCCCCACCCCATCCCTTGTAACTAACTGTTTGTGAGGCCTTGGGCTGGGAGGGGTTCCTGGTGACACCACCTCTTCTGCCTCTATCTCAAGAAATGGCACTCTTCATCTAGAGGTCTTTAATACACATTCCTGGCCTGAGACCTCTTACAACTAAGAGTGTGAGGAAAAATAAAACCCTCTGCTTAGGGTTGAGATAGTGATGAATTACCCCCCAAAGATATGCTGGACGCTTAGGATATGGGTTACCACTAAACCAAGACTCCTTAAGTAAGTGGAAGTGAAGTGACGGAGAATTTTCCATTTTATAGTCCTGGGGGACCTATGGGAGGAATGGGAACCAGTATGGCAGCTCCCTTCTCTGCCCTAGCCTTGCCTCATGGCCTAGATCCATGGACCACTATGAGAAAAGAAGTAACAGGCCACCCAGGACCTATGCAGTGGGGTTAGGAGAGGGACAAAGACTTTCAGCAACTCACCCAAGAACCAAAGCTAGGAGGGAAAATGGTAGGTATGAGCAGACAGAAAAGCCCCATTTTCTTAGGATAGTCAATTAAGAAAAGGGACAGCCTTCTCATTCTACAAATGATGAAACTGAGATCCAATGTCACCCAACCAATAAATGATTAAACCTGGGGCTTCTGACCTCTCTCTTACTCTGCTCTCGTCCCCCAACCCTCAAGGCCCTGTTGGAAACTTTTCAATCATAAAATAGTAATTAAATTGTTGAAAACAACTTATAAATAAAATAATAGAACAAAAACCTGTTTTCCATTTTTTAAGTATTTGTAATGTTTTCTTTAAAAATCCTTTTTTTAAGGAATGACATCAGAGTTTTGTTTTCTAAACATTACAAAGCATTAGTGTGCGGTGATGTTTTTATAGACCTCCTTTTTCTCCCAGTGGGTCATCTTCCTTCTGCCTGGGACGACTGCAACCCATTCCATGCCCTCCCACCCTGTGTGATGATCTTTGGCCAAGGCTGCCAATTAAATCTTCCATGGCGGATCCACCCAAAACATAGGAAGCTTTCTCCAGCTCTTCAAATATCTCAGAGGCATGAAGAGTATGATCCAGAGGAGTCCTCTAGGGTCTTTCGTGCCTGTTCTTAAACCAGCCTTTTTCTGATTATATTTCATTTGTATCTCTTTTTCCCCTCGTTGGTCCAGATCCTTGATTTTATTGATATAAGGAGCCCTTCACAAGGCACCTCTCTCTGCCCATGCAGACCAGCCTTTAGAAGCAGCCATTCCCATTCCCCCTCAGTGAGGATGCTTTTCCTTTGTTCCTCCAGTCTTTGACTTGCTAGTACAGAGATGTTTACATGTTGTCTTCCCCATTAGAGTGTGAACTCCTTTCGAGCAGGGACTGTTTTTTGTCTTTCTTTGTTGTTGTTGTTCAGTCGTGTCTGGCTTGGTGTGACCTCATTTGGGCTTTTCTTGGCAGAGATACTGAGTGGTTCTCCACTCCATTTTACAGATGAGGAAACAGAAGCAACCAGGATTAAGTGACTTGCCCAGGGTCACACAACCAGTAAGTATCTGAGACCAGATTTGAACTCAGAAATAGGAATTCTCCTGACTCTAGTCCTGGAGTCTAGCTGCCCACCTAGCTGCCCTTCCTGGTATACAGTAGGTGCCTAATAAATGCTTGTTGACTTTACTTGACCAGCATCTACTCTGCAATTTGAATCTTAGGGTCTTAGCCTTATTATATACTTGTTAATTGATTGGTTAATTAGATGATCTCTAAGGTCTCTTTCAGTTCTAAATTTATGTAGACCCTATACACTCTAAGGGTCCTTATCCCAAATCCAACTCTCAAAGGCAAACCAGGTCCCTGAAGGCAGCTACCTCGAGGCTCTGGGGTTCCTTCCTTATCTCAGCTTCTGCTGGGTCCCAGAGTGAGGCTGGCTACATCTGCCCTTTAGGGGTCTAAGATACTGCTAAGGGCTGGTGTCAGGAGAGGGAAGGGGTCTTTCTAAAACTTCCAGATTGATTATGTGATCTCTCAGGGTCTTTCTAGCTAACATTTATGATCCAATGATGGCAGAAGGTTCAGAATTATAGTGCTTGGGGCACTGATAGCTTAAGAGTCTTGCCCAGGATCACACAGCCAACAAGCATCCATGATGACCCTTGAACCCAGGCCTTTATGTCTCTGAGTCTGGCTCTCTATCCTCCAGGCTATGCCGTGCTTTTTTTCCTAGTCCTACATGTTCTCAACAATGCCTTTAGGGGTGGCTAGGTGGTTCAGTGAATAGAGCACTGGCCCTGGAGGCAGGAGGACCTGAGTTCAAATCTACCCCCAGACACTTAAAAACTAGCTGTGTGACCCTGGGCAAGTCACTTAACCCCAATTGCCCTCCAAAAGGAAAAAAATGCCTTTTATTTCACTTCCCTGATATGGAGTCACCATTGGTAACATGCTAAAGCCCACAAACACCCACCATGTGCTTTTTCCATTACTCTCTGTGTTATCTAGAATGCTAATGGGTTATCCTGGGTATAGCTTGTTTATATACATAATTGTTTCACTTTTTGAATTAGACTGGAAGTTCCTTGAGGGCAGGGACTGATTTTTGCCCTTTTTTGTGGCCCCAGCCCTCAGTACAGCATCTGGCATACAGTAGGCGCTTAATAAATGCTAGTTGACTGACTATATATGCAATTTCCCTAAGACAATCCAGGCCTACTCAGGTATAGACTCAACTTGTTCTACCTCTTAGGTCACATCAAGAGAAGCACAGCAATGTTGGTACACATTTATTTGTTGTCTCTTCCATTAGACTGTGAGCTCCTCGAGGGCAGGGACTGTCTTTTGTTTTTCTTCATATCCCCAGTGCCTAGCGTATAGCAGATGCTGAATAATTGTTCATTGACTAACTGGGTAACACCCAGGACAAGGATGACATCAGTCTTGCTTGACTCTGGACAAGTCACTTAACCCTCTTTGCCTCAGTTTCCTTATCTGTAAAATAAGCTAGAGGAGGAAATGGCAAACTGTTCCAGTATCTTTGCCAAGAAAACCCCAAATGGGGTCATGGAGAGTTGGATATGAATGAAAATGACTCAACAACAACCACAACCCTGTGCCGGTCATACCCTCAACATATGTGTTTGCTGCTGCCTTGGAGGATTGTCATCACAGAGCCCAAATGGAAGTGGGATTCTCTATAGATATAGAAGAGAGATTGGATAGATAGATAGATAGATAGATAGATAGATAGATAGATAGATAGATAGATAGATAGATGATGGATGGATGGATGGATAGGCAGATGGGTAGATGGATAGATAGATGGACAGACAGATGAATGGGTAGATGGATGGGTAGATAGATAGAGATACATGCATGAATAAATACATACATAGATATAGATCCTTCAGACACTTCTTTTACAGGTGATATTATACCAACTTCAATAATCTCCAGAGCTTTGCAGAACCTCCTAAATAAAAGTTATAATTATTCAAAAACGTTTGGCCTAACTATCCACACAGGAAAAATCAATTAAATGAAGAAAGCCTCTTTCTCAAACTATGATATGCCATTGGGTAGAGAACCCATAGAGTTTGTCCATCAGCACAAGGCTGTATCACCCTTAGGAAAGTGCTCAGTGATTCTAATAACTCCCCCAACTCTCTCTCAAACAGAGCCTCCCTTTTTCTTCCCATGATGGAAGATGGGGCTTGAAGGAAGTGAGGGATTCTATGAGGGAGGGGGAAGAGGGCATCCACATAACATCAAAGACTAAAGAAGAAATTCCTTGGCATATCTCTCCCTCTCCCCCGACTCCCTGGAGAGGATTTATAAAAGGACATCCCAAGAGCTGCACAAGAGGGGGAGGGAATGGGTCATGAACCACATTGTTAGAGGGAATGTCTGCACTGTTAAGATTATCTTGCTGAGCAACCATGGGCAAGTTACTGCAAATCTCTGGGCCTCAGTCTCCTCCTCTATAAATTGGGGACAATAATACAAGTATTAATACATTTGTGATGTGCCTCATAGAATTGCTGTAGGGAAAGTGTTTTATAAACCTTAAAGTTTTATTTTTTTGTGTGGATCTGTATTAGGAGTTCTCCATGAGGAACCCATCTCCACTAAGGCAGCTAAGCAACTGTTCTGTGATTAATAGTCTAAGAATCTAGGGTCTGAAAGTTTAAATCACTGGTCCAGGGTCACACAGTCATACTAGACCCAGAGTCAAAGAGATCTGAGTTCAAATTCATCCTCAGACATGTACTAGCTGTGTGACCCTGGACAAGTCACTTAACCTCTGCCTACCTCAGATTCCTCAATTGAAAAATGAAGATAATAATAGCACCTACTTTGAAGAGTTATTATGAAGTTCAAATGAGAGAATATTTGCTGTTGTTAAACATGTTCTTAGCACAATGCTCTCTCTATATATGTGCATGTATGTATTATATGGTATATTTGTGTGCATATGGATATGTGTATATGTATATGTTTGTATACATATGTGTGAGTTTATATGCCAGTGTATATTGTAATACTACGTATATGTATGTATATACTGTGCAGTGTGTTATATTTGTATGTTGAGCACATATGTATTTATCATGTGGTGCACATGTGTTGTATTTTATTGTGTGTATATGCTATGTGTTATGTATTGTGTGTGCGCATTATTTATACATGTGTATACTACAATATATGTACATGCTTATCATGCATTGTGCACGTGTGTGTGTGTGTATTGTGCGTGTGTGTGCATATACGTGCTTATTCCCTTCCCTCCTGCCATGGAACAGCTCTTGCAGGTTATGGCAGGAGCTTGCTCTTCAGATGCCAATTACAGAGAGGTCAATTTTGACTCAGTAGAAGGAAAAACCTACTAAGAGTTAGCTTTCCCAAAACGGAACGGGTTTCTGGGAACAATGATGAGCTCCCCATCACTCAAATTGTTCAAGCAGAGGCTAGAAAATTGGTCACTAGAGGAAAATGCACCAGATACAAGTCATGTTTTTGAAAGGAATTGGACTAGATGCCCCCTGACATGCCTCTGGGCCCAGGCATTCTTTTGGTGTCTAATACAAATTTATACACCCACACTGTCCCTCCCACTGGGCTTCCTGAGCCCGAACATGAGGAAGCCCCTCTCTCTTTTCCTGCCTGTCTCTTTCTCTCTCTTTCTGTCTCTTTTCCCACCTCCCCCACCCTTTCCTGCCAATGGCTACAGGTAGATGCTTATTGGTTATCCTCTACGAGTTTTATTCACAACAGCTTAAAAGGTCCTCTACCCCCTCCCTCTCTCTCCCCCACTTAAAGTCACTGACAGATGCTTTGTCCCTATGGCCCTCACCCTCAGGCTGCTACCAGACTCTCCACACCGCTTTCCTTCCTCATTTAGAGAAATCCTCCCCTTATCATTTCCCTTCCTTTATCCTTTCATCTCTGTCCATGTATCTTTCAATTTTTCTTAGTCTATTCTCTACCTCTGTCTTTCTAACCTATTCCTTCTCCTCCCTCCCTCTCCCTCTCCCTCCCTCCCTCTCTCTCTCTCTCTCTCTCTCTCTCTCTCTCTCTCTCTCTCTCTCTCATCTATCAGGCTTCAACTTCTCCACTTCACTGCTTTCCTTTCTGTCTCTCTCCTATCCTGTTTTGGTCTTTTTCTCTGTCTTTCCTTCTCCCTCTCCCTATCAATATGCCTTTCTCCCAGCTTGTCTCTTTCTCCCTTCCTCTTCTGATTCTCTGCCTTTGTGTCTGTCTCTAGCTTCCAAACAAAATGAAATTAATTCGTGGTTCCAAGAAGAACCCAGAAGAATTTTTTTAAAAATAAGAATGATGTCAAAATCTCAATTGGAGGCTTGTTAAGCAGGACATGTATTTTGTTTTGTTCAGTCCTCAATTTCCACCTCCCCAGTAAAATTTAAGGCCAGATACGGTCTTTGTATCCCCAGCACTTAGTACAGGGTCCCCCACATCGTGGCTTCTTAACGGATGTTTGTGGCATGAATAAATGAATGAATGAATCTTCCATGCTCTGTGGGACATACCTAAAGCAGACAAGTCAACTCCTTCCAGACAGGCAGCCAAATATCCATCCTGAAGAAGAAAAATAAGAGCCATGGGCAGCTTTGGAATGCCACCAGGGTGAAGCATGTCAGCTGAAGATTTCTCTGGATGTGAAAGCCAGACTCTTCTCCCTCAGACACAAGAATGGTTGTAAACCTTTGGAATTCCCAGGTAAAATAAACTCTTATTTCCAACAGCAAACCTAGCAGTTGTTTGAGGACTAAAGGAGAGTCATCTATGAAACAATGATGAAAAAGTGTCAACAGACTTATAGGTATTGGAAATCAACTTTGGGAGAACTCATCAGAATCAGAAAGAAATAAGAAAAAATGTTACTCCTTATTATTAAGAATAATAATAATGATCCCACAATCACCCAGACATACTATTGTTCCATAAACATCCAATGATGTTTTTAACCAGTTACCTTCCTCATAATCTCCAAACTACATCAAATGAAAAGCTTCCAGCATTCTGAGAATCCTTTGAATTTGAATGTTCTGGACTCTAACATTTTCTCTAACTTTAACACTGTATGTTCCAAGATCCCTTAAGATTCAAACATTCTATGTTCTAAGGATATCTTCTAATGTTTTACCCTTTCAAGGTCCCTTCTAACCCCAAAAGAAGAAATTAAAACCATGGGGGAACCTGACCAGGTAAACAGCCTCCTTGATTCCCTGTTTGCTACTAGAATTGTCCCAAGATGTTTTCTGTGAGCCTACAGAAGAGATGCTTGGACAGATTTTATTCAATAACAGAAAAGCAGTTATTTCATTCACTTTGCAAGAGTCTAGAGAACATTAAATGTAAAAGGATAATAGCAGGATAGAAATTTATCATTGGGCCAATTTGCTTAAGCCCATTGGAAAGGATGAGAATGAGGTAAACAAGTATGTAAACACAATAGAGAAACAGCCTGGGGACATGGATGGAGGGCTGGTCTTGGAGTCTAAGAGCCTTGGCTTCCTTTGGTCCTGTTTCTGCGCATGGATCATTGACCTCTCATGGCCCCATGCAACTTTCTCAGACTTTGCTACTGTCTATCTGCCCTTCTGGAGGGAATTTTTATGCAAAGAGTCTCCCACATGGATGAAATCATGGTTCTCTACCAATATAATAAGGACAATAACACTTCATATTCAATTCTTCAAAGCGCTTTCCTATATGTAAAGGAAAGGGCACCGAACTGGGAATCAGAAAAGCTGGTTTTCGGTCCTGGTTTTCTCACTCCTAGAATTAGCCTGAGGGGAAAAAAATGGCCTTTTCTGGCCCTCACTTTTCCTCATTAGCAAGATGAGTAACTTAGACCAGATAATCTCTAAGGCCCTTTCCCATTCTAAGGTCCCTTCCAAGTCCAATACTCAGCGTTCAGTGAACCCTTCGGATCTGAATGTTCTGCGTTCTAAAATTCCCTTCTACCTCTAACATTCTGTGTTCTATAGGTCCCTAGTAGCTCTAACATTCTTTGTTCCCAGAACCTTTCAGATTCAAATATTCTTTTTTCTAGAGGTCCCTTTTAAACAGGAATGTGCTGGAGCTAGCCCAAATCACCTTGAGAGTCACTTGTTAAATTTTCAGTGTGAGTATTTAGGCCTTGAAAATTGGCAAATGCTACAAATCAGGGCTTGATTTATTGGTTTATCAATTTAAGAACATGATGGAGAAAATGTTAATGATGCAAATGAAACTTAAAAGTATGTCACAGGTACATTTCTTTTGTTCTGGAGAGTTGGTTGTTAAATATTTACAAGCACACTGCTGCTTCTGCTCCAACATTCTGTGTACTAAGGTGCCTTTCAGTCCTGCCTTCCCCTGTTCTAAGGGCCCTCTTGGCTCTGATAAGCTCTGTTGTAATGGTCCTACTGACTCTCATATTCTGAATCCTGAGGGCCCTCCCAGCTCTGATATTCTCTATACTAAAGTTCCCTTCCTTAAAGGTATCTGATGGGGGCAGCTAGGTGGCACAGTGAATAGAGCACTGTACCTAGACTCAGGACCTGAGTTCAAATTTGACCTCAGACACTTAACACTTACTAGCCTCCTGACCTTGGGCAAGTCACTTAACCCCAATTGCCCTGTCTTCCCCCCTCCAAACAACAAAACTAAACAAAAAGGCATCTAATGGTACAATGGATACATCACTGAGTCTGGAATTAGGAAGACTTGAGTTCCAATCCAGCCTCAGACATTTTACTAGATATATGACCCTGGGCAAGTTACTTAGCCTCTGTTTGCCTCAGTTTCCTCAACAGTAAAATAGGTATAATAATAGTATCTACCTCCCAGAGTTGTTGTGAGGATCAACGGAGACCATATTTGTGAAGCACTTAACACAGTGCCTGGTACACAGTAGGTGCTGTATAAATGCTTATTCCCTTCCAGCTCTGACAGCTCTGATCCTTATGTTTTAAGGATCCTTCTCAACTAAAATATTCTGCATCATAAAGTTCTCCCCCACCCCCAGCTCTGACATCTGCCGCTCTAAGGACCCTTTGGACTCAGTCTCTATAGGGGCTGACTGGTCAGCAGTGTGGGGGGGTGGCTAGGGGAGCCTGAGGGGCAGAGGAAGTTGGGGGGTGGGGTAGGCTGGTTGCCAGGCCAGCCTGGGTGCTCCCACAACTGTAGCCTCTGCCAAGTAGCAATATGAAACAGGAACTCCGCCTTCCCTGTTGAGGTTATTTTGGTCCCAGAGAATAAACCCTTTTGGAAAATGTGACCCACTTCTGATCCCGGTGTATTTGCTCACCAAGCCCTCATTAAGGCGTGTAAGGGAGGCCGCAGCATCCCTTAATAAAGAATAATTATGGGGCGGGATTATGGAGATTATCAGAGACAGGTGGAGTCCGTGGCCCAGCCTGCTCCCAGGCGGCAGGCAGGAATGAGCTCACACTTTCCCACTCTCCCAAAGAAGCAGGCCAATCCTTGAGTCTGTGGGCCAGACAGCGCCCCTTCCTGTAGGGCCTCTAGGCAATGGGCACTAATCCCCACTGGGGGTGGCATTTTTTTGTCACTACTCACCACCTGGCTGAGGAAGGCACAGACCTTACTCTGCCCCATCTGGGATTTCTTGAGAAGAGTGCCGAATGTGTCACTGTCCACCCAGCCCAGCCCACATCACACACACACACACACACACACACACACACACACACACACACACACACACACACACACACACCAAACTCAATATATCCATATGATTTGTCTGGGAATTCTTGATTATTCCCTGAAGACATTAGCAATCACCTACAGTAGTCAGAGAATGTTAGAGATGGAAGGAGTCTTAGAACATAAAATGGCAGGGCCAGGAAAGGCCTTAGAACATAGAATTTCAAAGCTAAAGATAGGCCTTAGAATACAGTTTAATTAACTTGTTCTGTTTTGGTCCTAGAGGACAGAGCTGGAACGATGGACAGAAGTCAAAACAAGCAAGTTTAGGCTTGAGGTCAGGAACACTACCTAATAACTCAAGTTATGCATCCACAGGATGGGCTTTCTCTAGAAGGAGAGCAGAGCACAGGGGCCACCTGTCAGGCAGATTGCAGCAGGTACTCCTTTCACAGATGAATGGGATGAGATGACCACAGAAGTAGATTCCAACTTTCTCATTCTATGATTCCATGACTGTCCACACTGGAAGGGATCCTAGAATGTTGAAACATAGATATAGTTGTTTAGTCATTTCAGTCATTTCCTACTCTCCATGACCCCATTTGGAGTTTTCTTGGCAGAAATACTGGACTGGTTTGCCATTTCCTTCTCCAGCTCATTTTACAGATGAGGAAGCTGAGGCAAACAGGGCCAAGTGACTTGTCCAGGGTCACACAGCTAGGACATGTCTGAAGCTGGATTTGAACTCAGGAAGATACATCTTCCTGACTCCAAGCCTGGCACTTTATCCACTGTGCCCCCTACATGGTTATTAGACCAAGGAATGTTAAAGCTATGACTTGGGATATCATCTAGTCTCACCATCTCATTTATAAAAGACAGTCATGGAGAGAATGTTAGTTCTAGAGCTGGAAGACAATCTGGCCGGGGCGGGGGGGAATCTGGTCCAACTGAGGCAGGGAGGGGAAGGCAGAGAGGTAGAATAACTCTCCCAAGGTCCATACTATCACTGCCTGTCTGTCCCTGTCTGTCTCTGTCTCTTCAACCAGCCCTACCACACTCACACTCACACATACACCCAGCACCCCTTCCTTCTAGCCAGCTCCCCTGCCCCTCCCCAAGGGCACTTTCAATCAGGCTCCCTACCCCACTTGCTGTCTGCACCCCTCCCATGGACTGGGCAGGGAGAGGACATTGCCTGATATCAAGCAGAGACTTGAAGAGAGATTTGTGGTTGAGATACCACAGGGCCTGGAAGAGTCAAGTACTTCCCTCTCCTGGGATTGGAATTCCCCTCCCCTGGGCCCAGCTGTAGCCTTAATAAAAGCAGATAAAATGGGAAACTGGGATGGGGAGCAAATGCATCCAGAGAACTTTCCAAGTTACCAAAGACATGGGATTCCTATAGGAAGGAAACCCAGGAATCTGTCAGTGATCAGAACATGAGATGTGCTGAGGAACAGCTCCCTTCCTTATAGATGGGAAGGAGCCCCACACCTGAGCAGAATGGAGCAAGAGCTGGGGGGTGGGCGTGCTGGCAACCTGAAGGACCGAGCGATCAGCTGACAGTCCTGTACCATCCTCCATCACAGGGCCTCTCTCACTGGCCCTTCTCCCCTTTGTTTCCCCTCCCTGTCTCCTTGTCCCTTTCCGTCTCTCTACCCTTCATTCTCCACCCTTCTCTTTCCTTCTCTACCCCTGGTCCCTCCCAGCTTTGACATCCTGTGTTCTAAGGGCCTTTTCAGCTCTGACAATTTATGTTCTCAGGACCCTCACAGTTCTGACATTATATTATCCTAAGATTCTGTGATTCTAAGACACAACGTTTCTGTGATTTTAATTACCAGAATGCATGCTGAGGGGATAAGAAGACAAAGTACGCCTAACAACCACCACCACCAACAGAAAGAGATGTCTTCCCCAGAACAGGTGGGCACATTCCTGGTGCCAGAGCCTTAGGCAATATTCAATGAGAAAGATCTTTCTACATCCTTGAAAAGTACAAACAGCAGAGAGATATCCCCTGCTTTCCTAATCCCACCCCAATGTATGTGTCCCACAATCCTTGGGGGTCAGCCATATTCCCTTCACCACCACCCGGCCTCTGAGCCCCCAAAGCTCTCATATGTTCCAATTCCTAGCCAAGGAGAGACTTCTCCCTCCCCTAGACAAGGAAAGAGAGTTAGAGGGAAGGAAGGGGGTCCTAAGGTTGGTTCTTTGTCCCAAGCCTTGATGGAATTTAATTCCAAGGTTCAAAGCTCTTTTGCCCCTTCCCAGATAAAAGGTGGGTGGGCTTGAGAGATGAGCTGGTTAATCAAAGTGGGGAGTACTGGCTCTCCAGGGAAGTGGGTTGGCCTTTCACTGCCTGTCCCCCTTGCCAGTTAATGATCGAGGCCCTGGGCTGCCCGTTCCAGCCCGCTGCCCCACAAGAAAAGCCCATTAATTTAAGACTAATAGGATTTCCAATTTACCACAATCCCTGGGAGATGCTGCAAGAAGTTTGTTGGGGGTGGGGTAGAGGAGATATTGGAGGGGGAGGGATATGAAAGGCATCCCCAGCGGGGCTCCCAGGGGGAGGCCTGGGATTCTGAAACCTGGATGTTAAGAAGGACAGCAATTCTGAAAGGTAGGCAGCCATTCCAGGGTGATTCCCCCGAACCACCACCATTCAAAAGAGGAGGCATTTAAGGGGTGACTTGCCCAAAGCCCCTGGCTAGGAAGTGGCAAAGCCAGGAATCCTGCCCAAAGCAGAACCTCCTTTTGACTTCATGCTGCTTTCCCAGAGGCATGGGGGTCTGAGGGTTTCTGGGCTATTTCAGACCCTTGAGGGCTCCCCCATGGGGCATTAGTAGGATTAGGGCAAGCTTCCTTCCTCAATACCATCCTTGATCCCCACCCCACCCTCAATCTCTACTGTTCATTTGGCTGGGACTCTTAATCCATCACTACCTCCCAGGGTCAACCTTTATCCTTCCCTCAATGGCCTTTAACCTCTGTCTGTATTGAAGTTTCTCAGGATGCTCATTGTGTCGACGATACCCTTCTCCTAATGTGCCTAGGTCAGAAGTGTTCAGCTGGGCCATATTGATGCCTAGGGTGGCTGCATTGATCCAGTGAAAGGGGCTGGTTGATCTTCAGGACTGAAAAGTAGGACAAAGCCCAGAGAGTTATCACAGAGGAGGAACCTCTGAAAACAGGAAGACAAGAAAGAACAACAACCCATCCAACCAACACAAAACCATCCGCTTGGATATTGGGGGCATCTGTGCTCTTGTCTTGTCTAGAAACAAGGAATCACAAATTGCAGAATGTGTCCTGGGACTAATTCGGCTTCATAGCACAGCCAATCTCAATCACAGAATCATAGAAAGACACAGAGTGGGCAGAGACCCTAGAATACAGATTGTTAGAGACCCTAGAACACAGATTGTTAGAGCTAGAAACAGGCTGTTGGAACAGAGAATGTCAGAACTGGTACTGTCTTTAGGACAGAAAATGTTAAAATGCAAAAGGACCTTATAACAAAAAAACAGAAGTCAGTCATGTTTCAGTGGTGTCTGACTCTCTGTGACCCCGTTTAAGGTTTTCTTGGCAAAGATACCAGACTCCTTTGCCATTTCCTTCTCCAGCTCATTTTACAGATGAGGAAACTGAACATAAAATATTAGAGCTCAAAAGGACCTTAGAACATGGACTGACAGAACTGGAAAGGAACTTAGAACATAAAATATTAGAGCTGGTAGACATGTTAGAACATAGAATGTCAAGGATAGGTAGGACCTTAAAAAACACTGAACATTAAAACTGGAAGGAAGCTTAGAACGTAAAATTTTAGAACAAAGAATGTTAGAAATAAAGGGATCTTAAAACACAGTATCAAGCATTGATTGACCTTGGAGGCAAGAAAATCCAAGTCTGAATCCTTCCACAGGCACTAAGTGGTTGTGTGATTCTGGGCATGTCACCTAACGTGCATGTATACTAGCACTGCCCTGATCAAAAAAGGCAATGCTATTTGTCTGACATTCCCAGTTCTTGATGAATCTATATTGATCCTTTATGATTTCTGCTTCCATTTCTAGTTGTTCACTAACCTTCCCTTTAATAGTGCTTTCTAGAATCTTTTCAGGAATCAGATTCAAGCTTACTAGCCTATAATTTATGGAACCAATTCTTGTTCTTTTTTGGGAATTCAGGATGTTTACCCTTCACCAATTATATAGTATCTCTACAGCTCCCTACCACCTTTCAAAGACAATGAAAAATGACATTTGCCACTTCTTTCTGAGACAGTACTATGTGGATTCTAAAGTAAAGATTGTAGGATTAGAATCTTGGATGAATTCCACTACAGAGAGCTAGAAAAACCTAGAGAGAAAAAGTACCTAGAGGCAGGGACACAGTCTTGTATCCTGCGAGGTTTGGCAGTGATCTATAATCCATGGACCCAGGCCATGTTTTGGAACTCTGACTTGGGTATTGTTCATGTCCTTAGCTCCAACACCACATGTCCATTTCTGAATGGAGGTCAGAGGCTGGAGTGTTAGAGAACCAGAAACATCCAATTACCAGGCCAAAGAGGTGGAAGAGTCCTCTCTGACAGCCCTTAGAAAAACCAGAGTGATATCAGGTCAGTCCAGGGACACACATAGAATCAGCACCTCTCTGAGTCAGGAATGACCAAGACACTTTGCTGAATCCACAAATTCCATCCTAGAGAAATGATCTGGAGGTCCCAGCCCACCATCCAATCTCACTTCAAATTTACTATGTGAAGCCAGAGGAAATGGTCATCTCCTCTATGCTATTGTTTGACAGTTGCATATATGCAGAGAAAAATCATAATGGGTGTCACCACCTAATTAAAGAATGAACATTAGCAAAATAATTTAAGACGTATTAGGGAGAGAAGATGTAGAGTGTCCTTGAAATGAACAAATAAAACATTTCTTCATTTGAGGACCCTCCCAGCTCACATATTCTCTGTTCTAAGGTGCTTCCCAGCTCAACATTACATGTTTTAAGGTCTTTCCCAGGTCAGACATCCTGTGTTCTAAGGGTTCTCCCAGCTCTGACATCCTGTGTTCTAGGAGCCCTCCCAGCCCTGACATTCTCTGTTCTAAGGTCCTTCTTGACTCTAACATTCTATGTTCTAAGGCCTCTTACAGATCTGCCATACTATGTTTTAAAGGTCTCTTTCAGCTCCAATATTCTAAGATTTCTTCTACCTCTGGCATTCTAGGGCCCAAGGTCCCTTTTAGCTCTAACATTCTATGATTCTATTTATCAGTTAATTCCATTAAATGATTGGTTGACTTTTTTTATGATAGCAAAGAATTAGAAACAAAGTGAACACCCACCAATTGGGGAATGACTAAACAAATTATGATAAGTGAATGTAATGGAATATTACTGCACTGTAAGAAATTATATGATGAATATGGAGAAGCCTGGAAAGATTTACATGAACTGATGCAGAGGAACATAAGCAGAGTAAGAAAGTTATATATGTAACCTTGGGCAAGTTACTTAACCCCAATTGCCCTAAAGGGGCGGCTAGGTGGTGCAGTGAGTAAGAGCGCCGGCCTTGGAGTTGGGATGACCCGAGATCAGATCCGGCCTCAGAAAATGAGCACCCACACATAAATAATGACTAGCCGTGTAACCTTGAGCAAGTTACTTAACCCCAATTGCTTTAAAAAAAAAAAAAGAAAGTTATATAAACAATAACTACAATGGAAATGAAAAGAACAAAGACATACCAAAAAATTAAAAGTGAATGAAACAAAATTATAAAGCTTGGGTATGAGTTAAATGAAAAAATATTTGAGGAAAGCCCGACCAACCCCTTCATGGAGGTGGAAAGTCTACAACTGTTACCTGTCTTTTTAAATTCATTGATCAATTTTTTTCCTCTTCATTTTCTTTTTATCTTTAAAAAATAGTATTTGTTAACTGGGAAGGCTCTCTTATAGGGAGAGTGGAGGGATACTCCAGAAAACTAGGATAATGTAAAAAAATCAATAAAAACTTACTTAAAATAGAAATAAAATAATAGAGTGGGCAAAATATCTTTAAATGGTTGACTGAATGGAAAAGAAATCAGACAGTGGGTCAATTGAATGGATATGGTTAACTCAGGTGATCTTAATTCGACCAGGTATAGACTCCATTGGGTGATCGTTTACACAATACACAGATGCAAGATTTCTGTGTGTGCTGATATCTGTGGACCCCAGGGAGGCAGAGAACAGAGTCCTTGACTCCATACTCAATTCAAGGATACTGTAACCCCAAAGAGCATTCAAGAGCAACTGGGTTTGTTCATTCTATCACTCGCTTTTTTTGGATCAGTTGAAGCAACAGAAAGAACAGCTACCTCCAGCAATAACATCACTGGTCATGATAGAAAGAGCAGAGACCGTCCACCTCCATCATTCCCATCCAGCCTGGCTGAGCAGCAGCCCGTGCAAGGGTCTACCTCTTAAGTGATACAACCCAGCCCACCAGACAAGTTAAGAAAGGCTTAAAGGGGAACATTCCTCCTCCTTGCTCTGCCTGTGCTCACACACGGTTGCCTTTTGATATCCGATGGCCACTGGCCAATTGGCTGCCACGAGGCTATTTGCCTTGGAACAGGAAATACATTTTTCTCCTATTTATACTGCTGACCTCAGGAATAAACTAATTACTGCTGCTGAACTGCATTCCCACACTGTCCGGCACACATCTGTAACCCCTGGATGGGACCAAGGTAGAGGAGGTATCAGTTGGACAAGGAGAGCCCCGAGGCTCCTTTCCAGCACACTGGCTTTCATTTAGCAACTTGGCCTGAGAGCAAGCCCACTAATTCACCTCTCTGTGATTCTATAGCTCAACCCAGGAGTCATGCCATCCTCATGGAAAGGGATTAATACGCCCAAGGGTGTGCCCTCCTGGAGACCCCCTTCCTCCAATCCCCTTGAGATCTCAGAAAGCTGCTTCTTCCCTTCCTGATTGTCTAATCACTTAGGAAGATCATACATTCATTTGCATTCCACATATTATCAGTGGTTGGGCAGTGACCATCTCAGAGCTGGAAGGAGCCTTCCAGACTGTCAGATCAGCAAAGGCCCTTCAAACAGTGTGTCTGAACTGAGAAAGATCGTCATGACCTCATCACCTCACACCCGGACTAGTGTAGCAACCCAATGATGGGACTGCTCACTTCAAGTCTCTCCCTGTTCCAATTCATTGTTCCAATCCCTGTTCCAATCCAGCCACCAAAGCAATTTCCCTAAAATGCATGTCTGATCATCTCACACACACACTCACTCACTGACTCACTCACTCACCAAACTCCAATGGCTCCCTATTGCCTCCAGGAGAAAATACAAAATGCTCTGATTGGCATTCAAAGCCCTTCCTAACCTAGCCCCCTCCCACCTTTCCAGTCTCCTTACACTGTACTCCCCACCATGTTCTCTGATCCAGTAACACTGGCCTCCTGGCTGCTGCACAAGCAAGACTCTCCATCTCTGGGCCCCGGCCCTTCTCTCTGGCTACTCCCCATGCCTGGAATGCTCTCCCTTCTTTGCTCAGACAACTGACCTCCCTGGCTTCCTTTAAGGCCCAATAAAAAAAGCCATCTTTTCCCAGAAGCCTTCCCCAGCCCCTCTTGTTTCTGGTGCCTTCCCTCTGTTATTATCTCCATTTTGTCCTGTATGTTGTTCACTTTGTATGTCTCCCCATTAGTCTGTGAGTTCCTTTCCCCTGTGAGCTCCCTGGTGCTTAGCATAGCACCTGACACTAAGCACTTAATAAATGCTTACTGATTGGCAGAGAACATAGAATGTTAATGCTGGGAGGACACCCTTAGAGTATAAACTTACCAGAACTGGGAGAGAACTTAGAGTATGGATTTCTTTTTTTTCTTTTTTTCTTTTTTTTTTTTAAAGCAATTGGGGTTAAGTAACTTGCTCAAGGTTACACGGCTAGTCATTATTTATGCGTGGGTGCTCATTTTCTGAGGCCGGATCTGATCTCGGGTCATCCCAACTCCGAGGCCGGCGCTCTATTCACTGCGCCACCTAGCCGCCCCTAGAGTATGGATTTCTGAGTAGGAAGGGCTTAGAACATAGATTCCCAGAGCTGAAGGAAAACTTAGAGCATAGAATGTTGGAGCAGGAAGGACCCATGGAACATGGGATGGTAGAGCTGGAATCTTGGACCCTAAACTGCTAGTCACAAGGGCCCTTAAAGCACACGGCTTCCGCACTGGCATGCTGCTACCCTGCTCTTGCACCAAAGCATTGTAACGTGTGTCCTAGGCTCACTAGAAAAAAAAAAAACAGGAGATGTATAAAACAGAATCCCTCTTTTCAAGTATGTGTCTTACTTAAGGAGAAAACTCACATTAACTGATTGGAACATACTGTAGAAACTGATCATGGATTTAATGCTAGAAGGGCCCCCAGATGCCACGCAGTTTCATCCCTTCATTTTATAGGTGAGGAAATACGTTTCAGAGGGCTGACTGATTTGCCCAGGGCCCACTGACACTAATTCCATTCTTTCTCTGTTCAAGTCACCATACTGCCTTGTATCTGAATGACAAGTCTCAAGCTATGAGAGAGGTTAGAGATCACCTAATATGACCCATAGCTTGGGAGTCCCCAAGAAGTTATCATCAAACCTCCCCTTGAGTCCTTCCAGTATGGATGAAGACCTTGCTGTCTCCTGAGGCAGCCCAATCCCTGTGTGGGCAGCTCTGATTGCTAGGAAGTGCCTCCTTCCATCAAGCTGGAATCCTCTCCCCTCCCCACCTGGTCCTAGTGTTCCCCTCTCCAGTCACACATCTTAGCTCCCAAGTGACAGTGATACTTAATGTGATACTCCCAAGTGATACTTAAAGTCCTGTCCCACATGAAATGGGCAGTACTGACCACAAGAATCCTGGGGTTCAGACAGAGCATCTTGGTGCAGTAGGGAAAGTCGTGGAGCTGTTATGCATAAGAGCAGGTTTTAAAGCCTCCTCTGACACTTAGCTTCATGAGTATGGTCAGCTCTAAGCCTTTATTTCTTCATCTGTAAAAACTTGGTCTAACAATAATAATAATTAATAATAATAATAACTAGCATTTATGTAGCAATTGAAGTTTACAAAATGCCCTTTGGATAGTAGGGAACCAGGGAGCAGAAGATAAGGAGGGAAAGCATTCCAGGCATGAGGGACAGCAGGAGGAAATGCCCAGAAGTCATAGATATCTATGGATATCTATTATGGATATTATCTATGGATTTGGTCCTCACAACAACCCTGTGAGGTAGGTGCTGTTCTTCTCCCCATTTTACAGATGAGGAAACTGAGGCTGAAAGATTAAATGATTTGTCCAAGGTCATATAGTATCTGCAGTAGGATTTGAACTCAAGTATTCTGAAATCCACCAGTTAGGCCCCCAAGCTGCTAAACACAAGTACCCGCCATACTTACCTCTTGGGTTTATTGTAAGGATCAAATGAGACAAAAGCTGTAAAGCATCTTGCAACCTTTAGGGCACAGTGTATATAACTGTTAGTTATCATCACTGTCAATGTCAATGAGTCAATAAACATTTATTAATTACTTTCTATGTGCCATGCACTTTGCCAAGGCTACAAAGGAAGGCCAAAGGCAATGTTGCCTGCCCTCAAGGAGCTCCCTGTCTAATGGATGAGGCAGCATGCAGTTAAATACAAACAAGATAGACACAGGATAAATTGGAACTAGCCCACAGGGAGAAGGCCCTCTAATTAAATGAGATCAGGGTGAACATAAAGGAAGTCAGGAGGGGGAGATGAGGAGGGAGAGCATTCTAGGCATAGGCGACAGGAGAAGAAATGTCCAGAAGTCAGAACATGGAGTGCCTTAATTAAGGACAGCCAAGAACCCAGGATCATTGGATCAGAGGATACTTGGGGGTGGAGGAAAGTTTTAAGAAGACTGAAAATGTGGCAGTGGGGGAAGGGGCAGGTTATGAAGGCCAAATGGAGGGTTTTATATTTGATCCTGGAGGGGATAGGGAGCCACTGGAGTTTACTGAGCAGGCCAGTGACAGCTGAGTAGAGGATGGACTAGGGTAGGAGAAATGTGGCAGGGAGATTGGCCAGCAGGTCATTGCAATAGTCCAAGAGGACTACTATCTAAAACCAGGATAGTAGCAATGTCAGATGAACAAGGAGGATGTATATGAATGATGCTATGAAATTAGAATCAATGGGAATTGGCATCATATTGGATATGATAGAGAGAGAGTGAGGAGTTGAAGGTGACACTAGGTTTTAAGTCTAGGGCAGCAGGAGGATAGTAGTAGCCTTGACAGTAACAGGGAAGTCAGGAAGAGAGAAGGGGAGGAGAAAAGATAACAAGGTCAGTTCTAGACATATTGAGTTTAAGATGTCTATAAAATGTCTAATAAGGGGCGGCTAGGTGGCACAGTGAGTAGAGTGTCAGCCCTGGAGTCAGAAGGACCTAAGTTTGGATCTGGCCTCAGACACTTAATGCACACACAAACAAAAACCTAGCTGTGTGACCTTGGGCAAGTTACTTAACCCCAACTGCCCTACAAAAAAAAGCAAAAAAAAAAATGTCTAATAGGCAATTGGAGACACAAGACTGTAGGTCAGCAGAAAGGTCAGGCCTAGATACATAGATCTGAGAATCATCATCATAAATAATCATTGAATCCATGGGAACTGAGGAGATCAGCAAATGAAATAGTATAGAGGAAAAAGAGGGCCCAGGACAGAGTCTCGGGGGATCCCCCAACTGATAGTGGGTATGACCTGAATGAGGGTCCAGTAAAAGAGACTGAGAATAAGTGGTCAGATTAGTAGAAAGAGAACCAGGGGAGAGCAGCATCCCAAAAACATAGAAGAGGGAATAAAGAAGACGGTGATCAATAGTGTCAAAGGTTGCAGAGAGGTCAATAAGGATGGGGACTTTTTCAGTGAAACATGAGACAAAGTTCCAAGCTGAAAGAGTGCAGAATAAGATGCTGGTTAGGTTAGGCTTCGTGTAGAAGGTGGGACTTGAGCAAGGCCTTGAAAGATAGGGAAGATTTAAAGATGTAAGGTGGGGAGAGGACAAATAGTCTGGTTGGGTAAAGGCAAGTAAAAAGTATGGAATTGGGAAAGCCATTCCAAGGGATGACTAAGTCACAGCAAGAACATATCTTGATCCATCCCTTCAAAGGCCTCTTTGCTTTGCTCCCTATTCAGGCCCACTCCATCATCTGGGCCCATCTGATGAAACTGACAACACATCAATCAAGTGACTTGCATTTTCCTCCCCTTCCTCTAAGCCAATTCAGTATACAGCATCAAATTCATATATATATATATATATATGTCACCAAAACAACCAAGCAAGTCTCTCTAAAGAAGTCAATTTAGCTGATTCTCTATAGACCAAGGATTTTTAACCTGGGATGCTTGGATGCCTGAGGGATTGTCGATAGATTTCAGGAAGTTCTGGGAACTTGGATAGAAAAAATATACATCTTTATTTCCACTATTCTCTACCTAAAATTTAGTACATCCTTTGATTATAAATTTAAAAGAAACATTATTCTGAGAAAGGTCCACAGACTTCACCAGATTATCAAAGTAGTCCATGACACACACAAAAAAATTAAGAACCCTTGCTATAGACCAGAATTAGCTGATGGAATTTAAATTTTATTTTTTTCCTCCATTTACTACGGGGAGAAGGAAATATAACCAAAGCTCATGCATGTTAGCACAGGAGGGAAGGCTGTGCAGCTGGACTGTGAGAATGGGAAGCAGCAGCTGCAAATATCAGCAGGGAGGGGCAACAGCTAGTTTCTTACCTGTTTTATTGTCAACATGTATAAACAAAGAGAAACAAGTCTTTGATAGTGTTTTTACAGCAGCCTCTCACTGACCTGCAAAAGCAGTGATATTATAAGCAAATGTAAGAAGGATTCAGGAGTGTAAAACCTGGATTTCAGCAGTATAACTTAACTATGATGGTCTTAGGACCCAACATAGTTGCCTTTCTCTGTGTGTGTTAAGGTGTTCTGACCCTTGGGGAAAGGCAGCCTGGAGGGAGGTCACCATGTATTTTCTCCCACAGGATGTCTTGATTAAACTACTTAGCCTGAGGCACTACTCTGGAGGTCAGGCATAGCTGTTAAAATTTGGGAATAGCCTGGACTCAGGAACAACAGACAATGCATATCTGTTCATTCCTGTTTGAAACAACTCCCCAACCAAGTGCAACCAGTAGGGACCCAGATCATAAGTGTGAAGGTAACAGCCTTCTAAAATACATGAACCAGTCAATGTTCTCTGCAAGTCATCTGGTAATGGGGACAGAAGGGGGAATGACCCAGGATTCAAAATGAGAGAAGAAAATGACATGATGCATTATAATGATGAATTTCTGGTTAGTAAATGTGGTATGGTGGAAAGACACAAAGTCAGAAGGCCTGAGGTCTGGTTCTAATGATTCTGCCATTAACTTGCTCCATGACATTGGGCCACTAACTTGTCCTCTCTGCTCCTCAGTGTTCTCCTCCATAAAAGGAGGTGGTTGGACGACATAATCTCTAGAGCTCCTTCTGGCCCCAGCAGTCTATGGATTCAGGGCATTTGCCATGTCAACCAACCCACGGTTGGGTGGAGCAAAGGAGGTGGGGAAAATCTGTTTCCTGCCTTGCCAGGAGCCATTCTGGGTCTTTGCCATTTTGATGTTAATGGGTTTGCCAAATAAAAGCAACTCATTCCCAACCCAGGAGCATGGCGCCCACATCCTTCCAAAGATAGCCTCCAGTCTAGGAGGAAAAGAGGGTGTGGGCACAAGTTGGCCTCTGTCAAGGAATAGCCTTGGGCCTGACATCTGGTGTCCAGGAAGGGAACTGCAACCAAAAGCCTCCTCTGCGTGTATGCTCAGAGGCCAGTGGGGGAACCTCCTAGCTATGGATGCCAGGGATAGGTGCCCAGTGTTAACACCCTCTGATAGACATCTAAGGGTGGAGGAAGAAAGAGAATCTGAGAATTTGGCAGGACTTAAAGGACTGATTTGCAGAATGGGGAGTTTCTCATTCATCAAACCCTAATCTTCAAAGTCTAAGATGGTATGGTAGAGCTGAAAGGACAATTTGGAGTTGGAAGACACAGCCTTGAGTCCCATCCAACCATTAGCTTACTATGTGACCCTAGACAAGTTATTTCCACTCTCTGGACCTCAGTATCTTCATCTATAAAATCGGTAAATAAAATATTAGTTGGTGGGGCGGCTAAGGTGGCGCAGTGAGTAAGGCGTCGGCCCTGGAGTCAGAAGGACCTGAGTTCAGATCCGACCTCAGACACTTAATGCACACACAAACAAAAACCTAGCCATGTGACCTTGGGCAAGTTACTTAACCCCAATTGCCCTCCAAAAAATAAAAAAATAAAATATTAGTTGGGCCTACCCAACTGGGAGGATTGAATTAAATATCTCTGAAGAGGACATTGTAAAGAGAAAGGCATGGGAGATGATTCTTACGATTACTATCTCCAAAACATGTTCCCAAATCCTAGAGGAGTTCATTCACCCTGTTTTGGAATTACCACCAAGGAACTGAACTGTCTTGATTGGTAAATGAGTGAGAACAAGTCTAATTAGCCCACTACATCCATCCTGCTCAGTCACTTCATATTCCATCCACCCTGGTCACCTTGCCATCTCAGCCCTGCCTCCCTCTCAATGCCCTCCACCCACTTTCTGCCTCTTGCTCTGGACACAATAAACAAATCAACACTATCATTACTACTGGAAATGGTGAACCAACTGACAGCTCTAGGAATTAACTCACTGTGCTGTCACTCTGTGACTCCCCAGACCAAGCTTCCCTTCCTTAGTGGGCTCCTTTCATGTATGTCTTATCTCCCATTATTAGAATATAAGCTCCTTAAGGGCAGAGAACACTCTATTTTGTTATTGTATCAGTACTTAGTACAGTTCCTGGTACATAATAAGCATGATAAGCCTTTTCATGCATTCAACTCAAAAGACCCCCAATGCATTACTAATGTTTATTAAATCATTCATTAATTCATTCAACAAACACTAAAAACCAATTCTATGTATAGCTCTGTGCTGGTCACTTCTGGGTAGGTAAGTAGATAAATAGATGGATAGATAGATAGATGGATGGATGGGTGAATGGGTGGATGGATGGATGGATGGATGGATGGATGGATGGATGGATGGATGAATAGATGGATGGATAGATGGATGGATGGATGGATGGATGGATGGATGGATGGATGGATAAAGGTAAAGCATTTATCTAGTGCTTACTATGTACGAAACACCAGAAACACAAATAAAAGCAAGAAAAATAGTCCTGCTCTCAAGGAGCTTTCATTCTAATGGGAGAAGATAACACACAAAGGGGAGCAGGAAAGAAGAGAGGAAGCTGCATCATGTTGAAATGTCCAGTGCCAGTGAATGATGGCCTGCCAAAGCCAGCCATACCACGGGCTGAGCCCCATGCTCTGATGAAAGGGAAGAGGGAGATAACAGACATGAAAAGTGTAGAATAGACATGGTCCCTACTTTCATGGTTCTTTCAGGAGATAGGGAACAAGATCAGACTGTAAGCACAACATAGAGCCTGAAGTGCCAAGTGCATTAGAGGCTCCCAGCATGTGCCATGTGGGGTCCAAAGAAAGAATTTCACTGCCAACCATAAGGATTAAGGAGGCCTTCCTGAGGGAAGCAACATTTTATTTGGACTTTAAGAGTAGGGAAAAGAGGGAGGAAGGAAAGGCCAGGAAGGAATGAGGAATCACAAAGACCAGAAAGCACAGGAAGTATTTAAGGACCAGAGGACAGTGCAGTCTGACTAGATCATAGACAGCATGGAGGTGAGTAATGTGAGATAAGACTGGGGAAGGAAGGATGGCACATGATGAAAGGAGGCCTTCAATGTTCAGCAAAGGAACGTGAACTGTTGGGAGAGGCAGGGAGCTCTGACATTCCATGTTCTAAGTTTCCTTCTGGATTTTCCCAGACTCTCCATCTTTTCAAGCAGAAGGACCTGTATTTAAAATAAACAAATATCACACACTCATATGATAGTAGTATTTACTAATATTATACATTTTTAGTATCATTCTGTTAAAATCATCCTTGGAATTTTAAAATACATAACAAAAAACTTGTAAATTGAGCAATGCTTTCAAGTAAATTTTATTTTTATTTATCTCATAGCATGTGCATCCATTTGAGATATACGTGTCTTAGACATATTATTTATCCAGTCTATGGAAAGTATATTTGCTTATTTATAGCTTTGCCTACAGCTGTACACTCTCCCCTGCTCTGTGCTACGTCACTCCACTATGCAAATCTCAGCCATAATTTCTCTCCCTACTGTCTCTTTCCCTTTCCTGATGAATCCCCCCCACCCCCACTGGACCAACAGAAAGAGCCAGACTCTGTCTCCCAGAGCAGAACACTGAAGAGAATCATGTCTTCCCTTCCTGGGACACTCTCACATTGATAACATCATCAGTACCTTCCCAAGATAGCTGCCCTACAGAAAGCAGATGGGAAGATGCTACATAAAAATTCACACATTAAAGATGAAATTAAGGCTCAGAGATATGAAGCAACATCATCGAGGTTACCAGAAAGTTATTGATGAAAGAATGAGTATCTAAGGCTCCTGATTCCATCCCAAAAATGTATCCAATAAATCTCCCATCAGTAGAGAGTGTGGTCAAGGGATTGCAACATCATAGACTTGAAGGTGGCCTTAGAGGTCATCTAGTTCAATCCTTTCATCTCACAGAGAAGGAAACTGAGGGTCAGAGTGGCTGAGAGATTTGCCCAGAGCAATAAGTGGCAGAACCAGGATTTGAACCAAGTCCTCCTAGTCTTGGGACAACTAGGTGGCTCAGTGGATGGAGTGCCAGGTCTGGAATCAGGAAGACTCATCTTCCTGAGTACAAAGCTGGTCTCAGACTCTTACTAGCTGTGTGACCCTGGGCAAGTCACTTAACCTTGTTAGCCTCAGTTTCCTCATCTATAAAGTGAACTGGAGGAGGAGATGGCAAGTCATTCTAATATCTCTGCCAAGAGAACCCCAAATGAGGTCATGAAGAGTCAAACATGACTGTAAATGACTGAACAACCCTAGTGTTGGAGTCCTAGCCAGTCTCCAGCCTCTAGCCTGGGATGGGTAGTTGTGTTGACTCATCATGAGAGCCTGGAATGACAGAAGCTGAGAGGTGGAGAAGTGGGTAGGACTTTTAGAAGAGTCAAAAAGCAGAAAATCAGTTAGCTATTGATGGAGATGGTGGAAGGGACAAGCAAAGAAGGGAGAGAGGAGAGGTCTACTTCAGGATAATCCAGGTAACCAAGGCTGGGTTCAGATGGCATCAAGGAAAGTAAATTCCACCTGAAGTCAATGGGACAGACTCAAGACTCAAACAAAAAGGAACCTTACTTCACCAGGGACTAATGGCACTGAATGGAAGAGTTCATACCTCACCAAGAGGTGGAGATTTTAAAAGAATATACTGAGTCTAAGACTTAAAACAACCAAAAGTGTCAGGGTTGGGAGAGTTGGATGAATCTTAGAACTTAAAATATTAGATACTAGGATGAAAGAACTGTGAAGGAACTCAGGAAATATTTATATTACATATATTATTTATATATTTATTTATATATCTAACTGGAAGGGAGCTTAGAACATAAATGCTGAGATTTTGAATGTTAGGACTGAGAGACTTTGAAACATAGAAAGTGAGTTGCCCCTCCCCCTCCACGGCCAAAAAAAAAAAATCCCATGCACACCCAAGTTACCTGCCTAATCTTGTCCAGAGTCCACTTTTTTCCCCAATTATCTGGAAAATGCTAGTTTGACATGTTCACCTTGTGCTCTGTGCCTACATTGTTGTCTTTTGTTCTAGGTGTCTGTCACAGGTGGGGTCATACTGCCCACCCCCGTCCCTGGACCCAGACCTGACCTTGCCATGGCCCTAATGCCCACCGGCTAGAGGCCAATGCTGAGTGTGAGGCAGTGGACAGACAGATGTGTCAGGAAGTTCAGGGTCAACTGTTTAAATCCGCTGGCCTGTGCCTGCCTAGCTCCATCAAAGCCACTGGGCCCATATAAAGCCAAAGCAATATCCGCTTGTCGAAGGTGTAAGATCCACAAAGTGACTTCACTCAGACGGCCTGGAATGTGCCCAAACTAAATATTCTGTGGAGAGTTAATTAACCAAATGTTGAAAATAATCAGTCCTCAGCCTATGCCACAGAACCAGAGTGGTCCCCATGCCCCCAACACACTTACACATGTGCATGTCAGGGACCATGGTGGGCACCTGCTGATGGGTTCCCATGTGGCTCCACCTTGAATAGGACACTTGGCACATGGGAGCCAAGCAGCCGAGATCCTAAGTCTGCTTTTGCCAATAACTCTGTGGTCTGAAATTAAGCAAATCCCTTTGCTTCAGTGAATCTCAGCTCCTTCACCTGTAAAAGGTGAGAACTAAACTAGATGGTCTCTGAAGTCCTTTAGAACATAAAATATTAGAAAGAGCAGTTAGAATGCAAGAAGTGTAAGGGCCCTTAGAACGGGGAATGTCAGAGCTGGAAGGGGCCTTAGAATGGGGAATGTCAGAGCTGGGAGGGCCCTTAGAACAGGGAATGTCAGAGCTGGGGGGGCCCTTAGAACACAGGATGTCAGAGCTGTGAGGGCCCTTAGAATGGGGAATGCCAGAGCTGGGAGGGCCCTTAGAACACAGGGTGTCAGAGTTGGGAGGGTCCTTAGAATGCAGGATATCAGAATGTAGAAACATTCTAAACCTGCCCATCTCATTTCCCAGAAGAGGACAGCATGGCCTAGAGAAGTTTCTTACCCAAATGTCACACACCTAGCTTGTAGTAGAGCCCACACTAGAACCCATTTCTTCTGAAGAATATCTTTGAAGTGTGAGTGAACTACAAGCCCAAGAACAGCCAATAGGGTGAGATGGCAATTTAAAAAGATCAATGAGATCCTGGGCTGCCTTTGAAGAAGCACTATGTCCAAGACTAGAAATATCATAGTTCTGTGATAGATTTTGATCATACGTAGAAGGTCATGTTTGGGTTGGGTTGCTGCATTTTCAGAAAGATATTACTAAGCTGGGGAACATTCAGAGGAAGATAATTAAGATGGGGAAGGGCCTGGAGTGTACACTCTGTGAAAAACAAAGGACATTTATACCAAGGCAGAAAAGACTGGGGGATGGAGGGCAATGCATCAGGTAGTTGAAGGGCTATGGAAATGGGATTAGTTTTATTTCATTTGTCCCTAAAGGGCAGAACTAAAAGCAATGGGTCAAAGTGGAAAAGAATTCAACTGAGACTTACCAGAAGGAAAATCATCCTACCAATGAGACCTATAGAAAAGTGATAAAGGCTGCCATTAGAAGGCTCCCCCTCATTGGTGGTCTTCAAGTAAACATTGGGTGACCACTTATTTGTCAAGAATATTGAAGAGGGGATTCTTGTTAGCCTGGGTTGCACAGGGCCATCTCATTACCTTCCAAGGGCCATCTTCTCTAATTCTGTGCTTCTCAGATGGTAGAAATAAAACTGGATTTGGAGTTGAAAGACATTGGTTCTGAGTGCAAGAAAGGGAAGTCACACTGGGGTAGGATTTATACCTGTTCAATTACAGGTTCTTGTCATATTTTTTGAGAGTATTTCACCCAAGCTGGCAGTGCAGCAACCACTCATGGCTTAATCCTACCACTGATCATCATGGAATATTTGACCTCCTTTGTCTCTGATCTGGACTTTGCACCTTAGGCACCTGCTCCAGCAGGTGCCAGACTTCATGAAAACATCTGATCAGCTATAAACCCTACTCAGAACTCCTGAGCTCAAGTGATCCACCAGTCTCAGCCTCCCCAGCAGCTGTACCTTCCCATTCTCCACTTCTGACAGCATTTTACAGAAACAAGACTGACAGATCAAAAGATCAAACAATGATTGTTCTAAAAGGGACCTTGGACCATAAAACATTAAGAGCTGATAGAGTTAAGAATTTTAGAACATAGAATGTTAGAGCTAAAAGGAATCTTGTAAAATAGACTAACCCTAATGGAAAAGACATTGAAATAAGGGGTGTCAGAGCTGGGAGGGCCCTTAGAACACAGGATGTCAGAGCTGGGAGGAGCCTTAGAACACAGGATGTCAGAGCTGGGAGGAGCCTTAGAACACAGGATGTCAGAGCTAAGAGGGCTCTTAGAACACAGAAGGTCAGAGCTGGAAGATATCTTAGAGCACAATGTCAGAGTCAGAGGGTATACTAGAACACTGTTAGAACACAGAATGTTTCACAGAAGGAAGTTCAAAAAGAAACACACACAGGGAGGACAACATTGACACTATATTAAATTTATTAGTAATAGCGAGAATTTATAGCTCTATGTGCCTTAAAGATAGATGCTATTATTACCCCCATTTTGTAGATGAGGAAACTGAGGCTAAGGGAATAAAGTTCTTGCCCAGGATCACACAGCCAGGAAGTGTTTGAGGTGGGGATTTGAACTGAAGTCTTCCTGAGTCCTGGGTCAGTGCACTGTCTGCCAAACCACCTGATTACCTTATTATAGACTTTAACACAAAACAGAGCATTTGACAAGCTGTAATAGACACTGACAGTTTCACAGCATCCCTTTTTTTCTGTTTTTTTTTTTTGTATATGGAAATGTTCTTGCTTATCGATGTTTATGCAGTTCATCTTTTTAAAAAGACAATTAAAGAAAAGCTGGTCACAGTCTTCAGGGTCGGCACAAAGAAGCCCACATCTTGGAGGGCTGTTCCAGCCAGCCCAGTCTCTTCCTCACTCCCCCAAACACTCCTTACATCTTCCCATCTCTTGTTCAGGTCAGTTCCTCCATGAGCAAGGCTTCCCATTCTTCTCCTCATATGTGTAAATACTCCTGTCCCAGTGGACCCTGGCTCTGCCCTTAACTAGCTGTGTGGCCTTAGGCAAGTGACTGTACATCTCTGCCTCTCGGTAAAGCCAGGGGGCTGAGCCCTGCTGAGATAGCTGAGTTCTAAGGTACCTTCCAGCCCTGCCCTAATGGCTGATAAAGGAGTGTAGGGAGGGGCCATGTTTACAGATGTCCTCTTCCAGAACCCTCACTAGGCCTCCCCCATCCCAGAGCTGTCTCTCTCTCTCCTGTGCATCCTCGCTGGGCTCTGGGCAGCTGGAGCCTCGTGTGGTGAGGTCGGTGGGAGACGAGTCCAACCTGCACAGCTCTCCCCACCCCCCATGCAAAAACCCTGGGCAGAGGCCAGAGAGGAGGTGATGGGGGTGTTGGCCCGAGGCCAGAGAGATGCGAGCAGCCAGGCCTTCCCCTCAGGACCGGAGCTTGCCTCCCCTCAGCAGCTCAGCTCAGCCCTGCTCCTGCCTGGGCAGTGAGAGCCCATGCACGCCTGCGGGTTGCCGTTACCATGCCGACCTCCGGGTTCTGTTTGCCGCTGTTGTATTTGATTTCATACGTTTGGAACTTTGATTGCGTCATCTTCAAACTAGGAGTTGCTATGGCAGCTTGGGCCCTGGGTTCCCTGGGTAGCTCGCACCTTTCTGGGTGGGGGAGAGGAAAAGGGATGGGGGGAGGGGGGCAGGCATGGCCCCTTTCCACCCCCTACTCCAAGCCCCTCCAATTCCAAACACCAGAGGATAAGAGTCCAGGAGGATCGTTCAGGAATATATATGTTTAACCAAGTGATTGCCAAGGACAGGACTGTCCACCTCAGCCTGCCCTGCCCCCACAAAAGAGAAGGAGAAAGAACTCCATTGGACTCACCCTCCAAAGTCAACCAAGCCTTCCCTGGTTCTAGGTGCCACTCTGACCCTGCCTCCTCTGCAATTAGAAGCATATGTCTCTGGGCCTCAGTTTCCTTAGTTGGATAAGATCATCTCTAAGCCCCCTCCCAGCTCTGACATTCTTTATTTTCAGGTCCCTTCCAGCTCTGACATTCTATGTTCTAAGATTCCTTTGATTCCTCACATTCTGTGCTCTAAGGTCCCTCCTGCTTCTAAAGTCCCTCCCTATTCCAAACTTTTCTACTCTGAAGTCCCTATTCTGACATCTAGCTTTCACATTCTGTGTTCCAAGGTCCCTATAGTCCTTCTGGCTTTATTATTTTATTCATTCATCAAAAAGCATTTATCAAGAGTCTACTATGTGCCAAACACTGTACTAGGCACTGAGAATACAGACAAAAGCAAAACTATCCCTGCCCTGTAGCTACTTACATTCTGTAGGAGAAATGGCACACATATTTCTAAGTAAATACAAAATAATTTGGGTGGGAGGCACTATGAGGCTGTAATTCTAGCTCATCAAATCAAAACAGAATGCCAGTCACATTTCTCCAGGGTTCAGCCAAACTGGCCCACTCACTGTTCTCCTCACCCAACACTCCCATCTCTTATCTCCGAGCCTTTGCACTGGTCATCCTCCATGCCTAGAATGCCCTCCCTTCTCTCCTACTGTCTGGGATCTTCTGGGATCTTTCAAGTCTCAGCTTAAGCACCAGTTTCTTCAGGAGGCCTTTCCCAGCCCTTTGGGCTGCTAGAACTACCTTCTCCAAGGTTACCTTTGATTTGATTTTGTCTAAACCTATCCAAAAGTACATCTATATCAGCATTTATCTATATCTATATTTGTCCATTTTTGCACGGTGCTCATAACAGACACTTAAATACTTGTTGATTGGTTGGTTAATTTCACCTACCCATGCCCACTGCATCTTCCAAATTATAGCTCCTCTAAGAAGGCTTCCCTAATTGACTTTACTTGGGTTCTGACCTTATTTATACTATATTACTTTTGCCTTGGTGGGGTGCTTTGTCATTGCCCAAGGGCAGGAACCTTGTTGTCTCTGCCTCTTCTCTAAGGTATAATGATAAATTGACTTAGTACCTAAAGCTCTTCCAGGATCTTTCACATCTCTCATCAGACAGAAGCGTGGTCAGACTTCTTGATCCTGAAATTTACAGAGCTTTTCCTGATTGCCTAGAAATGCAGTGGAGATTGCTTTGGACCCCTCCCTGTCTAAATATGCAAACTCTCATGACTGCCCTTCACTCACCACCCATGTCTCTGCTGCTCTTTATTTAAGCCAGAGGCTTACTTGGGGCTGATCTTAGTGTCTGTGACCATGTTTCCACATTGAAATAACATGCCAGTGTGTTGGGATTTGTTTGTTTTTCTGATGCTTATATCGAACAGTGTAATTGACTTGACCAAAAGCATTAATCAATCAATCATTTGTGTAATCAATGGCTCTGAAAACATAGACCCTAGAATTCCTAAGAACCCAGGGAATATTGATGTGACATTGGACATATGAAGAATGTTAGAATGTCAAACATCAGAACAGGAAGGGACCTTAAAACATAGGTTATTGGTACTGGAAGGGTCCTAGATCATAGATTTCAGAGATGGAAGGGTTCTCAGAACATACCAGGGGTGGGGAACCTACAGCCCGGAGGCCACATGTGACCCTTCAGGTCTCACTTGAGGACCTAGAAAGCCACAAGGCCTCAGATTCCCCACCCCTGACATAACTATCAATTAGAGATCTTACAAATCAATTAGTACATGTCTTTCATTTCACTGGGCCTGACTGCCTCTGAAAGGAGAGGGCCTGGCTTCAGATCCCACACTGATGTTCACTCTCTGTGTATCCTTGGGTATCACTTAACCTCTTGGCCTCAGTTTCTTTATAAATAAGGGAGCTAGTCCCTTTCAGCTCTAGAGTTATGGACTCAAGATATGAGAACTGATGCCCAGAGAGCTAGGTAACCTAAGGAATCCCAAGGTAACCTAACTAATCAGCCAGGACTCAGTTTTCTCATCTGCAAAATGGCATGGCAGGTTAGACCTTCTGATTCTAGGGGAAAAAAATAGGAATGGTCCTAGGCCTGTGGTTCCATTAGTTTGGGGAGCTGAAGGTGTGCAGATTCAGGAGATAGTCCTCAGACTGTCAACTCTCAAGTTGCCTGGGACACTGAGAAGTTACATAATTTGCCAATGGTCACACAGTCACTGGTATGAATCAGAGAAAAGACTTGAACCCAGGTCCTCTTGCCTACAAGACCAGCCTTCTGTCCCCTATACCCCACAACTTCTAAAATATTCTGTTAGTGACTATTAAAAAAAATCAATAAGCCTAAAGTTCTTCTTTAATATTCTAATTCTCCCCTAAACTGGATTTCTCATCAAATTTCTGCCAATATCATAGCTTGCCTCTTTAATATACTCATTATCATTCTCCAAGGTTTCAATACACTAACCTATTGACCATTTTTATACAAATCATAGATGCCATGCTAGAAAGGACCTCAGAGGCCATCTAGTCCAACCCTTCATTTTATTGATGAAGAAACTAAGGTCTGGGAAGCTATGACTAGTCCAAGGTCACCCAGGCAATAAGTGGAATTGGAGCTCAGGTCCCTGAATTCCAAAGCCAAGGTTTCCTCCATTAGGAGGGTAAGGAAGGGGCAGGATTGAGAGAGAGAGAGAGAGAGGGAGGGAGAGAGAGGAAAACTATTGTCTATAGAAGCTGCTGGTAGCCAGATGAGCATCATTGGTGGAAGCAAACAGTTTCCTTGCTGAAGGCCAGAGAATGCCCCCAAACAATCTCTACTGAACCTCAGCCAAGGCCACTCAATCCTTAGATGTCACCCCATACTCAGATCTAGGACAAATAGAAGCTGTTTCCCTCCCAGCTTCTCCACACCCAGCCCCCATGCCACTTCCTAACAGCATGTAATGACGTTTGCTGGAAAAATCAAACACTTTGCCACATGTGTGGGAACAGCATGTTGGACAATGACCCATCAGATCACAGGTCTTTCAACACGTGGTTTTGGAGCATCTACTGAGAGCCAAGCTTTATGCCTTAAACTCTGAGAGGAAATAGAAAAGGATGATCATAGGAACAACATTAATATTGAATCCATCGACTATCGGAGCTGTGACACAGAACGTCAGAACTTGAAAGGAATTTTAGAGCGCACAGTATCAGAGCTGGCGAAGACCTGAGAACACCAAGAACACGGAGATGGGAGGCACCTCACAATGGGACACGTCAGGGCTAGAAGGGTTCTTAGAATATACAATGTTAAGAAATTAGAACGAAGAATGTTAGAACACAGAATTCAGGGCTAGGAAGGACTTCACAACATAGAATGTCAAAGCGAGGCAGGACCTTGGGACCTAAAGTATCAGAGCTAGGGAGTGGGGGGAGACCCTGAAACATAGAATGCTAGAGTGGGGAGCATCTTTAGACACCACCTACTCAAATTCTCTTTACCAAAAAGGAAACTGAAGCCTATAGAGAAAATATGACTTACCCGAGGTCATGCATGTATAAAATGGAAGAGTCGTAATTTGAACCCGGGAACTTTGACTCTACAAAGTATTGAGGCCACATGTGACCCTTCAGGTCTCACTTGAGGCTCTAGAAAGCCACATGTAGCCTCAAGGCCACAGGTTTCCCATACCTGGCATAGACTATCAGTTGGAGGAGATTTTACAAATCAATCAGTACATGTCTTTCCTTTCACTCAGCTTTCCCCACTATAAATGAGTGCTATCTATGTCAGAGAAGGGGCTGGAATAGTCCAGAAAGGCTATGAGTCAAGCTAACTCGTCAACAAGTATTTATGGAACACCTACTGTCTGTTAAACGCTGTGCTAAGTATGAAAATAAAAAAAAACAAATTCCCTGTCCTCAAGAAGCTCACAGTCTAACTAGGAAGACAACATACAAACAACTATACACAAGCATGATATAGATAGAATAAATTGTTGTTCTTGTTCGTTGTTCATCCTTCAGTTTTGAAGAGGACCATGATATCAGGAAGATGATGCCTTGACACAAAAGTGAATTGGATTTAAGTGAGGGAGGGCTATGCAAAGTCACCAGCCTCACTTTCTCCTCCAGAGCCATCTGGGTCCAGTGGCCAGATATAGATCAGGATAAATGGGAGATGGCCCAGGATGCAGTGGGGGACCTTGGCCTTTCAAGCTAAAGTCTTTAACAGGTCTCAGTTTGCCTGAGGCAACACCCATTCAGTGATTAAGGCTTAAAAGAATTAAGGCAGAAAAGAGCCTCTTTAACTAGTCAAAAAATTAAAACATAAATAAATAGAGGATAAGTAGAAAGAAAAGTCTTCATGGAGAAGGTGGGATTGGGTCTGACCCTAAAAGGAAAGGAGGGTTTTCTTCCATTTCATTTCAAGCTCCCAGCAAAAATTACTTCTGAATGACCTCATCCAATTTGATTCAACCAACATTTCTTTTGTTCCCATTATGTGCCAAGCCGAATGTGAAACATGCAGCATTTGAATGCAGGTCCTATGATTCCAAAACCAGCCCCCTGCACCCTTCAGGTGGTGAGGGTCTGAACCATGGCAGTAGCCATGAGTGAAGAGAAGAGCGGGGATGATGAGAAGGTGCAATTGACAACATCTGGCTACTGATCGGATACAGAAGCTGAAAGAGAAGGAGGTGGGGAAGCCAGACCCAGGTGATAGACCGGGAAAGCTGGGGAGATGCTGGTGCTCTGGGTCACCTGGGGAAGAAGCTGCTCAGTTCTGCCTGGGGTACATTGCCTTGGAGATGCCCATGGGCTAGGTCGAGTCAGGAACCTTCAGCCTCGAGGTCACATGAGCTAAATCCATGTCACAGTATCCAGCAGGTGGTCATAAGTGCAGGAGTGAAGTTCAGAACAGAGTTTTAAACTAAAACACTTAGATCTGGTTGCCGTCCATATGAACTCAATTAAATAAACATTTATGAAGAATCGACAGTGTACAGAACCCTATGAGGGCTGGCAGAGATAGAAAGTTAAACAAGGTATAGTCTGTGACCTCACCAAGCTTACACTTTATTTTTGAAAGGGGGGAGGAGGCACAACCCATCGAACAATTCAAAACAAATTCAACAAACATTTATTAAGTAATTACTGTACGTAAAGCACTGTGTGAGCCCTGAATATACAAGAAAAGCAAGCAGTGGGCCCTTTTAGAGCCCACGTTCGTCTGAGGAGATACAACACGTATACAGATGAGTAAATTGAAAGTATATACAAAAGGATTTTAAGGAGAGAGAGCTAATAACTGGGAAAGGCCTGGTGAATGAGGTGGCCCTGGCTGTGCTTTCAAAAATGATATGACATAACATGACACGACATGGCATATACTGATGATATAACATTATTATGATGTGATGTGATATGATATGATGATATGGTATGGTATGATATGATATGATGTGGGACAGCATAATGGTGCAGTGGATAGAGCACCAGGCCTGGAGTCAGGAAGACCTGAGTTCAAATCCACCTGCAGACACTTACTAGCTGTGTGACTCTGAGCAAGTCATTTCACCTTGTTTGCCTCAGTTTCCTCATCTGTAAAATGAGCTGGAGAAGGAAATTGCCAATCATTCCAGTATCTCTGCCAAGACCCCAGATGGGGTCATGAAGAATCAGACACAAGTGAAACAACTGAATAACCACAATGATACAATGCAATGTAATGTAACATAGTATAACAATACAATATAATACAGTACACCACACAGTACAACACAACGCAATAGAATAGATACTAAATACCTTAGAAAGCTAGGCATAAAGCAGTCTGTGGGTCCCAAGGTAAGCATTATAAGTGTGTCAGATGAATGTTTCTCTTTGTCTGGGCAAGCAAGGTGGGGGAGGCATAGAACGACAGAGTTTAGGCTGCAAGTTGCAGTGGCTCATGGGATCATAAAATTGGAGCTGGGATGGACCTGAGAGTTCAGTTAATCCAAACCTCCCCATTTTACAGATGAGTACATTGAGGCTGAGAAAGTAGTGACTTCCTTGTTCAAGATCATTGTTATGGGATTCCAATCCAGGTCCATAGCTTGTGAGCTCAATTCACTTTCCACCACAGAAAGAAGAAAATGAGAATAGCTCCAGGCAACTTTTCCCCATTTCTAAGGGGGGGGGGGGAATCCCCAATACAAAGCACATATCTCAAGTTACACTGGGTCCCAAAGACACCACATTAGTTAGAAGGGGCTCAGATAATAGGTGACAAGATTTGCACTGAGTTAGAATGTGTGCACAACAGCATAGGAAGGGTAGAAATAGGCCTGAATTTCAGTATAGGCCATTTGAAAAGAAATGATGAGCTCTGAGCCATCCCTGAGCTGGAATGCTCACCACACCAGAAGCATCAAACATGGCGGCCAAGTGGGCCCCATGCTGCCTGAAACACTCCCAAGTACAGCCAAATTCAAATGGAATTGGGAAATATTGGGAGTCAAATTGGAATTGGGAATTATTGAACAAAACAAACTGAAGTAATCTTAATGTTAAGGATAATAGTACATTTTAAAAACTAAATCATTATGCTACCTGTAGGAACCCTTACCTAGTGAAGAGTGGTTCCATTTCTATTTGAATTTAAATTTGACAGCCCTGGGGCATCTAGGTAACAGATCTTCCTGGATTCAAATCCAGCCTCAAACACTTACTAGCTGTGTGACCCTGGGCAAGTCATTTCACCCTGTTTGCCTCAGTTTCCTTATCTGGAAAATGAGCTAGAAAATGAAATAGCAACCACTCCAGTATCTTAGCCAAGAAAATCCCGAATGGGGTCATGAAGAGTCAAGCATGACTGAAAATGACTTAACAACAACAAAATTGGCAACACTGCTTTAAAACAACCCCCAAAAATGATCATCCAACTTCACCTTGAAGACCTTCAGAGATGGGGAGCTCACTACCTCCTGAAGCAGACTCCTCAACTTTGGGACCTTCCTCATTATGAGGAAATTTTTTTCTATGAAACCAAAATCTGCCACTTTCCAACCTTCCCTTTGTTTCTCATTTTGCCCTCTGGGGACAAGTAAACAAACAAATCTAATCCCTCTTGCCCAGGCCTCTTCCTTTCAAAAACTAGAAGATAATTGTCCTGTTGGTCTAGGTCTTGTTTATCCAGGTAGAATAACCCCAGGGCCTCCTCCTCTCCCCCACCCTGGGTCCTTGGATGCCATGATTTTGAGCTTCTTCATCATCCTATTTGCCTTCCTTGGGATTCACCAGAACTTTCTCGTTTCTACAGTAACTCAAACTGCTAACACAGGATTTTCAAGTAGAGGTCCTGCTGGGTCTCCTTTAATGAAGAGATGAGCACCTTGAGCTCCGGGCACTGTTCCAAAGCCTTTGTTCTCCAAAGTAGGTTCAACAGGCCCCCACTGGGCGGCCATTCCTGGGCTTGCTCCACTGAACACTTTCTTCCTCGATAGCACAGAAGAAAACTTCAGTCCCGCCAGAGTCAAATTCTCCAAGTCCAAATGAGTGGGGTCTCAATGAATGAGGTAATGCTAAGAAATGTGTGCCAAAATCTCCAGCAGCAAGTTAGAGTCAGACTCTATGCAAATATGTCTGACTAAGCCAGCAGCCTCAGCTATAAAGAGGTCCTTGGGGATGGCCTCACAGGCGAGGCAGCCTTAAAATAGGGTCTGCTTAGGATTTCAGAGGAAACCACATCGGATGGATTCAAAGACGGAACTGCCCAAAGGACACAGGACACTTGGGCTTTCTAGTGTGTTCATAATATACTAGCACTGGGAGAGCCTTTAGAACATGGAATGTCAGAGTTGGGAGGGACCTTAGAACATGGAATGTCAGAACTATGAGAGACTTTGGAACACAGAATGTCAGAGCATGGAGGAACCTTAGAACATGGAATATCAGAGTTGGGAGGGACCTTAGAACATGGAATGTCAGAACTATGGGAGACTTTGGAACACAGAATGTCAGAGCTGGGAGGAACCTTAGAACATGGAATATTAGAGCTGGGAGAGACCTTAGAATATAGAATGCCAGAACTAGATGGGACCTTGGGACTTAGAGAGTCAGAGCTGCAAGGAATCTGAGACTTTCTAATCCAACAATCTTATTTTATAGATAAGAAAACTAAGGCCTGAAGAGTAATGCCTTGACCCAGAAATCAGAAGCAGTCTGTGTCAAGTCAGACTAGAACCTACATTTTTGTTGGGGTGGGGGAGGGTAATCTAACTCCCAGTCTGGGCTCCTCCCACTATGCCATACTACTTCAGGTTCTATCAGTTTCAAATATTTCAAAAGATCCATGACCTTACCTCTCTGGGCATTCGCACCACCAGCCTAGAGGCTCTTCACAACTCAGTAAGTCATCTTCATGAGTTGCTATGGCCAAAAGGCCATCACCCAGCAGCTCAATCCTCTGTTGTCAAGCTTGCCTTCACTTAGCTAGAATGGCCCTCAGCCCAGACTCCCACGAAGTGCCTTCCTCACCATAGCCCTGGAAGCTAGGGTGGACAAGTACGATTAACTCCATTTTAGAAATGAGGAAACTGAACCTGAGAGAGTTTAAGTGATTAGGCTAAGGTTACCTAGCTATTGGGCAGAATCAATGACTATGGAAAGGGTAGGGAACTGGATTAAAATGTAATCAGGAAATAAATAAATAGAAAAATAAAATAAGTTAAAATATAATAAAACATAGATGATGTTCATATGTTCACTATGCACCTTCAGGGGTTCTTATCTATTGATAATTTTTTTCTATGCAACAATAATAACACTAATAGTAGTAATAATGATACTCAATTCCATTCTTGAAGTCCTTTAACATTTATAAACATCAAAAATACTATGAATTACGCCAGATTGATGTCATTATGCCTATTTTACAGTTGAGGAAACAGAACTAGAAAAGCAGAATGATTTGCCAAGATCACATGGTCAGGCAAAGGTAAATAAAATAGAAAGCTAAAGCCTAATGAAACTAGATAAATTAAATTTGTAGTGAAGCTAGTCATCATGATCAGAGAAAATTATATATCCATCTTGACTGGGTCCACTACCAATCTATTATCTAATCTCAACTGGTCCCTCACCACAGTCTGGGAATCTTTTATTCCTCCTGGCCCTACTTATGACCTTCCAGACTTCACCACCAGGTCTCAGCTGTCTTATCACCCTAGAACTCCTCTTTGACCTTGCAGCCTCCTTCTACCCATTGGTCAATTCCTCCCAAAGCCACCATTTTGAGGAAGAGCCCCAGACCAGGAAGTCTTGTTCCTCTCCTGGCTCTATTTCTGACTTTCCCACTTTAACATCTTCACCCCTCCCCTCTCCTCCCCCTCCCTTCCCTTCCCTGGATAGTCTTCCCTCATTTGAATATATGTTCCTTGAGACAGGCATTATCTTTCTTTTCTTGAATTTGTATCCTTAGTACTTGGTACACTGCCTGATATATAGAGTAAATACCAACTAAATACCAGCTTGTTGACTGACCATTTCCTGACTGATTCTAGCATATTGTTCTCAGTTAACTATATCAAACTTTCCCTTCCCTCTCCAAGATCCCTTCACTCCCTCTTTCCCAATTCCTCTGAACAGATCTCACCTCACATTTTACTGTAAAAACTGAGGCATTCAGTCAAGCTCCTTGTCAGTACTACTTTTTAAATCACCTCAACACCATCCCCTATTCTCTCTTCTTTGCTAAAATCTTTCTCTTTCCCAAGACCACCCATTCTGTTTTCCCTTTTAATCCCATTCCCTCTGTCTTCTTTGATTATATTCTCTCTGTCTCTATTTCTATCTCCCCCCTTCTTTTCTCTCTCTGTCTCTGTGTCTTTGTCTCTCTCTTTCTCTGTTTCTGCCTCTCTATCTCTTTCTCTCTGTTTCCCCTTTCTTTTCTCTTTCTGTCTCTGTGTCTCTGTCTCTCCCTCTTTCTGTTTCCCTGTCTCTGTCTCTCTCTGTTTCTGTCTCTCTGTCTTTCTCTGTCTCTCCCTATGTCTCTCTGTCTCTCCCTCCATCCCCCCTCTCCCTTTTGTCTTCCTTCTAATAATATTTATCCTCTCCCTATCCACTGACTCTTCCCCTGCTACTTACAAATATGCCCTAATGTTCCCCCATCCTTTAAAAAATAAAGATAAAAAACCAACACCTTTCGCTTGACCCTGTATTATCCCCTCAAGCCATCATTCTAGGATTCTTCTTTTTTCTTGGAAAAAAGGACTCCCAAGCTCATCTGGCCTTCCCTCTGGGGAGAAACACAATGAATTCTAGGAAAAGGAGACTTGAGAGTCTGAAAAGCAGGACATGAGGCTAGAGAGTCTCATGAAGATGAACAGCCCCCGGACAGGTGAGCCGTTACAGCTAAACAGCAAAGAGGAGCCCCATCCACTCTCCTGCTCAGCAGGACAGCTCCATCAGCCAGCTTTCTGGCTGAGTCTCCTGTTTCTATTGCTCCAATTCAAAGAACAGGGCAAGGTGAGGTGAACCTGGAGTCATCTCCCCCAAATCTCTCTGCCCCAAAGGCAGGCTATACCTAGAAAAAGTCAAATGCCCACTGCCTCTACTTCCTTACCAAGTATTTGCTTGGGTTAATCTGGCTTCCCATCACCCCACCCACTGAAACGGCTCTCTCCAAGGTCACCAGTGATCTCCCAAGCCCAAATCCAGTGGCCTTTTTTCAGTCTTCACCTTTATTGATCTCTTTCTAGCTTTTGATGCTGCTGACTACCCTCTCCTGTTGGACACTTTCCCCTCCCTGGCTTTTTATGACACCGTTCTCTTGGGTTCTCCTACCTACTTAGCCAATTATTTCTTCTAAATTTCTTTATGAAATCATTATTCATGTCCCATCCCCATGAGGGCATAAGGGAAGAAAAAAGCATTTCTATAATGCCTACTATGTGCCAGACATGGTGCTAAGCACTTTTTACCAATATTATCTCATTTGATCCTTAAAACAACCTGTTAGGGGGGTGTTATTATTACCCCCATTTTATAGTCAAGGAAACTGAAGCAAATACAAGTTATGTGACTTGCCCAGGATCACACAGCTAGTAAGTATCTGAGACTGAATTTGAACTCAGATGTTCCTGATTCCAGGTCCAACATTCTATACCTGTGCCACGAGCTACCTCTAAGGTGCCCAGGAGTGTGACATTGTAAGCTTTGGTCCTCATGAGGCCCACTGACCTCTGGTAGTTACTCAGTTTGGATTTCACCACACCCACCTCTTCCATCAGGGATGACGGGGATGAATGCTCCTATAATTGGGTCATCTCAGAAACAGATGAGCTTTGAACCTCCCCACTGACCCTGCAACTGGTACTGGGGGGTCTGAGTCATCATGAAGTCAGAAACTGGGGAATGCTGGGACAACAGAGATGATTAATACAGGTGTTCTAGCCAATCACATTCCAATGAACTATTCAGTACAGCAAGGTAATTCATGTCCTAGCACATGGCCCTTAGCAACAGAGCTTTGTTGACATGGTTACAATCAACTCTTTGTAACCAATGACCTTGCCTACCATATGCTCACTCTGTTCCAATACCTCTGTTCCAGAATCTTGAGCCTAGTGTATTCCAATGATTTCCTAAAAGGTCTTATAGGGTCTTCTTCCAATTTGTTGCACTTCCAACATATTCTGCAAAAGCTGTTGGAGAAATCTTCCTAAAGTGCCACTCTAGTAATGTTATTTCTCAATTTAAGAACCTTCAATGGCTCACCATTACTTACAAAATAAAGATCAAATTTCTCAAGCTAGCATTGAAGACTATCCACAATCTAGTTCCAAATGTTCAACCCAACTCTTACCATTCAATGAATTCCCCTTCATACTGAATTATGGTCTAAGTCTTAGATCTAGAAAATCTAGGTCTTAGGTCTGGAAGATCTAGGTCTTAGATCTCAAAGGTCTAAGAAGAACTGGAAGAGACTTCTGAAGCTGTCTAGTGGCTAGATTATACTCTAGTGACTAGTCCAATCCCCCGATAGATAGAGAGAGAGAGAGAGAGAGAGAGAGAGAGAGAGAGAGAGATGATAGACAGATTGGTTGATTGATAGATGATATATAGACAGATGATAGCCAGATAGGTAGACAGATGATAGATAGATAGACAGATGATAGACAGATTGATTGATTGATTATAGATAGAAAGATAGACAGATTATAGCCAGATAGATAGATAGATAGATAGATAGATAGATAGATAGATAGATAAATGAGGAAACTGAAGACCAGGGGAGCTTGATATCTTCCCAAGATGACACAGGTAGTGAACGTCAGAGGTCAAGTCACTGCCTACCTGTACAGCAAACTCCAAACCAATCATTCACCGGATGTCCCTGGTGTTCTCCCATCACTTTAACAAGTGATGCATTATAATGAAGAGAACACTGTACCTAAGACAGGAGACCCAGTCTGAGGATCAACTTACTGCTATATAATCATAAGTAAGTCAGTTCATATCTTTCAATCTCAGTTGCCTCATATGTAAAATGCATTACCCTTACACTAACTACCTTGCAAGACTGTTAAAATTAAATTGCTTTGAAGCCAAGGTCCCAAGAGCTAAGTGATCAAAGAATAAAAACACAGTCCCCCCAAAAAGAATTGCCATCTATTAACAACCAAATAAAAAATCACTAACAACAAGAGGAAGACAAATCACAGCAAACCCGAGTTTTCACCTCACATCCAACAAGTTGACAAAGATGACTAAAAAGGGCAATGGTCAATGTTGGAGGGGCTGTGCGAAGATAGGCACACTATGTTGGTAAAACTGTGTATTAATATAACCATTTGGAAAGTAATTAAGAATTGTGCAAATAAAGTCACTAAAACATCCATCCTTCTGACCTAGAGATTCCACTACTATGGTTAAATGCCAATGAAGTAATTCATTGATAAAGAAGAAAGTCCTCATAAATATCAAAATATTTCTAGCAGCCCTTTTCATGATAGCAAAGAACTGGAAACAAGTAGATGCTCATCAAATGGATAATGGCCAAAGAAATTTTGGTACATGAATGTAATGGAAAATTGTGTGCTAGAAGAAATTATATATGTATGAATACAGAGAAGCATGGAAATAATTACACAATCTGATTCAGAGTGAAGTCAGTAGAACCAGGAAAACAATACACAAAGTAACTGCAAGAATGTAAATGGAATGAACAAAAGCAAAGGTTGCAAATTTACAATGATCAAGCATTCCTCCAAAGAAGATAAATGAGAAAACCCCTCCACCCCACTCTTTTGTCTCCAAAGGAGATTCTTGCTCCAGTGCATTACATGTGTAGGTTTTCCCATGTATTGACTGGTTTTGCTGGGGGTCTTCTCTCCCTCCTCTTTTTCTTTTTTTTCCTTTAAAAAATTTTCTTTGATTCTCTGGGAATGGGAAGGGCGAGAAGTTGCTGTGGTTCAGCCATTTCAGTTGTGTCTGACTCTTCATGACCCCATTTAGGGTTTTCTTGGCAAAGATACTGCAGTAGTTTGCTGGCTCTTTCTCCAGTTCATTATACAGATGAGGAAACCGAGGCAAAGAGGAGAAATTCTGGCAGTATTAAAAAACAAAAGATGTCAATAATTTTTTTTCAAAAGGAAATGCTTTGAACACCTTGAACATTTTGGAAGTGATAGCTATTATGTAAACTCTTTGTTGTCTCCCCTTGTTTCTAAGACATCTCCCCACTCCTGCCCAATCTCATTTCTCATGGAATCTCTGAGTTAGATGGGACCTAAAAGTCACCTAAGTAGAAATTCCTTCTAAAACATCCACTTCTAACTGAAACACTTCCAATGACAGGGAGCTCACTGCTTCCTAAAGAACAGATCTCATAATGTGGAAAGTCTTAATCTTTGGGGTTTTACATCAAGCTAAAATGTCTCTCCCTCCCATTCCACAATACTTAATGTCAGTATTCCTCACGCCATAACATATGGACTTGGGGAAGCCCCTCATCACTAGTCTTGCTCTGATGCTTTAAATAGTTTATAAGTTAACTTTTCATGTCTCTAAATGATTGACTTGTCTTTTCTGCTACTTATAATCACAAAATAATGATGCTAAAAGGGACCTTAGAGCCCGGAACTTGAGTAGCAAGAGGAAGTTTTTATAAAATGTTAGAACATAGAATGTTAGAGTCAAAAAGAAACATGTGATCATGGAATTTCAGATCTGAGAAAGGACATTTGAATATAAGATGTCAGAGCTGGGAGGGCCCTAGAACACAGAATGTCAGAGCTGGGGGGAGGGACCTTAGAACACAGGATGTCAGAGCTGGGAGGGTGGGGATGGGGTGTCCTTAGACATAAAATGTCAGAGCTTAGAGGGAACTTTAAAGATCATCTAATCCAGTCCCCTTGTTTTATAGGAGGAAATAGTATACACTCAGTGCATTCAAGGCATAATGATATAGTGGAGGCAGCATGATGATAAATACTGGATCTCTCCCACCCACCCCACTCCACCCCTGTGTGTGTGTGTGTGTGTGTGTGTGTGTGTGTGTGTGTGTGTGTGTCTTTCTCTGTCTCTGTCTCTATCTGTCTGTCTCTCCCAAAAGTAAAGCATATAATAATTTCTTCACTTTCCTCTATGATAATTTCCTCCTTCCAAAGCTAGGGGAATGTTTCCCTGGGGTGTGTTCCCCTGATGGTTGAGTCTTTGGCCAGAACCACTACTTCATGAGGGACCTCAGCCATGCTCACTTCACCCCCAGTTCCATCATGCTCCAGGCTGCTCTCCTTCCTCAGCAGCAGCTTTGTGCTCTTCTACCCACCTCCCATCCCTCCCCCAAACCAGCTCCCTTTTATGCTCTGTATTTCCCTATTAGAATGTAAGCACCTTGAGAATAGCAACCATCTTGAGTTTAGCACACTGCCTGGCCCATAGTAAACAATCAATAAATGCATTATCTTTCCATCTATCTCTCTATCATCTCTCCGCCTGGATGACTATCTTTCTATAGTTGGTTAATAGATCTCTATCTATCTATCTCACATGAAGAAATTTCACTGAGGGACTGATTCTCAATGATAGGGAGGAACTGATATCTAGGGTGGAAATCCTGGGAACCTTGGGGGAAAAGGACCACTCCATCCTAGAGTTTTCAATAGAAAAGTTGAGGAAGGATAGGAGCAGTCTGACATGTTCCCTACATTTGGGGAAAGCATATTTCCGAGGTTTCAAGGAAAATACAAATCAAAGCCCACGGATGACAATTCTACAGGAGAAATCAGTCCAGGAGGAATGGAAAATTCTCTAGATGGAAATAAAAACAGAAAGTTTTCTTCTTTCAAAAAGACTTAAGAAAAACTAGTCTGATAAGGAGAAAAATTGGTAGTCATTGAAAGAGGTAGATGTGGATACATAGGGAACTCATTAGCTGACTTTGATTTTTTTTAAATGCCCAGAAGCTAGAAACCAGGAGAAGTTAAATAGAAAGTGAGGGTGGTGCTAGAATACAGTAAGGAGTGCTGGAGTTTAGAATTAGCTGAGTTTAGGGATGAAACTGAAAGACAACAAAAAGACATTGTCCCGTCCTGGACCCAAGGTCAGCTCTTTACCCATCATGCCACACTGTATCTTTAGGGTCTGCCATACTCTTTCTCTGCAACAACCCTGTGAAGTATCCTCTTTCAACTTTCCACTAGTGTGACCTTCAACAAATTATTCCCTGCATTCAAATCCCAAGTCTTCTGCGTCCGAGGGATGTGATTTTGGGTGAGTGCCATGGCGTCTCTGAGTCTCCATTTCTTCATGGGTAAAGCGAGGGAAGCATTTGAGTTCAAACTTGACGTCATTGATCTAGATGACCTCCAAGGTCCCCTCCATCTCTAAAGCTGTCAGCAGGCTCATTTTACAAATGAAGAAACTGAGTCTCAGAAAGGTTACACTATTTGTCCAGGAACGTACAGCTAGGAAGTTGCAGAGGCCCTCTCCAGATTTCTAATGGATATCTGGCCACTGGACCCAGACGGCTCTGGAGGAGAGAGTGAGGCTGGTGATTTTGCACAGCCCTCCCTCACTCAAATCCAAGTTACAGGGAGACTAGGTGGCACAGTGAATAGAGCACCTGCCCTGGAGTCAGGAGGACCTGACTTCAAATCTGGCCTCAGACACTTACACTTACTAGCTGTGTGACCTTGGGCAAGTCACTTCACCCCAATTGCCTTGCCTTCCCCTCTCAAAAAATAAAATAAAATCCAAGTCAGTTGCATGTCATGATATCACTTTCCAGATGTCAGGACCATCTTGGAGAACAAAGGACAAACAACAATCTTGTAGAGCCCAAACTGAGCCTAAAAAGCTAAGCTGGACCAAGATAGCAATCTTCAGGGTGCTTCCTGCTCTGTCTTCAGGATGACACTACTTTTCAAATCCTTCACTGAAAACATCCAAATCACTCTACCTAGAAGTTTAATGAAATACAAATCCCAGCTAAGTCCACATCATGGTCCCCAAACTGGGTCCAGGAGTCTAAGGAGGGGGAAATGGGGAAACAAAATGCAGTGCATGTCACCTCTCAGTTTAGACTACAGGGTCCAGGGTCCAGGGAGCCATTTTTCTGCACTTGTGAAATCACAATAGAGAAGTGTCCCCTCCTACCGGGCTCAGAATTTCTACTCCCCCCTCCCCTTCCCTGGAATAAAATACCCTCCTCTACAGACTCATGCTGAAGAGTTCAGATTTATAGAGAGAAAAAAGGCCACACTCATAGAGAATCGAACTCCCCAGCCCAGGAAAATGTCAACGAGCCCAGACCCTGGGGAGCTTCCTGCAGCCTAGGACTCTAAAACCAGGAGGACCTGAGGACATCAGAATTCCAAGGAATATAGAATATCAGAGCTAGAAGGACCCTAGAACACAGAAGGCAGAGCTGGGACGGCTTTAGAACACAGACTATCAGAGCTGGGAGGGCCCTTAGAACACAGAATGTCAGAGCTGGGAGGGTCCTTGGAACACAGAGTGTCAGAGCTGGGAGGGCCCTTAGAACACAGAATGTCAGAGCTGGGAGGGTCCTTGGAACACAGAGTGTCAGAGCTGGGAGGGTCCTTAGGACACAGAATGTCAGAGCTAGGAGGGCCCTTAGAACACAGAATGTCAGAGCTGGGAGGGCCCTTAGAACACAGGATGTCAGAGCTGGGAGGGCCCTTAGAACACAGGATGTCAGAGCCGGGAGGGCCCTTAGAACACAGGATGTCAGAGCTGGGAGGACCCTTAGGACACAGAATGTCAGAGCTGGGAGGGTCCTTGGAACACAGAGTGTCAGAGTTGGGAGGACCCTTAGAACTTTCCAAGCAGGGGACACCCAATCCAGGATGCTCACTCTGACTAATAACAATCATAGTTGCCTTGGGGCCCCAAGGCCCTTGGGTGGAAGCAGTCTCTGGAGACCCTGGGAAATGGGGCCTCCTAAGACCTGTGAGCCTAGAGGTATTTATTGAGTCTCCAAAGGCTATGAATATTTTATGGCCTTGCTCCTAACCTGAGCCCTTAAGCCAGGGACTTAGTCTCCTGGATAACCCAGAAAGATCAGGCAGACTGCCCGTGATACCTAAGTATCCAAAGAGAAGTCTCTGGGTCTGGCTGCATTTGCTTCTCCCAGCAGCCCCTTCTTCCCTGCCCCCACAGGTGGCTTTCTTAGGAGATTCCCCCAGGTTGGCTTAAAGAGTTGCTATTGCTAAGACCCTGGTTGGAACACAGAACTCAGTGAATCTGCTATGATAGGGCTGGAGAGCCATGATGGGACCGCACCCCCAAATAGACATGCCTCTCCCCAAGCTGCAGCTGTCTCCACATAGTGCCCTGACACTTTCCCAACACTCAGACTCATCTGAATGCTTTGGAAGGAGTGTACTGATTACTGAACTTGTATGTTACAATGGAAGACCACTAAGACAAAAAATTCTATAGCTAATAGCTTCCCTGCTCTGTGCCTCAATTTCCTTAGCTATAAAATTAAAGGATTGGACTAAATCATCTTTAAGGGCCCTTCCAGCTCTGACATTCTGGGTTCTAAGAGTCCTCCCAGCTCTGACCATTTCCCATTCTAATATTCTATGATTTTACCAATGCCCCCTTATAAAGGAGACCTCGGAGGCAAAATCTTGGCAGTTGAGGTCCAAAACAGCCTTGCCTCATTCTAAGGTCCCCTCAAGGGCACAGGACAGACCCAGGGCTCTGGTTCAATCACTTTCAGCTCCAGTTGCCTGCCCTGAATCACCACAACAAACAAACCCCTCGGCCTCACCAAGCAACGAGCCTTGCCCCAGCTCTAAGTTAAGACAGAGTTCAATTCAACAAATATTATCTTTAGAATCTTTATCTGCAGAATCTTGGCTGAGCTGACACCCGTAGGTGCCCTGTAGCTTTTTTTTTTGGTAAAAAAATGCCCAAGTCTGAACCTGTTATTAGATCATTGTTCAGAGTTTCAGTGATTACACTCTTTATTCATATTAAGCATTCATTTAGCAATCTACAGTCATAAAATCAAAGCTAGAAGAGACACAGAATGTCAAAACTGAGAGGGACCTTAGAACAGAAAATTTCAGATCTGAGAAGAGACATTAGATATATATAGGCCATCAGAGCTGGGAGGGCCCTTAGAACCTAGAATGTCATGCAATTGGGAAATAAGATATACAAGCAATGGGGTATAGAAATCCATCTTGCCCTACAAGAAAGTAAGGGGGAAGGGGGTAAGAAAAGGAATGGGGGGGATATAAGAGAGGGCAAACTGGGGGAAGGGGTATTCAATATGCTTGCCATCTTAGAGTGAGAGGTAGAGAAGAGATGGGAAGAAAATTTGTAATTCAAAATCTTGTGGAAATGAATGTTGAAAACTAAAAAGAAATAAATAAATATTTTAAAATACATTTTAAAAAAAGAATGTCAGGCCTGAAAGGGACCTTAGAACTCAGAATGACAGACTGGGAGGGCTCTTAGAACCTAGAATGTCAGAGCTGGGAGAGACCTTAGAACACATGATGTCAGAGATGGGAAAGAATCACAGGATAATGTATTTAGCACTGGTAGAGACCATATAAGTCCAAATATTTCATTTTACAGTTGGAAAAACTGAAGCCCCTAAGAGAAAGTGATCTGCCCAGTGCTACACAGTTGTCCGGGGAAGGTTCTTAGAACCCCAGCCTCTTGACTCCCAGTCCAGGGTTTTTCCCACTACACTTGGCTGCCCCAAGTGTTTGTCATGCCAAGTGCTTGTCACACCAAGTGCTTAACCACTAGAAAGCTCAATGCTACCCACTTGTAATGTGACCTTGGAAAAGTCTCCTCCCTGGCTCCATTTTCTCAAGTAGAAGATGAGGGAGCTGGATCAGAGGACCCCTCCCAGCTCTTCCATTCTAGGTTCTTAGGTCCCTTCCAGTTAAGACTGATGATCACTTCAATCATCTTTCAGATCTACAGGTCTTTTTCTCCTCTTGAGTCCCTTCTCCTTCTCACAAAGGCCCAATGACTTCCCAAACAAAATGGAGGAATAGGCAGGTAAGTAGTATGTAGGCATGTTCCACTTGAAGGGGCTAAAGTCCCTTGGGTCCAAGGAAGCTCTTCCAGTTGTTGCTAAAAGCAGGTGTTCCTCCTGGCTCAATCAAGAATGTCATGAATATTCTCACTAAAGTTCCCTGAGCTGCTGGGAATTTCTGAAGGAAGTCCCTTTTTCTGAGCCTTGTTTCCAAATAAGGTGAACAGACACTAATATTCCTTCCAATTCTATAATTATGTTTTATAGACATGTTTTAAGACATTTAAGCCTATTAATAATATTTTTGAGCAAAAACAAGAACTTGAATGTCTAGAATTATTAGAAACTTTATCCTATCTATACAAAAATATTTATAGCAATACTTTCAAGATGGCAAAGAATTGGAAACTAGGAGGATGCCCATAAAATGTGAAATGGTTGGAAAAGTTATGATATATGTACATGATAGAATACTATTGTGCTATAAGAAATGATAAAGAGGATGGTTTTAGATAAACCCAGGAAGACTTGTATGAATTGATGCAAAGTGAAGTGAACAGAACCAGGAGAACATTGTACAACAATATTATAATGACAATCAACTGTAAAAGACCAATTAACTACTCTGATTAACACGCTGATCTATGAAAATTCCAAAAGACTCATGATGAAAAACACTATCTGCCATGGGAGAGAGAGCTGATGAACTCTGGGTACAGATTGAAGCATTTTTTTCCACTTTCTTAATTTTTCTTGTTTTTGTTTTTTTTTTTTTTTTTTGCAACATGACTAAAATGGAAATGTGTTCTGCATGACTTCATATGTACACTGCCTTCTTAATGGGTGGAGGAGGGGTAGAGAGAAGGAGGGAATTTGGAACTGAAAGAAAAATTTAAGGAATGTTAAAGAGAATGGTTTTAGGAAAACCTGTGTTTTAGAAAAACCCAGGAAGATTTGTATGAATTGATGCAAAGTGAAGTGAGTAGAACCAGAAGAATGTTGTGCTGGTGGTGGTGTTTGTCCTTCATTTTCGAAGACCAGCGACATTATGGGTGATATCTTGACTTGCAAGTGAATTGGATCTAAGTAAGACAGAGTTGTGCAAAGTCATCAGCCTCACTCTCTCTTTCAAAGCCATTGAAGTCCAGTGGCAGAACAAAAGTCAAGAGACTGAATGAGATAGCAACAGAAACATTGTAAAGATAAGTAACTTTGAAAGACTAATAACTTTGATCAACACAATAGAACCAACTACATTTCCCGAGGACTCATGATGAAACATGCTGCCCACCTCTGGAGAAAAAACTGATGGACTCAGAGGGCAGATTGAAGCAGTTATCTTCATGTATTATGAAGTACCATATATGAAATCTCATATTACATACATATATGCATACATATATATTGAATTTGGCTAACACAGGAATTTGTTTTCTTTGACTATACATAATTGTAACTGGTTTTGTTTTCTTATTTTCTCAGTGAGTGGTGAAAGAGATGGAGGAAAATGAAAATTCAGACCTGAAAATAAAATAAAATTGAATTTTAAAAAAAAATTTCCCTGGGTCATTTTTTTTTTTTTGCCTTTTTTGGAGGGCAATTGCGGTTAAGTAACTTGCCCAAGGTCACACGGCTAGGTTTTTGTGTGTGTTGTGTTGTGTCTGAGGCCGGATCCGAACTCAGAGCCTTCTGACTCCAGGGTCGGCGCTCTACTCTCTGCGCCACCTAGCCGCCCCTCCCTGGGTCATTTTCAAAAGTCAACTGCCTATCCAAGGTTCTTGTTTGTTCTCTTTCCACATTCTGCATGAAAATTGAGTTGGAGATGTTTAAATAGAAAGAAGGACAAGGACAAGGAAAAGATTATGATGGTGGTGATATGGAGGGTTTGAAAAGATTTAAATTTGGGGAAGGAAATTTAGAAAGGAATTGAGGAAGAGAATCATGAGAGCAGAGATCTAGAGGTGAGACTTTAAAGACAACCTGGTCTAACCCCCTCATCTTAAGATCAGGAACTGAGGCCCAGGGTCTTAGGATCATAGAACCACAGCTTTGGAACTGAAAGCAACTTCTGAAATCATCTAGTCCAGTCTCCAGGTTATTGAGGATAATGAAGTGTTCCTTTTAAAAAAAATGGAAAGGCTTCAATAGGAAAACCAAGACTGAGGTTCCTACTATGGTCCATTTGGACTCTATGGCCACTAAGATCCCTTCTAACCCTGAGATTCTATAAAGGTCTTTCCCAGCTCTGATACTTTATGTTCTAAGGTTTCTCTCCTCCCCCTCTCTCTCCTTCCCTCCCTTCCTCCCCATCTATTCTAGGGCTCCTCCCAGTTCTGATATGTTCTAAGGTCCATTCCAACTATAACATTCTGCATTCTAAGTTTTGTCCTAGTTATAACATTCTACATTCTAAGAAGCCTTCCTATTCTGACATTCTATGTATTGAGCCCTCTCCCAGTTCTGACATTCCATGTTCTAAGGTCTCTCCATGTTCTGCTATTCTATGGCCTAAGGTTCTTTCCAACTCTTATTGCACATCATAACATCCTATGTTCTTAAGATTCTTTACGGCTCTACCATCCTCTGGTCTAATAGTCTCTGTTCCAAGGTGCCATCCAGACCTAACATTCTATGGTTCTATGGTCATTTGGGTGTATCAGAAACTAACCAGCAATTTGAACATTCCCTCCTGGCCCCCTGCCTCAGGCTATTTCCTTGAAGGTAGGGCTGTCCAGCAGCAGCTGTTTTTGAATGGTACAGAAGGCTCAGAGATCATTATCCCCAATGTGTAGGAAAAGAAGATTACTTCCAGGTGGCTCCTGGAATAACAGTCATAAAGAGGTGTCACCAACAGAGCTTAAAAGACCTACCTTCTGCATTACATTGACCTACGGTAATCCAGGTCACCAAAGCCACCAAAGTGCCATCAGGGTTATTCCCAGGTCCTTCTGGCATCCCCCTTAGACCCAAGAGTAGCAGCTACTTTCTATCAGTGATGATGGGAGGATCAGAGAGATCTCTCTCTAATCCAATAGGCAACTGTTCCCCTGTTCTCCCTGCCAAAAGGTTGGATGCATAGTGCCAGGCTGACACTGTAACCTGCTGGAAACAGATCACCCAGGAGAAGGCTTTGTGCAGAAAGATTCTGAAAACATGAAGAAAGCCAGGGTAGGAAAAATCTAAGTGCTTGCTTCCAGAACTAACACACACACACACACACACACACACACACACACACACACACACACACACACACGTGGCATTTCTGATGTTAAAAAAATAATACAAGGGGCGGCTAGGTGGCACAGTGAGTAGAGCGTCGGCCCTGGAGTCAGAAGGACCTGAGTTCAGATCCGGCCTCAGACACTTAACGCACACACAAATAAAAACCTAGCCATGTGACCTTGGGCAAGTTACTTAATCCCAATCGCCCTCCAAAAAGCAAAAAATAATAATACAGGGGCGGCTAGGTGGCTTACTGAATAAAGCACCAGCCCTGGAATCAGGAGAACCTGAGTTTAAATCCAGCCTATGACTCTTAACACTTACTAGCCATGTGACCTTGGGAAAGTCACTTAACCCCAAATGCTTTGCCCTCCCCCTCCAAAAAGCAAATAATAATACAGCTTGAAGAAGATCTAGGTACCATGACTATGTCCCTACCTGAAAAAGCTAAATCTGAAGAAGGGATGACCCTATTTGAAGATGACTGTTACCATCCAAAGAAAGAACCCCCCTACTCAAGGCGCTGTGGATGGAGCACAGAACAAACCCCAAATCCAAACTTCCCAGAACAAATCAGTGGGGAAACTTTCGCCTCAAGGCCACATATAACCCTCTAGGGGTCCTCAAGTGCAGCCCATGAAGTTTGGTTTCAATCAAAGGGCCACACTTAAGGACCTAGAAGCCTCAAGGCCACAGGTTCCCCACCCCTGGTTAAAGACTTCCAGAGAAAAGGAACCTATTATCTATCAAGGCAGATCTTTCCACTGTTGGACAGCTCTAGGTTAGGAAGCTCTTGGGATGAGTATTTGGGGAGGGACAGTGCCCTGATATTAAAAGCAAAGCATTCCTAAGAATTAGCTTTGGCCGATACCATAACCAACCTAGTGTCTGATCTGTGATTAGGGAAAATGTGATGAATGAACTCATCTCCATTATTTGCTCATTACATGCTACTCACCAGGAGTTCTTAACCTGGAGTCTGGGAACTTGATTTCATTTAAATATTGGATAATAACCATATAGCAATACAATTGGTTTCTTTTGTAAACCCATGGACTCTATTATATGCATTTAAAAACATTACTCTGAGAAAGGGTACAAAGATTCTGTCAGATTGCCAAACTTGTCTGTGACACAAAAAAGGTTAAGAGCCCCTTCTCTAGAGAGAAACCTTATCACTGAATTAATTGACAAGCATTAGTTAAGTGCCTACTGTGTTCCAGATACTCTCCTATGCATTAGTATATAAATATAAAAATTAAACAGTCCTAGTTTGCATGGTGGCTCCCCCATTAGACCGGGAGCTCCCTGAGGATAGCAACTGTCTTTTGCCTTTCTTTTATCCCCAGAGCTTAGAATAACACCTCATCTACAGTAGGTGCTAACTACATATTTGTGGCTTGACTCAACGAGCTTACATACCATCACAAAAAGCAACACACACATAAATATAAGAAAACACATACAAAGTAAAATTGGATTGGGAGTAGGAATAGACATTGGAAGGATCAGGCAAAGTCTCAAATAGAAAGCAGCATCTGAGCGGAGCTTTGAAAAAAGCAGAGTATTCTAAGAGATGGAGGAAAGGCAAGAAGATATTCCATACATGGGACGCAGCCTGGGCAAAGGTATGGTGATAGGAAATTATTCTTCTATAATGAACAGCAAGCTGACTGATTTTGTCACAATGGAGTTCTTAAAGGGGAGTAATGTGCAATAGCAGGTTAGAGACAAATCGTGAAGGGTTTTAAATGTCAAACAGAAGAGTTTACCTTTTATCCTAAAGGTTACTGGAGCTTCCTGAGTGGGGAGATGATGTGATCAAATTTGTACTTTAGGAATATCAGTTTGACAGTTGTGTGGAGGGTAAGTAGAAGGAGGGAGAGATTGGAGTCAGATAGATGTGAAATGAGTAGTGGACTTGAGATAGGTAAATAGAGAAAGCATTTTTAAGACTTACAGTGCCAGGCACTATGCCAAGCTCTGGCTATACAAACACAAGCCAATCAAATAGTACCTACCTTCAAGGAGCTTATAGTCTAACGGGGACATAAAGGGAAGCTAGAAAGGGGAGGGAGAGATGGGAAGGAGAAAGAAACAGGGGAAGTAGCTAAAAAGGAAACAGAGAAGTCAAATAGTAAATAGAGCTTTGGATCTAGAGTCAATAAGATCTGAGTTTGAATCCAGACTCAGATACTAACTAGCTGTGTGGTCCCAGGCAAGTCATTTAATCCTGTTTGCCTCAGTTTCCTTATCTGTAAAATGAGGATAATAATGCCACTTACCTCCCAGGGTTTTGTGAGGATAAAATGAGATATTTGGAAAGAGCTTTACAAACCTTGAAGAGCTATAAAGACACTAGCTATGCATCATCATCGCTATAGACAGTTTTGTTTTGTTTTTTGCTTTTTGGAGGGGCGGTTGGGGTTAAATGACTTGCTCAAGGTCACACACCTAGTAAGTGTTAAGTGTCTGAGGCTGGACTTGAACTCAGGTCCTCCTAACTCCAGGGCCGGTGCTCTATTCACTGCACCACCTAGCTGCCCCAACTACAGCCAGTTCTTAAGTAAGCATGGCTGAGGCCCCTCATGAAATGATGGTCTGGGCTAGGAAGTCACCAAACTAGAGAGTGGCCCCAAGTTATGACAATAAGCATTTTTACTAAGCCCCTACTATATGCTGGGCACTGTGCTAAGCATTGGAGATACAAAGAGAGGCAAAAAAAAAAAGGACAGTGTCTACCCTCAAGGAGGAAGAGGTCTATCAAGTGAGTCTTTCCAGTCATCTTGGTTCCAACCTCAATGTCCTCCCTGATGCCTCACCCTTAGTCACCTCATGTGTCCAATCAGTTCCCAAACATTATCATTTTTCTCACCACATCAGCTCTTGCATTCATCCCCTTTTCTTAATTTACGTGGCTAACTACCATGGCCAACTTATCTGCTCTCTCCTGGGCTATTCCAATGGTCTCCTGATTGGTTTCCCTGTTCTCCAGCTCATCCTTCACCTAGCTGTCAGAGTGATTTTTCTAGAGTAAAGATCTCACAATGTCACTTCCCTACTCAATAAACCTCAGTGGCTCCTTATTACCTCTAAGGTCAAAAAAAGACCCCAAAGTCCTCTGTTTGACATTTAAAGCTCTTCACAAATTGGCCCCTTCTTACTTATCCAATCTTTTATCATCACTTATCTCCACACACATCAGTGTAACCAGGATGAACTATCTGCTGTTCCTCACACCCAAAGCTTAATCTTCCATCTCCATCCTTTGGCACTGGCTGACCCCCATGCTTCGAAAGAACTCCTACCTCACTTCTGCTTCTTAGAATCTCTGCAACCCTTCAAGACCTATCTCCATCATCACCTTCTTCTGCAGGAAGCCTTTTCTGATCCCAACAACTCCTAGTGCCTCCCTCCTATAACAAGCTTGTAACCATTGTATACATACTCCATGTATCCTTATTTACATGCATGTTGTCCTTCCCATTAGATTGTAAGCTCTCTGAGGGCAAGGACCAAAGTTTCACTGTTGTCTGTACATTCCCAGAATGCACAGTATCTAATTGCAAACCTTAAAGTGTTATATAAGTGGGATCTATTCCAACTAGACTAATTCCCCATCCTCCCTAATTTCTTATTTCTAACATTTTGGGGCAGAGTAGATGAGATTCCTGGTTAAGTATAAGTTGAATTGATGAATCCTGAGGTCACTTCTAACTCTCAGATTCTGTGATCCCCATTTTGCAAATGTGGAAATGGAGGTTCGGGGGGGGTGAGTTGTTCATGGGCATACGGGACATACAGCTGGGATGAAAACCCAAGTCTGTCAACAGCAGGTCCAGCATTGTTTCTTCAATACCACAACACTGCCCAAATCAAGAGCTGGAAGAAGAAAGAGGGCTGCAGAGAGAAGCTGCTCTAGGCTTTTTGCCCAGGGAAAATGACCAATCTAAGAAATTCTGGATGTGGGAATCATGTAAGACAGAGCAACCAGCCCAGAGAGGTCAATTTTTCAAAAATTCAATTCAATATTTATTAAGTTCTTTTTTATTATTAATTCAACAACATTTATTAAGCATTTACTATGTGTCAGTCACTGGGAATATAAATGAAAAATAAATACAGTTTCTGCCTTCAAGGAGCTTATATTCTACTGGGGAAATATAAAGATACAAAGTTCATGCAAGATTCGGTCATTGCCTTCAAGAAAATTACAGACTTATAAAGAGACACGGTACATACGTAAATAAATAGGATGGAAGCCAAATGTACGACAGAGGTGCAGGTAAAGTTTGGTGTTATGATTGAAGGGAAAATGGTCATTAACAGCTGAAGGAAGTAACAAACTGTGAGCATCACAAATCACAAGGAAACCCGAGACGGGATCCAGCCCAGATAAGAAATCAGGGAAGGCTTCATGGAGGAGGTAGCATTGGAGTTGGGTTCTATCCTGGGCAAGTCTCTTGGTCCTTTCTTGGCCCTAGCTTCCTCATTTGTAAGTGAGAGGGATGGTGTCCAACTCTAAAACTTATAATGCTATAAAATATATAATATATATTATATATAATATAATATAAAATATAATGCTATTATAATAGGAATTCAAAAAGCAAAAAGGGAAGACAAGTCAGCCAACTAATGTTGCGGGTATATGGTTATCAGGACTTGGACCCAGGCCTCCTGATCCACAGTCCTGACTCTTCCTACCTCACTACACTGTCTTCTTATCTTCCCATAAGAGTGTCTGCCCTTCTAGAGCTCACAGTCTAGGAGGAACAACAAAGCAAATGCAGATGACCAAAGTGTACATTGATACATGGGTAAATGCATTGGAAAGGTACAAATCAAGTGGTATGTGAGTTGATGGGCCAAAGGGAGTCAGAAAGGTCTTTACTGACCAAGAGAAAGGCTGCCCAGGGGAGGCTGCCTTTGCTAGAACTTGGCTCTAGAAGATACATTTATTCAGTCAACGAATGAATAAATAAACAAAAACTGTACGTCCTGTAGGCATCACAAATTCAGTTAGGTCCCAAATTCTCCTGGCCCCCTCCCAAATACCTCCTCTTCTGAACTTCCCCATGACTGTCCAGGGCACCAATCACCATTCCAGTTGCCCAGATTCACAGCCTCAGTTTCACCCTTGACTCCTCACTCCTGCTCATCCCACATATCCAATCAGTTGCCAATCTTTTCATTTCTCTCCACACAATACCTCTGCTATGCATTCTCCCCCTTTTACTCAGACAACCAGTTCAGGCCCTTAGCACTTCTTGCCTGGATTAGTGTGTTTGTCTTCTAAGGGGTCCCCCTGCCTCAAATTTCTCTGCATTCCAATCCATTCTTCATTCAGCTGCCTAAAGCAGAGCAAACATTCTTCTACTCAATAAACTTCAATAGTCCCCTATTACTGCTAGGATCAAATATAAAGTTCTCTACTCAGCATGTAAAGCATTCTACAGTCCAGCCAGACTGGCCAGCAGGACACGAAGCCTTCCCTGATCCCACCCACCCAGTACTCCCCCACCCCATTTGCCTTGTATCATTTGTTTTTATAAACTCTATTAGTAAAGAGAGTTTTATCATCTGGGATGAATGAAATCACAGGCTCAGCCCCTACCCTTCTCTATTTTTTATATATCCTCCCCCATTAGCACATAAGCTCCTTAAGAGTGTTTTTACCCAACCCTTGTCACAGTGCCTGGCACAGAACAGTTGCTGATTAATTAGTACTGATTGACTGATAGATGAAGGAGTCATGGCTTTGTGTGTACCTACTTCCAAAGCCTGCTTCTGATGAGGCTGCCCTTTGTAGCTACAATTGCACATGGGGCTGATAACAATCCAGGAAGGCTTTCTGATGGCTCCAATGTCCCTCTCCTGAGTTATGGCTAAGAGCTCAGGGATCTTCCTCATGGAAAGATAATAAGTGCACACTTGTCTACTCAACCTCATACCCCCTCCCCCCACCCCACTCCAATGCGTACTGTGATTCCCTTATTCAAAATCCCTCCCATCCCTGACATTCTAATGCTAGAATCTTTTGTCTTTTAAGGCATAGGTATCAAGCTTACAGCTTGATCACAAATCCCCAACCCCAACTCCCTCAAAAAAAAAAAAACCCACAAAACCCTCCAGTGTGGAGAAAAAAAATTTAAATGTAATTGGAAATGTTTAATACAATATCACATAGATAATGTTGATTTGAAGTTTTCTAAGTCAATATGCCATCCACAGAGATCCATTGCTACTTGTGTCTGACACTATTGGCTAAGGTCTCTTCTGGTTTTAATGGTCCACGTCCTAAGGTACCTCTCAGCTCTGAGTTCTGCCTTCAAAGGGTTCTGACTTTCTCTGTTCTGAGGCCCTTCCTGCTCTGACATTCTAATGTTTTAATATTCTATCTTCTAAGGTGTGTTACATTTCTAATAGTCTATGTCCTAAAGCCTCTTCCAGCTTCGACCTTCTACATCATAAGGCTCTCTCCTTAACCCTTTACAATCTGGTTTCCAGTCTTACCATTCCACCAAAACTCTCTTTCCTAAGTCACCACTGACCTCCTAGTTTCCAAATCCAATGGCCTTTTCTCAGTCCTCATTCTCCTCAGTCTCGCTGTCAATCTCTCTCTCCATCCTGATAGTCTTTTGATTTTCAGGACACACTTCTCTCCTGGCTCTCCTCCTATCTCTCTAACCACTCCTTCTCTGTCTCCTCTGCTGGATCCCCTTCCAGACCACACTTTCTAACCATACATGTCCTTCAGGATTCTGTCCTGGGTCCTCTTCTCTTCTCTCTCTACACTATTTCACCCGGGGATCTCATCAGCTCCCAGGGATTTAATGATCATTTCTGTATTGATGAATCTCAAATCTGTCTACCCTGTCCTACTCTGCTGACTTCCAGTCTCTCATTTCCAACTGCCTTTCAGACATTTCAAATTGGATGTCCAATAGACATCTTAAAGTCACTATGTTCAAACCTGAACTCATTATCTTTCCTTCCTACTTTCCCTCTTACTGTGGAAGAAGCACCATCCTCCCAGTCCCTCAGACTATAACCTGTCAGCCTAGACTCCTCACTCTCTCATCCCCCAGTGCTCACTATACCTCATCTGAGCTACTTCCAAGGCCTATTGATCTCACCTTTGCACCGTCTCCTGAACACACCCCCTTCCCTCCTCTGACACCATCCCCATTCTGGTGCAGGCCCCCATCACCTCACATCTGGACTAGGGGCTACCTGCTTCCCACTCCAACCCATCCCCCATTCAGCCACCAATAAGCAGATCTGACCAGCTCATCCCTCTACTCAGTAATGTCCAATGGCTCCCTCTTATTTCCAAAATCACACACAAAATCCTCTGGTCGGCATTTGAAGCCCTTCCTAACCTAACCCCTGCTACCTTCCTGGTCTCCTGACACTTTACTCCCCGTTGTATACACTTCCATCCAGTGGCACTGGCCTCTTGGCTGTTCCATGAACAACAGCTTCATCTCTCAGCTCCAGGCACTTTCTCTGGCTACACCCCATGCCTGGAATGCTCCTGGTTCCTCAGCTAAACTCCCCAACCCTTCCTAATTCTAGTGTCTTCCCTCTGCTAACTATTCCTATTTATCCTGTTGTCTCCTCCATTCAGTTGTGAACTCCTTGAGGACAAGGATTGTTATTTGCCTTCCTTTATGTCCCCAAAAGGGCAGCTTGTTGGCCTGGAGACAGGAAGACCTGAGTTTGAATCTAGCCTCAGATAATTCTTAGCTGTGGGATGCTGAGCAAGTCATTTCACCCTGTTTGCCTCAGTTTCTCCATATGTAAAATGAACTGGAGCAGGAAATGGCAAACCACTTCAGTATCTTTACCAAGAAAACCCCAAATGTGGTCACAAAGAGTTGGCCAAGACTGAAATGATGAACAACAAAAAATATCTCTGGAGCTTAGTTAGCACAGACCCTCTCACAAAGCAGGCAGTTAATACACATTTATCAATTGATTGATAGTCTGACGTCTCTTCTAGCATTAACATTCTATGTTCTAAGGTGCCCCCCCCCAATTCTGCCCTTCCATATCTAAGGTCCTGTCCACATTCTAGGTTCCCAGCCTATGTTCTAGGTACTCTAGAGGCAGGTGCAGCATCCCAGCATCCTAAAGGCATGCTGTTGTGAAAAGGACAGGACTGGCAGTGACCTGGTTTTGAACCCCAACTCTGTTACTTACCCCTGTGTGATACTGGGCTGGTCACTTGAACTCTCAGGGCCTCAGTTTCTCAATCTGTAAGTTGGGGTCATTGGAGGAGCCAGCTTCTAAGGTCCTGTCCAGTTTTTAAGTCCAACCTACAGGAAGTTCTTTAAGGATGAGGAGATTCAGAGGACTCAAGTGACTCCCAAAGGTCATGCAGCAAGTAAGTCATAGGGTTGGGACCCAAGTTTCCCTCTTAGGAATTCCTGGGTTTAAAGCTGAAAGAAACAAACCAAGGGCTCTTCCAGGCCTGATATGATAGGACCCACGAGAATCACAGTCAGCTTGAGGCTGGTCAAGTCAAACAGGTAGGATGTAGCAGAGCCAGAACTCGAACCTGAGGGCTGTGGCTCAGTCCACTCCACGATATGGACTCCTAATGAGGAAGGAAGGGATCGTCTCCTCCATGCCCAGCTCTGTGACATCACCAGGCTTGGGCAGCAGAAGCACTGAACTCAGAGTACTTCTCCAAGGTCCCCTCTTGGGGGGTGAGCAGGGGCCATTCCAATGGGCCAACCCCCCATTCACGTGGGGTCAACCCCCTCAGTGGCAGCTGGTGGCCAGTGGTTCAGGGCTTGGTACTTCCCTTACTTAACAGAAATGGTGAGAGGCCAACTGCCTGCCGTCCCAGTCTTTGGGCCCAGGGTAGCCAAGGCAACCGTTTATAGTTTACCCTCCTCATTCTTTGGCAGTGGACAGCCCACGTCGCCCGTCTCTTCCCCCATCCCTGACTGAGCAGCCTCAGTCAAAGAAGGTGTTTCCTGCTTAGGGGATCTCTTTGCCTGGCAAGACCCAAACCTTTGCCTCCCACCTCCAGAGCTGGCCAAGCCCAGAAATCTCCTTGGATTCCCTCTCACTCCTCTGGCTTACTGGCCTGTTTCCTGGCACCATGCCCAGGATGCTTTTTGAGAGCCAAGAGGAGCAATGACTCTCATTTTTCAAGGGGGCATAAAATCAGTATCCAAACTCTTCCATACCCCTCAACTCCTAGCCCTTCTTGCTGCTACCAAAAAGGGAAACAAGACTGGGGGTCAAGAGAAGCTGATTCTAGACACTGCTTCTCCACTGTGAGGCTTTGGCTTGAGGAAGCTAGGCAGCACAGAGGTAAAGCACTGGGCTTGGAGTTGAAAAGACCTGAGTTCAAATCTACCATCAGACATTTACTGGCTGTGTGATCCTGGACAAGTCACTTAACCTCTGTCAGCCACAGTTTCCTCAGCTATAAAATGGGGATAATAACAGCACCTACTGTTTGGAGCTCTGGTGAAGATCAAATGTGCTCATATGTGTAAAGTACTTAGCACAGTGCCTGGTACTCAGACGGCACTGCGTGAATATAAGCCGCTATTATTACATCCCTTCTCCTCTTTGGGAATTGCCTTCAGAACCAACGTACGAGTTACTAATAGCAGTAATACTAATTTTATTATTATTTAGTATTTATTATTGCTGTCATTTATTATATATTATTATTATTTATTAATCATAAAATCTTAGTAAGTCAGAATTGAACAGGACTTCAGAGCATAGGACACTGCAGGGTGAGGGTTTAGTTGAAAGACAATGAGCTCTGTTTGGGACATGTTGAGTTTAAAATGTCTATGGCACCTCCGGTTTGAGATGCCTGAATGGCACTTGGATGTGGGAGACTAAAGGTCAGTAGAGAGGTTGGGGTAGGGCAGATAGACTTGAGAACCATCAGCATAGACCTAGTAATTAATTCTATGGGAACTGATGAGATCCTCAAGTGAAGTCGTGTAGAAGGAAAAGAGAAGAGGGCCCAGGACAGAGCCCTGAAGGATACCTATGGTTAGAGAATGTGATTTGTAGGAAGATCTAACAGAGGAGAAGGAGAAGGAGAAGTCAGGGAGAACCAGGAGAGAGAGGTGTCCTAAAAACCTAGATAGAAAGAGTATGGAGGAAGAGAGAGTGACCCATAGTGTCAAAGGCTGCAGGAAGGTCAAGACAGAGCTGCTTGTCTCCTGCCAAGAAGAACCTTTGCCCTGAAAAGGACAAAGCAATAATGACCAATGGGGAGTCGATACCCAAGAGGCATTGGGAGATAGCAAGTGAGAAGCCTTGATGAGTTCAAGTCACCAGGTCCCAGATGAACTCCATCTCAGATTATTGAAACAACTAGTAGGTCAGATTATCTCAGAGGATACAAGAAGTGCCACAGGAATGGAGAGGGACAGATGTCCTGGCTTGCCGAAAAAGGGAAGAGAATGGAATTTGCAAAGGAGAGACCAGGGAGCTTTTCTTCAATTCTAGGCAAAATTTTAGACTATATTGTTAAAGGGGTGGAGAGTAAGTATCTTGAAAAGGAAACAGTAATCCATAGAGCCAGCCAATGCGACTTGGTGTTATTTTAAAGACCCTACCAGCATTGTACTATGGAAAAAGTTAGAAGACCTGAGTCCTACTATGTTTTATGTTGGTTAGTATACATCTATAGTATTACTTTTACTTTAGAGCCTTGTACCCTCAGGTACTCCTCCTATTTTTCCTTCCAACACCACAATTCAGACTCCCTTCTTCCCCCTAATCCTTGCTTCTGAGAGATGAGCTTTCACTTTTCTGACTCCAAACTAGGCCACTTGGACCACTTCCCAGCCACCTCCAAACCATGTTCGGAATTAGGGTTAGCATCCTAGGAATTAGGGTTAGTATCAGGGAAAAACATCCTGCTAGTCTAACTTTCTCCTCTATGTGCTATCTTCTCTTATTAGACTGCAAGCTTCTTGAGGGCAAGGACTGTGTGGTTTGCTCATATTTGCAGCACAACGCCTGACTGATATTAAGTGCTTTTAGTAAATGCTTTTTTCATTTATTCATTCATTTGTTCTGGGCACCACATTTTAGGAAGAATATTAATAAGCTGGAAAGGGACCAAAGGAAGGCAACCAGGGCAATTAAGGGCCTTGAAATAAGGCTGCATGAGATTCCATTGGAAGAAATAGAGATATTTAGCCTGGAGAAAAGAAGACAGTAAACATGATTGCTATATGCGTGTAATGGAAGAAGTGTCAAATGAAAGATAGATTAGACTTTTTGTGCTTAGCCCTAAAGGAAGGAACAGTGGTCAAAGTTTCAAGGAGTCAAATTTAGTTTTGATGTAAGGAAGATTCCAGAAGAAAACTCAGAACACAGAATATCAAAGCTAGAAGGGCCCTGAGAACACAGAATATCAGAGCTGAGAAGAGCCTTAGAACACAGGATATCAGAGCTGGAAGGAACCTTAGAACAGAGAATGTCAGAGCTGGGAGGGTCATTAGAACCTATTGGGGCTGAAAGTGACCTTAGTTGACTAGTCCAAACTCCTTCACTTTACAGCTGAGGAGATTGAGGCCAAGAAGGGTACAAAAGTGTAAATAACACCACCCACTAACGACATTCATAAGATCACAAGTAGTAATGCAGTATAGCCATGAAAACACGGTAGTTGAAATCCCAGCTCTACCATCCAATAACTCTGTGACTTTAAGGGAGTCATTCAACTGGTGACTCAGTTTCTTCACCTATAAAATCGAAACAATTATCGTTGCCTTGCCAACCTCACAGAAGTGCATGGAAACCATAGAGCAGTCTAGACATGCGAGCTATTGCTATTATTACTATTATAATGACTTCTAAGGTCCCTCCCAGCTATAAATCTTGTGCTTCCATGCAAGTGTCAATCGGGCCTTCATCCAAAGAAGCTGAGCACCCTGGGCCTCCCGAGTGGTGATTGTGGCCTGTCAGCAATGTTTTCCCCAACCCAGAGTTCCTGTGGAGTTTTATAAAAATACAAAGGTAATGACAGCAAATAAATGCTTGATGCCATCAAAGCCCTGTCTGTGGTAGGCTTAGAGAAGACACAAAGATTGACTGAGAAATGGACTCTGACCTCAAAAAACTTACAGTCTAGGCTGCAGATGGCACAGATAACAATATTAATACATCGTGCAGCTGGGTGGCCTGTTAGAGAGAGGACGCTGGACTTAATATCGAGAAAACCTGAGTTCAAATTCTTCAGACACTTCCTAGCTGTAGGACCCTAGGCAAGTCACTCTTAACTTCTGCCTGCCTCAGCTGTCTCATCTATAAAATGGAGATGAAAGAAGCACCTCCTTCCCAGGGCTGTCATGACAATAGAAAGAGATATTTGCAATCTATTGCAAACCTATAATCATTACAGAAACGTGACTTATTATTACATAACATTGAATGAAAAGGCATGGGATTCCTATCCATTGGGGAATAGCTAAACAAGTTGTGATATATAATTGTTACAGAATACTACTGTGTAGTGAGAAACGATGAGCAGGCTGATTTTTTTTTAATATGGAAAGATTTGCAAGAAATAATGAAGAGGGAAATGAGCTGAACCAAGAGAATGTTGTATACAATAACAGCAATGCAATTCAAAGAGTGACTAAGCTATTCTGAATATTATAAAGATTCAAATCAGTTACAAAGGACCTATGAAGGAAGATGCTATCCACCGCCAGAGAAAGAACTGACATATAGAAGTATGTATAGTATGGGGTGTGTGTGTGTGTGTGTGTGTGTGTGTGTGTGTGTGTGTGTATGTATGCATGTGCATGTATACGTGTGTGTGCTTGTGTGGATGTGCCTGTGTGTGTGTAATGGTGGCCTTCTCTAGTGCAGGGTGGGGAGAGAGGGAGAGAAACAGTTCAAAATTTAAAATGTAACAAAGAAAAATAAATTTTTTAATTTTAAAAAGAAAAAAGAAAATGTATTAGAAAGATATTAAACAATATGCTTTATGAAGGCCAAAGAGAAAAGGCCATTATCAAGCCTGGAAGACCAGAGAAGGCTTCCTTGTGGTTTATCTGGCTTTCCCATATTTCTGTATTCTAGGTCCTTGATATTCCAGAAAGAGCATCCCAAAGTGGATGAGGGATGATGATGTGTGTTACAAATTCAGCCTAGTACTGTCATCTGATGAATGGTCAGGGGCTGAGCTCAATCCTGGGCACACAGAGGGAACACAAATCAATTGATCTCTTGGCAATTGACTCTACCTGACTGATCACTGAGATAGCCTGAGGCTGCAAGCTTCAGCAGGCAGGGCCTCTGCTGTAGGTAAGTCCAGGGGATGGTCATACCCATCGAGACAGTGAGTTCAGACTTTCTAATGGAGTTGGGGAGGGTAATAGGAGATGTTAGCATTCAGCTAATGAGAGGAGGGCGGGTAGCAGTGATGCTGGTGGGGGTGGTGACATAGACACGCTTTAGAAAAATCTTTTCAGCTGAGAATAGAAACAGAAGAGAAATATTAACAAGTGTTTGTCGATTGACAGACGGATAAATTGAAAAGGTATTACTCTGTATAAGAAGACACTGCATTTTAAAAGATATCTCTGAAAACAGGGCAATACTTAGACCAAAAATGAAACTTGGGTTCATTGACCTACAGCTGGAAAAGGACCTCAGAGAATTTCTAGTCAAAACTCCCATTTCATAGATTAGAAAACTAAGACCTAGGGAGGGAAATGCCCAACACCACGTAAATAGTGCCATTGTTGGGATTTGAACGCAGGTGTTCTGACTCCAGAGCCATCTTCTTTCTACTGTACCAGGCTATCTCCAAGGATGACATTTTAACCATTGTGGACATTTCTGGAATAGAGGAAAGAACCTGGAGACAGAAGGCCCAGATACAAGCCCTGGCTCTGTCATTTATGAGCTTCAACAAATTTTATCCAACAAACATCCATCAAGTGCCAGCAGGGCCACCATGAATTAGGCTCCAGATTGGGAATACCAAGGGGGAAAAAAGGGCCTTGTTTCCAAGAGGTATAAGTAGTGTCCAGGATAGAGCCCTAGGCCTGGAGTCAGAAAGACCCGATTTCAAATTCAGCCTCAGACACTTACTAGCTGTGTGACCCAGAACAAGTCACTGAGCCTCAGGTACCTCATCATTAAAATGGGATTAATGATAGCACCTGCCTCCTAGGATCAAATGAGATATTTGCAAAGTGCTTTTCAAGCCTTAAAGTACTATATAAATGTGGACGATGATTGAGAAGATAAGTATAATGGTGGGTAGGAAGAGTTGGGAGCAGAGGATTTCATTTCTTGGGATCTGTTTCCTCATCAGCAAAATGGGGTCCAAGGTCTCTTCCAGCTCAAAATTCCTATGATCCTACCTGAATGAGGGACTGGTTTGGGCCCAGAGGTCCCTGAAATCTCACCACTCCTCTGGTGGGGGCCCATGCTGAAGGGCAGAGACTGAGCTCCCCTCCCTGGCACAGGTCAGCGCCTCCAAGATCCATGTTTCCCCTGCTTCCTCTGAGGTTTCCACTTTGGAGAAATGCACCCGCACTGAACTCATTGAGGGGCGGCCCCATGTGAAGCTGCAAGTTTGTTCAGCCGTTTTGGGCTCCCGGTGGCAGGCAGAGCTGCCTTAAGCAAAGTCCAAACTGACCGCAAGTTTCCAGAGAGACTTTAGAAAGGATGGTCTTATTTATATTTGGTGAAAATTATATGCCCACTTCCGCCTTGTTTGTTTTGTGAGACTCTTCCTGGGGTTAGGAAGCATCCCTGCTTTCCACCAGTATCCGTTCTTTTCCTGGCAGCTTAGAATTGAAAGCCCAGCCTAAAGGATAAAAGACACCAAGGAGCATAATAGAAAGAGCAAGAAACTTGGAGTCAAAAAGCCTCAATTCCACTTCCAGATCCTAAGTCACTTTCTATCTCTTGACCTCAGTTTCCTCCATTGAAAAATGGGAGAGAAGGCTTGAACTAGATGATGGACAAGATTCTTCTAGTTTTAATATTTCACATTCTAAAGTCCCTGTCAGAGAGGAATCATAACAGGATCATCCTATCAGGAAGTCAGAAAGGCCTGGGTTCAAATCTAATCACTGACATATATTAGCTGTGTGACCTTGTCCAAGTCACTTCACTCTCTCCAAAAATATGTGTGTACCCTCCATAGACTTCAGCAAAATGAAAAGGTCTTAAGGGTCAAAAACAGAGGTGATAAGGTCCTTTCAGGTATAAATGAAGTATCCCATACCTAGGAAATGGACTAAGGCTCTGAATGGCTTTATTGCATAGAAAAAGACCATCAAAAGCAATGAAATTTCCATAAAGCTCAAATTGCCTTTACTCCAAAAGTCCCCAGTCTTTCATTTGCATAAGACTCCAACTGGTAAGTAAGAGCAGGAAGGAACTGAGCTAGGAAGAATTCTCTAACGAGACAGCCCACACTCCTTTCTTTGGAGGTGACAAGACTTGGTGCTGAAGCCCTGAGAGGGGACAAAACTGAGCAGCCAATGCATCACATCAGCAACGTTCATGAGGGCTCTGCACTGAAAGGAGACCATCCTGATCTTTCAAAGTTGAATCACTTTGGCCACTCAGGACCCTACACATATGCCCTACTACTCTGGTGCTTCGTCTGTGCCCTCTCTCCCCTCCCCCTATGAACTCTGAGTGTATTTGTGAGAGCAGTATTGAGAGGGAATATTTGGTCACTATCCTCCTTGCTATACTATCTGGATAAAATACCTTTGATAAGAACTGAGTCTCTAGGCTGATTATTAATAAGAAGCACACCAGTGAGGGCTCATGAACTGCAGTTAAAGCCAGTCAGTCAAGCAGTAAACACTATTATGTATCTACTCTGTGCCACCTACCCACAGTCCCTGCTCTCAGAGAAGAGCAACATGCAAACAACTATGTACAAACAAGATATATACAGGATAAATTTGAGATAATGAATAGAAAGAAGGCCCTAGAATGAAGGGGGACTGGGAAAGGCTTTTTGCAGAAGGTAAAATTTTATTTGAGATTTGAAGGGAGTCAGCAAAGAGGAAGGAAAGAGTTCCAGGCATAGGGACAGCCAACAGAGTCAGGAGACAAAAACCAGCAATGAGGCCACTGTCAATGGATCAGAGAATATATTGGAGTAAGCTGTAAGAAGACTGGGAGAGGTGGGGGTGGAGGGTGAAGCAGATTATAAGGGGCTTTGAATGCCAAATGGAATTTTACATTTGATCCTGATAGGGATAGTGATAGGGAGCCACAGGAATTTCTGAGTAGGGAGGAGAGAAGGGTGACATGATCAGATCTGTACTTTGGAAAGGCCTCCTACAAGGTTATCCACAGAGGCTGAGGAAGCAATCGCTCCTTCTGAGGACCCAACCCACCAACACAAATCCAAATATGGAGAAATAATCCAAAAGGCTCGTAGCAAATATATCATAAGCTGGTGGCCAATCTACATTGACAGAAGGGATTTTACCAAGCTGATGAAATCACAAGTCTGAAGGAAAAAGATGTCTCCTATCTCTGCCATTGTCAGAGACCACCAGCCTTTAAGGTTCTATATCCCTTTGGCTTCCACATTCTGTGCACTAAGGTCTCACCCTCCCCACTACTTTCATTTTGTATTCTAAGGTCCTTCCCAGCTCTGACATTCTCTGTTCTAACATTCCATAGTTTAGGGTCCCAATCTAGCCTAATATTTCATATGCTAACACTCATTGGTTCTATGATTCTAGTAGATAGGGAAGATTTAGTTGTGTCTGTGGCCAACATCATAAAGTTTTCAAGAAGAGAAGAGGTCCAGTCCCAGCAATCTCTGGGGTTCTGGGAATGAAAAAAGCCAGACCAAACCCCTCACTGGCATTGATGCTATTGTCTTGAGTGTATTGTGGCAGAAGAATGAACTAGACAGGACATTAATGAGAGAAACTCAGGCAGAGTACATGTAACACAAATGTGCTTATCCCCATCTGAGAGATAAAGAAACAGAGTCTCTGAGACTTGAAGTAATTTGAGGAGGCTTAATGATACAGTGGAAAGAGATCTGACTGGACTGAAAAGACTTGGGTTCCGATTCTGCCCCCAACTATTACTATTCTGGGTAGTGTCGGGCAAGTTTCTTAACTGCTAGAATACAAGTCCCTTGTAGATTGGCATTGTCTTTCTCTTTGCTTATGTTTGAAAACTCCAGGTCAGCAAGAAACATACTTTCCTCCACATAGATGATGAGGTTGATGCCCACATTGCCAGAGCTAGCTCAGTGTTTGGAAGGCTCCAAAGGAAAGTGTGGGAGAGAAGAGGTATTAGGCTGCCTATAGAACTGAAGGTCTACAGAGCCATGGTGCTGGTCTCATTGTTATATGCCTGTGAAACCTGGACAGTCTACCAGCGTCATTCCAGGAAACTGAATTGCTTCCATTTGAATTATCTTAGGAAGATTCTGAAGATCACCCGGCAGGATAAGGTACCAGACACTGAAGTCCTTACTCGAGCTGAACTGCCAAGCATTCAGACTCTACTGCAGAGAGGGAAACTCCAATGGGTTGGCCATGTTGTTCAAATGCCAAACATACTTTTGCCTAAAAGACTATTTTATGGAAAACACACCCAAGGCAAGCACTCACAGGGAGGTTAGAAGAAGCAATACAAGGACACTCAAGGGCTCCCTGAAGAACTTTGGAATTGATTGTGTGACTTGGGAGATGCTGGCAAAGGACTGCTCAGCATGGCATGCCCTTGTGAGAAAAGGTGTTGTGTTCTATGAGCACTAGCTCAAAAGAAACGTGAGATGCTCAGATCTAGAGACATCTCCACTCCAGATGTTCACATGGACTGGACTATTTGTGCGCAGTCTGCAGTAGAGCCTTCTGAGCTCATACTGGACTGAGCTGCTACAGTCAGACACGCTGTACTGTGACTCCAACATTCAAATGATGTTATTTGTTCCTCTTTGAGAAATTTCTAAACTCAGTGCTTAGCACCGTACCTGGCTCATAGAAAAGACTTAATAAATGACTTCCCTTTCTTAACTTCTGGAAGCCTCAGTTTCCTAAAATGTAAAATGAGGAGGTTTGATTAGATGGCATCTGAGGTCCCTCCTAGCTCCTACTATGATCCAAAGCCTCTTACTTCCTCCCCTTCCCCCTCCCCTTCCTCCTCCTCTTTCCCCTCCCCCTCCTACTCCTCCTCCCCAAACCATCCTAAGTGATTTGACCAATCTTAGAACTAACATGTTCCCACTCCAGTCCTCCATTCAGCTGACAAATTGATCTTCCTAGAGCAGAGTCTGACCATATTGACTATTGGTCACTCAGTGAGCCCCACTGGCTCCTTATTTCTTCCAAGAACAAATAGAAAACCTTCTGTTTGGCTTTTAAAACCCTCCATAAACCCATCCCTTCCTATCTTTCCAGCCTTCTTATGCTTTCCTCTTCATAGGCTAAGATTCAGTGACACTGGTCTTCTGGCTCCTCCCGCTCCATCACTCTCCTCTATGACTTTTCGCTGGCTGTCCCCCACATCTGGAATGCTCTCCCTCCTCACCTCTGCCTCCTGGCTTCCCTCAAGATTCAACTCCAATCCCACTTTGTGGAAGAGACCTCTCTCCACTCCTCTCCCCCTCCCCCATCTGCTCTTTCTGCTCCCTTCACCCACCCACCCCCAATTCCTTCCTCTGAGATTATTTCCATTGACACAAATGCCTGGGATGTATATAGTCGTCTTCCTGTCATCTCCCCATTAGAATGAATGTAAGCTCTTTGAGGACAAAGGCTGTTTTTGCCTTTCTTTGCATCCATATCATTTAGCAGAAAGTCTGGAACATCAGTGTTTAATAAACACTTCCTGACTGACTGAGACAGGGTTCAAACTCCGAATTCCTTTGTCCAGCACTTTTGTTGTTTTCAGTTGTTTTTCAGTTTAGTTTTAGTCACATCCAACTCTCCATGACCCCAGTTGGGGTTTTCTTGGCAGACATACTGGAGCGGTTTGCCATTTCCTTCTCCAGCTCATTTTATAGATGGGGAAACTGAGGCAAACAGTCAAGTGGCTTTCCTAGGGTCACACAGCTAGGAAGCATCTGAGGCCAGATTTAAACTCAGATTTGATTTCCTGATGCTCTGTTCACTTCACCACCTAGCTGCCTCCCTTGGCACATAGTAGGTTTTTAATAAATGCTTATCGATTTGGATGCTTAATTCAAATGTACCACAGCACCACAACGCGTCTCCTTCAGCATGAGAGCTCTTAGGAGGTTTGTAGGAATATAGGGACACTTTCTGAGGGAGGCTGGACAAAAACAGAAGTTGAAGAGAAGCCCCGAGGTTTGTTTGGCCAGTGGAAGGGGACAGATTGCTTTGTGCAAGGCCACAGATGGCGCTAGAAAGGCCAGGAAGCCTGGGATGGGCTGAGCTACATGGAGTGTGCTGCCTGGGCGGAGAGGGGCCAGCTTGGGGGGGAGGGGCAGGGGCAGAAGCTGGAACAACTGATGAGCGTGCCAATTCTCTGCCAGCCCTGATGCTCTATGGCCCCACTAGAAGAAGAGCCCAAGATGAGGCAAAAACTGCTTGTGGCCTTTCTTCATATCCCCAAGGACTAGCACAGTGCCAGGTATACAGGAGGTGCTTAATAAATGCTTGATGAAGATGATGATGGGGGTGGGGGTGACCTAAGGCCCCTCCCAGCTTCGGCATTCTCTCACTACTATCCTTCTGACCTCTGACTTTCCATCTTCTAAGGTCCCTTCCTGATAACACTGTTCTCTGTTCTAAAGGCCCTTTCAGCTCTGCATTCTCTGCTCTAAGATCTTTTCCAGCTCTGACATTCCATGTTCTAAGGGTCCTCCCACCTCTGATATTCTGTGTTCTAAGGCCCCTCCAAGCTCTGACATTCTGGGTTCTAAGGCCTTCCCAGGCCTGATATTCTGGGTTCTAAGGTCCCTCCCAGCTCTGATCATCTTAGAACACTAAGAGCACCAGGGTCTCAGAGGCAGGAAAGACCATGAACTTTTAGAGGCAGAAGAGGCTTTGTGGAGAAGGTGGAATTTAGCTTCTGAAGAATGAACAAGATTCAGGTAAGCCAAAAGCAGTAAAGGGGCCACCACCCTTCCTTCCACAGCAGTTAGCCTTTTCTGTAAGATGTTTTCTACACCCACAATCCCAGAAACACAGCCCCCCTCCCCCCTAGCCTGCTGGGCGAGGGTATTTATAGCCAACATAAAGAAAACCTGAAATGCCCATCTGTTTGCTTAGCAGCACTGTTACAGTGTGAACACTCCCAGAATCACCACAGACAGACCCTTCTCTTCCGCCTCTCCTATTTTTTCCTCCCAGTTTAGTTTTGCATCATCTTGACTTCCAAAATAAACCTCCTCCCCCCAACTGAGCTGCCTCATTTTTAAGCAGCATCACTTCCAGGATCATCTCTCCTACATGGTCTCCCCCATCCCCCAACTCACCCCACACCATTCCTTTCAAGGTACCAAAACCCACAGTTTGGCAAACTCTCTGGGTTTAAAGGCAGTCACTTCCACGTTTCTCGTGTTCTCCCAAACTGTCTTGACCACCCTCTTCACTAGATGTCACTGGAAGGCAGTGTTCTCTGAGCCAAGACCTGGTACTCCTCTGCCCCAGACCCCTGAACCTGCCCAGGCTCAGCCCCATTTGGTTGGATTTATTATAAGCACAATGAATCAACCAATCAATCAACAGGTATTATGTACCAGGCGCAGGGCTAGGCATTGGGGAGGAGAGAACAAAAAATGAAATGATGCCCACTCATGATGTGGACCCTCTGGCATAATCTGTGCCGTGGGATTTGAAGATTCAGAGTTAGAAGGAATCTTAGCCCAGAATTTCAGCCTGTGCAAGGGAGGTCAGAGGTTAGCCGGTTCATACCTAAGAAAGAAAATCTCTACAATTCACCCACAAGGAGTGGTTCAATCTTTCCTTGGAGACTCCAAAGAGTGGGCATCCACTGATTCCCAAAGCTACCCATCCTACATTTGGAAGTGAAGCCTGTTTGCAAGCTCAGGGCACTGCTTCTAGTCTGCCCTTTGAGGTCAAGCAAGTTAAGGCCAGGTTATTCCATATGGCAGCCATTCAAAAACAGTGAAGACAGCCGACATGGTCCTCACCCTGAGTCTGCCCGGCTCCAGGCTAACCACCCCCAGTTCATTCATCCAATTCCCCATGGCATGATCCCAGGGCCCTTCATCCTGGTGTCTCTTCTTCTTCATGGAGCCCCCGTGTGTCAACACCCTCCCTAAACCAAGTCACCCAGAAGAGAACACAAGATTCTGGCCGTGACCTGACTAGATCAGGAGACAGTGGGAAGCTCCCCTCTTTATGGTGGTCTCCTAGTATGTGCCAATACAACCAGCTTGTTCAATCCCCTTGTTTCACAAAGGAGGAAATTCAGACTCAGAGTTCTTTATGCTTCAGACTCTATTCACTATAACCAAGCCAAGTTGCCCGGTCTGGTTGGTTCTTTCTCTAAATATCAATAATACAACAGACATTTATTAAGCACCTAATGAATGTGATATATATTGCACTATGCACTACATTCTGGGAGCTGGGATTACCAAGATGAACATTTCTCCTACTTCTTTCCATTCCCTTTGTTGTCATATCTAGTTCAGCCTCCATCAGCTTCAACCAGGACTTTTAGCCATGTGACCCTGGGCAAGTCACTTTACCACTATGGGGCTCAGTTTTCTCATATGAGAACATTGGACCCAGTGGCTTGGAAGGTCTCTTCTAGTCAGTCTCTCTCCTCTCTGGCCTATCCCACAGACCATCTACACAAATGATCTTCCTAAAATATAGACTTTACCATGTCACTTCCCTGTTCAGAAACTGCCATTGGCTCCCTATGTCCTACAAGATAATTGCTCAGGGGGCAGCTAGGTGGTACAGTGAATAGAGCACCAGCCCTAGAGTCAAGAGAACCTGAGCTCAAATCTAGCCTCAGACACTTAACTGTTACTAGCTGTGTGACCTTGGGCAAGTCACTTAACCCCGATTGCTCTACCTTCCCCCAACCAAAAAGCAAAAAAAAAAAAAAAAAAGATAATTGCTTAGACTAGCATTCCCTGCTCTGACATCCTGGGTTCTAAGGGCCCTCCCAGCTCTGACCTCCTGTGTTCTAAGGGCCCTCCCAGTTCTGACATTCTCTGTTCTAAGGGCCCTTCCAACTCTGCATCCTCCCATTTCTGACATTCTTCATTCTAAAGACCCTTCTAGTTCTGACATTCTGAGTTCTAAAATGCTTTCCATATTTAATGTTCTCTATTTTGTAATGTTAATCCATTTTCACTCAATTATTCTGAATGGCCCTTGATCTCCCAATAGAGCTCACTTCCAAGACTTTTTCCACCCCCATCCCTGCCCTCCTGATTTTTAGCTTCTTAGGGCCATTTCTCAGAAGTGATAATGAAGGTGTTACTGTTTTAGGTTGTTGACTGCTGTGGAAACCTAGCCTTAAGCAGACCCTCCTTGGGGTAGGCCATCAGTGACACACCATTCTCCACGACACACCACCTCCACACCCTCTGAGCTAATTTCTGCTCTGGCGGCAGGAAGGGGCCTACCCAGCCTGGGTGCTAATCAGCCATACCAGAGATTGGCCAGAGGAGCCGAAGGGCAAATCCAGGGATAACACAGGGCAAGTGCATTTGTTGCTGGGAAATACCATTGTAATTGCCTGTACCTTTTGCTTGGCCTTGACACCAGGCCTCGTGGGTAAACTTAGGACAGTTCAACAAATCTTTTTTGAGTGTCAGGTAGGTGCTGGGCGCTAGCTGAGAGGGAAACAGGCATAAGAAATGCTCCTTGCCTTCCAAGCACATATAGTCTAGTTAGGGAATAGGAAGGACAAATGGGAAATAATTAAGTAGAAATATTAATAGGTCACATTTATATATAACTATATTTCAATAGAACAAATAAATATAAGTATTTATACATAAATATGGAGTTTTAAGGTTTGCAAAGTGATTTGGATACATTCTATAATTGAAGATTAAATGAGATAATATGTAAATTGCTTCAAAATTTTAAAGTGCTATACATAAATGCTAAATATTTATTATTAAATCTTCTTTACAGCCCTGTGAGGGAGATGCAGTTATCCCCATTTTACAAAAGGGAAAACAAGTTGAGTGCAGATAAATTACTTGCCTAAGGTCACTTAAGCTGTATGAAAGTATCTGAGACCAGATTTGATCCAGATCTTCCTGATTCCAAGTTGAGTGTTCTAACTACTGCCCCACCTGACCTCTCCAAAGTAAACACAAGAATAATAGCAATCCATTGGAATGTGTCAGCTTCTTCAGTAAAACCTGGAAGGGACTTTAGAAGCCATCTTATCCAACACACCCATTTTAGAGACAGGGAAACCAAGGCTGAGAGAATTAATGTGTCATAAACAGCTAGAAACTGGGAAAATTTGAATTCAATCTTTCTGACTTGACTATCCAGTTCTGTCCATGATACCAGCTCTTAGCAGCCCCCTGAGGGAGGCAGTGATAATTGCCCCCTCTTTATATATAAGGAAAATGAAGTTTACATAGGAGTAACTCAAAAAGGAAGGGAACAAGCATTTACTAGACACCCACTATGTCACTATGTGCCAAGCACTTTGCCTCACTTAATCCTCACAACCCTGTGAAGGCACACGCTTGTATCATTTTATTCTAATAATTTATTATTTTATTGTTATTCTCATTTTTTTACAATTGAAAAACTGAGGCAGACAGAAGTTAAGTGATTTGCCTAGGGTCACACAGCTAGGAAGTAGCTGTTGTGTTTATCCTTCATTCTCCAAGAGGACCATGGCATCAAGAAGATGATGACATGACTTGCAGCTGACTTTGATTTGAGTGAGGGAGGGCTGGGCAAGATCACCAGCCTCACCTTCTCCTCCAGAGCCACGTGGGTCCAGTGGCCAGATATTCATCAGGATGACTGGAGATGGCCCAAAAAGTAAGTAGCAGAGGCTAGATTTGAACTGAGGTCTTCTTGACTCCAGGCCTGGTGTTCTAGCCATTTCATCACCTAGGGTCTCAAGTAAAAAAAAAAAAATCCACATTCCTCTCCCAACACTCCCCACACTACCCCAGGTTACCTGCTGCCTCCAACTCTTAGCCCTTGAAGGGACCTTCAAACTCATCTAGTCTAGTGGTTCCCATTTTGTGGTTCTCAAATCCTTTGGGGATTCAAAAGGATAGCCCATGGGGTAGCACTAAAAATTCTTTAATGAAACCTTAAGCAGTAAATGATTGCAGAATATTATGAGTAGTAAATTAAATTACCCTGGGGGTTCACAGTGTGTTTTTTGTTATTGAAAGAGGTTCAAGAAAAAAAAAAGTTGGAAACCACTGATCTATCCTTTATTTTCCAAATGAAGAAACTGAGACCCAGAGACCTCCAGAAGATTGGTCAAAATCACACTAAAAGTTCATAGCAGAACAATGACTAGAAAACAGTCCCCTGGACTCCAAGTTAAGGGCTTTTTTGTTGTTGTTGTTGTTGTTGTTGTTGTTGTTGTTGTTGCTTTTTTGGAAGGGAGAAGGTAGGGCAATTGGGGTTAAGTGACTTGCCCAAGGTCACACAGCTAGTAAAAGTTAAGTGTCTGAGGCCGAATTTGAACTCAGGTCCTCCTGACTCCAGGGCTGGTGGTCTATTCACTTCAGCATCTAGCTGTCCCAGACCTAAGGTCTTTTTTCCACTGCACAGAAAGTAAAAGAATGGAGTAATTAGGTCACCAGAGGAATGATTCAAGGAAGGGAAAGATGGATGTGGGTCAGAACAATCAGAGAAGGTTTTATGGGAGAGCTGAAGTATAATTGTCACCCCATTGTGGTATTTATTAACTTCTTTCACCCAACTCTACACTGGGAGCAGCACCTTGGGTCTTTCTCAAAAAGCTTCTCTTCCTCCCATCCATGACCTCACTACTTTACCAAGGAGTAGGATTTCCATTTGACGGAGGGAGAAATAGGGGGCTCAGAGGAGGGGAGCTACCCTGCCAAGGTCACACAGTGAGGTGAAACCTCACTCAGACCCTACAGCTCCCTCTTCCTTTCATTAGCCAGATAGCCACAATCCTCTTGGGTCCCTTATCCCCCCCTGTACTATGCAACTCGGGGCTCTGCAGAGGCCTTTCCCACGGCAGAGAAAGCTCCTTAGAACAGCAAAGGTAAGACTGGAAGACGCCTCAGAACAGAGATCAGAGCAGAGAAAGCTCCTTAGAATATCAGATCTAAGAGGGGCCATTTAGAAACTCTTATCAATTGTTAATCGATATGCATTTATTAAGCACCTCTGTCTAGCCAGGCACTACTAGAGTGTGTCACCTTCTAATTTACAGATGAGGAAACAAAGGCTGGGAGAACTCTGATCGCTGGACTCCTCCCTCAGGGCCCTTTGAGCCTGTCACCCGGGTCCCTCAGCTGTTGAATCGCAGGATCACAGCATGAGCTCTGGAAATCTCTGAAACTATCCAGTAGAAGGATTCCTAATTTGTGGTCTATTGATTTCTTTGAGAATAAATCTGAGGGTCCCATGAGGTTTGTTGTTTTTTTTTTTTATATATTTTGATAACTTTTCAGCTATCAATGATTTCCTCTGTAATCTCTGTATTTTATTATATACATTTAAAAACCTGATTCTGAGAAGGGATCCATAGACTTAAGACCGGACCGGTCCATAACACAAAAAAGGCTTTAGACCCCCTGATATAGTTCAACTCCCTCATTTCACAAAAAGGGAAAATGAAATCCTGGGAAGGTAAATGATTTGCCCAGGGTCCCAGAGGGAATAAGCGAGGAAGCTGGGATTTGAACCAAGGCCCTTTGAATTGAAACTGTGACCTCTTCCATTACAGCGTGAGAAAATAAGGAAAGTAGGGCTGCAGACCCTAGCAAAGGGGGTGAGGGCTGAGCCAGCGCAGTGCCTGGCTGGATGCAAGTGCCCCGTACCCAGAGCACCCAGAAGCGTAGGCAGCTCGCCCCTTGCTCCCCCTGGCCCAGGCGGGGACTGGCTCCAGGACTCTCAGGGCCCCAAGTCGTGGGCTGGAGGAGCTGTGTCACAGCCCCCTGAGGCCTCGGGCTGGGTCCCTCGCTGTCCCGGGATGGCCTGGGGAGCAGAAAGGGGAAGAAGCGGCGAATGGCGCCGCGGACCGTCCGGGTCTGGCTCCGAGGCCCGGGCCGCGCTGACCCCCGGGCCCAGAGGGAGGCCGGGCGCAGAGGGAGCAGGGAGCGTGCCCGGCCCCGGGCCGGGCCGGCCCGCCCCCCGGGGGGTGTCCCGGGCCGCTGGGCCCGCCCAGGTAACCCCATCCTCGGCCCGCCTCCGGCCCGCCCCCCCGCCCGCCTCTCCGCTCCCTCCTGCGCCGCATCTCGGGACTCTGGGGCTGCGCTGACAGTCGGCTCGGCGCGGAGCCGGGCAGCGGGCGCAGCAGCCGCCGGGCAGCCCGCAGCGCAGCGCAGCGGCGCAGAGACCAGAGAGCGCCCCGCCGGCCCCCGCCCGCCTGCTCGCCGGCCCCGGCCCGGCCCGGCCGGCCCCGCCCCGCCCGCCGCACCGCCCCCTGCCCTGCCCTGCCCTCCCCTCCCCGCCCGGCGTGGGCCCCGGCCCGGCCCCGGCTCTGGCTCCCGGAGTCGGACTCGGAGCCCGCGGGCTGCCCACCTGCAGCCCCGACGGGAGGGTCCCAGCGCGGCCGCTGCCCGGGCCGGGGGCCGGCGGCACGATGAGTCCGCGCTCCTGCCTGCGCTCCCTGCGCCTCCTGGTCTTCGCCGTCTTCTCGGCCGCCGCCAGCAACTGGCTGTAAGTGGGGCTGGGGGAGAGGAGAGCTGCAGAGCAGGGCTCGGGAGGGCAGAGCAGGGCAGGGCAGGGCGGGCAGGGCAGCGGCCGGCGGGAGCGGGGTGGTGCCAGGCAGCTAAGGGCACTGGGCACGGGGGGCTAGGGTCCTAGGCTGCCCGCACCGTGCCGAGCAGGTGTTCTCCAGACTCCCTCCCGCCTGTCCCCCGCCACGGAATGAGAGCCCCCAGAGGGCACCCCTGTCCTTCGGGGCCGCTGTCGGCCTGGGCAGCCCCGAGCCAGTGAGGAGCCGAGCCGGAGCCGGAGCTGGGGGAGCGCGGGTAGTGTGAGTGGGAGATGGCAGCTGGGGCTGGGAGAAGGGGTTCCTGTCCCGGGCAGATGGGCGCAGCTCTCCTGACTGCCCCCGCCTCCTACTCCCCGGGCGCTCCTGCCTCCCTCGCCCCGGGTCCCCTGCCCTTCCCCTCTCTGGCTGGGGCTCGGCTGGCTCGGCTCTGACAGGTCTGTTGTGAAAGTCAATTACTGAGAAAGGCTCAGGGATTTAATAGCAGGTTAATCCCAAGAAGAGTCCCCGGGCGCTGCCTGTGCTCGGGTTGAGGTGCAGCCGCCGGCGGCCCGCGGGAGAGCTGGCGTGTAGGGACCTGTTTGTGCCCGGAGGGGCCGGAGGGGGGGGGGTTCGGGGATGGGGGGGACCGCGGTGAGAGGGGCCGGGCTGGGGCTAGTGTGGTTTTTTTAATGGCGGGTGAGATGTTGCTGACCTGGGTTTGGTCCTGAATCCCTTTCCCAAGGAAGAACACGGCCTGGGCTGAATGAAAGAAGGACCTCTCCACCCAATACTGCCCCCCGCCCCCCGCTCGCCCCCGCCTTAGTTCTCAAGATTGTAGTTGGGCCAGTGGCCTTCAGGGGTCCCCGAGGAACTTAGCTCTCCCTACCCCTGCTGTATGTGTAGGGGAGCTGTGATCCCTGGAGGGTCACCGAAGGCAGGGATGGGAGGGGGTGTTGGAGCTGGTCTGGGGAAAGAGGCTAGTGCAAGGAGAGGAGGGGGGAGTCCTTCCTCTTCTCCCTCCACCCTGGCATCTGCCCCCCTCCCATTTCCCCCAGATGCAGCAGCACCTGTGAGCATAATCCAGTCCTGTTTTATTTCGCTGCCCAGGGAGCCTAGACCCCAATATTGATCCGAGGACTAAAGGGGGGATATAACCAACAGTGTAGCCTGGGGTTTCCATGGAGACTGAGGAGAGAGGAAAAAAATTTTCTCTCTGCATGAAGACTGGAGAACAAACGTCTCCCATGAGTTTGCCTTAAGTGTCCACTGGCTGTTGCTATGAGGTCATTGTGGCCTGCCGGGCCTGCTGGGAAGGAGCTGTGTTCTGTTGGGGTCAGAGCCACCGGGGAGTTTGGGGACTGAGGTGATGTGGAACTTTCCCAGCTGCTCAGGAGACCCACTTGGGGCAGAGCTGGGGGAGGCTGCAAGTGGCTGGTAGACAGTTTTGTTTTTCTTGGATTCCTAATTTGATTAACACTTCGGGAGCTGCCCCGTGCTGCTTACACAAACCCAGGCCAGCGCCATACATCCCCCCCACCCTCAACTGGGTGGGAACTGGATAACAAAGCTCTAAAGCTGGAGGAGACCCCCAGGATTGAGCCTTGGGTGGGGACTTCTGGGGACAATGCCTGAAGAGCCCTAGGTCTGTCACCTTCTAAGCAAAGTTCTGGCGGAGGGAGAGTTGGGGTCCCAGGGGTCAGTGGCCTAAGCTCTGTCTGAGTCAGGGCTGTTTGTTTGTCTTGGGCATCTCCTCATCAAGGAGCCAAGTGCTACATGCAGCCCAGCCAGCTGGGGTGGGGGCTCTCCTACCACCAGGATAGTGGAAGTACATGGAAGCAACATTAACTGGCATTTCTACAAGGCTTTATAGTTCAGGTGGCACTTAGACCACAACAACCAGATGAAATGATCTCCAAGGTCCTTTCCAGTTTTCAGTCCTCCAGAGTTTCCTCTGACCCTGTTGGGGAGACACTAAATCCTTATCTTCCTATTTTACAGATGAGGAAACTGAGACTTAGGGGAAGGGAAGTCATTTATTCCAGGTGACATAGTCAAGTGTCAGATCCTGGAACCAATCCTAAGTTTTTCTGAAACTGAGTCAGGGTTCTTCCCTCTGCTACTGAATGTTGATTTCTGTTCTGGCTGGGAATCATAATCCTTTAGGGATACTGAGGGCACGGTACCACACATACACACATATCACATGTATACACCAGCACCACCCCACCCCAAGCAGGAGAAGCCCCTTCCCACTTCCCAGCCACATCACAGCTGCTCAGTGGGTCCCCATACGGACAAGGGGGAACTTTAGTAGTCCAATTTTTATACTGTGGGAGCAGGAAGCAGCTATCGGCAGAGGTTGGCAAACCTGTTCTCTGGGGCTAACAGGTGAGTCAGGTTGTGGGGCAGCAGATCCTGGGGATAGCCTCACCAGCGCCCCTTCAACCACCAAAGGCCAAAGGAAGGTTTCTGAGGCTACACTGCCCTGAGCATTGGCATCTTAGCTCCTGGCCGGGTTCCAAGATGAGGTCAATCATCAGGCATTCCACATGTTTCAGGGAATCCAGGGGGACTAGACTCTCCAAGCTGGAAAGAACCTCAAAGGCCATCTAGGCCAGTCTCAAATGGATAAATAGTTATTAAACTGAATTGCTGGTCATCTCCAATGTGTCCAGAGCCAAACTAAAGGTGCATAGAAGATTGCAGTTCCCCCCCCCCCCGCCGCCCCGCCCCCACCAAGGAGGAAATAGAAAACCATAGCAGTAACACTTCACCTTTCTATAACATCCAAGTTTATAAAGCACTTTTATAAACAGAATGTCCCAAAGGTCTTAATGCAGTCTTAAGGTATTAGAGCTGTGGACTGCACTAAGACTTTTGGGACACCTAGTATATTCCAAAAAATTGTTGAGGTAGACTATGGGTATCATTAGGTCTTCTTTTATAGTGGCCATTAAGCAATTTGTCCAGCACAGTACAGTGTAAAAAGCATGTGACTGGGGGAGGGGAGGGGAAGGCAGAAAACCTGGGTTCAAATACTTCCTCTAATACTGACTGCTTTGTGACCTTGGGCAAGTCACTTGACCTTCTCTGGCCTTAGTTTCTTCATCAACCAATAAGCATTTAAGAACCTGCAATGCACCAGGTGCTGGGGATACAAAAATAAAACAGTCCTCACTGTCCACGTTCTGAAGCTAATGTTGAAAATGAGAGGGTTATGAGGTCCCTTTCTGTCTAGACCTCTGATCCCCAAATGGAATCCTGGGATCTGAGGTCACAGGGCTATTAAGTTTTGAAGCCAGGGCCCAGGGCTCCCCACTCCAAGTGCCCTAATTCATCCACTTGGTCATGTTGCCCCTCATCTCCTGCATTAGACAGCCTCTCAGCTTGAGAGGCCTGACACCTCAAGAAGTCTGTCGTCCACTTGGGAGGCAAGAATGACCTATGAAATAGCAGTACATTGGGAAGTATGCTGGATTTGTCATCAGGGACCTGGGTTCAAATTCAGGTTCTGTTCTTTAATGTCTACATCAGTCAGTCAGTTGATAAATATTTGGTAAGCACCTACTATGTGCCGGGCTAAGTGCTGGGGTTACAAAGAAAGGGAAACGTCAGTCCCTGCATGTGAAGAGCTCACAGAACCACGGGGGAGACAACATGGAAACTGCTCTGTGAAAACCAGATAACTTAGATGGAACCTACAGGCTAGGTACCACCAGTAAAGGGAATTGAGGGAGATTTCTTGCAGAAGGTGGGGCTTTAGTTGAAAAAAGCTGGGAGGCAGAATTGTGTGAGGAGAGGGTCCTGGGCATGGGGGATAGGCAGTGAAAATCCCCTTGAGAAAACAGGGCTCAGCCTGATGTGTGTAGGCTGTGTATAGGGTACAGTGTATGGGTACACTGGGCATGCTGACCTACTTTGGTCTAGTCACAGCCCTCCTGAAAACTTGAGCCAGTGGCCAAGGGACTGCACCAGTCCTTGATGGAATGAGGTTCTCCTGACTTGACCACTCACTAGCTGTTGGACCTCTGAGAAACAGTTTGCTGTGGCTAATGCCTATGCACCTGGGATTCAAGCCAGTGGCTGCAAAGTGCTTTGAAAAACTGAGACTACTATATAACTGGGGGGTGGCAGGGCAGGGAGCAGGAATGAGGAGGGAAGGAATTATTGTTTTCCTAAGAAGGAGGAAAGGAACAGCTGAATGGAAAGGAGGAAGGCATAGTGGAGTTAGGAAGACCTGAGTTCAAATCTAGCCTCAGACACTTATTAGCAATATGACCCTTAACCAAGTCACTTAACCATTATCTGCCTTAGTTTCCTCAACTGGAAAAAAGGGACAATAATAGCACACCTACCTTCCGAGCTTGTTGTAAGAATCAAATGAGATAATATTTGTAAAGCACTAAGTCCAATGCCCAGCACATAGTAGGCCCTTAATAGATGCTAATTCCCTTCCCTTCCCAGTGATAGACCCACAGGATAAGCCAAGGCAAGATACTATTCCTGACCTTGAAGGGCACTTACTCAAAGGACTGAAGCATTTTTTCAAATTGAGGCTTCCTCCTTCCTAAAGGGGCAGCAGAAGGAGCCCTAGGTTCATAAGATCCTTAATTTAGAATTGGAAGAGAACTGGTCCAACCCCCTCATTTTACAGATGAAACTGAGGCTTATAAAGGTGACCAGCCCAAGGTCACACAGGCAGAAAGTAGCAGAGTAGATTGGAAATCAGATCCCTGAGCACCCAATCCAGTCTTCTTTCCATTGTTGCTATTAAGTGACAGCCCTGTCACTTCATAGCTATGTGGCCTTGGACAAATGAATTCATCTCTCCATGCCTCACATTTAGGCTTAAAATGGTCTGGAGAAGGAAACAGCAAACCACTCCAGTATCTTTGCCAAGAAAACCTCAAAGGGGGTAAGGAAGAGTCAGACACAACTGAAAGATGACTGAACAACAATAAAATCCACAGTGCTGGGAGGGGTTGGGAGAGCAGGGAAGGCAATGATAGCATCCCCCCCCTGCATAGACGTCCTGAAGATCATTGGACTGAAAGCACCATGTGCTGGGAATCGATGAGCAAATGTGGCTCCTTGTTAGCCCAGAACGCCAGTGACTGAGGGGCTGTGCCTCATGACCATTCCCTTTGGACCCTTTCTTTTCTGTCTTTGCAGTAGCAATTTGTACCAAATGCTACTGGATGCATGGAGAACCTGTGCTCATTGAGGAATAAACGTGAACTAGACTAGGAGTCAAAAACCCTGGGTTCCCATGTTTCATCTGAATAACTCTGGGCAAGTCATTGCCTCTTTGCAAATCTATTACCTCTTCCTTCATGAAAGATGCCAAGAGGCAGATTTGAGCTTGATGTCAGGAAAGCCTTACTAGAACTTGGAGCTGTCCAGGAATGGAAGGGACCACCTGAGGAGGGAGTGAGCTCCCCATCCCTGGAGATATTCAAGCAGAGGGTGAAGGATCACTTGTTGGGGATTTTGTGGAAGGGATTCCCATTCAGGTCTAGGGCAGACCCATTGGATGGCCACTTAACATCCCTTCCAACTCTGAGGTTCTGGGGTGGAGACAGGATTGGACTAGGTAAGCTTCTTTCCCTACAGTCTTATGATATTATACTTGGGCTGGTAAGAGACTTGGACCAAAAGAAGGAAGGTGGGGAAGGGAATGGGGATGCACTGGCTTCCTCCCTGGCCCAGCTTTGTAAGCACTTGCTCTGTCTAGACAGCATCATGGCATAGGCACCAAGGACTGGAGAAGTTTCCCCCTTTGCCAGTTTCCCTATATTCCATATTATTCTGATAACGCCATTGTTATTGTAATAATAACTGACATTTATGTAGCACTTTAAGGTTTGCAAAGTACCTTACACATATTCCCTCATTTAAGTCTCAAGATGACTTTCTAAAGGTAGGTGTTTTTATCCTCATTCTACAGGTAAGGAAATGGAGGCTCAGATTGGCCCAAAGTCACATAGTTAATAAAAGTCAGTGGTAAGAGTTGAAATCAAGCCTTCCTGACCACCAAGCCCAGCTGGGTGTGCTCCATGACACACAGCCTCTTATCTAAATAGCCAGATCTGGAAGGGGCCTTAGAGGTGCTCTGGTCCATCCCCTTCACTCTAAAGAAAACCACCCTAGAGCCCAGAAATGGGGAAAGGACTTGGGATAAGGCCAGGCAGATGAGAGGGATGGCAGATTGGGGATTTGAAGTCTGAGTTCTGACTCTTTTCTCACCACACCTCACAGGCTGGAGAGATCAGGGGACACCCCACCTGGCCTCCAGAAGACACCCCAGGGTGACTGCTTGGCACTGCCAGGAGTGCTGCCTGAGCCTCCACAGGTGTGCCCAGGCCTGTCTCAGGGCACACAGTGTTCAATGCCCAGCCCTCTGGGAGGGGGGTGGTTATCCCCATTCTGACTGATTCCCAGGTGTGTGTCCCAAATATGTCTGCACCCTGGAGCATGTCAGAAGGGCACAGGCCCCAGCTGGGTGTAATTCCCCAAACAGGGGTGTGGCGTGGCCTGGTGTTCCACCATGGACTCGGATGAGCCAAGCCTACAGCTCTCTTCCATGTACAGGGTGGATCTGGAGGCACACATCCGTCTGAGCCTAGGTGTGTGCTGCTGAGTGTGCTCACTCCCAGGGGAGGGTGTGGCCCGCCGCCTCCGTGAAGCCACCCCCAGGAAGGGCAGCCCCCTTCTCCAGAGTCCTGTGTCGGGCTCTTGGTGCTACACCATGCTCTCATAGAATCACAGAATTCAAACTGGAAGGAACCTGAGAAACCATCTAGTCAATCCTCCCATTCTGTAGATGTGGAAAATGAGGCCAGGATCTGAACCCACATCCTCTGACTTAATTCGTCATGTTTTCCACTGTGCCACAAAGCATTGCATTAGAGCTACATGCATACAATATTCAACTTTAAACTCCTTGAGCAGAGTAGTATTCAGTAAAAATTGAATGAAGAACTGAATGAATGACATTTGACTTGAGGAACAGGGGCTTAGAGCTAACATCTACATTGTTGCATCTCATAAAATTATAATGTTTAGAGCTAGAAGAGACATTTGGAGGTCACCCCAAAGCTTTTGTTCTACAGAGAATATAAAGCCCAGAGAGGTTAAGTGATTGAACCTTCAGTAGCTCCCTATTGCCTCTGAGATAAGTTACAAACTCCTCAGCTTGGCACTCAAAGGCATTCACAATCTGGCACCAGAATGCTTTTTAAAATTTATTTTCCACTGTTTGCCTTCATGTGCTCCAGGGTCCAGTCAGACTGGGCTGCTTGCTGTTCCCTGAACTCATCTCCCACCTCCATGTCTGTGTTCCCATGTTTGGAATGCACTTCCTCCAGCACCTCCTTTTCTTAGAATCCCTAATACTTGGTCACCTGAACTGTATCCTCTTCCCACACTTACTTACAGAGAAAGAGAAAAAGAAAGAGGGACAGAGAGACAGAGAGGAAAAGAGGAAGAGAAAAGAGACAGAGAGAGAGAAGTAAAGAGGAGAGAGACAGAGAGACAGAGACACAGAGAGAGAGAGAGAGAGAGAGAGAGAGAGAGAGAGAGAGAGAGAGAGAGAGAGAGACTATAATGCCCATGGAGGTAAAGATTCTATTTCCAACTGTCTTTGCATTCCTACTAGTGACATTTAGTATCCTGTAGCACACAAAACACAGAATCACAGTGTTGGTTGAATTGTATTGAGAAGGTATCAGACCTGGCTGGCAAACTTCAGCTCTTCCAATTCCAAAATCCAGGGCTCCCTGGCGTGGAATCCACTCTGAGGAGTCAGGTCTGGACTCAGGCTGAGTTCGGTCCCTGTCCCTTCTACCTTCTCATAGGCTTGAGCTCCAATCCCTGCAGCCCCAGGGTGTGGGCCTGTGTAGGCAAGTGTACAGCTATATATATGTCTAGAAGGTGGATGGCTGCATTCGTGGTGAACCTGACGCTCAGAGCCAGGACGGATGCCCTCTGTCCCTCTGCCTCTCTGAGGCCTGAAGGTCAGGGCATTCCAGAAGGGTTTGCTCAGGCACCCCCATGACCCAGCTGCTGTCTGCTCCTTTTTGATTTTTCTCTGGGGCTCCTGGATTAGCAACTGAGTGGCTCAGCCAGCATCTGACAAGAAGGGGCTCCCCAAACCTGTCAAAACTCGCCCAACTCCCGGCTCTCTGGCTCTGTTTGGAAAGCGTCTTGCTCACACCAGACTCTCCGCCCAGAGTCCTCAGACAAGGCCCTGAAGCAACCCGCAGAGCCAAGTGGGCTTAGGGGAGAGCGAGGGGAGTGGGAAAAGGGGACAATGCCAACCCCCCTTCCTAAACTTAGCATTAAAAGGAGCAGCACTGCCTGGGTACTATGTACTGGGACTAGGGAAGAGCACCACAAGGGAGTCAAGTCCCAGAACAACTACTGACCTTAGACAAGTCACTACCCCTTCTTTGGACCTTCTCCTCACCTTTGTCATATAAGGGCAGGGAATTAGAATCCTAAGCTTCCTCCCAGCTCTGACAGTCTATGTCCTAAGTTCCCTCCCAGCTCTACATCCTGTGTTCTAAGGGCCCTCCCAGCTCTGACATCTTATGTTCTAAGGGCCCTCCCAGTTCTGACATTCTCTGTTCTAGATCCTTCCCTCTGACATCCTGTGTTCTAAGGGCCCTCCCAGTTCTGACATTCTTTGTTCTAAGGACCCTCCCAGATTTGATATTCTGTGTTCTTAAGGGCCCTCCCAGCTCTGACAACCTGTGTTCTAAGGGCCCTCCCAGCTCTGACATCCTGTGTTCTAAGGGCCCTCCCAGTTCTGACATTCTCTGTTCTAGATCCTTCCCTCTGACATCCTGTGTTCTGAGGGTCCTGCTGGCTCAGACATTCTAGGCTCTCACATCCTAAGGTCCTTTCCTCATCTGTATCTTATGACCGTCCATTTCAGATACTGAAACCAAAAGACTGTTTGTGAAATCCACTCCCTCAACAAACTGATGCTTTCAACCCAGCTGGAGAGTGACCCTGTGACCCGGCTGGGTCTGTCTCCAGATTTCCCCATGGGGACTGCCAGGTTTTATCTCTGCGTCCCAAATCTCATCCTCTGTGCCTTAGCCAAGGGCAGAAGAAGGCCTGCTCCCTGCAGTGACCCCCATCAGCAGCATTCCCTGAACCTCCCTCCCTCCCCCCACCCCACCTTCCTTCCAGGCACATTTTACACCAAACCATTGCAAAAAAATTCCAAGCCATCAGAGAACTCCAGGTCTGAGGGAACCAGGCTAAGCAGAGGCCAGGAGAGAGGGGAAAGGAAGGAGGTCTTTCCCAAAAGCGAAAGAGCCTAGTCTGAGAAAAACATTATGTCTGCAGAGAGAACAGGAGCCCACTGCCAGGAAAGAAAGGGGAAATCTGCTTCCTGGGGGTTCCCCAGGGGTTTGGGCTGCTGCTTCTCTGAGATGACTTCCTTACACAGTTCAGTAATAGTAGAAAGGGCACCAGACTTTGGGTCAGGAAAGAGCTGGGTGTGAATCCTGGCTCTAACACTTACTAAGCTATTTAACCTTAGAATGGCAGCTAGAGGGCGCCATAGTGGATGTAGTGCTGACCTTATGTCTTGACTTGACTTCTTGAGTTCAAATCCTGGCCTCAGATACGTCCTAGCTGTGTGACCCTGGGTAAGTCACTTAACTCTGTTTGCCTCAGTCTCCTCATCTGTAAAATGAGCTGGAGAAGGAAATGGCAAACCACTCCAGTATCTCTGCCATGAAAACCCCAAAAGGGGTCATGGAGAGTCTAAAACAACTAAACAACAATAAAAATTGGGTTGGGGAGGCAAAGGAAAGGAAGGGAATAATTAGCTTGACTTATTTTGCTTCCCAGTTTGAGTCTCAGTTTCTTTCTGATCTCATTTCGAGCCTTGCCTGGAGCAGCAGAGATGTTTTATTCCTATCATAGACATATATCTCAAATGAGTTAATTTTTATAAAGTACTTGATGATTGCCTCACACAGAATAGGCACTTAATAATGCTTGTCCCCTTACCATTTCCCTTTATGACCTCCTCAAGCATCCTCTGCTTCCCCATAGTTCCCATTTCTAAAGCACCTTAAGATGTAGGAAACACTTTACTCATAACAGCCCTATGATTTGTGTAGCATAACTATTAGGCAACCTAAACACAAAATGTAATTTTTAAAAAATATACAAAAACAAAAAGGAGATACTTTTCAGATAAACAATTAAGGGGAAAATGCTAAACCAAGCAAGGGGAATAGAAATGAACATTCAAAGTAAAACAGAAAATTTCAATTATATAAGATTCCAGTGTTTTTTGCAGAAATCAATATAGCTTGAATAAGAAGAAAAATTATCAAAAGGGAAAAAATAATTATATCATAACTCTTATAAAAGTTTGATATCCAAGGTATAGAGGGAATTGACATTAAATGTATGTAGATAAAATCAAGAGCTATCCCCAAAGGATATGGGATAAATGATATAAACAAAGTGTCAAAGATCAACAATGATATAGAAAAATTCTCCAAATCACAACTAAAAAGAGAAATACTGTGAGGTTTCACCTTATACCCATCAGGTTGGCATAGGTTATTTTAACCTATAAAGACTGAAAGAGCCAACATTATAGAGGCTGACATTGTTAGAACTCTAACATATGTCTGATTAAGTTCTGAATTATTCCAACCATTCTGTAAAAGGTTTTGGAATTCTGGGAGTGAGGGCAAAGCCACTAAAATTGTTCTCATCCTTTGACTTAGTGTTCCTACTATTGAGCATATACCCCAAGGAAATGAATTATTATATGTAATTATCATCACTCCCTTTTTGACCAAGAAGGAGACTGAGACTCAGAGAAAATGAAATGGCTTGCCCATTGTTGGACAGTTAGGAAGTACAGTATCAGTATACAGTATCCTCAAGGTGTCTGACTGTATCTGTTGCTCTTTACTCTATATTTCTGCCTCTCTATGATTTGGGGGTAGCTGGAGCCTGAAATATCCAGAACTAGGATTCTGGGATACAGTAATTCAGTCTGTGAACAGAGCAGGTATTTCTAAGGGAAGGTTAACAGGATGGATTGTGTGTCAGAGCTGGGGTGTGAAGGGGCAGGGTGGGGAAGCCTTTGCAAAACTGTACCTGGGAGAGATTTTTTTTTTGACCAAGTGGAGACAGCCCAACCTTTCAAATAAACTGCCCTGGAGCCCTCTGAACACCAATCTGATTGTTCAGTTTTCCTACAGACGAACTGAAAATTATGCCTTTGAGTCCCCTCCTGTCCTAAGGACATTACTCTTAGGAATTCATTGGGAAATCCTGGCCGAGGAAGTGGGGGTGGGGGTTGAGGAATCCAGCCTGGACTAGATAGGAATCTCCCCTAAAGTGGAGTTGGTTGTTGGGTAAACTATGCACCCAATACCCTGATCCTGAGATAACCATTACAAAAACACCTGGTCCCCACTCCTTCCCTCCAGGCCTGGGCTCCAATGGTGCAGGCAACCCTACCAGCATGGGCCTAACAGCACCCAGCTAGCTTTGCACCCATAGAAGGGACGCTGCCAGTACTGGGGATTCCCCAACAGCCTTGGCTAGTGCTGCTGCCAGCCCCACCCAGGGCCTTGCCAGTTCTCCTGGGAGCAAGAATCCAGAAAAATGCCCTTTCACCAATATTTGGATGCAGGGGAGGGGCAGAAAAGAGCCCTGAGAACTTGGTTGGGGAGATAGGGCCCACAGGAAATAGCTACCATTTATATGCCTCAAGATTTGCAAAATACTTTACATATGTTATCTTGTTTGATCAGCAGAAGAGGCAGTGGTTGTTGGGGCAAAATCCCTCCCCATCCCTGGGAGCTTCCTAGCTCTGAATGCCTGACCCCTACCCCACCTTCCTCTCTCTGAGGGTCAGGCTCCCTATGCCTCATGTTAGGCCCCAGCTACCTTCCCCTGGGAGGTAGATATTATCATATTATCTCTGTTTTACAGATGAGAAAACTGAGGCTATGAAAGGTTGAGTTCTTTAGGGTCACATAGTTATTAAGAGTCTCAGGCAAGATTTGAATACAAGTCTTCCTGACTTCAGGCCCAGTGCACTATCCATTGTATGACCTAACTACTAGGAAAAGAAACTGGAAAAGCTGAAACTCTCAGAGATGGGGTTGGGGAGCAGGGCCATCAGGACAGGACATGGAGATGACTAGACTCCCAATAGATCAGTGAGAAGGGCTGGCCCTGAAGGCTGGAAGATGTGAGGATCTAGGCCGTCAAGACAGAAAGTGGGGGGAGGGACTCTCATAAATGAGATGGCGGAGGGGCCCTCAGAACAGAAAGCTGGGGGCCTAAGCCAGTAGGCAGTAAAGGGTAAATGGACTTTCTGAGGGAGCTGGGTCATGAGGGCAGAAAGAGGCCATTGGTGTTCAGAAACATGGTCAGAAGACAGGGTGCCCTGTCCTTGCTCTGACCCTTACTGGTGGTGTGACCTTAGACAAGTCACTCTTCCCTAAGCCTCATTTTCTCCCTCTGTGAAATGGGACCTATAATACTTATAAACCCACTACCCAGAGGTGTTCTATATAGGAGAAAGTGCTCAGCTCTAGGAGGAGATGTGAACCTTTAGAGATGGGAAGTGAGAAACTAGAGCCTCAGAGACAGGTCACTAGACTTATAGTCCATAAATCCTGTGTCCAAGTCTTTCCTCAGATACCTCTAAGTCATTTTTTCATCTTTCTGGGTCTCAGTTTTCTCATCTATAAAAGGAGAAGGTTGGACTCCACGACCCCCAAGGTCCCCTCTGCTCCTGAATCTCTGGTCCTAAGGAGAATTGGGCCTTCAGAGATGACAAAGGGGAGAAGATGGGGATCTATGCCTTCCAGACAGAAACTGCATGGCTGGCCACTCAAAGCAAGGAAGCTGGTACCTCAGCATCAACAGTGTGGGACATGACTCTCACATAGGAAGTGGGGTGGAGGCAGAGTTTTCCGAGCCAGGATGTGGAGGGAAGTGGGTTTCCCAGGGATAGGGATGGTATGTTACCCCAACAACCATTCAACTTTCCCATGAATCAGGCTCTAGGGACAGAAATGCCCTCACAGTGACTAAGGCGGCCACAGCTAGGTCAGCACTTGGTTCCATCCAGCCACAGGAGCCCAACGGGCATTCCATCCCCTTCCCACCCACCCTGTTTGTAGGTCTGGTGATCAGCAAGGAAGACCCGAGGGGAGAAGAATGAGAAAGCAGCAATGCCTCCATAAGTGGTGCCAAACCCCTCTATCTCTCCTGGCCCAAACCAGTGACCAGCCCTGTCAACTCTCCTACAAAACCTGGGCCCTCAGTGCAAAACCCCGACTCTCAAACTGCCCCTGTGTCCCACCATCCCCTCTGGTGTGCACCTGGGGTAAAAAAAAAGCCCACAAATGCCTAGAGAGGTCCCTAGCCCCTAGAGAGGTTCCCCAGCCCCAAGGTCCTGAGGACTCTCAGTTCTTCTCAGTGAAACAGTTAAATCCCTCAACAACAATTATGCAATAGGATGTAATGACACAGGACCTCAACTGCAAGTCAAGAGGCCTGTGTTCGAGTCCTAGCTCTGACAAGAGTAGATGGCCATGAGCATAGAAGTAATAACTGAAACTCAGTCAGGTTCAGTTCATCAAGGGAAGGACCAGAATTGGATTAGATTAAACAAGCCTATATTAAGTTCTTGTTATGAGCCAGAAAGGCAAAAAATAAAATAATCCCTGTCCTCAGGAAGCTTACATTCTAGTGAAGAAAAGCAACATGACTTGAATAAGTAAAAATAAAATGTGCACCAAGGACCCTGGAAAGGGAAGGCACTAGCAGCTGAGGGAGGGGGCTTATTCTTTGAAGGGAGCATTGAAAGAAGCTAGAATTCTAAAGGGAAGGGCTGAGGGAGGCCATTCCCACACGGGGAGATGCCTCATACAAGGAACAGCAGCAGGTTGGTTTGACCAGAACACAGAGTATGTGAAGCTTGTTAAGAGGCTGGTGCCACATTGTGAAGGCCTTTGAAGGACACAAGAAGGATTTTTTTTTATCCTGGAGGCAACTGAGAGTCACAGAAACTTCTTGAACAGGGGAGTGACAAAGGTCATACCTGTGCTTTCAAAATATCAGTTTAGCCTCTGTTTGGTGGTTGTATATTGAGAGAAGGGAGGCTGGAGGTAGGGAAACTAAGAGAGACTACTATAATCCAAGCAAGAGGTGATGGCAAGAAGGGAATGGATTTAAGAGGTGGTACGGGAGTAGAACCAGCAATTTTGGCCAACTGATTAGATATGGGAGTTGAGGGATAAGGAAGAGTCAAGGTTACAAGCCTGGGTGATTCCCTCAACAGAAACAGAAAAGTTGGGAGCTTAAGGGGAAAGAAAATGAGCTCGGTTTTGGATGAGTCTGAGATGCTTTGGGAACACTCAAGTGGAGGCAGTTTGAGATGAAGGACTGAGCTTAGGAGAGAGAATAAAGGCAGTCATGATAGTCATGATGGAGATGTTAGTGGGACTCATGGAGAGAGGGGGAAAGAAGAAGAGAGAGAAAGAGAGAGGGGGGGAAGGATAGAGGGAGAGAGACAGAGAAAGAAAGAGAGACAGAGAGGAGAGAGACAGAGACAGAATAGAGGGTGGAGAGAAGGAGGGAGGGAGACAGAGAGAGAGAGGGAGGTAGGGAGAGAGGAAGAGAGGGAGAGAGAAATAGAGAGAGAGGGAAGAAGGGAGGGAGGGAGAGAGAGAGAGAAAAGGAAGGGGAGGGAGAGGTAGGACATGGGTGATAACTCTGCAAAGGAACAATCCAAGAGGTGGGAGGAGAGCCAAGAGAAAGCCTTGTCGTTAAAAACAAGATGGCAGCTGGGGCATGGGAAGGGAAGAGAAAGTGGTCAAATAGGATCAGATGCTTCCAGAGAAGTCAAGAAGAATGAAAACTGGCCAAAGGCCATCAGTTTTAGCAATGAAGACATTACTGGTGCCTTAGAAGAACCTGTTTCAGCGGAATGGTGGGGAATCCATAATGGCAAGGGTTTGAGAATTAGAAGGTGAGAAATGGAGGCAAGGAGCTTAGATGAATTATTTTAGGAGTTTGACTGTGAAAAGGAAAGGTACAAGATGAAAGTGTGAAGGGGAGGTAAAGGCTAGGGAAGGGGTTTTTAAGGATGAGGAGACCTGGACATATTTGTAGACAGTGGGAAAGAAGACAATGGCTAAAGAGGGATTGGAAATGAGAGGAAGGGGATGACCCAGAAGAGAACAGAGAGAGAGAAGAGCAGAAAAGATGGGCTGCTATCCCGTCTGACCTTGGTCACTCCCTTGCTCAAGAAGTTTCTGTAGCTCTCAATTGCCTCCAGAATAAAACAATATCCTTCTTTTGTCTTCCAAAGGCCTTCCCGATGCAGCACTAGCTTCTTAACAGATTTTACACATTCTATGTTCTGACCAAACCAGCATGCTGCTGTTCCTTGTATGAAGCGTCTCCTGTCTCAGGCTGGTCCCTGTATGGAGAATGGCCTCCCTCAGCCCTTCCCTTTAGAATCAGTTGGAAGAACTGGGATATTTAACTTGCAGAAGATTTGGGGAAGGTGACTAATGTCTTCCAGTAACTGAGGGACTATCATAATCATAACTACCAGGTATATGGCATATTCTTACATACATTACTTCATTTGACCCTGACAACAGCCCTAGGTGGTAAATATTCCCCATTTTAAAGATAAAGAGACTGAGGTGGAGAAGTTTCCAATGGCAGAGCCAGCTCCCATTTGCTGTAGCATGATCAGAGACTTTGGAGCTGAAATGGACCTTTGAGGCCATCTAGTATAACTCCCCTTTTTACAGATGAGGAAACTGAGTCAGAAAGACTCCAGTGCCAACCCCCACTTTTCTCATTGGCTACCAAAGTAGGAGCAATGGGTGGAAATGGTGGAGAAGTCAACTCTTGACATGAGAACCAAACTTAGCAGTTAGAGCTACTCCCCACCAAAGAAAGGGGCTGCCTTGGAAGGTGGTAGGCTTTCCCTCATTCAAGGTCTCCAAGCATTGATCACTCATCCAGGATCTGGAGGAGGGAATCTTGGTCCAGCTTGATGATTCTGAGACACTTGGGGTTGATTTCTGTGCTCTTAGAACCACTGGCCCAGGGGCAGCTAGGTGGCACAGTGAATAGAGCACCAGCCCTGGAGTCAGGAGGACCTGAGTTCAAATCTGGCTTCAGACACTTAACACGAAACTAACCTTGTGACCTTGGGCAAGTCACTTAACTCCAATTGCCCTGCCTTCCCCCCTCCAAAAAAAAAAAAAAAGAATCACTGGTCCTCAGAGGACAGAAGGAACCTCTGAGGTCACCCCGTTCAATCCATACTTCTAGGCAGTTAGGTAGCCCAGGGATCAGGTAATAGACCTTGGAATCAGGAAAACCCAAGTTCAAATCCAACCTCAGATAACTTTCTAGCTAAGTGACCCTGAAGCAAATTACACAATTTGTGCTGCCTCAATTGCCTCCCCTGTAAAATGGACATGATAATAACACCCATCTCCCAGGACTGTGCAAGGCTCAAGTGACATAATGTTTGTGAAGCACTTTGTAAACCTTAAAGTGTCACATAAACACTAGATGTTATTATTACCAATTTCCCATCTCACAGGATGTCGTGAGGAAATCTCCATGCAAGCCATAAAGCACCATAGAAATAATTCAGTTCTAAAGATCTGTGATTCTTTCAATACTGCCCCCACCAACAAAGATCACAGATTACAACCCCACCTCCACCCCCGAACCATGCCTCAGTATCATAGATCACAACCTTCCCCTTCCCTATGACTTTGTAGACTTAAAGGCAAGATGGTATTGAGGGATTTGAGTTCAAATCCTGATTCTGGCTTAGACAAGTCACTTAACTCCTCAGTTTCCCCCTGTGTGAAATGGGAATTACAATGTTCACACCAACCATCTCCCAGGGTCGTTGCCAGGGAAAGAGTTTTCTAAAGTTTAAAGTGTTATGAAAACGGGAGCTGTGATTGTTCTTATATGTGAGTCATTTTGACCAAAATAAACCAATCCCTAATGGCCAGCCTTCTGGTGATGGGTCTCCACCCTTGCCTGGCTGGTCCTTCCTCACCAGGTGTAATCAAAGACTTTCCAGCCAGGGGTAGGACCTGTCAAGGCTTGTGCTCCATCGACATTGTCAGAGGTGGAGAGGCCCTTGGAGATACCACGGGTGGGGAACCTGGGGCCAAGCTTCCCATTTTACAACTGGGGAAACTGAGGCCCAGGGAGGAGCACTTTGGCCAAAGACACATCATCATAAGTGCCAGAACAGGGATTTGAACTTATTTCATGTTGCCTTTCAATCTATAAAGGAATATTGTCTTCTTTGATCTGTGATGGGATTCGAACTTGGGGCTTCTGACTCTAAAACCAGGGCACTTTCCATAGTGAAGCATTAGAGATTGCTGATGGGGTCCATTAAATATGGGTCTCATAATATCAGCCTATATTCACACAGAGTTGGAAGGGACCTCACTGACAACCCTATTCAACCCAGGGTTTTTCAGAAAAAAAAATTCTTCTCTACAGTATGGCCAAGGAGTGGTCAGCCAGCCTCTGTTTAGAGACCCCCAAGGAAGGGAAAACCTCTTCTGTTCTGAAATAGCTCTCATTTTCAGTAAGCTCTTCTTGACACCAAGCCTACACTGGTGGAGTGGGGGGTGGGGATGGAGGAGGGCGCAGACCTATGATTGTGTTAGTATAAGGAATTCCCAGAGAGAATCAACACCTGCTCCACACTAAAGACTCAGGGTATGTGACTGGCCCAGGGTCCTACGGTGAGGATTTGAACTCAGGTCTTCCAGACTCCAGGTCCAGCTCTTTATTTATTGCACCACCAAATAATAACCACAACAATAAAACATTTACTATGTCCCAGGAACTGTGCTAAGTGCTTTACAATTATTCTATGAGATAGATCATATAATATTATATGGTATTCTATGTATCATATCATATCATATCAAATGTGAGGCTCATTTGATCCTCACAAGCCTGGAAGGTAAATGCTAATTTTATCTCCACTTTGCAGATAAGGAAACTGAGGCAAACAGGGTTAAGTGACTTGCCCGGGGTCACCTAGCTAGTGTCTGAGGCTGGATTTGAACTCAGGAAGATGAGTCTTCCTAATTCCAGGCCTGGCACTCTTATCCACTGCACCACCTGGCTGCCATTAAATTGTATTGCATCATATCATATTTCATATCATATTATATTGCATTTATACATGTTATGTTATATTATATTATATTACATTACATTATATTATATCAAATGTGAGGTTAATTTGATCCTTACAAACCTGGGAGGTAAATGCTATTATGATCCCCATTTTACAGATGAGGAAACCAAGGCACAGCTGGTACTTACACAGTAAAGGACTTTATATACCATTTCCTCACTTGGTCCTCGTAGCAACCCAGTGGAGTAGGTGCTGTTGGCCGCATCTTACAAGTAGGACATCTGACGCTTAGTGTCAGTCACGTAAGAGTCTAAAGCAGGCTTTGGACCCAGGTCTCCCCTTCCATAATTAACTAAGTGACCTGCCCCACTCAGACACCACCCAAGTTTCAGGCCCCTGTTTGAAGGTCACAGTCACCCCCACCCAGCTAGTTTATCTAACATGAACCTGATAATCTCAGAAAGATGAAACAGGACAGTCCCTGGCGCTGGGGTAGGTGCTCTAGACCAGGAGCCTAGAAAGCTCCAATCTCGTCCACCAGGTCCCTCTGTGCCCCTGGGCAGCTCAAGGCCCCTCTCTCTCACTTCCATCATCTTTCAGGGTGGAGTATAAGAGGTGCTCCCCTTGGGACAGGTGGGAGGAGGCAGCTTTAGCCTTCAAGTGAAGGGGTCTGAGAGGTCCCCTAGGGAGGAGGGGGGATGCCGAATGGGACAGCCCAGTTTGGGGCACAACCAAGATGGGGATTTGTTTGTCCTGACTGTGCATATTTGCTATGAGGGTTTTGTTTTTTCTTTTTAAAACGATGAGGATGGAAAGGAAAAGACAAATGTTTGTTACCTAAAAAAAAAAAAGTTAATTTTTTTTAAAGTCTTGGGTTTGCAGTCGCTAGCAGAGTGACTCTGGGCAGGTCCTGAGATCACAGTTCTTAAAACTGGACTGGGACTGTTGGCATTGACTAGCACATATCTCTCATTTTTCAGAAAAGGAAACTGAGGCTGAGAGAGGTGGGGTTTATGCCTGCAAGCAAGGCCAAGCAATCCCTTTCTCTTTTCTGGCCTCAGTTTGCCCATCTCTAAAATAACTGATCCTTGGAGTCTAGCATTCACTATGGCCTGGAGAAAAGCACTTTGTAAGCCTGAAGTTGATGGACAAACATGAGTGCCATTATTCTGGCTCCCCTCAAGCGCCTGATTCCAGCAGGAGTCAGTCCAGGCCCCTGGGTTCTCTGCCTCACTTGTTCTGGCCCCTTGTTTGGCCTCCTCCACCCCCAGGGTAGGTGATAATGGTAAGGGCCATAAAGTCTCTAAATGTGACCCTGGGGTGAGGGGTAAGGCTAGAGGAGGGAGTGGACAGCCAGGCTCCAACGGCCTGACTGGCGTCCCAGCCCCCACCTGGGCAACCGGAGGGTCACCGTGGGACCCAGGCACAGGTCATTCTCAGCTGCCTTGGCCTCCAGAGCCCTGAAGCTATTTCCTAGCCCCTTCCAAGGGCCTGTTTTCTCCAGAGGCTGAGCCAGTGGGGAGGAGTTAGTGAGAGGTCCGATTTTTACTCTAGGAATTTATACATTTAAAAAAAAAAAAGGAAGAAAGAAACCTGGAAGAGCTTGGGGCCGGCCCAGCTAATTTTAGTTTTAATGAAAACAGCAGGTGGCCAAAGGGATCGGATCTTCCTGGCAGGCCTGAGGCCTTCAAGCCTTCTAGGCTGGTGGCCAGGGGGAGCAAGGCACAGGGGGGGCTTCTTGAAGGGCCCTGCTGCCCCCACTTCAGGGCAACCCTTTTAGAAATAGAGGCACTGGCCCCCCAGCTGCAGGGAGGCCAGCCCACAGAATCTTCAGGACCTGACCAATGGGAATGGGATGCCTCAGATCCTTGGTGGCTCAGGAGCAGGTGGTAAATCAATAACCTGGTATTTAGGACCAGGAAGCCTAAATGTGGGTGTTAAAGATGGAACAAGAGAAGTGGCTTACAGCAAGGTGGCAGCTGAGTCCTTCTGTAGGACATGGGACGGGCCTGGGGAGCGGAGGGGCCCGGGGACCCACTTACCCGCCCCTTCTTCTCTGAACATCCTCAAGGATGGCCTCTGTGGTCATATCTGAGTTCAGTCTCCTCCAGGAGGAGTAAATGGTCCTGCTGTCTCTGGGAGAAAGGTCAGGTCATCATACAAGTCAAAGGGGCTCCCTTCTATCACTATGGGGCCCTGGGGCTTAAGACAGTGCCAGGCACCAAAGTGGTAAGAACTTTAAAAATACTTATGGTCTTGATTTGCTAACTAGCCTTGGTCAGGCCCTGCTCCTGCGGGTATCCCTAAGGATCAGTCAGCTAATGGCAGAGGCTCCCTATCACGAGACCTAGAGCTGGAAGGGCCTTTAGAATAAAGAATGTCAGAGCCAGGAGGAGGCTTGAGACATAAAATGTTCAAAATGAGAGGAACTTTAGAATATGAAATGTCAAAGCTGAAAATACCTTTACATGCAGAATGCCATGGCTAGAAGACTGCTTAGAACATCGAGTGTCAGAGGGGGAGACTGCCTAGAACATGGGGTATCAGAGGGGGGAGACTGCCTAGAACATGGGGTATCAGAGGGGGGAGACTACCTAGAACATGGGGTATCAGAGGAGGAGACTGCCTAGAACATGGGGTATCAGAGGGGGAGACTACCTAGAACACGGGGTATCAGAGGGGGAGACTGCCTAGAACATGGGGTATCAGAGGGGGAGACTGCTTGGAACATCAAAATGTCAGATTTGGAAGGGACCTTGGGACACACACTGTTGGAACAGAATGTCAAGGCTAGAAGGACCTTAGAAATCATCTCCTCTACCACTATCCCATTTTTCAGGTAGGAAAACTGAAGTTCAGAGAGAAGTGAGGTGTCTGTGCTCAATTAACAATGGAAAGCAAGGGCCTAGCGAAATCTCTATCCATACCCCTCTCCTCCTCAGGGGCACTTGACCATACAATTGGGGTCACTGAGAAGAGCAGTCCATGCTGGGGTTAGACCTGGGGGAAGAAAAATGGAGTTCTGCATACCCTCAGCAATTCTTAAATTGGAAATCACACAGGACCCCACACTGGGTGGTGGCCAGTGATAGGCCATCAGCCAGAATGATTGGGGTCTGATCTATAACTCTCCCCTATAACTCTCCAGGGGCAGCAAGGGGGCTGTGGTACAGTAGAAAAGATTCTCACTCAGGACTCTGGGGCCCTTCTGTGTCACCTTGGGCAAGTCCTATAAAATATGGGGCTGAAGAAGAGGATCTCAAAAGCCCTTCCTGATCTGGGCCAGGCTGACAGCCCTTTCTATCTCCAGAGCTTCCATTTCCTCAATAAAGTTCTGTGTGGGTAGGAAAACTGAAAAGCTAAAGCATGTTCCAAAGCCAAAATCTAGAGCAGAAAAGGGATGTCTTCCAGGGAACCAGGACAAGGTCTGACCTGGACTAATTCAGTCCTGATTCCGGAGGAAGGTTCTCCTCCCTTCCAGACATTAAGTACAGCTGAACCCTCTCCAGAGGCAGGTTCTAATCAGCATAAATGTCTCTCTCCTAGCAAGGACATACAAGGGTGAGCAAGCTGAAGCTCATGGTGAACTTTAGAGAGGAACGATACCAGCCACGTTTCTATAGTCTTTTGTGGTTTGGAGAGAAAACTTGGGTTCGAATCCCAAGTAGGCTGTACAATCCTGAGCAGGAGTCTCGTGGCCTTGGTTTCACCATCTACCAAAAATGTGGTGGTTAGATCAGGGGTCTTGGAGCTCCATCCAGTGCAGAATGACCAAGATTCTTGGATCAGCAAAATGGCACCTCCAGTGATCCCTGAGAGAATCTAATGGAGTAGAATGCAGAGAGAAGTTGCACAGAGCCTGGGTGGTCCCTTGGTGAGGAGGTCCTCCTTTCAGATCAGACCAGCCCAGACAGCCTCTGAGGGCCCTTTCAGCTCCAAGGCTTCCAGGAAGATTCATTCATTTGCTTCAGCAGCTTGAGAGCAGGAGATCATCTTTTATTACCTTCCTTTGTATCTTCTGGCACTTAATACAGAGACTGGTACACAGTGGGTGCTTAATAAATGCCTGTTGACTGACTGGTTGACTTCAGAAAGTTAAAAACACTCAGGAATAATGACAGTGAGAGTGAGGATGGCGACGGGGGCCCCAGACTCATGGCTTAAGGAAATGAGGGGCATATAGATCAGAACGATGCCCTGGGGATTTCCTGGACGCTCCTCTTGCTATCCATTCCCAGCCCTCCAATCTGCCCACAGAAGCACCTGCCTTACCAAGGACCCTGGGATGCTGAGAGGTGGACATAGAAGAGGAGATTAAGGAGGAAAGCCAGAGCAGAAGCATCTTGGCTGAGGCCTTGAGGGAGCCTGGGCTCAGGCCTTGGAGGATTCAGCTGCTGGGAGGCCGGGGGCGGGGGCAGGCAGGCAGTGGCAGTAGTGCTGGATTCCAGAGTCCAAAAGCCTGGATCCAGACCCGACTCTGTTATTTATGACCTATGTGACCTCAGCATCACTGGCCTTGAGGCTCCTCCACTATGAAGTTTAAGGGGATTGGTGATAATGACCTAGGGGGTCTAAGAAGTCTTACCCAGCTGTGAATCTATGGTCCCAATCAGGGGACCCAATCCCTGAGACCCTGCAGAAATCTCCCTTGGTGTCCTTCAAGGCCTAGCTCCGTGTTGCCTCCTGCAGGAAGCCCTCCCTGATGGTCACCTCTTTCCCCAACCCCAAGCTGGAAGGGAGCCCTCCCTAGGTGAATCTCTCAGGACTTCTGATCTGGCCTCTCCTATGAAGCTAATGACATTCTAACTGGTTTTATTTCCAATCTAGAGATAATATATAATCACCATCATCATACTTGAAATGCCAACAACAGAACAGCAAATATTTTTATAAATTGTGAGCCATACTTCACAAATATGATCTCACTTGACCCTCACAACCCTGGGAGGCAGGTGCTATTATTATCCCTATTTTACAGAAGGGGAAACTGAGGCAAACGGGTTAGGTGACATGCCCAGGGTCACACAGCTAGTCAGTGTCTGAGGTCACATTTGAACTCAAATCTTCCTGATTCCAAGCCCAGCACTCTACCCACTGCACCTCATAGCTCCTTTCAATTTCTTTCATGGGAGGAACTCCTAATAAGGAAACTCTTTCCATGGACAGAGGTCAGCAACTTGCCCATAACTTACAGTCTCTGAGAGAAATCGAATGACTCACCCAGGGTCACACAGTTAGCATGGATTAAAGACAAGACTTGAACCCAGATCTCCCTGACTCCAGGGCTGACTCTCCATCTACCGCTCTAGGAGCTCTCATGTCCTGACTTCTGGAGCAGAGATCTGTGTCCACGTCTCAGTCCCTCCCACACTCACCGCCTGCAGGATGAAGGGGAGGAATCCTATGTAATCTCTCTCTATTCCCAGTGCAAACAAGCACTGGGCCTGCCCGGACACAAGGGAGGTGCTGCGTTATCATTTCTGAATCAGGGCCGAACATCTGCAGAGAGAGGGGGGGAAGGCCCAGCTCTGAGGGCAGCCCCAGCAAAGGGCCAAGGGCATGGAGGCGGGAGACCTGGGCTCATGGCCTACCTGCTTCACCTGTTTCCTCAGTGACCTTGGACAAGTCACTTCTCTCTTTGCCTCACTTTCCCCGGATGTTAAATGGAAAGGTTGGATGGATCACCTTAAGGTCTCTTCTTCCAGCTCTGACAGGTTATGTTCTGTGTTCTGAGGGCCCTCCCAGCTCTGACTATTTTGTGTTCTAAGGCCCCTCCCAGCTCTGACATCCTGTGTTCTAAGGGCCCCAGCTCTGACATCCTGTGTTCTAAGGGCCCTCCCAGCTCTGACATCCTGTGTTCTAAGGGCCCTCCCAGATCTGACATCCTAGGTTCTAAGATCCCTGCTAGCTCTGACATTCTCTATTCTAAGAGCCCTCCCAGCTCTGACATTCTCTGTTCTAAGGGCCCTCCCAGCTCTGATATCCTGTGTTCTAAGGCCCCTCCCAGCTCTGACATTCTGTATTCTAAGGGCTCTCCCAGCTCTGACATCCTGTGCTCTAAGGGCCCTCCCACCTCTGATATCCTGTGTTCTAAGGGCCCTCCCAGCCCTGACATCCTGTGTTCTAAGGGCCCTCCCAGCTCTGATATCCTGTGTTCTAAGATCCCTGCTAGCTCTGATATTCTCTATTCTAAGAGCCCTCCCAGCTCTGACATTCTCTGTTCTAAGGGCCCTCCCAGCTCTGATATCCTGTGTTCTAAGGCCCCTCCCAGTTCTGACATTCTGTGTTCTAAGGGCTCTCCCAGCTCTGACATCCTGTGCTCTAAGGGCCCTCCCACCTCTGATATCCTGTGTTCTAAGGGCCCTCCCAGCCCTGACATCCTGTGTTCTAAGGGCCCTCCCAGCTCTGATATCCTGTGTTCTAAGATCCCTGCTAGCTCTGATATTCTCTATTCTAAGAGCCCTCCCAGCTCTGACATTCTCTGTTCTAAGGGCCCTCCCAGCTCTGATATCCTGTGTTCTAAGGCCCCTCCCAGTTCTGACATTCTGTGTTCTAAGGGCTCTCCCAGCTCTGACATCCTGTGCTCTAAGGGCCCTCCCACCTCTGATATCCTGTGTTCTAAGGGCCCTCCCAGCCCTGACATCCTGTGTTCTAAGGGCCCTCCCAGCTCTGATATCCTGTGTTCTAAGATCCCTGCTAGCTCTGATATTCTCTATTCTAAGAGCCCTCCCAGCTCTGACATTCTCTGTTCTAAGGGCCCTCCCAGCTCTGATATCCTGTGTTCTAAGGCCCCTCCCAGTTCTGACATTCTGTGTTCTAAGGGCTCTCCCAGCTCTGACATCCTGTGCTCTAAGGGCCCTCCCACCTCTGATATCCTGTGTTCTAAGGGCCCTCCCAGCCCTGACATCCTGTGTTCTAAGGGCCCTCCCAGCTCTGACATTCTGTGTTCTAAGGGCCCTCCCAGCTCTGATATACTGTGCTATAAGGGCCCTCCCAGCTCTGACATTCTGTGTTCTAAGGGCCCTCCCACCTCTGATATCCTGTGCTATAAGGGCCCTCCCAGCTCTGACATTCTGTGTTCTAAGGGCCCTCCCAGCTCTGACATTCTGTGTTCTAAGGGCCCTCCCAGCTCTGACATTCTGTGTTCTAAGGGCCTTCCCACCTCTGACATCCTGGGTTCTAAGATCCCTCCTAGCTCTGACATTCTCTATTCTCAGGGCCCTCCCAGCTCTGACATTCCATATTCTATGGTGCCTCCCAGATCTAAATCTAATAATCTACCAATAATCTATTTAACTCTCAGAATCTCTGTTTTCTCACCTGAAAAATGGGAATAATACCTCAAAAGGTTTTGTGAGAGGAGGAGGAGGAAGCAGCATCCTGGCAGCAAAAGGCTCACTGGTCAGTTGCCAGTGGCACTGTGCAGGGGAGGTCTGGTGCAGAAAACAGAACACTGGGATGGGCCAGAAGACCTTGCCACGAAGTGCAGCCTCCACCTTTGTCAGCCTCGTGGCCCATCCACGAGGCTCTTCATTCTCTGAGTGTCTCTCCCTCTGGGAATATCAGCACTTAGGAGGCTGAGGGCAGGAACTTTGTGGCTCTAAAGAGCTCGCAGAACATGAGCAGTGGCTGTTATTATAACACAGGGGGTGTCAGGGGGCCATGCCCATGCAATGGCGCTCGCCCTCCAGGGGGAGATTTCCAGTCTTTTCCTGGAACATGCCCGGGTAGGGCATGATGCCGGTCACAGCCCAGGACTTCCTTCAACCCCTCCAGGGACTAGCAGCCAGCAGCAGGCTCTGGGGCTGGGCCCTGAGTGACGACCTTGGTGCTACCTCAGCCCAGAAGGCCAGGAAGCCTTCTCTCCGGGGGATCCCAGGGGGCGGGGAGACAGGGAACGGGAAGAGGCAGCCTCTGCTTGTCCAGGAGGGTTTAGTCTGGAAAATATGACTCTCTAGCCTGACTTCCCCAGTCCTGCTCCTTCCTACAAACGTGCAAACTCTTAGGCATCTCTGGCAAAATAGAGCAAACGTTATACCAGAACCTAGAAGACCCAGGTTCGAGACCTGACAGCCACCAACTGCTTGTGCAACCTTGGACCTCAGTTTCCTTGTCTGTAAAATGAGGATCCTGGACTATATGGCACCATATGTTCTCCTCCAGCTCTAAATCTTGTAATTAGTACAGAAGTAAGAGCACCAGGTCTTTAGGAGAAAGGGAAGGGGGAAAGAAACATTTATTTAAGAGCCTACTATGTGCCAGGGACTTTGTGAACAGTTTTACAAACATGATCTCATTTGATCCTTATAACAACCCTGGGAGGTAGGTGCTATTATTATCCCCATTTTATAATTGAGGAAACTGAGGCAGACAGAGGTTAAGTGACTTGCCAGGGTCATGTGGACAGAGGCAGGATTTGAAATCGGATCTCCCCTACTCCAAGCCTTTGGGCTCTATCCTCTGTGCTGCTTGGCACACATAGTAGGTGTTTAGTAGGTGCAGGATATAGTTTAATAGTGTTTGATAGGTGTGTATTGAATTGTATGACTGATTTGGAGTAGAACATCTGAGTTCAAATCCTGACTCTGTCATTTAGTATTTGTGTGTGTATACATGGATATAGATATAGATATAGATATATAATATAGATATAGACATAGATAACCAATGTATTTAGTACGTAGAATCATAACTTTAGAGCTGGAAAGGACCTCAGAGGCTATGTTGTCCAACCTCCCCATTTCACAGATAGGAAACTGAGGCCTAGAGATAGTAAGTGACTTGTCCAAGGTCACAAAGGTACTTAGTGGAAGAGCCAGAATTTGAACTCGGACCCTCCAACTACAAATTCAGCACTTTCTCCACCATACCAGTCTGTTTCCCTGTTTATGTAGTATGTACCCTAAAAGAGTGTAAGCTCCTTGAAGGCAGGGACTACTTTTTTCTCACCTCTGTATCCCCTTCATGGCACATAATTAATTAATCAAATGGTTAATTGATTAATGTTTGTTGCTTGATTAAGGGTGTGAGACACAATATTGAGAGAAAGCTGTGCAGATTCTATTTCTATCAGAGGCAAGGGACCATGGCACTTAGGGCTGGAATGAAGGACCTCAAAGGGTATCTGTTTCAAGTACATTATTTTTTCAAAGGGGAAAACTGAGGCCCAAAGAGGAGAAGCACCTTGCCCAAGGTCACACAGCTAGCGGACAAAGACAAAGCTGCCCCTGGTTATGAATAGGAAAGAGGAAGTGAGAGATGGTCCCCAACCACGACCCCCAATACTGGGGGGATTCTGGGGACACAGCAGCCTTCTCTCCATCCCCTGGGGCCTGGCCAGCTGCATTATAGCCTCTGTCCAACAGACCCAGAGCCAAGGGGCCTATAGAACCAAACTCCTGACCCCTTCCATGGGGGGCCCCTCCAGATGCCTGCATATCTTGGAGAAACCACAGGTTCACACCACAAGCTTGGCTGTTGGTGCCCCCTACAGGCCTTTGGTACTATACACAGCAGAAAGGGGCCAGGGTCAGCAGCTGAGGGTGAGGGGATGACGGGACGAAGGGCCAAGGGTAAGAGGACATAGATGAGCCGTCATCTTATAAGACCTCCCAGAATATTTCCCCTAGGAAGCCATCTTCTCATCAAGCAAGATATCCCTGAGGAGAAAGGAAAGAGTAGGAAAAGACAGGAATAAGGACTGATGAGTGAGTGAGTAAACAGACGGATGGATAAATGGATGGATGGATGGAGAGATAGGAGGGAGGATGGATGGATGGATGGATGGATGGATGGATGGATGGAGAGATAGGAGGGAGGATGGATAGATGGATGGATGGATAGATGATAGATGAACAGATGACAGATGGATGGATGGATGGATGGATGGATGGATGGATGGATGGATGGATGGAGAGGTGGGAGGGAAGATGGGTAGATGGGTGGGTGGAAGGATACATGGATTATGTGATCAGAGGAGAAACAAATATCTTCTTCATCCAAGTCCCCCATCTCTTTTCCTCCCTTTCTGTCTCTGTCTCTCTCAAGCTATCTCTGTTTCTGTGATATACTCTCATCTCTAGCCCCGACCAGTCATTCTGTCATCTCTTAAATTCTGAGCTGTCCAAAACTAGAAGGATCCCTTCTGGAGGTGAGTTTCCTAATACTCAAGGTCTTCAGACAGGGACTAGATAACTACTAGTCAAGAAGTTGTACAGGGCTTTCTTTTTCCAGGGAATGGTTTGGACAAGATGTCACCTACCCCAGATCCCTTTCAGCTCTGAGATTCTGCAATCACAGGGGCTTTAGGGCATTGGCTCCCCCAAAGGGGTCCTTCCTGCCTGGGGGAATGGCATTCTATGGTCTACATCCTAAGGGAGATCGTAGCACTGCCAGCTCTGGGACTTTATGTAGATCCAGGGGAAGATGCCTGTGGGAAGGAGGATGAGGAGCCACAGCTCAGGAAGGTCTATGTTATTTGCATGTCAAGACCTTCTCACTCTTCCACCCTGTGGTGGAGCTGAGACCCATATGGTCCAGGCTTCTCTCTTCAGGGGATGGGGACGGGGAGTTAGGAGAAGGCCTTGAGAGCCATACTACAGGGAGACAAAAGTCAACCAAGCGATGGTGCACAGGTAATTGTTGATGAAGGTACCCGGGAGAGCAGAAAGACCTGAAGTCAGACAAGTGGGATTCAAGGCTGACACTGGCATTTGGGATCAGAGACTATTAGTGCCAGAAGGGGTTCTTCAGCTCATCCAGTCCAACCACACTCCTCATTTTCTAGAGGAGGAAACAGAGGTTCAGAGTGGCTTGCCATGGGTCATATGAGAAGTTGGCGATGGGACCAGAACTTGAACCCAGGGCCTTCTTAATTCCTAGTACACAAGTTCTTTCCACTATGTCACGCTCCCTTTCCTTGAGCAACCCCCAGGGTTCTTGGGCCTCTTTTTGTATCCCCAGTACTAAGCCCAGTGCTTGGCACACAGTAGGCACTTCATAAATGTTTACTGAATTGAACTATTTTGAGGGCTGGCTGACCCTCACAAACCTTAAAGCATTATGGAGGCGTAAGCTGTTTTTATCGCAGCTTCTGCACTCCAGGGCACCACAAAATTCAGCATGGTGGGAGCCTTGGGTAACCCGGAGAGGTGGGCCAAGTGTGGCCTGGAGAGGGAGGTGGCCATGAGGAGGGGCTGACTGGGTGTCAAGGGAGCCCTGTGGTGAGGGGTGACAGCTGGCGGGAGCCCCGTGCTGGCTGCTAACTTTGGCTAACTCCAAGGGACCTCAGATTTTTCCTAGTAGTGCTTGGCCAGGGTGTTTTCTGGGCAGGAAGACAGGGCACATTGACACAGCAGAGAGCACCGCCACCATCCCCACCCCCATGGCTCCCTGAGCGTCCAGCAGGGAAGGGAGGAAAAAGCAGCTGCCAAGCCAGGAGAGAGCTTGGCACAGGCCTGGTCCCCAAGGCAGGACAGCTCCTGAGAGTCTAACTTGGATCTCCTAGCAGGGCCCAGAACCCCCTAGAAAGAAGGCCTAGTACCTCATAGGATCAGAGGCACTGAAGCTGAGGGAGCCACGGCCTGAAGAGGGGACTCAGTTTGTCCAGGGTCACTGGGGCAATACACAGCAGAGCTGGGATTCAAACTCAGGTCCCCATTTCCGTTGGACCTGGAGGAGATCCCAGCACGCAGAACAGGGAAGAGAAGGTGGAGGTTCCAGGAAAACAGACTTCAGTTCAACAGAAATAACTTCTTAGATGAAAACTCCAGGTAGAATGGGCTGCCTCCAGAAGAGATGGGATCCCCACGACTAGAAATCTTCCAGCCAGGGCTCTAAAGAGGGGCTTCAGAGGACCATGGCATCAGAGCTGTAGGGAACCCTGGAGAGGAGTCCACTCCTCATGCAGATTAATAATAATGAGAGGCAGGGAGGAGGCATAGGCAAGCCTGGGGTCAGGAAGACCTGAGTTCAAATCTAGCCTCAGACATTTCCTACTTGTATGACCTTGAGCAAGTCACTTAACCTCTGACAGCCTCAGTGTCCTCCTCTATAAAATGAGGACAGCAGTGATACCTATCTCCCGGGGTTGTTGTGAAGATAAAAAAAGTAATCATCGTAAGGTGATTAGCACAATAACTAGCGCATAGTAGGTGCTACGTAAATGTTAGCTGTTATTACTAAGGGGCAGCTACTCGGCAAGTGGATAGAGTGCTGGGCCTGGAGTCAGGAAGACTGAGTTCAAATGTGGCCTCAGGCACTCACTAGCTATGTGACCCTGGGCAGGTCACTTAACTCTGTTTGCCTCAGTTTCCCCATTTGTAAAATGGAGAAGGAAATGTCTCTGCCAAGAAAACCCCAGAGAGAGTCACAGAACAAGTGAATGACAACATTATTACAACTGATAAGCTCTTGAAGGTTTATGAAGCGTTTCACAAATACTAACTCCTCCGATCCTCATGATAAACCTATGAGGTCGGTGCTATTATTGTACAGATGGGGAAACTGAGGCAGGCAGAGGTTAAGTGGTGTGCCCAGGGTCACAGAGCTAAGTGGGTATCTGGGGCAGATCTGAACTCGGGTCTTCCTGATTCAAAGTCCAGCACTCTAATATACCACCTAGCTGCCTCAAAATCAGGGGTGGGGAAGCTGCAGCCTCAAGGCCATGTGTGGTCCTCTAGGTCCTCAAGTGCAGCCCTCTGACTGAATCCAAGCTTCACAGAACAAACCCCCTTAATAAAAGGATTTGTTCTGTAAAACTTGGACTCTGTCAAAAGGCCGCCCCTGAGGACCTAGAGGGCCACATGGGGCCTCGAGGCTGCAGTTTCCCCACCCCTGCTCTAGATGAAGAAACAGGGGTCATATGGCTAACAAGATTCTGAGCAGAATTTGAACCCCTTTTTCCTGACTCAAAATTGCATGGCTTGTCCACTTCACCATGCTACCTCTCAGGCACTGATCAGATGCCCTCTGCTATCCCTTCTAGTACAGACAATATAAATTCTAGTCTCATGTAACTCAGGGAGGAAAAGCTTCCAGACCATCTAGATTGTCAGCAAGGATGCCCTTGCGGGCCAGGGAGTTCCCCTTGCTGGTTATCTTCTGGTGCAGCCCCTGTTCAGGGCAGGGTGGGATGCTTCTAGCTCTGGGCTTCTGGCACTGGGCAGAGAGCAGGGCTGTGCTGTGGGGCTGCAGCCTTACCGGCCTGCGGTCCCTTCTGTCCTCCCCCAGGTACCTGGCCAAGCTGTCCTCGGTGGGCAGCATCTCTGACGAGGAGACGTGCGAGAAGCTGAAGGGGCTGATCCAGAGGCAGGTGCAGATGTGCAAGAGGAACCTGGAGGTGATGGACTCGGTGCGGCGCGGGGCACAGCTGGCTATCGAGGAGTGTCAGTACCAGTTCCGGAACCGGCGGTGGAACTGTTCGACTCTGGACAGCCTGCCGGTCTTCGGCAAGGTGGTGACGCAAGGTGAGGAGTGGGGAGGGAGCAGAGTCCTGGAGCCGCCTACCCTGCCACATGTGTCAGCATTTCTCAGCTGTGACGGGGGCACCACTTAATTGCATTGATCTTCCCAGGGACTAACACATAGTAGGTGCTTAATAAGCCTTTGATTGATTGATCATTCACTTCTCTGAGCCTTAGTTTCTCCATCTGTAAAATGGGGTAATGATAATTTCCCCTGTCTTCCTCATAAGGGATCATGAGTTAAAATCCTGGATCTAGAGTTAGAAGGAACCTTAATGGCCATCCAATACAAACCCTTTGTTATACAGAAGAGGAACTGAGGCCTTGTCTGGCATCACATAACTACTAAGTGTCTGAGGTGGGATTTGAACTCAGACCTTCCTAAGTCTAGCGTTGCATCCACTATACCCAGGGGTTGTGAAAAAAGTATTTAGTTAAGCAACCTGGGTTCTAGTCCCTACTATAGATATTCCAAAGTCAAATCCCTGCAATGTTGCTGACATGAGAATTCCCAGTGTGGAAATTCCTTCTGCTGCTAGATCAAGCAAGCAGACATTCCTTCTTCCTACCTTTCCAGTTTTCTCCCAGTTTTCTTCTTTTCACCTACCCATGACCCACTGGCCTTCTTGTTCCTGGTACACCACACCCCACCCTGCCACTGCCCACCTGTCCCCACTCCCCCAGGCCTGGAAAGACTCACTGGCTTCCTTTGAGTCTCAGATAAATTCCCACTTTCTGGAAAAGGCCTTTCCAAACCCCACTTGTCCACCTCACTTGTTCTTAATATCTTCCATCTACCCTCTGTAGATCTCATACAGACATAGTCATTTGCCTGCTGTTGCCCCCTAATTAAACTGTGAGCTCCTTAAAGCTAGAAGCCAGTTTTACCTTTCCTCATATTTGAGCTATTAGCATAGGAGTTGGCACACAGTAAGTGCTTAATAAATGCTTTTTGACTGAGCGGCAGAATTAAACCCCTCCTATGTGCCAGGCCCTGGCAGCCTGCCTCTAAGTGAGTCTTAGGCAGCCAGCTGCTAGGGCTCAGAAAAGTGAGGGATTTGCTGACGGTCACAGGGTCAGAGGTAGCCTGAGCTCAGGCCAACATTCTGCTCACCACCATGGCCCTTGGCCTTCAACCTATTGGTGACTTGCTTAAAGAAATGCAGCAAGAGCTACAAATGGAAAGAAACTCACAAGAACAAATAAAAGGAAAGGCTTTTTAAATCAAGGGCAGAACTCAAGCTAGAATTAAAATATGCTATAAAAATAAAAGATTAGGAGAGAATCGTAAAGAAAATGGTCAATGTGCAGAAAATGGAAAATCTCCAAAAATCCAGAGAAGAATAAACAAGAAGCAACTTCAGGGAACAAGGATGGCTCCTAACAGAGGGCAACTAAGAGGAGAGGTTGGAAAATCACTGAAATATCCAAGGAATTAAGGGATGGGCCTAGAGGGTAGATCATGACACAGCAATCTCAGAATTATTGACAGCCCAGAAAATTCCGAAAAAGTAAATGAATCAACAGATGGAAGACATTAGTATAATTACATTTGTGTCACTGTTCTTGGTACCTCAGCTTCCTAATTTGTAAAATGAAGGAGCTGGACAAGATGGTCTCTAAAGTTCCCCTCAGCTAAGACACTCTATTCTAAGGGCCCTCCCAACTCTGACACTTTGTTTCTAAGAGCCCTGATAGCTCTGACATTCTATGTTCTAACATTCCTCCTAACTCTCACATTCTGTTCTAAGGTTCTTCCCAGCTCTGACATCCTGTGTTCTAAGGCCTTTCCCAGCTCTGACATCCTGTGTTCTAAGGGCCCTCCCAGCTCTGACATTGTGTATTCTAAGATCTCTTCTGTCTCTGACATTCTATGTTCTAAATTCCTTTCTGGTACTGATGGGCTTTGTTCTAAGCTTCCAACTCTCTCTGACCTTCTATATTCTATGGTTCCTTGAAACATTGATGTTCATTGGTCTACATCTTTTTTTTTTCAGTTCTTACATTCTATGTTCTAATGAAGTCCCACCCAGATCTAAATCCTAGTCAATAATACTGAAAACTTTCTTTCTTATAATCACCTCCCTGAATATATCTTCTATGCTCTTGAGGAAGTTCACAGAATACAATGAGGAAACAAGTTTTCCTCCTCTTCAGTAATTTTGTAATTCGTATGACAATAATAACTGTAACAATAATGCCTAGGTTTCTTTGGGGGCATCCTCTGAGTGCCCCAGGCTCACTGGTTAGGTGGCATCCTCCACTCCTCTCTCACACTCACCCCACATATCCAATCCTCTGCCAAATATTGTTTTTTCTCCCTTTGCACTATCTCTGGAATATAAAACCTTCTCTTCACTCATGTGACCACTCCCCTCATTCAGGCCCCTCTTCCTTGGGCTGCTGCAATAGCCTTCTAACTGATCTCCCTGCCCTCAACCAAGTCTCTCTCCCCATTCCAATGACCAAAAGGTAAATCTGATGTCACTCCCTCCACAATTAGCTCCAGGATTCACAATTTCCTCCAGGATAAAACTGAAAAATCTGTTTAGCTTTAAAGTTCTTTACAACTTGATTCCTTCCTAGCTTTCCATTCTTACACCTTGCTCCCCTCCACACACTCTACAATCCAACTAGACAGGTCTCATTGCAGATCCCAGAACAGGACACTCCATCTTCTGTATCTGTGACTCTGTCTCCATGGATGCCTCCCACGACTGGAATGCCCTGGCCCCTTAACTCCACCCCCTAGGTTACCTTCTAGAGGCCTTCAAGACTCAGATCAAATCCCACCTTCCCCAGGAGTCCTTTCCTGGGCCCTCAGCTGCCAATGCCTTCCCCTTTCAGAGTGCTCTCCATCCACTCTATTCTTTCTCTCTCCACCTATACATTTATATGTGTATGTGTGTGTATATGTATGTGTATATATATACATATATGTGTGTGTGTGTGTATAATGTATGTATATACACACACATATATACATATTCACACACATACATATATACGTATTTGTCTATGTGTATATCTATCTATTTATATATCCAATTATTTACATCTTGTCTCCCCTATCTCTGATATTCTGTGTTCTAAGACACCTCCCAGCTCTGTCATTCTATGTCTGGAATTTGCATTCCTTGAGAGCAGAGACTCTTTTTGTCTTTTTTTTTATTATCTATATGCACAGTGCCTGGCATAAAGAAAGAACTTAAATGATTGTTGACTCATCAATGAAATTATTATCCCTGTTTTCAAGATGAGCAAAACTGAGTCCCACAGAGTTTAAATGATTTTCCCAAATTCACACAACCAGGAACAAGTGGAGCCTAAACTCAAACCTAGACCATCTGATTCTAAATCCCCTGTCCTTTCCACTGTAAATTAGAACCTCAATAAGTGCTTATTGAGGGCAACTAGGTGGTGAAGTGGGTAGAAGGCCAAGCCCAGAGTCAGGAGGACTTGAATTCAAATCTAGCCTCACTAGCTGTGTGATCCTGGGCAAGTCACTTAACCCAGTTTGCCTCAGTTTCCTCATCTGTAAAATGAGAAATAGCAAACCATTGCAGTATGTCTGCCAAGATCAAAATGACTGAAGAACAGAAGAATGTTTGCTGAATACCTCTGCAATGCCAAAATTCGCCTGGTTCAAAGCCTTGTGGTTAGCCTCAATTCTCCCCTCTCCCTTATCTCTCATTTCCAGTCAGTTGCTGAGTCCTTTCACTCCACCTCCTATAAGATCTCTTTCATCTTTCATCATCTTTCATCCTCTCATCTCTTTGTCTTTATGCACCAAACTGGGGATACAAATACTGAAAAACAAGAGTCCTTGCCCTCAAGGAGCTTACAATCAAACCTGAAAGAAGAGGCTGGGATAGAGTACAGTAAAGAAGCAAGGCGCTATTGGCATGGGAACACTGCAGATGACCGTAATGGCTGAATTGCATGCTGGATAATTAAGGCATTGAATGACCAAGGAGTGCAATGAGTGCCATAAAGGGCTAAGAGAGAGGAGATAAATATGTCACAACTAAAGGAATGAGCAAATGGGACCAGAAGACCTCAGGAGTCAATCCCATGATCCCATGAGGAGGAAAGCCCAGGTTCTGGTTAGAAAATTAGTGAAAATCAGGGAAAGCTTCTCGGATGAGGTGGCCTTTGAGTTGGAAGGTTTGCTAGGGGGGGAAAGGAGGGCAAAGAGATGGCAGAGCCCTCATTGACTCCCACTCTGAAGTTGGCAGAGCAAATACAAGCATGCTGGTGTTTGTTTCATGTAATACCATCCCTCAGACTAGCTCCGTAACCTTGAGGAAGCCCTCTCTTCTACTGGGGCCTCAGTTTCCTGCTCTGTAAAATGACAGGGCTGGATGAGGATCATGGATTTCAAGCAGAAAGGGAAGTTGGAGCTCAGCTCATTTAAGCCCCTTATTTTTTACAGATGAGGCCAAGAGCCTGGTCCAGTTACCCAGCCAGTCAGTGCTAGAGATTGGATTTGATCACAGGTTCCTCGACACTTTCAGTTCCACTACAAGGCTCCCACTACAAGGAATACCAGGTCCTCGATTTTCTCTAAGTGAGGCTCTAAGTGCTCACATACCCCAACCCCCTATTTCCCCCAACCCCATACTGTACTGACCTTCAAGGCTCCAGTCTTTCTGGTTCAAAAGAACATCCTGAGTCATGAAATCTCCCTGTTTCCCACTAAAGCATCTGCCCTTCTCCCATAATTTAGACATCTCTCTGTTTGGGGGGCTTCCCTCCCAGCCCCTACTCATCCCCAACACTCTGGATCACCCCCCAACAAGACTAAATGGTCCTTCTTCCTCTTTGGATTTTACACCCTACAAATATCTCCAGATTACCTCAAGGTCCCCAAAACCCTTCCCACACCCACACCCACACCAATCTGTCTCCTAGCCAAGTCAAACAACTTTGTCTCCTCTGTTCCCTCTTCTGAAAGCTAGTCCCATCCCCCCCAACACGTGTGTGTATACACACACACATACACATACACACACACCCTAATTTCTTCTGAATCTTCTTACTTTTGTTTATAATTTTGGTGCCCAGATTGACTGCATATTATCAGATACCCAATTCTCAGGTTCGTGGGGGAGGGAAGGAGGAAGGGAAGAAGGAGGGGAAGATAGATACTCTGTCCTCTCAGTGACTCTGGTGGAAATTATCCATCACCAGCTCATCAAGGCCGTCTCCCCCTGCATAATTCCTGAACAACTAAAATTCCACTGGCTAACCTCCACTTTCCTTCCCCACCCAGGCCCGTCAGAACCTGAAGAGACCTTAAGACAGAGAATATCAGAGTTCAAAAGGTCCTTAGAGCAAAAGCATGTAAGATCGTGGAAGAGCCCTTAGGCCATAGGATGTCATAGCTAAAGAGAATCCTTGACAAGATGTCAGAAATAGAAGGAACCTTGGAACATAGAATGCCAGAGTTTAAAAGGATGTTAAAACTTGGAATTGTCAGAGCTAGGAGGGACCTCACAATATATTCAAAAGTTCCTACCCTCAAGAAAGTCACCATCTTCCTGATTCTCTGGGCCTCAGTTTCCTCATAATGAGACTTCTACCATCCTATCTGGCCTCAGACACTTACTAGCTGTGTGACCTTAGGCAAGTCTCTTAACCTTTGTCAGCCTCAGTTTCCTCATCTATAAAACGGGGACAATAATAGTATCTACTTCCCAGGGTTGTGAGAATCAAATGAGATATTTGTAAAGTGCTTACCACAAGGCCTAGCACATGGTAGGTGCTATACAAATGCTTGTTATAACTATTACCATCAACATTATTAAATGACCTACTTTATAAGGGAGGAATGAGAAAAGCACTTTGTAAGCTAACTACTCCATGTGTGAAAAACGAGAATCATGTTAATCGGGATGAGAAAAGGTGAGAAAGCACAAGATACGACCGACCCGAGGACTAGAGAATGGTCCTTTCTGACTGGAGTAGAGGGAAGTGTGGGGAAGGAATTAGACCGTAGCTGGAATTACACTGTAGCATTAGTTTCGACACCAAGCTAAGAAGTTTAGACTATAAACCAGCCTATTGGGAAGGTCTGACTTGACGTCTGGAACACTGGTCTCTCTCAAATTCTGTTTCATGAAATTTCAGTCCAGGATAGAAAAATAGAGCTTTTCAGAATCCACGGGGAACCAGGACAGGCAGCCTGGAAACAGCGCTGACCCTCAAGGCTGAGAACCCAGGTTCAAATCTGCTTGTGTGAAGGGCTCTGGGCCTCAGTTTCCTTATCTGTAAAATGGAGAGTTCAATTGGATGATGTTGGGCAGAATGGCTGCCTGTGCTAAGTATGCTTTTCTGCCGAGTTTGAGTCTCCACACCTCTGTGGCAGATTTTTACCAAACTGTCCTCTCCTCCCCTGGAGCCCATCACACTCTGGGCAGCAGGTGTACCCTCAAGTCCAGCTGGCCTCTGGCCTGGCTGACGCCCCTCCTGGAATGTTCTTTTTCCTCATCTCCATCACTTAGAATCTCTGGGGTCTTTCCAGATTCATCTCATGCTCCACTTCCCCCAGGAGGCCCTTCTTAGTCATCCCCCGCCACTGGTGAAGCCTTCCCCTGACATCATCTTCCATCTCTTTTACACGGATTTTATCTGCACCCTGTGTTGTATCCCAGCTAGACCAGGAGCTCCTTGAGGGAAGGGGACTATTTTTGCCTTACTTTGGTGTTTTGTGTGTTTGTTAATTTTTTTTTTTTTGAGGCAAACAGAGTTAAGTGACTTGCCTAGGGTCACACAGCCAGCAAGTGTCTGAGGTCACATTTGAACTCAGATTGTTCTGACTCCAGGCCTGACACTCAATTTGCTGCTCTATTTATTAGCTCCTTGTACTGTGTAGTACAAAGACCATCAGATCTGGAGTCACTCACTGCCTTGGGATCATAGATTTAGAACTTGAAGGGAGATGTGGGGAACCTAAGAGGCCAACCCTTCTTTTCACAGATGAAGAAACTGAGGCCCAAAGAGGCTAGTGTTAGACCTTGGAGAAAACTTAAGGACACAAAAATGTTAGAGAAAAGGGGCGGGTAGGTGGCGCAGTGAGTAAGAGCACCAGCCTCGGAGTTGGGATGACCCAAGATCAAATCCGGCCTCAGAAAATGAGCACCCACACATAAATAATGACTAGCCGTGTAACCTTGAGCAAGTTACTTAACCCCAATTGCTTTAAATAAAAAATTTAAGGGGTGGCTAGGTGGCGCAGTGAGTAGAGCGCTGGCCCTGGAGTCAGAAGGACCTGAGTTCATATCCGGCCTCAGACACTTAACGCACAGACAAACAAAACGTGTGACCTTGAGCAAGTTACTTAACCCCAACTGCCCTCCAAAAAGCAAAAAAAAAAAAAAATGTTAGAGAAAACCTCAGACTATGAAATATCAGAACAGGAAGGGGCAGAATTTCAAAGAATTTCAAAGGTTGAAAAATCCCACTACAGATGTTAGAACAGGGAAAGTCAGAGCTGGGAGGGCCCTTAGAACACAGGATGTCAGAGCTGGGAGGGCCCTTAGAACATAGGCTGTCAGAGCTGGGAGGGCCCTTAGAACACAGGATTTCAGATCTGGGAGGGCCCTTAGAACACAGGGTGTCAGAGCTGGGAGGGCCCTTAGAACACAGGGTGTCAGAGCTGGGAGGGCCCCTAGGACACAGGGTGTCAGAGCTGGGAGGGTCCCTAGGACACAGGATGTCAGAGGTCATAAATGACCTAGTCCAATCCCCTCATTTGACTAATAAGGAAACTAAGACTGAAAGGGGGTGGGAGTGTCAGGGATCACCCATATGTCTGAATAACTATTGTTGGAACTCAGATACTGATCCCACAGCCACATGCCCTTCCAGTGTGCTGCGTCTCCTCCCTTTCCATGAAGAAATAAACCAAAGGAAGTGGGTTTACAGCAGAGTGTGAGAGATTTAGGATTAATACCAGGAAGTACTTCCTGACCCCAAGTTTAAGAAGTAACTATACAAGCTCCTTCCCTGGAAATGTTTGTCCTGCCGTGGCCCAGCTTCCTGGTCCCAGGGGGTAAATGACAGCTCTAACTGCCAGGTCCTTCCATCTGGGACTGCCTTCTCCAGTTTTGTTTCTTCATTCAGAGCAGGGAGGCTGTAGAACCCTAGTAAGTGCTTATAGAGTTTGGGGGTGTGCATGTATGTATGTAGGCAGACAGGTAGATAAGTAGTGTTCCCCAGCCCCTGTAAGGCAGAGTAGCAGGAAGGAGGAAGATGTTGTCTTGGAGGGCAGAGAGCTGAGTCTCTGTGGGCTGGCCGGCAGAAGAGGCCGCTCAGACAAGTCTTCCATCCCCTCTCTGGCATCCAGCTCCAGCCCTGCCCTTTACGATGGGCAGCAGCCTAGAAGGCTGATCAAGCTCAGAGAGGACATTTCCTGACAACACCCCACCCCCCACTAAAACAGAAGACCCGCAGCTCAACCCCAGTTCATCAGTATGAATGGGGATAGGGGGACGGGGATGAGGGAAGAAAGAGAGGGAAACTGCAAGAAAGAGAAGGAGAATAGCAAGGCAGAGAAAAGGGGAGGGAGACAGATTTCAGAGGTACCGGGAGAAACTGGATTTGGAACCAGGAAGATTTTAGCCAGCTCAAATCCTGGCTGTTACTTCCTAGCTCTGTGACTTTGAGAGACTCACTTAATGTCCCTGAGGTTCACTGTCCTCCTCAGCAAAATAATTGGAATAAATGGTTTCTAAGCTTTGGACTCTACCATCCCCTGACCTCTAAGTGTGGCAGGATTTAGCTGAGCCAGGCCTATGCCAGGTGGGGGCCTACCCACGTTCCCCTATCACCTCCCTTTGCCTCCAAATCAACCCCATCTCCCAGCTTAACTTTTCTTTCCCCATCTTCGGAGCACAAGATTTGTGCTGGTTCAGGCCTGGAAATGCCAGAAATACCAGAAACTGAAGTCGTCTCTTTTACGGCAGCCACAGCACAAACCAACCAACACGATCCTGCTATTAGCCTCGATTAACTTGGAGAGAATTCAGTCCCCACAATGGCTGAAGCCCGCAGGCTCCCAGCCCCCAAAGCAGCTCCCACTGCCAGTCCAGAGCCAGGGCTCCCCACCCTGTCCCAACCCCTGACCCCCAGCGTGTCCAGGAAAAGAGAAGGGAGAAGAGGGTGTCCTTTGGGGTGGGAGGAAGGATCCTGGAGCCTGAGCTTTAAAAGGTGGGAAGCATCATGTCTCCAAGCAGGCTGGGGTGGAAGCTGTGTCCTGCCCCCAGGGCCCTGACCCTCCCTCCCTCTGGCCAGCAGTCCAGCCCATCCACAAAGGAGGGCACAGAAGAGTCTACTGTTCCCTCCTGACCACGGCGACTACTCTCCGGGACAGCTGGGAAAGCAGGACCGGGTGTCCCAGGAGATAATTGCCAACCACCAGGCCAATGGGCTGCCCCCAGCCGCCCCCACACACACAGACACCCCCAGTGAGAGACAGAAGGACAGTCACCACCACACAGAGCCCTATACACGGCCCAGGAAAAGGATAAGGTCACACACGCCATGCCAGAGCCGCACAGTGTGCATACACACATAGATAAAACAAGTAATTTCTATAACTTTACAAGATTTACAATGTGCTTTCCTCAAAATAACTCTGTGAGTAGGTGGTGCAAGTAGCATTGTGCTCTTTTTACAAGGAAACTGAGGCACAAAGGACTTGCCCAGCTAGGGATTAAAAGTTAGTTCTCTTAATGCCCAGCCTGGTGTTCTTTTCAGTGCAGATATAATACACACATTCACTCAAGAAAGAAACCCTCCTGTCACTGATACCCACAGTAAGAGAGTCCTCAGGGACGTGGTTCCTGGGAGGGCAGAGACACACCCAGTTACAGGTCCACTCAAGGTTAAGGGAAGTCACAGAACTTACAAACACATCCCCTTCATCATACAAACAGAAACCACATAGGTTCTGGCCTTCACTGAACCCAGCTTGCAGCCATAGGCATTTTTTTGTTCTCCTGGCTCGAATATTCCTTGTCTTAAGATCACTAAAGCTCAGATGGTCTATAAGTCATAAGGTCACAGAAATAAAACTAGCCTGTGGTAAGTAGCATGGGAGGGACGAGTTAACCCAGCCACTGTGTCCCTTTTTCCTGGCTGCCTATATGGGTTTCCATAATGGTTCCTAAAATCTCTTCCAACTCTGAAATTCTATGATTCTGGGTAAATCAGTTGGTCTCTCTGTAAAATAATAATATCTCCCTAAAATCTTCCCTTGCCTTATTGAGATATAGAGATGCTCCTGGGCTCTCAACACCTATGGGGGTAAGCTCTGTCAGGTGTCATAAAGGTGGGAAGACTTTGAGTATGGACCAGGGATGAAATGGTGCCTATCACTCAAGGACCAGACTGCCTAAGTGTTGTGAGCAAGGGCATGGAGGGGGAGAGAAGAGTGAGTTCACAGAATTGTGAAATTTCAGAATTGGAAAGGGCTTTAGTAACCATATAAGCCAACTCACACCTAGGGAGAAAAAAATCCTCTACTAATACCTAACCTGACCCTTTACAACAAACTCAATGAATAATCATCCAATTTTGCTTGAAGACCAAAGGTGAAAGATCAAGAAAGACTCTTATCTTCTGGGGTTTTCCATTCCACTTCAGGGTAGTTATACGTTTAAGGAAGTTCCTTTGAACTAATGCTTACATGGTATAAACTTGGGATCAGTCACCATCCTCATCAATTCCTAAATGCTCTACAGCTTTTCGATATCCTTTCTTCCTAAAATATGGTGCTCACCCCTTCCCTTTGGTACTGAGTTGGGGGAGTGTCCTATGAATACACAGTTACATATGCTATCAGATGAGGTCATTACATCCACAAGAGAAGGTTCATTTGTGGGGGGGGAAGATGAAAATAAATAAGGCTAGGATATAAAAGCAAAAGCCAGTCATATAACTTATTTTAAAATGTGGAACCCAGAACTGAACACAATACTCCAGAGGAGGTCTGACCAGGTCAGGGGACAGTAAGACTCATTCCCTCCTTATTCCTAAAAGTTATACCTCTCAGTATAGCTCATAATTGGATTAGTTTTCTGGACTATCATATTACATCATCAATTATTCACTTTGAAGTGGTCCACTGAAGTCCCCAGATCTTTTTCAGACAAACTTCTATATAATCATGGGCTCTCCCCATTGTGAAGTGGTAAGAAGGGTAAGAAGTTATGTTTATCTTTTTTTCTTATCATCTTAGGGTTCTAAACTGGATAAATTCAGGGGGTCTAAGAATTTAGATGGGGAAATTAAGTGACCTTTGGTTTCTTTTGTAATCCTACATATTTTATTGCATGCATTTAAAAACATGATTCTGAGAAGGACTTCACTCATAGGCTTCATCAGACTGCTCAAGAGACAGACTGCCCAGGACACAGACCAGATTCTAAAAGTATATTAGCATCACTCTAATGTTCTAGGTTAAGATATTTTTGCATCCTGAATCTATCCTCCAGTGTGTTCTCTCTTCCTCTCAGCTTTGAGTCACTGACAAGTTTGAAAAGAAGCCATCTATGTCTTTATCTAGGTCATTGATAAAAAAAGATTAAAAACAAACAAAAAAGCACCAGGTAAAGCATGGATTCCTGGGGGTACTCCACTGCAGACGTCCTTCCAAATTGACTTCACAACATTAGTTCTTTGGGTTTGGGAATCTAACCAGTTTAGAATCCATCTGTGTTCTTCTCTAGTCCACATTTCTCTAGCTTTATCATAACAATAACAGAAGAGACTCAAGGAAGCCATTATCTGCACCAGATACCCCTCCACCTCTTGCCAACCCCTGCCCCAAGTACTTCTGGGCACTACATTTTAGGGAGGGCACTAACAAGCTGGAGGAGAGTGTCCAGAGATGAGCATCCAGGATGGTGAAAGGCCCCAGAGATCAATCTACGAGGCAACTGAGGGTGGTTAAGAAGAGAAAACTTGGGGCAGGGGCCAAGGGCCAAAAGGAAGGGGGGAGATCTGAATTAAGCAACTAGTACAAGGTTCAAAGAGGCAAATTTTGGCTCAATATCAGGAAAAACTTTCTCATCATGAAAACTGTCCCACAGTGGAGTGGGCTGCCTTGGGAGGTGGTCTGTTCCCCGTCACTGCAGGGCTTCAAGCCAAGGCTGAGCAACGACTTGTCCAGTGTGTTGTAAAGGGCCTTGAATTGGACAAGATGGCCACTGGGATCCTTTCCAACTCTGAAATTTTTTGATTCTGTAAGAGCAGCCTCTTTGTATCTCTTTCCATGGACCTTGGGTCAAAAAAGCAAATACCTTTCTTCCCCGGGACACAGAAAGTCAGGAGTTAACTAAGGTGGAAGGAGGAGCTTGGGGACCATTCAGGAAGCACACAGTGGGGCAGACAGAATGGTAGGAAGGCTTTCTGCCAGGGTACCAAAGGGAGGAATAAAGCAGGAGGGAATGGAGGAAGGAGAAGGAAAGGGAAGCCAACCAGCACCCAAGTTAGGAAGCAAGAGGCAAACTGCCTTCTACTTCAGACCATGACCACATCCACTCTCAGTACTGACTCAGACACCTTCCTTCTTTGTCCTTCCCTCCCCACTACCAATCCAATTAGGGCCACATTAATAGAAAGAAGGCTGAAGTTAAGTCGGAAGAGCCCTGGGTTAGAATCTTGGCATTGGCATTAGTTCACTGGAGGACTTGACTCTGGAGGAGTCTTAAATTTATTGAGCCTAAGTGTCCTAATCAGTAAAATAGAGATTGTAATCCCTTCACTACCTGTCAGGTAGCTGTTGTTATACAGTCTTGTCTAACTCTCCATGACCCCATTTGGGGTTTTCTTAGCAAAGATACTCCAGCTCATTTTACAGATGAGGAAACTGAGGCAAACAGGGTTAAGTGACTTAGGGTCACATAGCTAGTAAGTGTCTGAGGCCAGGATTTGAACTCAGGGAGATGAGTCTCTTCCTGATTCCAACCCCTGTGGTCTATCCACCATCCTACCTGTCTGGTGAGGTATTATAAATTTTAAAATTCTGCGTAAATGTGAGATAGAAGTATCTTTTGTTATCAAAATGAACCGAGCTAACTCAGAGGCTGTTAGGACTGAAAGGGAACTTGAAAGACTATTTTATCCAAGCCTCCCATTTTACGAAGGAGGAAATCAAGGTGCAGAGGTCTTAGAGAGGACCTGTCCATACAATGCTACATAAGAACTCTTAACTAGTTTTCCAGTGTGTTTGAATGCTGATGGGTTTATATGATATAATATGCCCCCAAGAGAAGCAATGTAGTATACAAGTTAGGGCAGCAGACCTGGAATCAGGGAATAGGGGTTTGAATCCTGCTTCCAACACTTACTCTGTAAGTTTGAACAAACTGCTTAATATCTCTCAACCTGCCTCATCTGTAAAATGGGTATAAGATTTGCACTGGTATTTTGAGGAAAGTGTTTTTATAGTTGAAAAGCACTGTAGAAACCTCTCTCATGGAGCCAAGCATCTTGTAACAAGGGACCCTCTAGAGACAGTGCCTTAACCCAAAGTGGCCACATCAGAACTTTTAGGTAGTAGGCTGGTAGAAGGAGGGTATTTTTAAGGAGGTGTAGCTTTTGGGATCCCTCACATCACTGTCCTTCCAACATATAGGTCCAGTCCTGTTTCCTTCCTGACCTTCCTTTCCTGGGTATTGTTAGCATAGTGGACTCTGGGAGACCCTGAACAAAGTGGGGGTAAGGGATGCATAGGGAGAAGGGGATGGACCCACCTTCCCCTTTTATGCCCTAACAGGGACCCGAGAAGCAGCCTTCGTCTACGCCATCTCCTCTGCAGGGGTAGCCTTTGCTGTAACTCGGGCCTGTAGCAGTGGGGAGCTGGACAAGTGTGGCTGTGATCGGACCGTGCATGGGGTCAGCCCAGAGGGTGAGTGACAGGAGAAGGGGAGAGGGAAAAACTGGGATTTGGGGTAGGGAAGGGTTCTAGCACCATGCTCAAACGGCCAGGAGGAGCCTTCTTGGAGAGGTGAGCACAAAGGCAAAGGCAAAGCCTCACCCTTGCCACTCTCTGCCCTGTAGGCTTCCAATGGTCAGGCTGTTCAGACAACATTGCCTACGGAGTGGCCTTCTCCCAGTCCTTTGTGGATGTCCGAGAGAGAAGTAAAGGGGCCTCCTCCAGCCGGGCTCTCATGAACTTGCACAATAACGAGGCTGGAAGAAAGGTAAGTGCTTCCCAGTCCTGCCCCCTCCCCGTGCTCTGAGGCTCCAGGCATGAAAGAATGGCCCTCTTCCTTTAGGGGCCTGAATTAGTCCCAGACCTAAACTGCCGGAGTGGCCCATGAGATCCGATTATCCCCCCCATTCTAACTCTCCACCCACTCCCACCCTATCCTACATTCATCTCTGCCTGCCCCAACTTTCTCTTTCATCACCTTCCCAAGTCAGCTGTACCAATCTGGGCCCCAGATGTACCCTCCTCCTTCCCTTGGACCCTCAGACATTCTCTCTAGCCCCATCCCTCAGATAACGCCCCCAACATTTCCCTCCAACCCAGGCATCCCTCAAACTGTCATTCAGAAGGCATTCCCCACCATGTCCTCCTCCCCAGAGACATTGCCATTCCTCAAATCCCACTCCCCAATCCCTCTAGGCCTGGTTTTTATCTGTAAAGTAAGCAAATTGGACTAGCTAAAAATGAGGGGCTTGGACCAAGTGGCCAGCTCTAAATCTATCTTGGTGCCACCTTGTCCTCACCTCCCTCTCCCACCATCACCTGAGTGACCCACCCTTCCCTCTGCACCCCTAGGCCATCCTGAACCACATGCGGGTGGAATGCAAATGCCACGGCGTGTCAGGCTCCTGCGAGGTGAAGACCTGCTGGAAGGCCATGCCCCCCTTCCGCAAGGTGGGCCACGTTCTCAAGGAGAAGTTTGACGGGGCCACGGAAGTGGAGCAGCGGCGGGTGGGCTCCTCCAAAGCCCTCGTGCCCAGGAACTCCCAGTTCAAGCCGCACACGGATGAGGACCTGGTGTACCTGGAGCCGAGCCCGGACTTCTGCGAGCACGACGCCCGCAGTGGCGTGCTGGGCACCTGGGGCCGTCAGTGCAACAAGACCTCCAAGGCCATCGATGGCTGCGAGCTGCTGTGCTGCGGCCGCGGCTTCCACACCTCTGAGGTTGAGGTGGTCGAGCGCTGCAGCTGCAAGTTCCACTGGTGTTGTTTCGTCAAGTGTCGTCACTGCCACCGGCTGGTGGAGACACACACGTGCCGGTGATGGGCTCCCAGGCCCCCAGGACAGAGACAAAGGAACAGGAAGGGGTGAAGAGAGGGGGAAAGTAATTTAAAGGTCACCCCCCAAAAAAAGATGCTGGTTGTATTTTTTTTAATGTCTTTATAGTATTTATTACAGAGGTCAGAGGTCCAGGCCCGGGGCATGCCCTGATCCCCGCCTTTCACCAGCTGATCAGAAGGACACCAGCCCCCCATTAAGCCTCCTCAAGCTAGTGTTTTCTGTGCCTGTTGTAGATGCAGACTTTTCAGACTTTCAGGGAGAAACATAAATAACCACAATGGCCCAGCATCCACGCTCCCTGATGTGTCTGTGGGGAAGGGCAGCAGTGTGAAGGAAGGGCCCCTAGCCCATCAGATTTCCTCAAGGAGCCAAGAGTGGCCAGCTGGAAGCAGTTCAGGAGACCGCTCTGAGAAAACGGCTGTGCTCACCCCTGCTTCCTGTCTCTGAGGCCTCTGGAGGGGCTACTGTGTCCCTGCTGGGGGACAATGGCCCAGATCTAGGGACCTCCCGGCTGACCAGATGGAGCATTGAATCACTGGTATCATCCTGAAATCACAGTATGTCAGGGTTGGAAGACACCTTACAAATCCATGAGTCTAATGTCCTCCTTTGACAGAGAAGGAAACGGAAATCCAGGAAACAGCCTGTCTGAGATCACACAGCAAGTGACAAAGCCAGGGCTAGAACCCAGGCCTCCTCATTCCAAGTCCAAGGATTTCACTGCCCCTCAATGCCTGTGGAACTACTGACCTACTGACCCAGAGGAGAGGGGGCCCTGAAGAGGCTCCACAAGAGGTGTCTGCCCAGAGCTGGCAGCAGCCCAGGTTCATCCTACCCCTGTTCCCCCCAAACCTTCCCCATAACCAGCACATATTCCTACCAGAGGTTAAAAGGTGAGAGGGATCTCAGAAACCTGGTCCTAGAGTTTAAGAATGAGGAACCTGAGGCCTGGGAAGGTCTCAAGCTACTTTCCTAAGATCACACAGGCAGTAATCAGAATTCCTATCTTAGAGAACTTGGATCCTTGCCAAGGTGCCTTTCCAAAGGATGGGAAGCACTGGGAGGTATTATCTCCACTCAAAACACAGGGAAACAGAGGTCCAGGAAAGGTCTCTTGCCAAAGGTCACCCAGTAAGTCAGTATCAGGGACAGAACCGGGGACAGGTCTCCTGATTCCTAGACCTTCAGTCATTTCAGTCATGCCATACTCTTTGTGACCCCATTTCCTTGGCAGAAATACTGGAGTGGTTTGCCGTTTCCTTCTCTAGCTCATTTTACAGCTAAGGAAATGGAGGCAAACAGGGTAAAGTGACTTGTCCAAGACCACACAGCTAGTAAGTGTCTGAGGGGGATTCGACCTCAGGTCTTCCTGACTCCAACCTCAGCATCTATCCACTCCACCACCAAACTGCCCTGGTTTCTAGTGCTAAATTCTCCATTATACTCCAAGACTTGGGCATGGATACTTTGACTCTACCTCTGGCCTCTGGGCAAACTCTAGAGAGGCAGAGGTTGTCGGGGGAGAAGAGAGCAGGGAGCCAAAGAACAGACTGAAGACCAGGGCACCCTCCACCCCCAGGTTGGGAGAGAAAGTTTTACATGAAATATTGAAAGTCATTCCCAAGGGATATATTTGCAGCCCAGCCACCAGTACCCACAGCCCACTTAGTGGACTAAGATCTCCATTCTCTCTGCCTCTCCTGTCTCTGTGGACAGTGGGAGGGCTACAAATGGACTTAGTCAGATTTCAGGCCTCCAGGGAGATGACCCTCTCTAGGGGGTCAGCATCTGTCCCTCTGCCAAGTGTCCTGTCTGGCCCCTTCTCTCCCCCTCCATGTCCTTTTCTTGGGGTGGGGCAGGACAGCCATGGAAGGAATGAGTCAGCAAAGACCACCCTTCACAGAGGGCTGACTCCCTTCTAGGCAAGGGAAAATAAAAAATCATGGGACAGGTATCATATCCCATCTAATCCAGGACTCAGGAGCCCATGGGCCTAGGGCATATGGGGAGAGGGGGGAGCATTTTCCAGAGAACAAGGGCATATCTGAGACTTGACAACTCCAATGGACTTATCTTTCCCACAACATGCCCAAACCTTGGGCATCTGCCTACAAGGAGCAGTGGGGTTCTCCGAAGAGCATCCACTTGAATGGGAAACCCCAACCTATCGCCATTGAAGGGGCTACCTAAGATGAATGACTCCCTGGGAACTGCACCTTAAAAAGAACATACAGAAAGCAAACCACTTTCCAAACCTGGGTCCCTCTCAGGGACCTAGCACCACCCCCCCAGCTCCACCCCACACTGGGCCATAGGATGCCCAGAGGCTCAGACATAGGATGTCTGAGCAGGAAGGTCTTGTGCCCTTTGCATTTTATAGGCGAGGAAACTGAGGCCCAAAGGGAAGAGATTTCCCAGAGGTCACAGAGCATAGAGCTCCAAGCCTGGTCTTCTAACTCCCAGGCTGGGGTGCCTTCCACCAAAGCCTCTAATTCTAGGTTCAGGGGCTCTGAACTGTATGTTCTCAGCTCTAGGATTAGGCATGTAGGAAGAGTCTTCCCAGGGCCTTGCGGTTTCCCTCCCCACGTTCCCCAGCTTGCTTAGGGAGGGTCAGCAACCTCAGGCTCTGGGCCAAGTTTTCTGCTCATTGTCCATCTAGGAAAGAGGCCAAAGCTGAAGGAGATGCTGCAGATAGAGGCTCTTGGTGCAGGGCCCTGGCTTGGATGTGGATGAAAGATGTGCTGCGTAAATGTCACTGCAACATCCTGAGCCCCCTCAGCTCTGTCTGGCTCCACTCAATTGTCTCCTTCAGCCCCAAGAAGGGGACGGGGGCAGGGAGGGAATTACTTATTTATGGAGAATCCAGATGCAGCCAACAGTCAGCCCCCACAAAAGGAGCATTTGGGACCTCTCTTCCTTCAGACAAAGGGGTCTGTCTGATGGGCACCACACCCTCAACACCAATGAACTCAGTAGGAGGTCTTCTCGTGTGTCCATCTAGTACCCATGATGCCTGGACTACCCTTGGAGCTAGTCCTGAGGTGCCTACAACTCCACTCACAGGCAACCTGAGTACGTGGGGAAAGGACTGAAGCGGAACCCTAAATGGCTGCTCCCCATGTTCCATGGGGACCTCAGGAATGTTCCTGGTTTAGGGCAGACTTCAAGGCAGACGTACCTTCCCCGTGCACAATCTCTCCCCAGCACCATCCCAGCAATCCCTTATGTACCAGCCCACTTCCATTTTGTGCCCTAACCTACCCTCCACTCTAGGGGGGGTAACCCAGTCTTCACAGAGTTCAGAGATGAGGCACCCATGCTGTCTGAAGACCTGGGCTGGCCTCTGGATTCTGAAGAGATGGCAGCCAAGTCCAGTCCTGCCTGCCCATGCCTGGGTGGGGCTAGTTGGTGCCCTGTAGTTCCAGACCAAGGTCATTATCCTCTCTCCCCAACTCTGTTTCTGCAAACTGATCCTCACAAATCAGACATGGTCAGATTTTCCGACTTCTCAATACATGGTGGATGACCACCCCACCAATTTCCCTATCTGTGCAGACCTGAGACAAAGTGAAAGGGCCAAACCGGTACATCTGTCCCCTGGCCTCAGTCCATCCAAGTAACTCCTTGTTGTGTTCAAGGAATTGGCATCATCTGTCTGACATCAGTCCCCCCTGCCCCTTCCAATGCCTTATGGAAAGGGGGGGAAGGAAGAGAATGCTCATTCCCTGGAAGAGGTACCATGAACTCTGGATGCTGCTACCCTCCTCCTGCCATCCCCTCCTTCTAAGGATCCCAAAACCTTGTTTTTATACTTGATTGCCAGGCTAAGCTGGCAATTTGGGGGGAAACAGTTGGACTCACATTGTAGTGGTGTTCACTATAAAAATGGTTATTTCTTTAACAAGGGTGTATGGCTGTGACTTTGTAGGGGTCTGGGAATGTGGCAGGATAGAAAGCAAGCATCAGACCTGACCCTGAAGAATCCTATCAGGCCTAGACCTGGGCCTGCAAGTCTGGGCTACAGAACAGTAACCCAGGCCTGGGCTTGATCCACAATGGCAAGGAATCCCCTTGGATATAACGTGAGGGGCCCCTCCCAAACCAGCTTCATTCGTCTACAGAAGCCTGAGATTCCACACTTAGAGAGTCATTCTTTGCACATAGAGCACTGTCCCCTGCTTTAATTCAAGTATCAGTGGGGAGAGTGGCTCATTTAGTGAAGAGGAGTGGACACTGGATCTCCCATTTTCTAGAATAAAATTCTCTCCCCCCCTCCAGGGCCAAGAGGCACCGGTGGGGTGAGTGCTGGCCCAAACCAGGGCTTATGGCTTGATCGAGTCATGTGCCAGTAAAGAGCAATGGGCTTGGAATCACACCTCTTGGATTTGAATTCCAGTTCTGACACACAGGAGGCAAGGTGGTACAGTGGGGAGAGCATCTGGCTTCTCCATCCCTGGGTAGTGTGCACTGGGAGTGTAGCCCAATGCCTGGCACATAGTGGGTGCTTTAAAAAGTGTTTCCTGACTATCGACGGACTGCCAGTGTTCCCTTTGATGTAGGAATGATGGTAACCCCTTAGCACTCTTGGAGGCTTCACATCCAAGGCTGCATCTGCTCCTCATAGTGGCTCCCGAGAGGGAGGCAGAGCAGAGGTGACTAGACCCCTTTACAGCTCCCTCTTCTTAATCTCAGAGTGGGGAAGGACTTCAGGGCCACCTTGTTTGACCCTCATGACTCAGGAATCCTCTATACTGTATGCTGACAAGTAGTCATCTGGCTTTGGCTTGAAGACCTCTGGGGAAGGAGGACTTAGCAGCCCATTCCACCCGGGGACCGTGCCGAGCTTCCTAACAGAAGCCTTTCCTGAAATCCACCCAAACTTGCCTCTGCAGCTTCTACCCCACCCCCTCCTTCCATTGCTCCTGGTTCTGCCCTCGTGGGCCAGACCCCACAAATGTAACCTCTCCTCCATTGGACAACCTGAATGCTGCTATCGTTTCCCCCAGAATCTTCTCTTCTCCACAATAATGAGCACCCCAGGAACTAGACTCAAGGCCCCTCACCATCTGGGTTCCCTTGCTCTGGACCCAGTGCTTCCTCAAAGGCTTGAACACATACCCTAGATGTGGTCTGACCAGAGGGGAGGGCAGCAGGGCCATCACCTACCTAGCCCTGGACACAACCCATTCCTTAATGGGACCTACAATCCCATAGCTAGAGGCCTAAAACTCGGGTCTCCTGACTCCTGGGGGAAAAGACTATTTCCAATTTCCACTCAGGCATAAGAGGGTGCCTCCTTCCACACACTCCAGTCCTGAACTCCATCCCACTCCCCACACTTCTGCAGGATCTGCTGCACCCCATCCCCCATAATAAAATGTAAGCTCCTTGAAAGGAGAGTCTATTTTTCATCATTGCCTTTTCTCTCTGATGCCTAACACAATGTAGCACCAAATAAATAATTATAACCAGACTTACATAGTATAGTAAACTTTGCAAAGAGTTTTACAAATAGTATCTCATCTGGTCCTCCCCATAGCCCTGGGAGATGGGTGCTATTATAATTCCCATCTTACAGAAGAGGAAATTGAGGCAGACTTAGAAGGGAAGTGACTTGCCCAGGATCTGGTAAGTGTCTGAGACTCAGATTTAAATTCAGGTCTTTGAGGCCCAGTGCTTTGTCCACTGCACTGCCCTAGCTGGTGTTCAATATTCAATTCAAAGGTCATTTGAATGAACAGTTACATGACAAACGAATGTCACATTCCTTCCAGTTAAGTGTAAAATGGGGCCAGCATTCTTCTCCAAAAGATGAAGGATCTTTCGTAACTGGTGCCTCATAAGTGTGTGTAAAAAAGAATTCTACATTAAGCCACTGTCCCTTTCGATTTAGCCAACAAGCATCTGTCAGGCTCTTACTACCTGGGAGGGGCCATGTGTGCTGAGCACTGGGGATCAAAGAAAGGCAAAGCACATTCCCTGCCACCAAAGAGAGAAACTCCTCATGGGGGAGACAAGATGTAAATAACTACGTCATACAAGATGTGTGCCAGGCAGATGGAAAGCGATGGGAGAAGGGATGACAGTCACATATGGAGGGACCAGGGAAGGTCTCCTTCAGAAGGTGAGATTTAAGCAGAATCTGGAAAGAAGATGGGGAAGCTCAGCTGTGGAGATGAAGGGGCAGAGCATTCAGGTGCGGACATGGAAATGGACCTTTGTGTGTGCAGAACTGGGAGCAGGTGAACAGTGTGCAGGGGGAAGGGATGTGTTTGTTGATTTGGGGTGTGGATTCGCTGGGTTAGGTGGCCCTGGAGATAAAAAGACAAAGACACGACACACAGAACTTCTTTTGGAGAAGTTCACACAGAGAGGCATCTTCCCAAAACTGGGGGAGTCTAGGAAAGCTTAGTGGAGGAAGGAGCCACTGGAGCAAGATGAAGAGAGAATACATGTTCAGCTCCCTCTGAAGGAACAGCTAACAGTGGTGCCCAGGCCAAGATTGGCGAGGAGGAACACCCACGGGCAAGTGGTGTAGATATTCACAGAAATGAACTGGTTATTTTTGTCTTGAGATTTGAGCCCTGGCATTAAATAGCTGTAGGGAGGCTAGGGGGTGCCACGGTGCATAGAGTGCTGGGCTTGGAATCAGGAAGACTCATCTTCCTGAGTTCAAAACTGGCCTCAGACACTTACTGGCTGTGTGACCCTGGGCAAGTCACTTAACCTTGTTTGCCTTAGTTTCCTCCTCTGTAAAATGAGCTGGAGAAGGGAACAACAAACCACTCTAGTATTTTTGCCAAGAAAACCTCCAATGGGGTCATGGAGAGTCAGACACAACTGAACAACAAAAGGTCCTTTGAGGGTCACCCAGCTAGTAAGTATCTGAGGCTAAATTTGAACTCAGGGCTTCCTGACTCTAGGCCCAGCATTCTGTCCACTGGCTGCACCTTATGGCCAGCCCCCAAACTTATACCTATTGCCCTTTATATTCTCCAAGGGGCTTTCGTGTCATCTTGAGTCTCCAAGTAGCCCTTTTGAGGTAGTCAGAGTAGGCATTGTGATTCCCATTCCATAGATGCCTCAAGTCACACATCAGCATCACCAGTGGGGCCAAGACTAAAATCCAAGTCCCTTCTGCAAAGGCCAAGAAATGAAAAATGGGCTAATGGAGAGAAACTGAAGGATGGTGAAGGGGAGACTGAAAAGAGAAAGAGAGATGGCAGGGGAGGAGACACTGGGAAACAATTAAGAGACTAAGGAAGGCTGAAGAACAGAGAGAGGGGCCGGGCACAGTGAGAGATAGCTGGGAGACTGAGGAATGTGCAGAGACTGAAGAACACAGACCGCAAGTGATCTTAAATTCCCCTAAATTTAGAGCTAGAAAGGACCATCAAATTCACCTCGATCATTTTACAGATGAGGAAACTGAGTCTGTGAAAGATTATGTGACTTGCCCAGGATCCCACAGCTAGGAACTCAGATCTTCCTGATGCTGTATCTACTACCACACCCAGCTGCCTCTGGCCAATAAGAAGGGCAGAGATAGAAAGAAAGAAATGCGGATGCCAGAGATGGGGGAGACGGAAAAACAGAGCAAAGACTGAGGGAGAGCCTGGTGAGCCCACCAGAGGCATGTGTGACTTCAGGCAGCTCATCCAGAAGAAAGTCTAGGAGACAAAGGGATCCAAGTGAGGGACTGGGCAGAGAAACTACGGGATGAAGAAAGTGGGTAAGTTTGAAGACTAGGCAGGTTAAAGAATGAATGGAGACGGGGGTAAATGGAGTAACTGACCAGCAACGTTAGCGGGAGGAGGGGGCTACAGGTGAAGGGGCCCAACCTTCCAGTAAAAGGGGAAAGTATTTCACTCCAGGGAGGGGTAAGGTGAGGAGTGTTGTGGGGGAGGGGGCTCAGGAGCAAGGCCTGGTCCAGCCAGAACAGAGATGACATCATGAGCTGATCACCCTCGACCCCAGGCCTCCTTGCCAGCCCCATAGCCCCCAACCTGCGAGGGCAGGCGCCGACAGGGGAGAAGGATGGCACTCTTCACAGACTGGAGGCGGGAGGGAGCCCTGACCCTGGGCCAGGGCACCAAGGTCCAAATGGCACTGTGCCCACCAGGGACAAGGAAGCAGGAAAAGCCCCCTCCTACCCCAAACCTGGGCCCACGGCAGCTTCTTGGGCCCCACTTCGGAGGCAATTAGCAGCCCAGCTGAGCTAATCCCCCTGCCAGCCTTTCCAACATAAACAGGGCAGCCGGCTTGGGCCCGGCCCCTGGGTGCACACTCGCCTCCCTGTTTGCTGAGGGGGGCCAGGCAACACAGGCCAAAAACAACAGCAGTAACCCCGAGCCTTCTTCAGGTTAAGAGGCAGCCCTGAGGCTCAGCTTTGCCGCTCAGGCCCGGAGAAAGGCAGCCTCTGTTCCCAGACGCAGGGCCAGCTTGGGGGAAAGGAGGGGAGTGTTGTACGGCAGGAGCTGGGAGAGAGACCGGGACACAAGGAGCCGTGTATTCAGGAGCTGGAGAGAGCTGAGGGCAGAGATGGGGCAGAGGGCGGAAGGAGAGGGCCCCTCCTCCCGATTTTAAACAACACCTGCAAGGTCAGCATGCTCCCCCCATCCCTTCCTCCTCCCCTTGACCATTCCCCAACCAGACTAAGATGCCCACTTCATCCCAGCAAAGGAATCAGAAGCAATCTGGCCCAGGAAAATCAGGGTCAAACCCTGACTCCGGAGCACACAAGGCATATTCTGGGCACAGATTTCATTTTCTTGAGCCTGTTTTTTTTCTTTTTTCATTTGTAAATTCAAACTAATCCATGTTATTAAATGACTGTGTTGTGCTACCTGATACAAAGGTAAAAAGGAGACTCCCTACCCTCCAGGGATTTCTATTCTACTGAGAATAAACAAAAAGATAAATAAATGCAGAATAGATACAAAGAAAATCAAGGCACTGGGTGAGTAGCATGGAAACCACCCAGGTGAGGCTGGGACGTTACTACTCTGGGTGAAGGGGCACAGCCTACCTCAGGACTATTTGGGGTTTATAACTGTGGAAGCTGCCATTCACACCAGAGAATCTCAGAAGCCCAGAGCTGGGTTAGGGTGAGACCCCCAGCTATCATCCAGTCCAGCCCACCCTGTCTCTGCGACATCCCTGACCAGTGGCCATCAGGCTTTTCCACCCAGTGATGGGGAACTCACTCTTTCCAGAGGTGGCCCTTTTAATTTTGGAACAATTCTCAGGATAGAAAAGAACTTTCATCCATAGAGCAGAAATCTATCTTCCTGCAGTGTGCCCCTCTTGGTGCTGGTTCTATACTCCAAAGCCAGGTGAAATGAGTCTATTTCCTCTTCCACCTTTTGTCCCTTCAAATGTTTAATGACAGATTGTCTGTCCCATGCCCCACCCCACCCTAAGTCTGCTCTTCTCCAGGCTAGGAAAAGAATGTATCGAGGGTGTGGCTAAGCCCATATTCATCAGCTCCTCATTAATATCTGACCCCACTTATGTTCCTAGCATAAGACATGTCGACTGTCACCTCCAGACCTTTTTTTAAGCTGTGCCTGGAATGTCTCGCCATCCCCCTCGGCCCCTTAGAACACTTTCCTCCATCACTCCACTGTCAACCTGAGGTAGGCCTCTCCAGAATCACCTGTCGTTTCTACTCCATCCACCCATTATCTCGATTTTCTTTGTATTTATTTGTCTTTATGCTTATCCTCGGTAGAATATAACTCCTTGAGGGTAGGGAGAATTCTTTTTGTCTTTGTATCACTCTCGTACAGGGAACAACACAGTGTACTAAATTCTGCTTGGCTTTTAAAGGAAGGCACCAAGGGACAGAGGGCTATCTTTCCATCATTCTGCTCTCCCACACTCTTGATGCTGTGACACTGGCCTCCTCGCTGGTCCTCAAACTAGACCCTCGGTTGCTCAATTCCGGCCATTTTTCACTGGCTGCCTCCCATGCCTGGAACTCTCCCTCCTCATCTCCACCTCCTGGATTCCTTGGCTTCTTTCAAGTTTCAGCTAAATTCCCATCTTCTGCAAGAAGTCTTTCTCAATTCCCCTTAAATAACTTCCTTCTATATATCCTATCCTGTCTGTATTTTCTTTGTACAATGTTTACATGCTGTCTCCTCCATGAATAAGCTCTGTAACAACAGGAACTTTTTGCCTCTTTTTTTTTCAGCCCTGGTACTCAGTGCAAGTACCTGGCATATACTAACTACGATCATAGGAAACAGATTGAGGGCACATGCAAAGTAATCTCAGAGGGAAGGCATAGCAGTCTGGGGGGAATTTAAAATCAAAGCCTCCTTATGATTTCAGGAGGGAAGAGTCATTAGCAGTAACATGGGGAAAATGGAAGGGAAGACATTTTAACAAGATCCAAGAAAGGCCAGACTGGGATCACTCATTCAGGGATCAGGTGGCTGCAGAAAAAGCAGCCTCCCAAGGCTGCTGTGAGGAAGAAGGCTTGGACCAGCTTCTCGGTAGCCCCAGAAGGCAGAACAAGAGACACAGGAGGGAAGTTGCCACAAGGTGGCAGAAAAACTTCCTAACAATGGGAGTGCTCCCAGTGTGGCCTGGGCTGCCTCCAGAGCTGGTAGGTTCACCCTCACGACACATCCTTCAAGGGAAGGCTGGATGAATGACTACTTGTTGGGACTCTTTCAGGTATGAGTTGGACTAGATGGCCGTCTGACGTCTCTTCCAACTCTGAGATGCTATAATGTGGAACTACAGGGTGGAACCTGGGGCCCAGACAGAAAAGACCTCACTTTGGCAGTGATGGGAGGATGAGAGGGAGGGGGGAAAGGGATCAATGGAAAGTATGAGCGTTCTGACTGAGATCACAAAATTCCAGAGTTGTGGGAGGAACTTAGTGGCCATCTGATTCAACTCATACCTGAGATAGCCAGTCTTCACATTGTGTGTGTTTGGGGGGGAGGGGGGACTCCACCACCTCCCTAGGCCCAATTCACTTTTGGACCCCCTTGTTAGGGTTTGTTTTTTTTTTTTTGACGTGGACATTTCTCTCTTTGCAACTCCCACCCATGACTTTTAGTTCTGCCTTCTGAGGCCAAGCAGAATTAGTCGATTACTTTCTTCCTTATAGCAGCCCTTTGGATACTGGGGAACCAGTGTAATTTTCTTCCAGAGCCCTTTCTTCTCCCCATTAAACATCTCTTGTTCTTTTAACAGATTCTCACGTGGCACTGTTTCAAGGTCCAGCACCATTCCAGATGCCTTCCTCTGGAAGTTCACCAATGAAAAGTATTCCACTTCAGATGGGATCCAACCAATACAAGGGACAATAAGACTCCCACCACCCTGGTTCTGCACCCTGGTCTTCCACTAATATAGCCTGGTAAAGAAGGAAGCTGTTTTAGCTAAGGGAGCCACTATTCTTAAGCAGACAGAGATCGTGTGTCCTACAACCACCCTGTACTGCAAGTTAGTCACTAATTTGACTGAGTTTTGTATATGCTGATGCTTCCCATGTTCAGACTTCTTTGTTTGACATTCAAGGCGCTCCCCAATCCAGCACTGCTTTCCCTTTGCAGCCTAATCTAATTTCTCCTTTCCACCAAACACTCTACCTTATGAGGTTATTTCCCATACCCTGAATATCCCAAGGGTCCTTCCACCTCTTGCTCATGTTCTATAATGTCCTCATCCCTTCACCTGCTGAATTCCAGCCCGTACTTTAAAACCCAGCCTCCTCTATGAAGCCTTCCTTAAGCCCCTTTCCCCATCTCATTTCCAGCTGTCTTTTTTTGTTTTGTTTTGTTTTTTGTGTTTGTTTTTTTTTTTTTGCTTTTGAGGGGGCAATTGGGGTTAAGTGACTTGCCCAAGGTCACATGGCTAGTTTTTGTGTTAAATGTCTGAGGCCAGATTTGAACTCAGGTCCTCCTGACTCCAGGGCCAGTGCTCTACTCACTGTACCACCTAACCACCCCTCCAGCTGTCTTTTATATCTTTAATGCATTTATCGTGCAATGTTGTGTATGATAGGGTTTGCATACTGGATGGCCCCCAGTGGTCCCCCTATGGCAAGGGCTCCTCCCCAAAAATGACCAGATCCACAGGGGCCTTTGAGTCAGAGAAGATGGGGGCTTACATCTGACTTCTGACACTAGTTGTGTGGCTCTGGGCAAGACGTTCAATCTCTGAGACTCACTTTCCTCCTTAGTAAAATGGGAATATTGATATCTACATACCTCCCTCCCATGGTTATTGTGAGGCTCAAACCAGGTCAGGTATGGAAAGCATACGGCCAACTTTTTGGTGCCATATGAATGAGTATATAGAAATTATAAAGAAAACTACAGGCAGAAAGAAGACTCGCCGTATAATCAGAGAACTAAGCCAGAAGGGTCAGAGCTGGGACAATTTTATTGTTGCTGCTGCTGTAGCTTTTCAATTCTGTCTGACTCTTTGTGACCCCATTTGGGGTTTTTTGGCAATGATATTGGAGTGGTTTGCCATTTCCTTCTCCAACTCATTTTACCAATAAGGAAACTGAAGTAGAGTTAAGTGACTTGCCCAGGGTCACACAGTTAGGATGGCCAGATTTGAAATCATTCAATAAGTCTTTCTGATTTCAAGCCCAGGGTTCTATCCACTGCGCCGCCTAGCTACCAGAGGGGAAATATCTTCTCTAACTTTTACATCTCCCCCAATGACTGGCTCAATTATATGCACACTGTAAGCAATCTCTGAATATTTGCAGAAATCATTGATGAAGGAATGGATAGTGTAAAACTGAGGGAATGCGCTAGGTCTAACACATCCCATATCCCTCCACAGGAACATGTGAGTGTCAAACCAATTGGGGCACAAAGAAATAATGTTAGTCTGGTGGTTGGGAATTATTGATCAGGGTCATAGGTCTGTGGGTCAATTTCCCTATCTACAATAGGCTTAGACTCGAGTCAGTGGAAAGAACAGCTCATCAGCCACTCGGTAGTTCTCTTGCTTTCTCATTCCTGGAAGGCAGAAGAGGATGATAGTAAATCTGGGAGGAATCAATGGAGCTCATCCTTGGACAACTACATAAAATCTTTTTGAGCAACTGAGATCATGTATCATGTGTCTAGGATACATCCAACCTCAAAATTAAATCAAAAACGCCTTTGCCCCAAACTACTGCATAGACCACAAGAAGATGGGGAGAAGTTCCCCTTTCTAAACCTCAATTTTCTCTGCTGTAAAATAACAGATTTGTATTGGAGGGGCTCTAAGATTCTTTCTAGCCCTGCCATCACATAGCCATTCCCATGTCTTACAGGCACCTTGGCCACATGGAACAGATTAACAGTAATACACTGATATTATGGAAAGACATGTGAACTGAGAGCCAAAGAATGTGTATTCAAGTCTTGGCTTCTGCACTTACCGTGTGACCTTGGTCAAGTCACAAACTCTTTGAGTCTCCAGTTGTAGAGTGAAGGGCTAGACTCATCTCAAAAGTCCCTCCCTTTTCTGACATTCTATGTCCTGAGGTCCCTTGCAGCTCTGACACTGTGATTCTTTTATGGTGCTGAATTTATGGTAAACAAGTCAGTGAATGGGTCTTATTTTAGAGTATTTTTTTTTTAAAAGAAAAGGAAAGCCCTGGGTCCAATTCCATCTCTTGTTCTCCCACGGTGCATGATGAAGCTGGCAGTAGGAGTTCTAGCTCTAATTGCTGGGGCAGAGAACTGATTTGGGAGGAAACCTGAACCCAAGAATTAGCTCTGTAACCTGGAGCATGTCACCTCAACCTTCTGGGCCTCAATTTCCTCATTCGTAAAATGAGAATAACATGCATGTTACCTACCTCCCAGAGTTGTGGAGGAGATCAAGTGAGATAACAGAGAAGAGGCCTTTGTAACCCTTGACAAATTATGTCAGCTGTTCTCATAATTACATGTACAGGCCAGGAAATCAGTTTTGCCAGGAGTCTGTGGGATAGGAACTTTCTCCCAGACTCTAAGGGAAGAAGCATTTGTTCCAGAAGAAAAACAAGAATGACTACAAAAGTGGCAGATGACCGTCTAACAAGTAACTTCTTGGCCCCTGGGCTTTTACCAAAAGATAGAGCCTTTCTTCCCATTTAAAATCCAGCCTTTTCTAGGATTTTAGCTGGAAGATCAGGGTATAAGGATCTAGCTTCCTCAACATTCCAAAGAGAAACATTTTGTGGGTGGGGAGAGTGCATAGGAGAGCTAAGCAGAGTTTAACAATGATGTTCAATTTAACAAACATTTATTAAATACCAACCATGTGCTAGGCATCACTCTAGACAAAAATCTATTAGGAGGACAGCAACAAGCCTAAATCCTTCTTAGAAGGATAAGGATCTAGGATGGCGAGGGGGCTGCAGAGCACACCATAGAAGGTGAAGGGATGGCAATGTATAACCGGACAGAGGGAGACGGTAGGTGAGGCTCCTAATACTTGTCTTCAAATATTTGAACGGCTGCCATTTGTACAAAGGATTCGACTTGCTCTGCTTGGCCCCAGTGGGCAAAATAGGAACAATCAAAGGAAATAGTAAGGATGCAGATTTCATCTTATTGTTAAGAAAAAACTTTCTCATGAGACCTGACCACCTTTTGGACAGAATTTGGAGGTGATTTTTCTTCTGGCATATGTTGGACCAGGTGATCTCTCCAGGCCCTTCCAATTCTGAAATTTTGTGATTTTGAAAGGATTTTTGCATCTCCAGGCAGAGAAAGACCTAAGTAGAAAAGGGGTGAGCTTAGGGAGCTGGACAGAGATCCATAATTCCTTCCCACCAAATTCCTTCCCTTCCAGTAGTAATCCAGGTCTTTTTAATATCTCAGGGACCTCAAGGCAATACTCATGCTATTTATCTGTCCTCATTCTTCTAGGACCAGTCCACAAACCATAGGGCTTTAGAACTAGGAGGACCCTTAGCCCAGATATGCCAGCCCCTCATTTCCTTCCCCTTTGATGACCCCTCCAGGTAACCACGCTCCTCTGGGTGCCTGCTGTCACATCTTCACCATCTGCCACGGATCTTTAACACACTTTTTACCCTCCAACTCGGGTGGTGGGAGATTCAAAGTGTAAGTAAAGCACACCAAAGTATCTACAGTAGATGTGAATTTTGTTACCACAGATGTGCCGTAAAAGTAACACAATTTCCTCATTTCCCCACTCAAACCCTCTCCCTACATTGTCTATATCACAAGGACCCGAACCATTCAAGAGACCCAGGCCTCTGACTTGCCGTGATGTGAAGCCATAGACAAACCAGGTCTCTTCTCTGGACCTCAGTCTCCTCCTCTATTAAAAGGAGAGACTAAACTAGAATCCCTGCCATCTGTCAACCCAGAAATCCTGTGGCTTCCTGGAAGGGGACCCACATAGGCCTGGAGCAGCACTGCTGAGGCATGCATGAAACCTACTGGGAGCCTGTTGGTCTAAATGGAAAAAAAATGCTTCCTATAGGATCTGACCTAGAAGTCACCTTCTGATGGCCCTAGCAGGAAGGGACTGATATCCACAAGTGTTCTCATTTATGTTCTTTCTCTCTCTCTGCCCCATCTGTCTCTCTCTGTGTGTCTCTGTCTGTCTCTCCCCCTCCCTCTCCATCTGTCTGTCATTTTGTGTCTCTCTCATATCTCCCGTCCCCCACTCCCCTTCCCACTTCCCCCAGATATTCCCATGCTACAGCTCTTTCTGAAATTCTGGAGCACCAGCACCACACCTCACCTCACCACCAGGGGGCTGGACAAACCATCTCTGGTGTCTTGGTGGAATTGTACGGCTTTGGCGCCTGCCTCCACTAGTATGTACTAAACACTGGTTATCCCTGTCTTTCCATAGATCCTCCAGAGGAGCCACTCAGCACACTGGAGACATCCTCCTGGTTCTCTTACCATCTCTAAAGAGCTGGTGTAGTACTGGGATTGTCTTCTGGTCTCATTCTCGAGACTAATGAGCATCGACTACTATGCCTACCATGTGCCAGGCACTGGGCTAAGTGCTGGGGATACAAAAAGAGGCAAAAGACAATCCCTGACCTCAAGGAGCTCACAGGCTGTGGGAGAGACAACCTGCACACACAGAGGATGAATGGAAAACCATTAACAGAGTGAAGACCCTGGAATTAGGAGGGACTGGGTAAGGCTTCCAGTAAGAGATGGGCTTTTTAGTTGGGATTTAAAGGAAGCCAAGAGGCAGGGGTGAGGAGGGAGAGCATTCCAGGTATGGGGGACAGCCAGAGAAAATGCCGGCATGGAGATGGGAGTGCCTTGTTGGGGTAACAGGAGGCCAATGTCACTGGATCAAAGAACACGTTGGGGAATGAGGGTGTCAGGCATAAGACTAGAAGGGGGTAGGGGGTAGGTTATGAAGGGTTTTGAATATCAAACAAGAGATTTTCTGTTTTAGTTTGGGTTTTTTTGTTTTTTTTTTTTTGCTTTTTGGAGAGGGGAGGGCAGGGCAATTAGGGTTAAGTGACTTGCCCATGGTCACATGGCTAGTGTCTGAGGCCGGATTTGAACTCAGGTCCTCCTGACTCCATGGCCGGGGCTCTATTCACTGTGCCAACTAGCCACCCCATCAAATGGGGGATTTTGTATTTGATCTTAGAGGTAATGGGGAGACACCAGAGTTTGTTAAGTAGGAGTTTGTTGAGTATGATCAGGCTGGAACTTTTGTGCAAAATCCCTTTGGTGGCTGAATGGAGGATGGATTGGATTGGGGAAAGATGAGGCAGGAAGACCCATCTGCAATGATTACAACAGTCCAGGCATGAGGTCATGAGGATCTGCACCAGAGTGGTGGCAGGGTCAAAGGAGGGAAGGGAGTGTGACCAAAAGACAGTGCAGAGGTGAAATTTATAGTCCTTGATATGGGGACTGAGAAGAAGTGAAGATTCCAGAACAACTCCTAGGTTGAGTCTGAAGGACTGGGAGGATGATGATGTCCTCGACAGAGACAGGAAAGGGGGGAGTAGGGGAGGGTTTGGAGGGAAAGATAAGCTCTGTTTGGACAGAAGGACTTTAAGATGTCTGCTGAATATGTATGAAAAGCAGTTGGAGGTGTAAGACTGGAGGTCAGCAGAGAGGCTGGGGCAGATCTGAGAATCATCATCACAGAAATGGTCATTAAATCCATGGGAGCTGATGAGATCACCAAGTGAAGTGGTATAAAGAGAGAAGAGCAGAGGGCCCAGACAGAGCCCTGCAGGACACCTATGGTTAGAGGACATGATCTGGGGGACGATCCAGCAGAGGAGACAGAGAAGGAGTGGTCAGAGAGGTAGGGGGAGAACCAGGGTTGGTCATCTATCTTACAAAGAGCATACGTCCTTGTCTTCTGCACAATTTGCTGAGCACAAGTAGAGGGACTCTACAGGGCTTTAGAGCAGAGACAGTCCTTGGTAAACACCAGACCAAACCCCTAATTTTAAGAGAAGGAAATTGAGACCCAGAGAGGGGAAATGATTTGCCCAAGCTGATAGCCCCAGGAAGGAGTAGAGGTGAAATTCAAAACCAGCTCCTGATTCTCTGTACCAGCACTCTCCTGCTATAGCCTGCTATATGTCCACAGTGAGCCTGTCCTTTGCCCTTTGGGGTATCTCATTATTTGGATTCTTCTGCTATCAAATAAGATGATATTTATAAAGTGTTTGGCACACAGTTAAGGGCTTTACCAAAGCTTATTCCCTTCCTTTCCCTTCTGAGATCCTGGTGTCCCAGACTCTGCCATATGGCCCCCAATAGCAGAATATCCAATGGTCTTCAGTAGGAGCTGCCTGGGGTCCATGAAAATGTTGGCCAGCTTTTCTAACATGACCAAGCCAAATCTCCACCTACTTAATTCTGAGCCCAACTCACCCAAGGCAAACAGACTGTGAGTGCCAGGGCCTAATAGACACTCCAGGGATGTCTAAAACAGGTCCTGCCCTCACATAGTATATAGTATAGTAGGGACAGCACAGAACAAAAACCTTTAACATTTGGCATAACACACTAAGCCAAGGCACTCTGACGTAGTGAAGGAAAAGATCAGACTTGACCAAAGTCTTGGAGGGGAAGGGGATCTTACATGCTAATCCAACACCCTGATTTTTCACATGAGGAAGTAGAGGCCTGAGTTAAGTGACTTTCCCGAGATCACCCAGACCCCATCACAGCAGCAATCTGAAACCTCAGAAGTCTCACTTTCACTATTAGCCATGCAACTGTGAACAAGTCTCTTCACCTCAGTGAATTGGACCTCAGTTTTCCTCTATAAAATGGTGGCAATAACTCCTTGGAAGATCAAATGATAGAAGCTATGAAGAACTTTTTGATCTTAAAACTCTAGACTAGGACCATTAACTTTCATGATTAACATTGCCCTTCCTTATGTCAAGATATGTTGGGAATTCTTCAGAAACAACAGTAACAGAGCACAAACACACACCTGTTTCTGAAGTGCAGATTTCTGAGCCAAAAATCTTCTGGTGTCTCTCATTTCCCCCTCAACCGGCCCTTCCTGGATAATACCCTGCCTACTTCGCAGAGTGATGGCAATGAATACTTGGTAAACCTCTGTGTGGCTAGGAACTCCCGGACACTGGACTTGGAAAGGAATAGGATTGGACAGCAGCAGATAAGTGAATGAATAAGAATTTGAAAAGTGCCTATTAAGCATCAGGTGGTTAAATGCTAGGGATACAAAAGCTACCGGGAACCAGCTGAAGAGCAGGAACTCAGTGACAATATCTCTATTGACATTTCCTCCAAACAACTAGCATAGAGGTCAGAGACCTTGGGGCCATGGCATGGCCAGGGCCAGGAGGTGACCCCTTGGCCAAATACTGCATAAGAGTCAAGAAGAACTGAGTTTGAGAGCTGGGGAGCATGAAGATGGGAATAAGCATTCATTAAGCACCTACTGTGTGCGAGGCATTCTGCCAAGGGCTTTATAAATATTATCTCATTTGATCCTCACAAGAACCCTGCAAGGAAGGTCCTATTATTATCTCCATTTACAGTAGAAGGAACTGAGGCAGACAGAGATTAAGTGAGTTCCCAGGGTCACAAAGCTAATAAATATCTGGGGCTGGATATAAACCCAGTTCTTCCTAACTCCAGGCCCAGCATTCCATACCTTGTACCAGCTATCTGCCACCTGGTTCTCACATTAGCTGTATGACCCTGGAAAAGTCACTTCTCTGAAATCATTCCCTCTTCTAAAAAGGCAGAGGCAGGGAAGCTAGGTGGTGTAGTGAATAGAGCACTGGCCCTGGAGTCAGGAGGATCTATGTTCAAATCCAGCCTCAGATACTTAACACTTATTGGCTCTGTGACCTTGGGTAAGTCACTTAACCCCAATTGCCCTGCCTTCCCCCCTCCAAAAAGCCACAAAAAATAAATAAAATTTATAAGATAAAAAATCAGGGGCACTGTGGGGAAAGTACTTTTTAAGCCTTAAAAAGTTATAAAAATATATATAATTGCCATATAACTATAATCCAAAGAACTGCCTCCTCCCCAACCCCAAGTGGCTGCTTTGTTCACAAAGGGACCTTTGAAAGCTTGCCAGAACCCCAGGGATCCAAGCAGTCTTTATCACACTGTTGTAGGTCCCAAGTTTATTCAATGAGCAGGAGGGAATGGGAAAACCAGGGTATGGGGCGCTGGATGTTGCGCTGTTTCATGAGATACTGTTTGCTATAAAACAGCCAGACAGTCTTAGGATCTAGAATGGCTCTGAAGCCAAGCAGCTGGCCTTCCTTCTCAGTCATATATCTCCAGGAGGGGGACAGGCCTGAGACATCTGAGATAATAAAGACCATCACTTCTCTCCCCTTTGTCCCAGAAGTTTTAGGCTGCTGGGGCAGGAGGCGAAGGGAGGGGAAGGGAGGAATGGAAAGACACTACTTCCCCATTCACCTGGGAAATGGAATGAAATGGGAAAGCATTTATTATGTATTTGTTACTTCTCACCAAGCATAGGGCTAAGCTCTGAGAAAACAAATAGAAAATTCAAACAGCATCTGTTCTCACAAAGCTCACATTCTAATAAATAGAATTCATTTAAAAGGGAAGTCATCCTTAGGGTGCAACAGCAGAACAGATGGCAAGGCCCACAGGGTACCTTCAAGTACATCGACAGAAGAGATGATGTCAGGGGGTCTAGTGGGCACAGTGGCCCAATAATCCTTGGGTCCCAGTGACAGGGCCCTTGGTAAGGCTTGGTGGTCCTCTAACTTACCAAAAGGATTGCAGTTATAGTCTAAGGCTCCTGGAAGGGGTAATGTCCATCTTGCATGGGCCCACAACCATTTGGAAGAAAATTACAATGATCAATGAAGGCTGTATTTCTGTACCCCTGGAAATGTCTAAAAAGAGGTACTGTCCTTCATGATAACAGCAATTTACATTCACATGGTACTTCACATTTTTACAAAGTTCTCCTCATATTAATTTTCTGAGGGATAGAATGATAGAACTATTATCTCTCTCTTACAGAAAAAGAAACAGGATCATGATTGCTCTAAGTACTCAAGAGTCCAGGGAAAGGGCTATTTTTCTATATATCAACAACATCCATGAAAAGGTGATTAATCAAGGCTTCTCAGTCACTATAAATTATGCCCACGGTAGTAATCCCTAGTCAAGTGTTTGGAGTTGTAACAGGGTAGAACAATGAGCAGAGGAGAAAAGGGAAAAGAATTCCCTTTTTTTCCTGGGACCTGGTTTCATCCTGAAATGTTAGAGCTGAAAGGGATTAGTGACAACTAGTCCACCAACTTCCTTTTTTTTAGACCAAGAAACTGAGGCCCAGAGAAAGGAACTAGCTTGCCCAAAGGCATGTGGCTAGACTAGTTCGTGGCAGAGCCGGGACCTGAATCGAGGTTTGTGATGCCCAGTTGGGTGTTTTCCATTACACCTTGTACCCTGAACAAAAAGTCAGTTGATTCATCTGACTTCCCTGTCTTATACTTCAGCAGCACTACAGCCCTACACTCAAATGTGACCACACTCCTGTGACCAGCACAGGAGACCTCTCATCTCCTGATGGACTGACCCTGAAGGACATAGAGGAAAAGGGAAACCTGGTTGTCTTTTTTGCTGTTAAATCGCCCTCTAGTGGTCTTGTTCAATCAATACAAGATTGCTATAAATGTGGCTAACCTGGGAGAGGGGAGATGTCTACAGAATGGAGTTTCAAAGTTCTAATCTAAATATCTGATGGGAATCTTCACCATTTTTCCACAAAGCTCAACCTTAAGGCATTACAGAATGCTGTAGCTAGAAAAGACCTTGGCAATCATCCTGCACCTAGCAGAATGTTTCCCACACACTGGGAATTTTATTCACTGATTGCCGAGTTAATGCATTGCCCGGGTCAGTTTCTTCCATTTATGAAGACCCAGAAAGGGAGAGTAACTTGCAAGAGTGCAGGCACATCTCTTTCTTACCGTGAAAGGTCATTTTCAATCAATCAATACTTATTAAGCACCTACTGTTCCAGCAAATTGTACTTTCTGCCCTTCATCACCAAAACCAACAACCAACCCCCGCCAGCACTGAACCCATAGTGCCCTACTGCTTGGTCTATGTAACCTGCCTCTCCTTGCCTGCTGACTTCCCATACATCTTTTAAAACCCAATTCAAATGACACCTACTCCAGAATCTTTTGCTGGGTCCTGCAAGACTGATATTACAAAAGGAAAATCCTTACCCCCATGAACTTTATAGCACTTTCTTTGAAATTCCCTAACGCCATGTTTCATAAAATAGCTGTTTCTTGTCCTCTTGCTAAGGTCCAAGAGGACCAGCTATTCATCATTTTTCCACTTTTTTTTTCTGAGGGGGGAACGCAAGGAAATTGTGGTTAAGTGACTTGCCCAAGGTCACACAGCTAGTTAAATGTCAAGTGTCTGAAGCCGGATTTGAACTCAGGTCCTCCTGACTTCAGGGACAGTGCTCTATTCACATAGCTGCCCCAGTATTCATCATTTTTAAGTTTTATATCCCTCTGTACTTAGCACAGTGTCCTACCCATTGTAAGGGCTTAAATGTTTACTGTCGATGCTTATAAATTATAAAAGCAAATGCAAGTTATACCTTTATCTGAAAATCCCAGGATTCATAGAGTAATTTTTTTAATGAACTGCTGATGTGGCCAAATATTTACTGTATGCCCCTGGTAGGTAAGTCATTTAAGTTTTGGGTTTCCTCACCTTTAAAATAAGGCTAATACTGATAATGTCCAAATAAACAATGGTTATTGTTTTATTGTTATTTTATGGTTATTTTAAAGGTAATGGTTTGTAAGCCTTAGAGCTCTACAGAAATGTAAGCAGGTACTATTCAGTCTGATGAGTCCTTACTCATCCTCAGCCTCAAACTGGCACTGGCCCCTACCCATCTATGCTGGGACTGGCCCCCAAAGTGGCTAAACTGACAACACATGCACACTCCTAAAGAACACCAGACTTACTAGTCCACCCACTTACAGCCTAATTCCTTTTTATCCTTATTTTTAAGACTCAAAATCTACTTTAGCATCCAGGAAAGGAGCAGACCAAAAAGTAAAGATTTGTAAAGGATCGTATAGGGTACACGAAATGTCAGAACATGGAATGTAAGAGATGGAATAAACGATAAAGATCTAGTCTGACCCCCTATTTTGAAAGATAAGGAAATAAAGGCCCAAAGACAAGTTTTTGAAGCACAGTCAGAACTAGAAGGCAAGCTGCCTAAACCTCTTGTCCATAGCTTTTTTCAGGAAGGCATAATGCCTTCCCTATTCTTTACTTCCTTCTGGCACACACACACTTGCCTTTCTCCTGTCTGACCTGTCCATAGAAGGGATATCAGATTCTCATCTGGCTCCCCTCTCCTGGCCATCTGTAGCCACCACTCCATTTGAACATCTGGCTTCCCTTCCCACATTCTTCAGGACATCAAGGTCTACTGCCCAACAGCAACAAACCAAAGAACATGCCCTTTGAGGGCATTATTACCTTCAGCTTTGGAACTCTGCCCTAGGCATCAGCACTCCTAATGGGCAAGAGAATGAAAATTCACCTCAACTAACTATCTGGAAGACGTTTCATGCTATGTCTGACCATGCAACCAGGACACCACAGTCTGGACATACCCAGCAATTTGTCATCTACCTAGTCACCACAATATACATAACAGCCTACCCTACTTTCCATCTCTCTTTTTGGAACAATTACTAATCGAGTATGGACTACCATTGATGCTGGAAAGGTCAGGAAAATCTATTGCCCAGTAGGATGCCTTCACAATCTTGGCAGTGCTCAAGATCAAAACTCTCTTCCTTGGCCACTGTTCTATACACTCCTTTCCATTATACATGTTCCCTAGAGGGCAGGAGTGGTCTTGCTTCTGTATTTACATTCCTGATGCTTAATGGAGCCTGGTATGTAGCAGATAATTAATAAATGCTCATTGACTTTTTAATTCCACCCCACTTTGATAAATCCCTGTATTTTCAAGATTCTCCAGATTTGGGGGCAACCAACAAATGCTCTATAAAAGAGCAGCATATTCTGACTAGAATGGTTCTGTTCTCAGTCTGATGAACTGTGAAACATATAACTGCTAGTCCTTTCCAGCAGTCAAATATTTAGAAATAATTAATTCCTAAACATATCTGTAAATAAGTACCCTTAATCATCCTTTGGATGTGAGAACATGAGAAGTTCATAATGTTTATTTGGTGTGGTAACCAGAGCTAGGAACAAAATCACCATGCCATGGGAAACAGAAAGGCATGGTAGATATCATGTTGTTTTTTGTTTTTTTGGAGGGCAATTGGGGTTAAGTGAGTTGCCCAAGGTCACCGGCTAGTTTTTGTGTTGTGTCTAAGGCCAGATTTGAACTCAGATCTCCTGACTACAGGGCTGGTGCTCTATTCACTGAGCCATCTAGCTGCCCCCATGGTAGATATCAATAAGCCCACAAACAGGGTGGAAGACCGAGGAAAACAGTTGAGAAATATAGGACAATAATAACTTGGAAAAAATGGACAGAAGTCATCAGCTATCAGCAGACACATCTGAAAAACAAGTATAAGAAAATACAAAAACTATGGTACAAACCAAAAGGCATTACAGTACAGTAGAAAGAGAGAGGACTGAATCAGTAAGTCAGTTTATAAGCATTTATTAAGCACCTACTATGTGCTTGGCACTGGGCTAAACACTGACGATACAAAGGCAAAGGCCATTCCCTACTGCCAGTGAGTTCACAATCTAACAAGGGAGACAACATGCAAACAACTACGTACAAATGAGCTATGGACAAGATGGGCTGGAAATAATCAACAGAGGGAAGCACTAGAATTAAGGAAGATTGGGAAAGGAGGTGGGATTTTGGCTAAGACTTGAAGAAAGCCAAGGAAGCCAGGAGGCAGACAGATGAAGGAGGAGAGAATTTCAGGCATGGAGGCAACCAGAGAAAATGATTGGAGTTGGAACATAGAGTGTCTTATTTGAGAAACAGCAAGAAAGCTAATGGGGGTAGCTTGGTGGTGCAGCAGATAGAGTGCCAAGCCTGGAGTCAGGAAGACCTGAGTTCAAATTCAGCCTCAAACACTTACTAGCTGTGGGACTCTTAGCAAGTCACATAATCCGATTTGCTTCAGTTTCCTCATCTGAAAAACAAGCTGGAAAGACACAAATGACCAAACACCAACAACAAAAGGAGGTTAGTATCACTGTACTGCAGGGCATGTAGAACTGAGAAAGCTATAAGACGACTAGAAAGGGGGGGAAGCAGACACGTTATGAAGTCAAACAGAGCATGCTATACATGATCCTAGAGGTGACAGGGAGCCACTGGGATTTACCAAATGGATCTATGCCTTAGGAAGGTCACTTTGAAAGATGAGTGGAGAATGGGCTGGAAGTGAGATGAGGCAGGGAAATCAACCAGCAAACTATGGCAATAACCCAGCGTGAGATGATGATGATGGCCCACACTATAGCGATGACAGTATCAGAGGAAAGGAAACCTATTCTAAAGATGTTGAGAAAGTAAGAAACCAAACTGGATAATGGGGGAAGGAGAGGCAGGGTAGAGTAAGACAGTGAAGAAGGAACGAGTCTAGGATGCCTAGGTTGTGAGCCTGAGGGACTGGGAGGACGCTGTTACCCTCAACAAAAGGAAAGCGTATAAGAGAAAAGAAATTGTGCTGTCAAACAGTTTGAGAATTCCAATAGGCAGCCAGAGGCAAGTCTTAGGCTTCTACGCTAATTATGTGTCACTGGACTAGTCATTTCACCGCACCAGTTTCCCCTATAAAATGGGGAATTTTTGTCATGCTCACTTCACTATAGGAAATTGCAAATAAGGCAAGAGGGAACCCAATCAGAAAAGCGTATGACTGGCAGGAACATGAAAAGTCATCTTGTTCAACATTCTCACCAAGAGATGAATGGACTCTGTAACTTCCTTCATAAAGACCATCATCAGATCACTAGATGTCCTAAGAGCTTTGAAAATAACTTAATTCACATCCAGCCATCTTATTACTGGTCCCCCTACAATGCCTCCAGGTCACCCAAGAGGACATCAATCATTTCAGTTCTGAAACTTCCAACCTGAGGCCTATGGTGCCACACATGGTGCACTCTAGCTAGTCCTACCCATGCTTCATATACCCTATCTTACCTGACACAATGTATGTATCCCACCCCACTACAGTTCTGGAACAATAATCAAATGAATCTTGAAACTGCTAATGGAAAGGATATGCCAGCATACATACTCCCTTATATTTCCAATCATCATCCCTCTAATTTTCTAAACTAAATTTTATTTTCAGAGTCACATTCTGTCCTTACTAGGTCCATCCACAACCGAGAAAGCAAGAAAAACAAACCCTTGTTACAAATATGTATAGTCAAGCAAAACAAATTCTCACATTGTTTATATACAAAAAAAAAAAAAGTCTAGATCTGTGGTCTGATTTCATCACCTCTTTATCAGGTGGTGGTGCTATGTTTCATCTTGTGTCCTCTGGAATTGTTGTGGCAGTGGGTAGAAAACTAGACTTAGAGACAGGAAAACTCATCTCCCTGTGTTCAAATCCAGCCCCAGAAACTTACTAACTGGATGACCTTGGGCAAGTCACTTCACTCTGTTTTCCTCAGTTTCCTCATCTGTAAAATAAGGTGAAGGAAATGACAAACCACTTCAGTATCTCTGCCAAGAAAACCCCAAATGGAATGATAAAGAGTTAAACACAACTGAAAAATAACTGAACATTCTGGTGAACAGACTTTCTACATCTTTCTAAGGTGTTTGCTTTTATAATATTGCTGTCACTGTATAAATTTCTCTCCTGGTTCTGATCACTTCATTCTGCATCAATTCATACAAGTCTTCCTAAGTTTTTCTGATACAATCCTAGTCATTTCTTACATTTCTTAACAGAATTCCACTACATTCATATCCATCCATCACATCACAATTTATTCGGTCATTGATGGCTATCACTTCAGCTTCTGAAGTTTTTATTTACAGTTGCTATATTCTTATACATAAAGGACCTTTTCCTTGATAAAGGTAAAGGGGTGGGGGGTAAAGATCTAGCAATGATATCTGAGTCAAATTATGCACTATTTAATAGCTCTTGGGGTATAGTCTCAAATGGTTTTCTAGAAAGGATTTATCATCTCAAAGATTGACCAACATTGTATTAATATTCCAGCTTTGCTGTTGTTCCTCCAGCATCTCTAATTTCCTCTTGAAAACTTTGCCAATCTGATGGAAGGTAGAATTCAAGAACTGTTCATTTGCATCGCTTTATTAGTGTTTAGAGCAATTTTTTTTTATTTGATAGCTTAGATTTCTGAGAAATACATATTTATACTTTTTTGACCACTTGTTAATGGGGGGAATATTCTTATAAATCTGAAATCCATTTCCTATATAAATTGAGATGAGACCACAATTAAGAGAAATTTCCTACTGATTTTTCCCCACATTTACCTACTTCTCTTAGAATTTTATCTACATCAGTTTGGTTTATGCAAATACTTTTTAACTTTATATAACCAAAATTGTCCATTTTTTTCTTCTGTGACCCTCTCTAGCTCATTTGGTCGTGAAATCACCTGCTATCCATACACCAGACAGGGAATTTCCTCCTTGCTCCTCTAATATGTTGATGATGTCATGTTTTGTCTACATTATGTACCCACTTAAAAGTTTTTCTTTTTGCTTTTTTAGAGGGGGAAAGGCAGAGCAATTGGGGTTACGTGACTTGCCCAAGGTCACAGGGCAAGTGCCTGAGGCCAGATTTGAACTCAAGGTCCTCCTGACTCCAGGGCGGTGCTCTATTCACTGTACCACCTAGACCCCTAGAGCAATATAGTGTGAGATATTGGCCCATAACTACTTTGTACCAGACTATGTTTCAATTTTTCCAATGGTTTTCGTTGAATACAGAGTTCTTTCCTCAAAAAATATCTGGAATCTTTGAGTTTATCACACACTACTATCCTCATTTGCTTCTATACACTGTACCTAATATGTTCCACTGATCAATCTCTTTATTATTTAACCAGTAGCAAATTGTCTTGATAATTACTACTTTATAATATAATCTGGCACTAGATTACTTCCCACTTTATTAATAAATTTCCTTTGACATTCCTGATCTTTCTTTCCTCCAAGTAGATTTCATTTTTTCTAGTTTTATAATTTTTTTTTGTAGTTTGATTAGTATGGACTACATAAGTAAATAAATTTAGGTAGAACTGTCACTTTATATTAGCCAAGTCCACCCAGGAGTAATTAATATTCCTCCAATAATTTAGATATTTATGTAAAAAAAAGTTTTCTAATTGTGTAATAGTTATTGTGCCTTAGAAAGTAGACTTTCAAATATTTTATATTTTTCTATTTATTCCTGGATTTTGTCAGTAACATACAGAAACGTTGGCAATTTGTGTGGATTTTCTATCCTGCAACTTTATTGAGTTGCTAATTGTTTCAATTAATTCCTTAGTTGACACTCTAGAGTTCTCTATCATCATAACATCAGCAAAAAGTGATTATTTGCCCATATATATTCCCTTAATTTCTTTTTCTTCTCTTACTACCATAGCTAGCATTTCTAGCACTATATTAAATAGTAATAGTGATAATGGATATCCTTGCTTTACCACTGCTTATTTTAAAGGCTTCTCAGTTTATTGCTATTGAAAATAATGCTGCCTCTTGGTTTTTAATAGTTGGTACTTACCCACATTATGGGAAGATCCATCCATTCCTGTTTTTTAGTGTTTATAAGAAGAATGGATGTTACACAGCTAGTTCATAATTTTTAAAAATTCAATTTGGCTTTGTTTCAAATTTTCACCCTCCTATCTTCCCCTCCCCCACTCACTGAGAAGGCAAGAACTGAGACAATAAACAACTTAAGAAAAATTGCCAGATATAAAATAAAGCCACACAAAACATCAGCATTTCTGTATATTGCCAACAAAATCCAGCAGAAAGAGGTAGACAGATTCAAAGTAATTATAGACAGTACCTCTCCTTTCTACCTGCTAAGACAAAGGAACTATGAACACAATTATACAAAAATAATCTAGTTGAACTGAGAAATACTGTTTGTGGATAAGCCTGGCCAATATAACAAAATGACTGTTCAGTATTATATTAACCAACATGATTATAGAGCTAGAAAAAACAATAAAATTCATCTGGAGGAATTAAAGGTTAAGTATGTCAAGGGAACAAATAAAAAAAATGGGAAAGAGGGGGCTTAACAGTATCAAATCTCACCATATTACAAAGTGAATAAAATAGTTTATTATAGACCAAGAGATTGATCAGTGGAACAAATGAGACACACGATATACAGAAGCAAATTAGCACACTAACCTTGGTGGGACCTGTTCACCTTTTTTCCCCCCAACAGCTTATACTGTATTGGAATTAGTTATTTAAGGGTTTGATAGAATCTTTTTATAAATCCATCTGGTCCTGATTTTTTTTTCCTTTGGAAATTCATCAATGTCTTGTCCATTTCTTCTAAGGAAAGGTTAAGTACTCTATTTCCTATTGTTAACCAAGCAATTTATATTTTTGCAAATATTCATTCATATTTTAGCCAGTTTTATAGGCAAATAAAGGTGGGCAAAATATCTCCTAATACTCATTTTTATTTTTCATTGGTTGTAGTTCACAATTAATTTTAAATGTGGAATTATTTTTTTAAAAATTCAAGGCTAGGGGTGGCTAGGTGGCGCAGTAAGTAAGAGTGCTGGCCTCGGAGTTGGGATGACCTGAGATCGAATCCGGCCTCAGAAAATGAGCACCCACACATAAATAATGACTAGCCGTGTAACCTTGAGCAAGTTACTTAACCCCAATTGCTTTAAAAAAAAAAAACAAAAACAAAAACAAAAAAATTCAAGGCTACCTTTAATGTGTTAAAATTCAATTAATTTGATTTGTGTCACTAGTCTATATTTATCCATCACTTGAAGTACTAGAATTAGTTCTTCCTTAAGCTTTTGATGAATTCACATATAAATCAACCTAGTATTTAGGTTTGATTTTGGGGGAAGGGGGCAGGTTTGCTCATTCATTTATGGTTTACTCAGGTTTTTTTTTCCCCCTAAGGCTTAAGTTCTCTATCCCTAAAATAAAAAAAATAAAATAAAATGATCAAAGGGGCCGTTAGGTGGCGAAGCGAATAGAGCACCAGCCCTGGAGTCAGGAGGATCTGAGTTCAAATCCGACCTCAGACACTTAACACAAAAACTGTGTGACCTTGGGCAAGTCAATTAACCCCAACTGCCCTCCAGAAAGTAAAATTAAATTAAATTAAATTAAAAACGAAGTTCTTTATTCCTGTTCTATCAACCCAGGCATTTTGCTTTTATAAATATTAAAAAACTTCATTAATATTTTCTTAATAGCATGTAATAAGGTAAAATAGTTCTCAATCTATTTCTTGATTGGTTCTCATTTTATCTGCAGTTTTTTTATACTGATTGTCTACTCTTTTTGAATCAAGTTAAATGCTTTATCACTTCTTCCTCCAACCAGCATTTGGGGAACATGTCGGCTTCCTCCCCGGGGGTGAAAAGCTGCTGAGGAAACACGGCACAGAGGCCATTTTGCAGTGTCAGTGGCAGCTCCAGCTCCTGCAAACTGTAGGAAGATCCAGCAATCAGTCTGGGGGTTAATCGCTCTTGCTTTAACCTGCTTGGATCTGGATTGTGGTCTGGGGTGGAGGTTTGGGGTGGGTATCCAGCTTGCCAGAGCATGTGGAGGCTTTACAGAGGCCACCCAACCTGCAGAAGTTGTGAAGACCCCACGTTTGGGACGGAAGCTCTCCTGTCTGGTGGCAGAATCCTACTGTGGCAACAAGGCCAAAAATCAAGTAATTAAGTGGCAATATGCCCAGGCAAAAGAAACAAAATAAACAGAAAAATGCAAACTTTAACTCCTATTTTGGAGGCAAAGAGGATCAAAGCATGGAGGAGGACCATGAGGTCAGAACTCCTGCACCAAAAGCCCCAAATGAAAATACAAGCTGGCTACAGGCCATAGAGGACCTTAAGAAGCAGATAAGAGAAGTGGGGGGGGAAATTGGGAAGAGAAATGAGAAAGATGCAAGAAAAGTATGAAATGACAGTCAACAGCCTGAGGAAAACAACACCTTAAAAAATAGACTAACCCAAATGGCAAAAGAGGCCCAGAAAGGCAATGAGAAGAATGCCTTAAAAAGTCAAATTTGCCAGATGGAAAAAGAATCTCAAAAGCTCACTGAGGAGAATCACTCCTTCAGAATTAGACTGGAACAAATAGAAGCTAGTGACTTTATGAGAAATCAAGATGCTGTTAAACAGATCCAAACAAATTAAAGAATAGAAGGCAATGTGAAATACATCATGGGAAAAACCACTGACCTGGAAAATAGATCCAAGAGAGATAATTTAAAAATTATTGGACTACCTGAAAGTCATGATCAAAGAAAGAACCTAGAAATCATCCTTAAAGAAATTCTCAAGGAAAATTGCCCTGATGTTTTAGTTCCAGAGGGCAAAACAGAGGTTGAAAGAATCCACCAATCACCTCCTGAAAAGGATCCCAAAAAGAAAACCCCTAGGAATATTATAGCCAGGTTCCAGAACTCCCAGATCAAGGAGAAAATACTACAAGCAGCCAGGAAGAAACAATTCCAATATTGTGGAATCACAATCAGAATAGCCCAGGACCTGGCAGCTTCTACACTGAGGGATCAAAGAACTTGGAATATGATATTCCAGAGCTGGGATTGAAGCCAAGGGTCACCTACCCAGCAAAACTGAGTATCTTGTTTCAGGAGAAAATATGGGCATTCAGTGGAATAGAGGACTTTCAAGCATTCTTGAGGAAAAAAACCAGAGTTGAATAGAAAATATGATATTCAGACACAAGAAGCAAGAGATGCTTGAGAAGGTAATCAAGGAAAAGAAATCAAAAGGAACTTATCAAAGTTGAACTATTAACATTCCTACATGGAAAAACAATAACTGTGTCTGATGAAACCTTTCTCGTTATGAAAATAATTGAAGAAGAGTATATGGACATATGAATACATATGTGAATGTGTGTATATATGTTTACAGGTATATATGGATAGAGGGCACAGGTTGAACTTGGTGGGAAGAGATGATACTTAAGGGGTGAAGTTAAGAGGTGAGAAAGGAAAGTGACAATACAAGATAGGGAGAGACAGGGTAGGGTAAACTATCTCATATAGAAGAGGCAAGGGGAAGAAGTTGCAGGGAGGGGAAGAAAAGGAAGGCAAAAAGGCAACACCCTATTCTCATTGAATTTGGCTCAGGGAGAGAATCACATACATCCTAAATGGGACAGCTCACCCTGCAGGAGAGTAGGGGGAAGGGAGATGAGAGGGGGGATGATGGAGGGGAGGGCAATCTAGGTTGGAAGTAGCCACTATTGAAGAGGGACAGGATCAAAGTAGGGAATGTACCAGGTGGGGGGTGGGATGGATGGGAGGGAAATATAAGCAGTCTTTTACAATATATCTACTATGGTAATGTTTTGCATAGCTATACATGTACAACACATACTGAATTGCTTATCTTCCCAGAGGGAACAGGTGACAAGGGAGGAAGGGAATGGATCTGAAATTCGAAGTCTTGAAATTAAATGTTTCAAATGTATACAAATACTATTATTAATACTATTCTGCATGTAATTGGGAGATAAGATGTTCAGGCATTAGGGCTCAGAGATTCACCTTGCCCTAATGGCAAAGCCAGAGGGGGTATGGGAAAAGATATGGGAGAGAGCAGATTGGATGAGGGGATATCTAGTGGGACTGCTATTCTGGGGTGGTGGGTAGGGAAAAAAAAACGGGAAAAAAATTGTAACTCAAAATCTGGTGGAAATGAATGATGTAAACCAGAAGTTAATAAAGCATTTGTTAAACAGGAAAAAAAAATGCAGATGCTATGTCAATTGGTACCTATGTTTAGTATTTATAATAATTCACTGTCTACAGTTAGGTTAGTCATTTTAAGTCAAGTCCAACTCTTCATGACCGTATTTGGGATTTTCACGGTAAAGATATTGAAATGGTTTGCCATTTCCTTCTCAAGCTGATTTTACAGTGATGAGGAAATGGAGGCAGTGTTAAAGTGACTTGCCTAGGGCCACACAGTGTCTGCGGACAAATCTGAACTCAGGAAGATTCGTCTTTCTGATTCTAGGCCCAGCATTCTTATCTATTACATCACCTAGCTTCCAATTCTGCTATTTTTCTCATTTAAATAAGTCTCTTTATGCTACTGCTTTGTCTGAGATCAAGACTGTTACCTACCTACCACATCACAATCTATCAGATTATTTATTTATTTATCATGATAAATGCTGGAGGGGATGTGGGAATGAATGGTGGAACAGTAATTCATTGTCTGTGGAGCTGTGAACTGATCCAACCATTCTGAATTTGGAACTATGTGCATATCCTTTGGCCCAGCAATACCACTTGTAGGGCTATATCCCAAAGAGACCATAAAAATGGAAAAAGGATCCACATGTACAAAAATATTTATAGCAGCTCTTTTTATAGTGGCCAAAAACTGGAAATCAAGGGGATGCTCATCAGTTAGGGAATGGCTAAACAAGTTGGGGTATATGAATGTAATTGTGCTATAAGAAATGCTGAGCAAGCAGGCTTCAGAGAAACCTGGAAAGACTTCATATGAACTGGTGCTGAGTGAGGAGAGCAGAACCAGGACAACATACACAATAACAGCCACATTGTATGAGGAATGATGATGGACTTGGTCCTTTTCAGCAATGCAAGGGCCCTAAAACAATTCCAAAGAACACATGATGGAAAATGTCAGTCACATCCAGAGAAAAAACTATGGAGCTGGAATGCAAAACAAAGCAGACTATATCCTTTTTTTCTTTTTCTTTCTCATGGTTTTCCCCATTTGTTATAATTCTTCTATGCAACATGACTAATATGAAAATGTGTTTAATAGGAATGTATGTGTGGAACTCCTAATAGATTACAAGCCATCTTGGAAAGGGGGAGAAAATTTAAAACTTATGAAAGTGATTGTTGAAAACTAGAAATAATTTAATAAAAAGAGTGTTACCTACCTTTGACAATTCAATTGAAGTATGAGATTTTGTTCCAGTCTATTATTTTAAATCTGTAGGCACCTTTCTGCTTCATATTTCTTATAAACAACACATTAATGGATTCTTTAATGAATTTTCTATCCTTAGTTTTGAATCACCACATTCACAATTACATGTGTCTATTTCCTTCCAACACTCCATATTTCCCACCTCTTTAACCTTGTTTTATCTAAAATTAACCCTTCCCCTTAATCTAGCTCCCTCTCTCACTTCCCCTTTTCCTTTTTCCATTTCCTTGATGAGTGAAGTGTATTTCTATATCCAACTTCATGTGTATTCTTTCCTCCTTTGATCAGTTCAGATCAGAGTGAGGTTCAAATATCACTGCCTCCTCCTTTTTTGGACACTTCTACTTGAGCACACTGATTGAGACAATTTTCCCCATCCTTCCCTTCCTTTCATCCCCTCCCCTATTAAGGTATATATGATTCTTCATCTTCACTTCCTTTCTTCTAAGGTCACCAAAATATAATTATGTTACTGCATATGTAATATATAATTATTACACACATTTTACATATATAAAATAGAATCACTCCTAAGTCTTAAGACTCTCCTGATACCACACTAAGCATAAAGTTCAAGGGGGTACATATTTTCTCCCCTCTCAGAATATAGTTTGTCCTTTTTAAATTCTTATGATGGCTCTCATATGTTCACCATTTTGTTTCTCTTGAAACCTGTTTTTATTTAAAAGATTCACTCAACTTTGACTTTTTCCAGTTGTGCTTGAAAGTCCTGCATTTCATTAAAGATCAATCCATGTTTTGTCCTGTAGGATTCTATTGTTTTGCTGGGTAAATTATTCTTGGTTGTAAACCAAGATTTTTTGCCTTCTGTAATAATGTATTCCAACTCTCCATTACTTTAGTGTTGGCTGCTAAATAATGCATTATCCTGACTATGGTTTCTCAATATTTGAATTTTCTAGTCGCTTATTTTTTGACCTGGAAGTTCAACGTTTTGGTTATAGTATTCCTGAAGTTTTCAGTATGCAATTTCTTTTAGGTGGTGACTAGTGGATTTTTTTTCTACTTTGCTCTCTAGGTCTGGGATCTAGAGAGTTTTTTTTTTTAATGTTTCTACAAATGTGATTATCTAAGCTACTTTTTTGGTCACGGGTTTTGGGCAGTCTGATTTTTAAATGGCATTTTCAAGATCACTTGTTTTGCTACGAGACCTTAATTTTCTTCTTTTTTTTCCCCAATCTTTCTAATTTGATTTTTCTTGTTGTCTCATGGAGTCATCTGTTTCTATCTGGCCAATTCTAATTTTGAATAAAGTTTCCCCACCTTGTGTAAGGTTTTCCATCTCTTGTACCAAACCGTTCTTTCCAATTCTTTATTCCCTAATTTTCATTTCTTCTCCTTTTCGTTGTAGTTGTTCTAGGTTTCTTTGTTTTTAAAATCATTTTTAGTTCTTTTTTAAACTTTTGCTTTAACCCATCCAGGTATTCTAGTTGAATTTGTGAACAAGCTGTCCTTTTCTTTTTAAGGTTTTGTTTGCAGGTATTTTTTCATTGTTCCCTTTATCTAGGTTTATGTCTACCTTCTAAATCAGTATAATAACTATGGTGCCTATTATTCTTTCCTTACTTGCTCATCCCAACATTCTTACTAACTTTATATTAGGGCTGAACTCTTTGTACTTCTGAGGGGAATGCCTAACTGAGAATCTGTCCTCTTAGTTCTTTCTGCTGCTTCCTTGGAGTACTAAGTGCTACTATCCTAGGATCTCAGGGACAGCTCAGACTGGGGACCTGCAAGCTTTCAGTGGTCCCAAAGTGATGTGATCTAGGGGAAAGAATGATCACTGTCCTCCTGGTCTGTTTAACCTGTATTTGGGTGTGAACAACACCCCTATTTGGAAATTCCAGTAGACTGCTGCTCAATTTTGTCATTCTTGGTCAACACTAAGTTTTATAGTTTCAGTGACAGAACCATAGTCTCTCTTTAGGGTGGGATTCCTGACATGAGCCATTACAGGCTTTGGAATAGGCTAGAGCAGAGACCCTGCTCCTGAAATTAACACCATACAGCCTCTAATGCTTTTGAACTTACTAGCTCAACACATGGTTTAGGGTTGACAATCATTCCTAACCCTGTCCCGTGGGCATAGAAAGCTTCCTAAATGTATCCTGAACCTGCAAGCTATCTGAAACCAGACACCAAGTAAGAAAGCTGCCAATTGGCACCTGTCCTCACAACCTACAAAAGGCTGTGATGCCCTGGTATGGAACTGGAACCTCTTCTTTCCCTTAGGCTAAGCCTTGGTCAACTTTTCCCTGGATGCTGCAATGTTCCTCCAAGTACATTCCTGGTCAGCCTCCATTCCCAGTGTTCAACATATGCCAAATTGGTCTAGATTTCTAAATAAATGGTTGACTTTTTTCTTAGTCTGGTACATTTTCTAAATCTTTATGGAAGGTATATGGGGAGGGCTGGGAATTCCAGAAGGAAGATAGGGATGGTAAGAAAGAAGGTAACATGGTTTAGAAATGGTTTAGCAAAGCACAGCAGTGGTCCAGTTCGGGCTTTCTCATCTCCCTCTTATCGCTTTGCCTAAAAAGCTGTAAGACTTAAAAGGTGGGTGAACCATCCTGGTCCAACCTCCTAGTTAAGTGACCTGTCAAAGGTCACATAAGCACTATGTGAAAAAAGTCAGGTTAAGGTTCAAATTGTGGGGCTCTTGATTGCATCTCTGTACATTATAATGTTGCCTTCCCAGGAAACATCTTGATGCCCTTAAGGTTGTGTTTAACACCCTTAATTTACACATATGGGAATCTATGCCCAAAAAGACAAATGACTAGCCTCTAAGTGTCAGAGTTAGAATAGGACCCTGAATCCAAATGCTGGGTTCTTTCCATAGCACCTCAGCCCCATCTTATCCCTGTGTGCAATAATGTCCCATCTTCAAGAATCCTGCAAAAACAAGTATTAGGAGCACTCTACTTTTCAAATAGAAAAACAGTGCTCAAGGTGGCTCAGACTGGCAAATATGTTTCAGCACAACAGTGAACCCTGAGCAGTCATGGGTACTGACTATCCTCAAAAGATTCACAGGCAAAGGTAGCCTCAGTGCTATACGCAAGATTTCATTATGCCACTGGATTTTCTTACCTGACAGTATTTATTATTCTTAACCTTATAGCTACCACTTTGTAGTAATTTCTGACATTAGCACTGAGAGCTGCCTCAAGAAATAACTTCCTCACAAATATTCTAAAATGCAGGCCATCTTTTTAGTCTCCATCCCTAACCAACTTTATTTGAATCTGGGAGGTTTACTCCCAACTAAAGGGACTTATCTGAAAAGCTGCTTGCAAAATGGAAATCCGCATTAAATTATCTTAATTGGGTAACAAAATTGAGAGTTGAAAGAAAGTTTCTCTTTACACTTTATAAAAACTGAGACCCAGAGAAACTAAGCGATTGAATTAAGATTCATACCCCAGAGTAAGCCTCAGAACAAGAGTTCAATTCCTGATCTTCTGATTCTAAACCAATGCTCTTTACACTATACCACAAAGCCATCACATAAAAGGGTGATACATTCATATAGGAGGAAAGCCTGCCAGGTAAACTAAGTTGCCATAGTGAATGTTCACTATAGTGTCTATACATAAGAGAAAAGGAAATTTTCTGTGGAAATGAATTCAACATGGACAGATACCAGTGAATTCAAATGTGTGTTCCCATACTGTATAATTTGTGAAAGAACTCAGAAAAATGGAAGACCCAATGTCACCTGCCCTGAATAGCTCATAGCAAGAATACTGTGTTGAGTTTTGGGTGCTATTTTAGGAAGCATCAAAGAAAGCAATTAAAATGGTAAGAGAGCTAAAGAACCATGACATATAAGGAACTGAAGATTATTGGAATGAAGATGTGGGGAAACTGGTCAGCTGTCCTCAAATATGTGAAGTGATTTTAGGTGAGAAGAACGAGACTTTTGTTCTGATTAACCCTAGAAGGCAGAATTGGGGACAAGTAAAAAGTTACAGACATAGATTTTATCTGGATAAAAAGAAAAATTGGCAATTAAAATAGTCCTAAAATAGGAGATATGTCTCCAGAGGAGGTGAGTTAAGTAGACGCCCCCATTATAAGATGACTCTAAGCAGAAGCTGCACAACTACTTGCCAGATTTAGTTGCTGAGATGGTTGCTTTTCTATTAAGGGCTGGCATCAACCAAGACTTAAAAGTCTCTTCCCAGCTATGAAATGATATAATTCTCTGACAGAATCGAGTTTGAGAAACTGAAGCCAAAAAGGTGAAACGGTTTGGTCTACAGTCATGGAATTGGTTAATTACCAAAACTCAGAGCTGGAAATGACCATTTTTAATAAATTAACTAGTCCAACTCCTAAATTATACATGAAGGTGTCATTTAGCTTTCTAAGTATCATACTCCCAAAATGGATATAACCACATTTGCACTACTTACCACACAGAGCTGGGAGGAAAGGTTTCCGTGTCACTGTTTTGAAAATCAGATGTGAACACTCACTTCCTCCAGGAAGTGAACAATAATTCCTTATTAGCTCAATACTATAACCATTTCAGCACTTCTACAGTCATCCTTGTTATTATTTATTAAAGGCTAGTTTGTAAGGTTTTCAATCAGGAACTACACTGAGCTCTTCCCAAAAGTGACAAGTTTCTTTGTTTTCCTTCCAGTATCTTTATACATGCAATCCAAAGTGCTACTGTCTCTTGCATGCAGCCCCCATCCCCTTACACAAAACTCAGACTGGCTTTTTCAAGTCTTGGTTAAACTATTAACTGAATGTTGTTGTGCTTCTCATAGAATACATTAGACTGACATTCAGAACCCATGATATTTTCATGGTTTTATTTTTTTCAGTTAGTAATGGCCTAATGTTAAGCAACTTTGAAATCAATGGCAAATGAGACCCAGTATATACAGAAAACCTGGCATTTTCCTATCTCCCAGGGGGGAGCAAAGAGATTTAAAAGGCAAATGTCTTTTAAAACACATGGAGATGCTCAGAGACAATGTGACATCAAATAATTCTAGAGGTAAAATGTGAAAAATAAGATTGGCTAGATCAGGAGTGTGAAACCTGTGGCTGAGGCCATGTGTCCCCTCCCACCCCTGTAGATGGTCCCTCCCACTTCTAATCACTGTACAAAGACAGCATGAAAGGAAACTGAATCTGGTTATCTGGATACCTAGCTTTGATATCCACTTGCTTTGTGACCATATTATGGCATACCTGAGTCTGTTTCTTCATCAGTAAAATGAAAATTCTTCTACTCCTGCTACTTACACTTCATAGGATTGGTCTAAATATTTGGTAAACTACTAATTGCTATCTAGATAGTTATATAGTTATTATGTGATTAGCATTTTCAAGGTCGCCCCCACAGAAGCACCATATAATGGCCAGGCATGAAATTAGAGGCCCTCTAGGGACCCTTATAACCAGGTTATTACAATATTCTTTAGCACCAGAAAATATTTACCCAACATCTAATCTAAATCTCTCCTGCTACAATAGCAGAAAAATAATCCCTACAGGACCTTATTTGGTCTCATTTAAATCTGACCTGAAATACAAGAGATACGATCATTGTCTATTATTAAATAATAAACACCTATAAGGCTTTTCTTTCATTACTCAGCTGATACTTCCCAAGACACCTCTAGAAAGGCAGTGTATAACGTAAAGAACACCTGCATGTCAGAATAAGGAGTTTGGGGTTACAAGTTTGTTCATTTTTCAAAGCCCCAAATGTCTTCATCTGCAAAGTGGAGGGTAACTAATACCCTTAGGACATTATGATACAGCCTTCAAAAATCCTAACTTCACCTAAGTGACCTTAGATAAATTATTTAACTTCAAGTGCTGAATCTTCCACAGTAAAACGAAAAGGCCAATTTAATCACCTTGAACTCATCAATTCTCTACTCCATGCAGATTTGTCTTCCATTATCATTTCTTACAGCAAAATCACACAAAGAACTAGTGGGTTTACTAGGATCTGCACTGAATTCCCTGCAAGCTAAAATGCTGCCCTGCTCTGCCTATTCCCAAGTAGATACTTGAGATCATCCACACCAGACAGAACTACTGAAAGCTAAACAAGTGCTGGCCCCAGAAGTCAACCCAAATAGCCACCAGGACAGTGGCTAAGGGAAAAGAAAGTCAGGGGGCAGGTGAAAAGTACTTTGAAGATTAGCAAGGGCTTGGACTGAGGTTTTTCCCTTCTAGAAGCAGCTATAACTAGCTAGAAGACCCATTTAGGGTTTTCAAGCAGAAAAAATTCAGGAGATGACCCTGAAAAACTGTAAACTTCAACTCTGAACTCAGCAATAGTAGCCAAATTGGAAAACAAAAATAGCTGCACTGCCTCTCTGTCAGTTAAACACCAAACGAGACAATGGTTAATGTTAAATCAGATTAATTATGGGGTCAAACTAACAATAAGAAATAAAACCCACAACCCTGGAGAATTGGTTTAATTTCTCTCCTCCTATATGAAGCAGACTGGATCAAAGTAGTTCCTGACACAAAATGCCACCATTTAAAAAAGTAAACAAGAGGAACTTCAGCTCCAAAACACTAGGATTCCATAAAAATAGTTTGACTTTGAAACTCAATCAGAACCTCAGAGCAAAACTGTAAGCTAATTAAACCTACTCAAGATTATTCAAGTATTGATTCCCAATGTGACAGATTACCTAATGAAGGGCTTCCCGAATCTCTGCTGATTAACAAATAACATGTGATAAAATGCAGAACTGATTATTTTGAGACTATGTGGGATGTGCCACATCTTTCTTTTCCAAAGGGAAAAAAATGCTTGAAATAAGTGGGAGAGTCTTGCTCCCCAGAATCTCTTGAGAACTATTACCATTCACTGGTCCTGCAAAGGAGTAAGGTTCCAGTTGTGACCCCACCCTACCTTGACACCTCATTTTATAAGATTGTAGGATGAAGAGCTACAGTAACCCTAGAAGACCATCCAGACCACAGGCTCTCAAACTGGGATCCAAAGACAACTAACTACCCCACTCCCTCACCCCTGTCTAGAGTTCCATGGATAGATATCAGATAGCCTATGAACTTGGATTAAGGGGGAAATTTTGAATTTTTACTCTCATGGAATTTTCTAACTTAAAATTTTGCATTTTTTTTCAATTACTTAATAACCATATTCTAAGAGATCCACAGCTTATACCAGACCGCCAAAGGAATCCATGATACAAAAAAGGTTAAGAACCTTTGAACTAAACCAGCACCTTCATTTTCCAGATCAATGAACTGAAACTCAAAAGTTAATTATCTTGCTCAACATCCAAAGTTCAAAAAAAAAAGCTGCAATTTGAAAAGTTCTGGTCTTGCCTCCTGTTGTTCTTATTATTATTAAATAACAGTAGCAGTAGTAATCATCGTTGTAGTAGCAGTAGCAGCAACAAGCAGCAGCAGCTTTTACATAGAAGAGTTTTAAGATTTGCAAAACTCTTTACACATCTCATTCAAACCTCAGAGCAAAACTGTAAGCTAGCAGCTATTTACTACTATCATTTTACAGATGAGAAAACTGAGGCTGAAAGAGGTTAAGTGACTTAAGTGAGTCACACAACTAGCTAAGGATCTGAGGCTGCATATAAACTCAAGTGTTACTGACTCCCAAGTCCAAGCCCTCTATTCACTATAGCATTTAGCTGCCTCGACATATTCATTTGTGAAATAGAGATGTGAGAAGCTAAGAAAACACAAAAATGTTTTGAAAGAACACTAATCCAAGGTATCATATACTGAGGAAGCCCCAGAAAAGCCCTTATCCTTGTTTCAGTGAGCTCAAATTAAATACTTTGGCATTTAAGTTAGGGTGATCACAGGTCTTGAAAAGTTATACAGTCTTGACAATGAAAGCTGAAATAAACGAAAAATCAAAACCACTTGCTCTCATAAAATATTTATATTCAGATTTGTGGCCCAAATGATTAGTATCTGCCCACATCAAAATGTTATAGAGAATTATACATCATCCTTACTATTATCCAACATTACCAAAGAAAAACCCTAGGAAGTGACTGCAAGTATTAGAATTAGTACTAAAGTTATAACTACCTAAAATACGGGAGTTGGCTCCAGTTCTCACTCCCATATCCCTTAGTAAGCAACTTTTAATTTGTTCGATCAAATATCCAAAATGTGACCAGTATAAATCAGTACCTTGCTCAGCTCAATTAGCCCCTTTTTTTAAGGGGGCATAACCATTCCTAAGGGGACAGCTGTTACCACTGGCATATACAGGTCATTTTCATTTTACCACCTATGTTCTTCAAAGCACTCTTAATAAATGTGAATAGTATGTTTGGAACATTGCCCACTAATCTGCAAGGCTGTTTCTGAATACTGTTCCCCCCACTACTCAGGATTTTATAGGATTACTGTGTATACCCATCCACCCTTTAACTGGGGGATTTGGGGGAGGTGCCATGAACTTTAAAACATTTCTCTGTATGTATTGCTAATTTATGTATGTATGTGTGTGTACATATTGATAACTCTATTTCATACTTAAGTTTCCTTTGTAATCCTAAGTATTTTTTATTTTGTGCATTTAAAAATATTCTGTGAGGGGATCCATAGGCTTCACCACATGGCCAAAGACTGTGACACATACACAAAACTTAAGAATCCCTGGCTCTATACCAGGAGTCATCAATCTTGAAAACTAGAATTTATCTACACAAAAAACTTGAAGCCTTACCTGGTAGGAATTCAGAGACAGCTAATACAACTGTCACCACTGCCCTTCACTATGATCTGCTCGAAGCACACAACTGGCACCTATATCCTTCTTGCTCCAGATCCCAAGGGTACAGGTAAAACGAAGTAAACTTCCTCATCCAAAGACTCCTCTATATGATATTTGCCAGTGTTAGAACATCAATATATCTTTCCTCCCAAGTGCTACCCTAACTTTGTTCCCCACATTTGGTTTTATCCCACTCTTTTTCCCAATTCCCAGTACTTAACTGCTCTCCCAATTAGACAACTGCCTAACCTTCTCTGGACTTAAAACAACTAAAAAGGAGATGACCCTGTGAGTCTTCCCTTCCTCCTACCCTCACCCCCACTCTCACTCCATAGGCAGTTATACCTCTACTTCTTAGAAAGTCTCTACTGAATTTGGGAAATATGATCAGAACAGGTTTCAGGATAAAAACTTAACTTCATTCCGATTGGAATCAAGTCTTGGGCTCATAAGAAAAACATCCTAGCTGAAAAGAGGTGGAAGCCTAGGAGAGGAGGCCCAGTTCAGCCCTCCTAGATAAACAAAGGATATAAACAAATGACAGTTTACCAAGAGATCCTAATGATCAGCTGCAGGTTTTTTTGGCTCTCAGGGACTATACCTCAAATGACAGCATATGAAAGAGGGAAGGTTCTCTTTGCCAGGGTTCACAGTCAAGGACCACAATTCTAAAACAAGGGCTCTCCAAGATCCATAGAAACAAAGTTAAAAAATAAAAACAAACATGCCTCATGTGACATCTCTAGAAATGAAATAGATTAACAGTAAATGCTTACCTAAATTTTACTTTTAAAACAATTAAACAGTAGGGGATAGCATGTATGCTGCAATTTATAGGCCTACAACAAGGACTACCTCTTTGTCAAACAATTAAAAAAATACTAAGGCACTTTAATATACTACACATTTGGCACCTAAAGTATCCATACTCCATTCTCATCTTCATGATATCAGGTCCTTTCTGACAATAGGACAAACAGCATTTCTCAGAAACTGTCAAAAAGAAATACTTCAAGATGAAAGACAAAAAAGAACTAAAGCTCAACCCCAAAAAAGGGACCCAGACAACACCAGGCTCATAAGATGCACGGGTGGATGCTTTTTCTACCTCTGGCAGCAATGGATCTTGCTCACTTAAAAAGTTATTTGCTAGCTTGGTCATGCAATAGGGTCCAGGTCATATCAGAGCAGGTTTAGACATATTGGTGGGTCCCCTCAAATGTATCTTATGAAGCTGCCTCTAGAAAAATAATCTATTCAAAGAAGAAAATAATGAAGAGATATTCCTAACTGGTTCAAAAACTGGATTAAATCTTCTGAATATGGACATAAAAAGGTTTCCCCAATGCCACAACTAGTACAAGATTAGCCACTCTTAGATTATTTGTGAGCTTTGCACAAAGACCATCAGACTATTAAAACTAAAAGGGATCTTAGAAACCATCTAACTTCTCCAAGTTTATACTTCAATACAGGATCTAACGATTGAAATGGAGAAACTTGCAAAGTAGACCAAACAAGATACTCAAAAAAAATCACAGTAAAGAGATTATCTCCCTAAAGGAAGCAGAGTGGAAAAGAAGAAGCAAGCCACATGCTGATAATTTCATGCTGGGTAGAGGGAGAAGAGAAAATCAGATATTCCTGCCTCAGATGGGTCAATGGCAGGGAACCCCTCCCATCACCACCTCGACATTCTAAGCATAAATGGAAGCTGTTAAAGGCCAACAGCAAGCAAAAGCCTAGTACTGCCCCTACCTTCTGGTACCCTGCTGATAGCACTGTAAAAGGGTAAAATATTGTTACTCCATTCCGATATATACTGGTTGGGCCTTACTAAGATAAGAACTTTCTGTGGGTACTCAGATGTGAAGTGGGGCAGGACAGGAGTCTTCTTACAAGATTGTGATACAGACCAGTTAAACCTTAAGAAAGGGAACTCTTCCTATTACATACAGAAGTCTGTCCTGTCTGTAGATTCAGTGATATTCCAGAAGCTTTAACAGATTTTTTTTTTGTTTTACAGTTTTTGCAGTAACTCCTTTCCTGATTCATTCACAGGACCTGAATCCAATGATAAGAGATGTATTAATATTCCAGGAATCAGCACACAGAACATTTCCTCACTACAAACAAAAAGAGACCCTGGGAAGTCCCACATTTTATTCAGGTAAAGGATTTTGGTAGTGAAAATGAATGTGAAAATGTCAAAATGAATGTGAAAAAGGAAGAAAATTTAAACATCGAACAAACAATGTCAAGTGTCAGGAAAGGAAATACAAAAATGAAGCCTTTAAAGTTTTGCCTCTTTTATTCAATGCTAAAAATTGGTGCCTGAGAAAGTCAAGTTCCCATGTCTTTAAATAATATGCTGAGAAGTGAGAGGCAGTGGAGAGGGGAGGAAATAACAACCCTCAGGCGGGTTTGTGAAGGTATTTTTTTCTGTTTAATACATCTGAAAAGAATGCATATACAAAGAATTGAGACATGAGAAAAGCATTGGTTCAACACTAACGAATCTACAAGAATTAGGATTTTGGGAAGATGAATGAGAGTCCCTAATATTTAAAAAATTGGAAACTGCAAACCAATAGTTTTCTGATAAAACCCCTATTAACACTGGAGTCTTCAATAAGACTTCTTCCCATGATTTTTATTATATTAGAGCCCCATCCTCTGGCTCTAGGGTTTCTCATATGCAAAACACACATAAAGGGGATTCCCCAACTGGTCCCTATGGTATCATGTCTCCCTCCCACCAAGCTTCTTCATGAAGTTGGCTGTCCATCCCAAGCTCTCTTGAAAATGATCAGAATCATTTTGTAAACCTTCATCTGCCAGCACCACTCCTGTTAACCTTTCTTCTCCACACACCAGGTTCATCAGCTGTGGTCCATGAACCATAATAAACCGCACATCTTGGCTCAGTAGATTAGACCAGGAGCGGCAGGAAAACAAAATGACATTTTCTTTGAAAAATTCTATTCTAAACCCATCTGGTGTGGTTCCAAAGGCACAGGCTTTTCTTCACTTATTGATGAATAAAGTTTGAACCTGAACTTCAAAAGCAGCAACTGGCAAATCTCCTCAATATCATAGTCAAAAATACAGTGCAACCCACAATAGAGGGAAGGAGAAGGGGCAATACATGCTTCACCCCACTTGGGATGGTTTCATTAAACACTGGACCTACTCAGAGTGGGGAACAAAAAGGCAACTTTCAAAAAGGAGTATAAGTCACTGAGGGGGGAGCATTCCCTATACTCCTTCCTAAAGAGCACCAGGAGGGGAATATCTGTTTCCTGAACCAGATCTGGGAAGTAGAATCCGACCTCTTCCCTCCCCTCCAAACCAACCCCCCTTCAAAAAAAAAAAATATCCACTGGCTAATAGGCTTAAAAAAACAAACAAAAAAAAAAAAAACCCACAATATCCCCCCACAAAAAAAAAAAAAAACAGAAAAAAAACTAAGAAGTCCCAGATTACTTGCCAGGTTGGCACCAGGGAGCAGCTTCAAAAATTTTGAGCCTAGAATTAGTCTGTTACAGAGTCATCACAAGCATGCCTTGCTTTTTAAACCAAAAAAAAAAAATTAGAAACAGTAAACAAAAATAAAAAACTAGTACTGATCAGTTTTCTGACAATACATAATTACTCAAAATTAACTAGCATTTAAACCGAGTTGGGAAAGAAACTGGGGGCCTTTACTCAGGCCATATCTCACACTAAAGTGTGGGGGTGGGTGCAGGGCATTTGTCATTATTGCAAAAACGAATTTTAATTTCTCTTTAGTTTGATTTAACATTGCTTTTAGTATGATGCCGACACCAGCTTTGCAGAGGGGGCTCTGGAGGGATGTTCATAGCAGCACACACCTGCGGCTCTTCTTCGGTTCCGGTGGCTCCAGGGCAGCCAGTATCGCCTCGTCAAATACATTCTTTAGGCCTTTCTGAAAAGGGGTAGAGAGAGAAAAGGGGCGGTCTGATTCAGTATAATAATTAGACAGAATGAAAGCAAACATCCCCAGAATGGTAAACAAGGTATGAGAACAGGGAACAACCACCCAGGACTTCAATTCCGCCATCTCCTTCCATCAAGTTTGGTTCAAGATATGTATTACAAAGGCTAGGCAGTTCTCCAGCAGTGTAGCCAAGATATTCGTGATAGAGACAGTAGACTTTTGAGGATGCTTTTTGAAAACCAATGTATGGCATGAGAAGCAAACAAGCACATGTGTAACTTGCTCAATTCAATGCAAGTTTGTGATGTATTAGAACTTGGCACATAGAGATATAGTGTAATAACTGCCTTCAAATGAAGCAGCAGGATATGGAGCCAAGTGAGGGTTCTGGGAGTCCAGAATATGAGGCAGGGGCATCCTTGCTACATGAGATGTAAGCACAAATGAAGAACATCAAGTAGACTTCAGTAAGCCCAAGTTAGCAAAGGGTCATTCACTGAGAGCCCCCTTTGTCCCACCCACTAAAGGTAGCTAGGGCAACACCATAAGCGGTGAATGTGTCAGCATAAAATCAGATAGAAGGAAAGCAAGAAAGATGGGTACCTTGTCCACAGGTCAATCTAAAGCCAGTCAGTGCAACAGGAATAAAGCTTCATCAGGCATTCATACAAACAATTGCAATTCTTTTAATTTCAAAATTTTAAGGTAGCTACAATTATGTTTTCCCCCATAATGACAAATCAAAGCATGAAAATAAAGGCAGCAGAGCTTTACATGTCAACATTAACAAACCTTAGGTTCAACTGTTCAAAATGGAGTTAAGGTATTAAAAGTTATTGTAACAAACGCATTTGTAAAGCAGTAGCAGATACATCAACTTGTCCTCCTCCCTCCCCACCCCCAAAGCCTAACAAATAATTCCACTACAGCACAGACAGCCAAAGCACTAGCAACAAAAAGGGTTTGATGCACAAAGCAAAAATGAGGAAGATTCCATCACATTACAGCACCTACTAGCAGGCCACCTCTTCCCATGTAAGTTTGTCATGCAAGTACAATTAATAACAGCTTCACAAGTATAAAATGAAATGTGTGCATGATTCCATCCACCGCTGACTGGTGGGTTCCTTTATTTTCTCCTAGAGGGCATTTTTAATGCTAAACCTGAGCCCCCTTTTATTCCAGTTACCAAAACCATAAAGCTCCAAGCATTGAGCAACCCAAGGAGCAGACAAGAGTTCATCCAGTCCACATCTGCCTCCTGATAACAAAGTGTTTTGTGTTTTACTAAGATAGAGATAGATATAGAATGCAGTTTTAACCAGAAGACTAATACAGAGGTTGCTCTAAGGTGGTAAGTAAAAAGACGCAGAGGCTTTCAAACAGGATCGTTTTATTCCTTTGTGTTGTTTTTTGTTTTTTAAAACGGAGAGTCTACAGTGGTGGGACAGGAAGCAGCAGCAAAGAGGGGAAGGAGAAAACAGTTTAGAATATACAGCACTTCCTTTTGGGTTGAGTTTCCGGAGGCTCGAGGGCAGCTAGGATAGCCTCATCAAACACATTCTTCAGACCTCTCTATAAGACAGAGGGGAGGAAAGAGAACAGCAGCTAGGTTAGAGGATTACAAAGAGACTAGCAGATACAAACAGCACCCAAGGATAAAAAAGGGCTGAATGCACATAAAAAAGTAGGTGAGCACAGGATTTAAAAAGAGATTTGAAAGAAAATATATACTAACACCTGGAAATATACGAGAATTAGAAGGTAGAAGACAGGATCAAGACAAGGTTTTTGGCCCTCTGCTCCCCACCTTTTTATACATGGTGGTAATGGCGTTTCGGAAGGAGTGACTTACTCATTGTTAAATACTTAGGAGCAGGAGAGTTACAAGCAGAATTAAGATTCTATTGAGGGTTAGTACAATGATCTATCTGCTACAGCATCATGCTGTCAACATAGTAAAGGGCAAGAATCCAATTGTAATGGAAACAATGCGGACATGCCAAACCCTAAAGTATTTCAGATAGATACATCTGTTCTTTTTAGCTAATGAATGAAAATTAAGGGGTGGGCAGAAATCCAGGTGTTTGAACACAAGGGCTATGAATAATGAAGTATTTGGAATATCCCTGCAAATTCATTTTGTTAGTTTGGAAGAAACCTCATGATTGTCCAAAAAATTAGTTTAAATCGTTATTAAAATTTCTGACTTATGTGAATTCAGCCTCTGAATAACTGAAGAACACAAAGCAATAGACTGATATGGGCATGCTATATGTTTCAAAATGTTAACAATATACCCATTGTGACTGAAACCAGATTTCTAAATAAGCTATCTTTCCCAATACAAATCCTCAGAAATTTTGAACTAGTTTTAATTGCTTAGCAGAAGCTTAGAGAAGAAAGCTCTGAAATACCATCAGCTTCAGTTATTCAGTAATACTAAAGCATGTCATCATCACCCAAGTTATTAGGAAAACAAAGAAAGATACAAAGAAGGAATTGCACTATAAAAGCAAGCGGGTCCAACGTGCTTGTGATATATGCACAAGTGTATCAAAGCACAAAATATGGAGTAGAGGAACAAAATCATCTCTTGGATGAGAGGAATCAACTTACATTACAGCCAGAAACTCTGAATGTAGCAGTGGACCCTAAAAGCCTAATAATGATTATCTATACTCACTCAGGTCTCATCTACAGAGAATGAATTTAAAGGGAACCCCCAAGTTTCTCATTACCTTTAGCCCACAACCACTTTATCTATCACAAGAGTATCTCAAAAGCCTTGAAGCCCCTGAAAGAGGCAAAAACTCCTCATAGCATGCCAAGAGTTGCCTGCTACACAACCAAACCACTCAGGAACAAAGAGACTGATAGACAAAAAGTCACATGTCATCAAAGCTTTGCATCAGGATTGGATATATCGCTTCCAATTCTCCTTAACTGACATATATGTTAAAGCACATAAAACCTAAGAAAACACTAAAATCCAAGAAGAGCTCACGTATTCTCTATCACTTAGGAATGCGAGCATTTTAACTTATGCTAATATTAACACAGGCTCCTTGAGTACAAAGGTCATGACATTACTCTGTGGAGGGAAGACTTAAGTGTGAAGGCTTTATGGAAACACCGTATAAGAGATCCTTGTTCTTTAGTTAATGGTCGTACTAGATGGCTGAGGTCATTTTGAACACTGAGATGTTAGAATGCTGTAACACCTCGAACAAGCGAGTGCTCAATAAAAATTCAGATGAATTATGTGGAAAAGAACAATGAATATTAAGGAGAAACAAAAGCAACCCAGCTACTAAAAAGAGAAGAAGACAATACACTCCACCAGAAGGATGAAAAAGATGACAACTTAAGGGCTGCTATTAAATAGCAATTAAAGGGCAATTTTTAAAAATAGGTATTAAGAGACTGAACAGCAACAGCATAAAAAATGAATTACAGAACTTTAGGGCTACAAGGGACAGGAGCAGCCATCTAGTTCAACTCACACCCCAAACAAAGAAATCTCCACTACATGACAAGGGGTCATCGAGTCTTTCTTAAATTCTCCCAAATCAAGAAGGACCCACTACCAGAGACAGCTCACTATCCTTCTGGACTGCAAGACTTTCGTGCTCCTGGTTCTTGGCCCCTAGAGTAAAGCAGCCCAAGTCTAGTCACCTTTCTACACAACAGTCCTTCAGATATTGGTTTTAAATCGTTGCCATGTCCATCCATGCCCCCTCCCAACAAAAATCTCTTCAAAGTCTTCTCGTGCCAAGTTCCTGACATGTCGTCAAGGCCTTTTGGCATCCTGGGTGCTCTGCTTTTGATAGTCTCTAGTTCAAACTCCTTCCTAACTTGCAGATCTAAGAACTAAAGCAGTATTCCAAGTCTGGTCTGGCCAGGGCAAAGTAGCCAAGACTGTCATCTCTTTGCTCCAGGAAAATCAGTATCTCTAAACAACCCCAAAATCACATTAACTCTCTCTTTTTTTTTTTTTTTTTGTTTTGGAGGGGGAAAAAGTGGCAAGCAGCATCATACCACTGACTTACACTGATCTTGCAGTCTGCTAAACATTCAGATCCTTTTCAAACCACATTTTTTTTAACGCAAGCATAAAGCTTTATGTTTCTTACTATTAGATTTTATCTTAACTCATTTCAGTCAAAGGCCTAAATATGAGCAATTTTTCTATAAAATATATCATTTTAGCATTTTCCCATAAAATGCCCAAGGTAGCCCAAAGTTAATAAAACTATCAAATCATGGAATAAACAAAAATAAAAAATACACTACATGCCAACCACATAAAGGAATTATATAGCAGCTACACTGTAACAAAGCAACACTAAAAAAATCATTTTTGAAATAACTGAGAAAAACGACCTTAAAGTATATCTACAAGTACACAATAACCACTATACTCCAAAATAATCAGAGCATCTAGATCCACAGATAAAGGAAAACCATTTAGGCAACAGAAACACATAATCTTCAACACCCCACCCACAAAGGGTTTAGCATCAAACCCAAGGTCTCAGTGAGACATCTATACTAATTGCTTTTCTCAAATCCCAAAAAGATTGCCAGAAAAAAAATCTAGACTAAAATAACAGAGAGGTAACACTTCAGTTAAAATTCCTTACTATGACACCAGCAATGAATGCCCCAGAGCCCAGACACATACACACCCCAGCACTTCCACAACCAGCATCCACTAAGCAAGAAGAATCAGCATAAAAACCAGGGCAATGGAAAGAAAGGGGGTCACAATGGACCTGAAACGTTTAACTTTAGGAAACTTGGAAACGGGGGGAGAGTAAACAAAAATATTAAGACAATCTAGACCTAGCTATGGAAGCAATATCTAAAATCTTAAGAAAAGAAAGTTCTCTACTCCATAAAACGTCAAAACAATTTTCTCCACATGTTAACACAGTAAAAATGGATTATGAAAAAATGCTAGGCCCAGAAGAACAAACTGAAAAACTTCAATCTTACTTTGCTCTGTACTTTGTCAGTCAAAATAACTGAACCATTTTCCCTTTTCTAAAAGGTAGACATCCATGTCTATAGGCATTGAATATCATGAGCACCACATGAGAAAAAAAGGTTAACTCTCCCATAAATAACAAGATAAGGAATACACTTAAAAGCTATTATTTCACCCCAGAAAGGCTTTCATATAACTGTCACTTACTATTCTGATGAGTCTTCTCATGTTCTTCCTGGGAAGCTATTCTGGACACAGATGAGCAACTAATAGTAGCAATAGCCCTGATCAGCTAAAAGTACGACCTAAAAGTACACTGTCATCAACTGCAGTACAGTGTGTAGACTCCAAGTAAGGCCTCACCTGTGTGAGCGCAGAACACTCCACGTATTTGACGGCCTTCAGGTCTCGGGCCAGCTTTTCAGCAGTCTCTGGAGTGATGGGCTTCTGTTTGTTCTTGGCAAGTTTCTCAATAGTAGAAGGGTCATCTCTGAGATCAATTTGGGTCCCAACAAGCAAGAAAGGAGTCTTTGGACAGTGGTGAGTAATCTCTGGTACCCACTAAAGGCATGAAACACACAAATACTAGTTAATTTTGAGGCTTCCAAACAAAGTAAGGAAACCTAGAGAAGGATGTAGAGATGTTTTGACCAACACACCTTTTCTTTCACATTTTCAAATGAGGATGGGGATACCACTGAAAAACAGACAAGAAACACATCTGTCTGTGGATAACTGAGGGGTCGTAATCTGTCATAATCTTCCTGTCCTAGAAGGAAAAAGGAAAAATTATCATGCACCGAACTAGACCATTTCATAGCATGAAAATGATATACATGTACGGGTATACATACAAACCAGCTTTCACCACAGCACCTATAAACTTAACAGGAACATTGTGGCTATATTAAAAGCATTTTGCCTCATAGTAAATTAAAGGCATTATCATGTGGAATTTCTACAGCTGACTTAAAACCAATTCATTTCCCTCCTAGCTATATTCTTTATAACTATTCAATCGTGTCCCTAGAAACCTCATCTTGCAAGACAGCAACTTTGGTATTAATATTTCATCGGCACCTTCTGATTGAAGTGTGGGGTGATCAGTTCCTCCAGAAAACCTCCATTTAAGAAGGGCCCTCCTTAACTTCCTCCCCCCCCTTCAGCTTTCTTTGCATGTTGTCTTCCCTCATTAAATTCTAAGTTTGAGAGTAGGAACTCTCTTTTTTTCTATTTATATTTCCAGTGTTTAGCAGTCACTGGTACATAATAGGTTTTTAGTAAACATTTACTGACTGGCTAGTAAAAATAAGAATACAGGCAACTATTTTAAACTATTACATACTTCCAGAACTAACACTTGAAAATGACTCAAGCCTGGGAAACCAAACTAGCTACAAGTAGTTGAAGGGCAAATCAAAACTTTTAATAAAAACCACACTGATAAATTTCCACATTAGTACTTAATAGTCAAGTAGTCAATGGGGGAAGCTAGGTGGCACAGTGACTAGAGCACTGGTCCTAGAGTCAGGAGGACCTGATTTCAAATCCAGCCTCAGACTTAACACTTACTAGCTGTGTGACCTTGGGCAAGTCACTTAACCCCAATTGCCCTGCCTTCCCCCCTCCAAAAAAAAAAAAAAGAGTAGTCAATGACTAGTGTTAGAAACATCAACACCAAGATATCAGCAAGAATTATCTAGAATGAAAATTTTCTTTCATCCTTGCCTGAGGACAGCTATCAAGACTTAAACAGACAAATGGAAGCAGCCTCCGGGCAACACCAAGTCATGTCTATGCAAAATGAAAGAAGTCGCTGCCATCACAAATCTGAGAACCAGAACCACCATGGGGTGACATTTTATAGCGCTTTTACATAAAATGAAGATCTTCCAACGATTCTGCCAGGTGGATATTATTCTCATTTTTACAGGCAAAAAAAAACAGATTCAGAGAAATTTAGGTTACTTGCCCAAAGTCAGAGCTGGCTAGCAGAGCTTGTACCCAAACCCAAACCTATCACTTTCATCAGAATGGAAAGCTGCCTCATTCTACTTGTGCAGCCATTCAGCTCCACAATTAGGAATTAAGGCTGTGTTTCAAGGACTCTCTAGTATAAAGAATTATGAAGTTTTGAACTTTGTTACATCCTTCTCCAAGAAATCAAAGAACCAGACTTTTAAGGGGCGGCTAGGTGGCGCAGTGAGTAAGAACACCAGCCTCAGAGTTGGGATGACCTGGGATCAAATCCGGCCTCAGAAAATGAGCACACACACACACAAATAATGACTGGCCGTGTGACTTTGAGCAAGTTACTTAACCCCAATTGCTTAAAAAAAAGAACCAGACTTGTAAGCATATTATAACCAAATCTGAATTCTTCATTAAAAATTTACTTTTGCAGTTAAGTTCCTTAGGGTTTACAAAGCAATCTCTCCACAACTACCCCATGATGAAAGCAATAAAAATATATATAGACAAGGAAACTGGATGAGAGTTTAAATACTGACTTATACCTGCTAGCAAATCAAAGAGCTAGGATTCAAATATAATTCTCCTGACAAAATTGAGCATTCTTTCTAGTATAAACTGATCAGTCTCCTTCTGGGAAAAACGAGGCTGGTACAGCATGGGAACAGGATGGGATACAAGTGTTAAGAGAAAAAAATATTCCTATGAATTTGTAGTCAATATTGATATCTATTCTATTTGAACCTATTATTTTACTGGTAAATGGAATTACAAGGAGCAAAGCCCCTATGTACTAGTGCAAAGACCAGTGTATACTCTGCAAATTAATCTTAGAGTTTTAAGGGAAAATTAGAGGCTAAGTAACCAGCCCTGGCTCACACAGTATGTGTCAACGATAGGACCAGACTTGTACCCAATTTTTCCTGACTCTAAGGATAGCTATACCATACTGTCTCTACATTTTAAACATCTAAAAAGTCTTGATTTTTGCCTGATATCCAGCAATCTATTTATGAAAATTAACCTAAATATGAAATGGAAGACAACATTGCAGGCTCCTCTGGATTCAAAAAAGAGAGTGACAGCAATGTGCAAAGAAAGGAGAGCTAGATTCAGTAGTCAAAGAATCCGATTTTAAATCCCAGCTCTGACACTGTGTGACTTTGGTCAAATTACTTACTTCTCTAGCCCTCTGTTGCAGAGTTTGTTTACTTATCTGGAAAATTGAGATAACAGCTATAATTACTCACAAGTCTGTGAGACTAAAATGAAATCATGTATGTAAAGAACTATGTGACCCTAAAAGCAATGTGTATGTTTATACATACATATATGTTAAACTAAAGAAAAAAAAGGGACCATTAGCTTACAAGTCTACTCATCTATAAATCTTTTATATAAGATAATCCCCCCAAAAATATGTTAATTAAATAGATTCCTTAGAAGCAAAATGGGTAGAAGGGGAGGTTAAGTTTTAACATTCAGGTTGCACAAATTTGGGTTTAGTGCTTTTTTAGGATAATGAATAGGAAGAATAAAGGATGTGCCTTCTGTTGTTCATTGCTATTCAGCCGTTTCAGTCATGTCCAACTCTCCATGACCCCATTTGGGGTTTTCTTGGCACAGACACTGAAATGGTTTGCCATTTACTTCTCCAGCTCATTTTACAGATGAGGAAAAAGAGACAAACAGGGTGGAGGAACTTGGCCAGGGTCACTCAGCTAGTATGTGTCTGAGGACACATTTGAACTCAGGTCTTCCTGACTCTAGGCTCAGTGCTCCATCCACTGTGCTACCTAGCTGTCCCAAAGGATGTTACTACTGAAATTCTACTTTTGTTAGGTGACCTGACCATCTTCCTTCTCCTCTGAAACCTCTGGCACACTCAGGAAAAACAACTATTTCAATATTTAAAGGATAGATGTCCTGGTATGGGCACACCTTTTACTGATACAGATCCTACCTCTTGAAGAACATAAACAAAAGTTCTCAATAATAATTTCAAGCTATTACCACGTGACAAAATGCTCCAAAACAGTAAGAGAAATGTCTATCAAAACAACCCTGAGATTTTACCTCACACCCACCCTCCAAATTGGAAAAGTTGACAAAAGATGGGAAGGGTTGATGTTGGAGGGATTGTAGAAAGACAGGCATACTAGAGCTGTTGGAGCTGGAAACCAATATAATGTTTTGCAAAAGCAACTGGGAATTATGCAAATCAACTGACTAAAGTATCTATACCCTTTGCCCCAGAGATTCTACTACTAGGTATATATCCAAAGGAAGCCACTCCCACACTGATAGAAATAAAGTCTGCAAATACCGAAAAATATTTGTTGTGGTACTTTTTGTGATACCCAACAAATGGAATCAAAGTAGATGTGCATTGATTGAGAAGTGTCTAAACACTGTGGTATATGTTGAATATTACTGGACTATAAGAAAAATAAATGTGACTGAATACAAACAAGCATAGAAAGAGCTACACAAACTAATGTAGAGGAAAGCAAGCACTACACTACAATGTAAATGGAAAAGAGGGATAAAAAAATTCAAAAGGGAGCGCTACAAAATCATAAAGAACAGATATGAGAGGATAACCCATACCATTCTCCAGCAGAGGTAGAAGGTTCACAGATAACAGTACACACTGCATGCATTTTCAATGTATCGATCAGTTATGCTTATTTCTTTTTCCCCTCTTTTTCATTTAAAAAAAAAAACTTTTTCTTATATGGGTTGGCTCTCTGGTAGGAACAGGGGAAATGGGAATATGAGGGAAATTATGGTGATGTATACAGATGATATAAAAAAAAAATTTTTTTAAAGATGCTATGGCTAATCTTCTTGCAATGAGCCTCTCTTCAGAAAGCAGGAATGCACCAGTCTGCTGCTAGTCTCATACTCAAAGCCCTTCCGGCTAGATAAGACTTTCTAAGGACTTGAGATGGCAAACCCAGATACACAATATAATCTTCAATTCATTGTAATTGTGTGGCCCCTTCAAACTGTACAGATCACAATCCATCCATGCTCGTCCATCTTGTACAATTCTTCATCATGTTTTCTATAAGCTCACTGCATGGGGAATAGGGAAGGATGGTGACGGGCTCATGGACAGGGGAAGAGCAAACTTGGCTTTCCTGGGACTTCTCAATGAGGCCAGAAGGGATGAGCTAGCCAACTCTTAAACTTTCAATTATGCTTCTGTTAACATCTCTCACTCTTCTGTACCATCCTTCTAAATTTTATATATGTCGCAGCCTGCTCTCCCTACCATCCACTACTCCAATGACCTCTACATGATTTTCTTTTACCTTATCAAAGACTGTAATGGTTACGACTGGCAGCCATAAAACACCAGTGGAATGTTGGTATTAATACAATGAGTATTCAATTCTGAGTGAGCTTTGGGAGTATTAAGGGAGCTACGAAATTTCTTGAAGGCAATGCAGATCTGGCCTCCTCCTGCTGTTTGGGTCCAACTTGTTTACACACACACACACATACACACACGTATGTATGTATATGTGTGTATGCGGGTGGATGTGTGTTATATACATATATGTATGAGAAAGGTACATGTGTGTTGTATATACACATATATTCTATATACACACAATTTGGAAAATACCTTCAATAAAGTGTTTAAAAATGGCACCTTGCAAACAAATTTTTAGCAAATCAAGATGGCCAAAGGCAACAGAAAGCCAAATTCTATTTATTTCTGTCAGTTTCCTGCCCTGTCTCTGATAATATTGAGTGGTATTCCCCTAATAAACCAAGGTGTTATTATGATGGTCCAATGCCACATTCAAACAACCCCAAGCCCTGAAAGACTAAGTGCTGGTTTTTTCTTGCCCAAGTTAGAACTAAGAGTAGCCTAAGTTTAGACAAGTTCAGAGGGTTTAGTCACCTAAGTGGGACTGTGAATTTGAAAGGGAATAAACCCAATCTCAGAATAAAATCTGAGGGCTTATTATACTGTAGGTGTATGTGCAAATACATGTGTGTGTATGTGTGTAAAAATCATAATTTAAGTTTGTGAATGTATACATATTAAACAATCATAATTTAAGGAAATGCTACATTTTAGCTTAAATTTATTAAAAATTTAAAATGTTAATTATTTTTTCCATCCAAATTCATGAGCCTTTAATTTATCCAGAACCCCTAAGAGGTCCATGGACACCAGTTCAAGAAGCCCTAACATGTGACCTTGTCACTTAACCCCAATTGTAACAAAAAAAAAAAAAAAGCCCTAACAATAGGGGGATCATTGACACAGATGAGATCATAGTTATTTTAAGTAATGAAGTAAGCCAACCAGTTCAAGGGTAATCAATAGGGCAGCAAATCAGGTTCCATTGATATTCTTAGTGGTCTTTTCCAGTCTCCGTCTCTCCTAGATTTCATTGTGCAAAGATTTCACCTACTATTCTCCCATCTGTACTCACTCCATTGTATAAACACTCTTTTATTTCCCTAGATCAACATCCCCATTTACATTACAGGATTGTGTGAAGAAATTGCTTATAAGCAAGCAAAGCACTACAGAAAAATTAGTGGTTATTCTCATGTTCTATGATTTTGACTAACAGAACTAAAGTATACTAATCTGATCCAAAGCATTCCACAAAACAAATATGAAACACCAGTAATTTGTACATCTACAGAATAAAACACACCAAACATGTTCTCACCTGCAGTATCAAACAGTCCAAGAGTATATGGCTCTCCACCAATCATAACCGTAACTGCATAGTTGTCAAATACCTTAGAAAAACACAGAAATAGTTAGAAGGGGAGCCCATAGATCCCAAAAAAGTGCTTCTTTTCTGATTCTTACCCACATTCGTTGCCTATCAATTTTCTTCTTCAGCCATTACTCCCAACTAAAATTCTGCTTTCTTCAAATTTTAGGAAATAAATGAGCAGCATAGATTTTAAAGTACTTATTTTCAAAATAGCAGCAAGCAGCAGATGAAGCAAATAAAAAAAAAAAAATGGAGAATACTCCAGACTCCTAGTCAGGGTAGAAACCTCCAGATCTCTAACACAGAAAATTCAGTCTTGGTTATACTTGCCTGTTTTATTTAAATATCCATTCAGTTTCTAAAATATTATTTATTACATTTCTTTTCAATTAAAAAATAAATTACTATTATGGTGGTAATCTTTCAGCATTTCTGGGCATAACTGACCCCCAAAATGGTCCACTTGTTTAAATATAAAAATTGTAACAAACTCAATAAACAGAAATTTTAAACACACTTTGAGAAATCAAACCTCTAAGTCTATAGGAGAAAAAAGATAATTTGGCAGGGAGTTAGCAAGTAGAAATAAATGCTTCAGAATCCAATAGGATAAAGGTAAATCCTGTCATCATTACTGCTGTTATATATTCTCACTCCTGGACCTTTTCTGTGTGCTTTATGTGTTGGGATTCATAAATTAAAATGAGTTTTACTTAAATGGCTGAGATTTTATGAAAAAAAAAAGACAGGAGAACTGATACTAGAGAGATAACAAGGACAAAACTGTAAAAAACTGTAACTTAAAACAATGAAGTCTTAATTTAAATGACATGCCTAGTACATGAAAAGAGACCAAAGAAAAGTGTTTGCTTACAGGATCATCAATTTTACATAATTTATTCAACATAATGGTATCTTGAAAGGAACACTGAATTTCAAGTCCAGGTAGAAAGGTCTATCTCAATAAAGAGAGATATAATAACAAACAGGCTGTATGACCCTGGACAAGTAGACTATGGATTATCTATAGAATCCTGTATAAGTCTTACTTGTACATAATTATCTGCATGTGGTTTCCACCAAAAGAAGGCAAACTTCTTGGAGGCAGGGGTTGTCCTTCTGACTTGTATTTGTATCCTCAGAGCTTAGCACAACTTCTGGCATTTACTAAAGTGTTTGCTGACTGAATTAGACTGTGAGCTCCTTCCAAACAGAAGGGACTGGTTCATCTTGCTTTGTAACCAGTATAGTGCCCTGGCACAGAGTGCCTTGATACTCTTCTTTTGCCAATGAATGGAAACTCCCTGCCAGGGCCCCTGTGAATAACACTACTAAATTTCCCTTTTTTTTCCTAACAGTCATTGCCTGATAACAAACAACCCCATCTTCAACCTGCTTTGAACATAATGATGTTATCTAACAAGTGAAGCCCCACATACTAGGTTCCACCAGTATCAAACAACGTGAGGGTGGGCAATCATGTGTCCCTATACAATCAATTCACATCATTAGTTATTCATTAAGAGACCTAGGGTACAAGTTGAGGATACAAAGTCAAAAACAAAAAACAGAGCATAAAATAGTTATATTGTAAACAATTATTACTATTCTCTCATTTATGAAACCATAGCAGTTGGGGGGAATGTTCTGGAATTCAGCATTGGCTATGACAAGAAAGGGAAGTGACGGGCAAGTTTCTAGAGGAACTGACTTACAAATTCCTGGAAGGAAGGACTTGCCCTCCAGTTTGTTAACCTTTTGCTTAATATCTATATTAATGCCTCACCCTTCCACCCTATTTTCATCTTTCTGGGAATTCTTATTATAAAAACCATTCTTCATATTACCACTTTTTGTTTCACACTGAATCAACTCCCCAAGATCATTTGCATTTAGATAAACTAAATTAGAGTGTGATTTCTCCTGGGATAGTAGTTTCTCACTATCAATTAGCCTGCTCAAACCTCAAGGTGTTACCTAGTATCCTACCCAAACCACCAAAAAGATACCCATCCTAGTAGTCTGGCTTCTCAAATACCAGTGTCTCCCTTCCTCCAAAACCCATGTAACCACCCCTTTAAAACGTGGTTCCCTTTTGGTCACATGTGTGTACACACACACGACCCTTGGGAGGCAGAAGTTGTGGAGACCCCCATTGGAAATGGATCTCTTTATAACCCCAAAAGAAGGCAGCTCGAAGCTTACTTACTAAGTTTCAAAGAGAGAGCAAAGTCAAGCTCCACCAAAAGAGCTTGCAATAGCGTCCCTTCCAATCATTTGCTGACATCATAAATGTCACACAAAATAAGCCACCTTTCCCTAAATATGACACACCAACCATTAAAATATTGTCTTTCAGGGGCGGCTAGGTGGCGCAGTGAGTAGAGCGCCGGCCCTGGAGTCAGAAGGACTTGGGTTCCGATCCGGCCTCCGACACTTAATCCACACAAACAAAAACCTAGCCGTGTAACCTTGGGCAAGTTACTTAACCCCAATTGCTAGCTAGCAAAATAACATAAAACATAACATAACATAACATAACATAACATAACATAACATAACATAACATAACATAACATAACATAACATAACATAACATAACATAACATAACATAACATATTGTCTTTCAGAAAATGTCTCCTGAGACCCCCTAACATGTCCATCTCCCTCACCTACTATTCCAAATTTTAAAGTATTAAAAAAAATTATCCTTGACATGTCAAATAGTGTATGAAAGCAACTGCTCAAAAAAATTCAAATATCCACAGAAATGAAAGTTTTATAAGATAAATTTAGTTAACATTTCATTGATAAATGAAGACATTAACACTTACCGTTGGTACATATTCAGATGGAAATTTGTTTGTCGTATATGAAATCAGAAGACATGTCTTACCAACGGCACCATCACCCACAACAACACACTTAATAGTCTGCATTGCTGAAGCCTTTTTGTATCCACTTTCAGTATTTCAAATCAAGCAATCTGTTGAAAGAATAAAGAAAAAGTATATGACTAAGCGTTTGTGTTAATATATTGATCAACAACAGGCTAGCCTATATTATTCTTGGGGAAGGCAAGGCAACTGGGGTTAAGTGACTTGCCAAAGGTCACACAGCTAGTAAGTGTATTAAGTGTCTGAAGCTACATTTCAACTCAGGTCTTCCTGACTCTAGGGACCTTATTCACCCCACCACCTAGCTGCCCCAATTCTTTTAAAGTCATTTACCCCATATCCCTGTGAATTAAATAGGAGATTGCACCACTACTACTGGTCAGGATAAAGATTTGCTCCAAATACAGCAATCAGAACCATCCTCTCTCCCCATATAAAGTAGCTGGAAGAGCCTTCAGGGAATCATTTCCCTCTCAGGCTACAAAGCAAAACCTATGTAAACTTCTCCCTTAGACACTCAATGCCTCCTGTATGCTGTTGTTCTTGTCGGCACTATACTAAAATTACCTATCCATTTTACCATACAGTTCCTAGTAAAGATATTTAAAACAAGTCTTCCCTAGTGTTGACAATGTTGAAAACAAAGCTAGGTTAATCCCTAAAGGATTCTCTATTGCCCAAGCCCCAATGTCCACCCTTACCTCCTGCGTCCCACAGCGCATTCCCAGAACTCCATCCCTCTACTTATGTTTCAATGACCGATGCCATTTCATTTTGACTGGCCTTTTAACAATCAATCCTTGCCCTTCACACGCTATAACTCATTTCCCCAAGATACTCAAAAGAACAATAAAATTCAGGAAGTTTACAAAAACTCACTCTATCATAATCTCTTCCAAAATCTGTAAAAATCTACTTTTTGTAACAAAAATCATTGCGTGTTAAAACTGGCATTTTATAGGAGGAAATGGAGGTTCCAAGAGTCTATGAATTAACTTGTCCCAGTGCCCTGGATTCCTGCTTCCAGGATGGTACCCATGGAACCCAGGATAATTTGAACATCAGAACAACACTCAACCATGCATCAGGAGACTTAGATTTGGGTTCTAGAAACCTACCACTCACAATTCACTTAGCTTCCTCTCTACTCAAAAATGGAAAAAAGGACATTCCTCTGTCAACATCACAGGGCTGAAGTTCAAATGAGGTAATGTACATGAAAGCAGAAGGCAATATAAAATTCTTATGGGATCACGTTAAAGGAAAAAACACACTAAATACATTGTCTGGTTAACTCTATACAAACTGGCCTATGCTACATCCAACAACCCACCATCGTGCCCTGTTCTCTCAAGTATCCAATTTATTTCCCATGGCTAAAGTGTCCACTATTCTACCCTTCAACTCAAATGCCAAATGCTCCAGAAAAGTCTTCTATGATGCCCACTATCCAAACTCCTCTTTTTTTTTTTTAAAACCAGATGAATCACTATGGCCCCAGAAGATTAGTGACTTGCTACTGATAAGTCTGAATTCAAACCCAAGAAGGCTGACTCTAATTCCAATAGCTTTATCCCCACTATATACAATGCTGAATAAATGTTATATGCAATAAAACTTAATTCTTGGAGCCAGGATTTTCCCCCCAACTTTTTTATCCCCAGGTAACAGTACTTCACACTACAAATTCTACATAAGTGCTGAATATCAAACAAAAATAGAATAAAAGACTTTCTGAAATAGTTTATAATAAATTGGATTTCATATAATCCACTAAAGGGTTAGTATATAAATTTTTTAACTTGTTGAGGGGAAGTGAGGTGGGGTATGAGAGGAGGAGGAAGGAGAAAAGGGAAAAGACACACTCAGACCCATGCTACTATCAGCTACTTAGGGAGGGAAAGGGTATTGTCTTGGCTTAGTGAGGAAGAACTAGACATTGAGTGAGATGATCTTCAGGCTAACATTTACCATAAAGGAGAGACTGATGACCTATGTAGGAAAGGGCTTTGCTAACCTGGAACCAAATTAGATGATGTTATACCACCACACTACAGGGTTATTAACATGACCCACAGAGCAACCTCATCAGGAATTTATTTAATTTCCTACCTCTGATGTCACAAGCAAGGAGCTCCAAAGAAGAAGCAGAGTAAGTTTACTGCAAGGAAGAAAGTCCCTGAAAATTAGAAACGTCTGAATGCCCAATTGTGTTTTGGGTTCTCTAATCAAAGAATAAAAAACAAGCCCCAAAAGTAACTCATTAAAGTTTTAACGTTACAACACTAGATGAGGCCCAAAAACTCCACCAGAAGTCTGGTTGTCTATGGAACTGTTTGGTAGAGAATGGGTGAACTCATCTTCCTAACTAATTCAAACTGGCACTATCAATTAGCCCTGGAAGAGAAGTGAGAAGAAGTCAATCTACCATTACCTGCTCTCTAGTCTTTGTGTTGCTTGCTTATTTTAAAATTTCCAAGAATTTAAAATTTTAGGTTCTTTTGTCTGTTCTTTCCATTACCCTATTAATCTTATATCAATTGCTTGTTGATGATATAATATATGCTAATTGTCTCACATGCTACAAAGTCTCTAATCAAAGATCAGGAAGCATAAGATTTAAGACCTTAGAGACCATCAAGTCCAACACTCTTCAATTTTACAGATGTGAAAACTGAGGCAAAAAAACTTCATAAAAAAGCAACAGAATCATGGAATGAATAATATCATCTGAAAAAATCCAGTGTTCTTTCAGTATTTGGCCATCCCCCTCCCTCCACATCCCAAACTGTTAACATTTCGCCCTCAGTAGCAGCCTACCAGTGACTGATCAAAGGTCAGTCATAATCCCTCTAAGCTCTCAACATTCTTCCAAAGTAATCTCATACCAAGGATTTATTTATCTAAGCAACAGCCTCCCAAATTCAAGTCTCCCACCCTCCCTCCCAAATTCCATTTATCTAGACTCAAATCTCCAGTCTACCCCTTCACTCTCTATCATCCCCCAAATCCTATTGGTTGCTGCCAGTTACTACAGATTCTAGCTCCACAGCATCTTTCCCATCCACCCCCTCTTTCAATTCATACTGTTCATGCCTTTACCTCACAACAGGCAGCTTTATCTCCAGTTATGCCTTGTCAATCCTTCCAATTTCAAACACCTATGATCTCGTCGGACTACATCTATGACTTCCTAAATCCTCTTCAAGAGAGGATGGACAAAAAAAACCTTCATCTCTGGTGATGAACCTCCCCAGACTTAGCTAGTTCAGTATGATTTGCCAGAATTTACCCTCTGATAGAAAAACATTCAAGAACACAAGGTCACCTCTCCACACTATAATGCAGAACCAGTAAGAATTTGATATAGAAATATTTTCCCACAGCTGTCAAAATAATCTTGTCTGACCATGGCACTTCCCTGCTCAAAAACACTGACCCTTCCTACTGTTTATAGTTAAAAAAAAACTTACAAACTCCTAAACTTGTCATTTAAGGCCCTCTTGTGTCAAATTCTAACCTTTCCATCCTGATGTCATGTTACCCACTTCATTTCAAAGATGGATTCCCTCAATTCCACTTCTCAGGTTCCAACTCTATCCATCATCCCTAATACCCTAGCAAAGCATTCTCTTCCACCTCAAAAATTCGAAGACAATATTGGTATTAACTTTATCAAAATCCAAGTGCATCATTCAAAGGATGCAAATTGACATATACAATTGTATGCATTATCAGTCACAATCATGATAATGGGATGTGGTGAATCAAAATTTAAAAAACTATGAGCTCCTGGGAAGTTCTGGAATTCTGTTGTGAGTCTATATTACTGCAAGCCTTATTTCCAATCTTCAGAAAATGGCAATGAAATAGTTGTCATCTATCCTGTGAGTGCTGAGTATCAGCAGGTAAAAGAAGAAATGTAATACACACCTTCTTCCTCATCTTTTGCTTTCTCCAAATTCCTGGTTCTTTTCAGGTTATTTTGATTAGCTAGATATTTCTAGTTAGAGAATTTCTCCTTTTATTTCCTAGAACAAATATTTTTCAAAAAATAGAGGCAAGGGGCAGGTAGGTGGCGCAGTGAAAAGAGCATGAGCCTTGGAGTCAGGAGGACCTGAGTTCAAATCCAGCTTCAGACACTTAGCACAAAAATAAGCCGTGTGACCTTGGGTAAGTCACGTAACCCCAAATGCCTTCCCCCAAAAAAAAAGAGGGGGAAAAAAGGGCAAAAAACAAAAGTTCTTTGATAGATTAGTGAGGACTGTTTTAAAAAAAATTCTAAACATACCAGTTCCACTACTTAACATCATCTGGGAAAAGACCCTTCAAATGGTATCTAGTGACAGAAGCCTTAAATAGACTCCAAGGAGAAAAAAAACTATTTGTTAAAGATCTAATTTGATTTTATGATGGCAGAAGGAAAACAGTTTAAAAACTGAAAGTGTAAGAAATACTGGAAGGGTACCTGAATATGATAGACACTATTCTTCGGACTATCAGAATCCTGAGTCTAAAAACAATATTGTATTCAACTTGGATCTAGGCCTGAAAAGCTAAAGCCATAACATCATGTTTTACATAAAAAGACTACTTCCCTCATGGGGTAGCACAGCAAAGTCATCCATAGCTAGCTGCTGCTGGGGGGAAGGAACCATATTCCAAACTTCATCTGTTAAGACATTTTAAAGTAAATATCTAATAACTGACTTAAATATATTAATCCTCCTTTTTTGGTAATACCTGGTTATCGATTTCTTGAAAGTCTCCATTTGTAAAAAGCAAATATGCTGGCAAACTAGCCCACACAGCAGAAGCAACAGCCAGGATAAACACAAGAAGCCTTATTACTCAACCTATGTCAGGACAATTACTCCACTTTTTGAACTCTTTTTAAAAAAGTTTCCAGAGGTTCTTAAATTGAGGTCTAAAAATCTAGCTTTTTGTTTCTATTTTGGTAACTTTATTTCAATATAAATGGCTTGCTTTGCAATACCATGCATTTATGCAACTAAAAACATTCATCTGAGAAGGCGTCCATAGGCTACAGGAGACAGTGCCAGGCTCATGAGACCCGCACACAAAAAAGATCAACAACCCCTGGCCTAGAGGATGCCTAAGCTCCTTTCTAGACCTAAATCCCTACCAGAGTCAAGAGAGATGACAAGGATAGCATCCTTTCAAAAAAAAAAAAATTGGGGCTATAAGGGACCCCATTCCTCATTTTAGAAATGTAGAAAAACTTAAAGCTTTCACAAACAGGTGATAACATTATTACGGTAACAGAAGTCATAAAATGGCAGGACTGGAATGCAAACCTGGTATTTTCCATTGCATCACAACTGCCTCATTGGGAAAAATTAATAAAACAACAACAGCAGCTAAGGTAGCATTTATATTGTTCTTTAAGGTTGGAAAAGGACTTGAGAAACATTGCATTCATTTACTCCTCACAACAACTCTGGCAGGTAGGTGCTACTGTTATTCCCATTTTACAGATGAAGAAACTGAAGCACACAGAGGTTAAGTGACTTGCTCAAGGTCACACAGCTAAGAAGCAAAGTCTAAACTGGATTAGTTTATGAGGTAACATATCCAGGTACTTTTATGAACTTAATAGAAAAACTCATTGATTGTAGAAAGAACTAGTCTATAAATTTACAGACAGCAGAGTAGGTATAAATGTAACCTAAGAGTAACAGTCAATGTATGAGTTGTATATACTTCAAAGAAGGAAAAAAGAAAGGAGGAAGGGAGATTCAACAATTAGGAAGCAAGCTTTACTTCTTATAACTCCCCCAACTTTTCTGCTGAAACTCAGTGGTAAAAGAATCCCAGAATGAAATAAGGGGATAACAACTGTTTTTGCTCCCCCAAATCTCCAGCAATTTGTTACACTCTCTGGACCTCTGGAAGACTGTAAAATTGGAGGCTAGATGATTGGTCAAAAACTACCTACCCTTGGAAAAGAGAAATGATCCCTCCTCTTCAAACAGTAGTGGCAGCTTCTTCTAATAATAGGAAATAAACAATGATAAACCTCAAAGTTTAGAGAATATAAAATAACACAACTTTTTGACAGGTGAAGCATACATTTGTAAGAACTAAAGTAGTAAAGCATAGGAAATCAAGGTCACAGTGCAAGTTCAACTGCCTGATTTCACTTCAATTAAACTGTATTCAGTACAGTGATCCCAATGACAAGATCTGCTCATTTCACTCGTGTAGAGAACTCCACTTGGCAGGGACACTGAAAGGCCAAGTTATTTGCCCAGAATTGCAGTGACTATCAAAGGTGGGACTTGAAACACGTTGCCTCTAGATTTGCAGTCACAGGGAAATGAAAAGGTAAGATTTTTTTTTTCAACCAAGGACAACGACCTCATTAGAACACAAACTACGTCAGAATTCTAAGCTGCTACAGAAGACAAAGTAATATAACCACTAAAATCAAAGTGTATTTGTTAAGTGCCTATGTCCAAAGCAGTGGGAACACAAAAACAAAACTGAAAGGTCCTGCCCTTAAGGAGTTTATATTAAGAAGACAATGTTCGAGGCAGCTAGGTGTCGCAGTGAACTGGCCCTGGAAACAGGAGGACCTGAGTTCAAATGCAGCCTCAGACACTTGACACTTACTAGCTGTGTGACCTTGGGCAAGTCACATAACCCCAATTCTCCTGCCTTCCCCTTGCCAAAAAAAAAAAAAAGACAACAATGTGAACATTAAAATAAATGCAAAGTAACTTGTAGGGAAGGAAGTATTCTAAGAAATAAAGGAAAGGCGGTAGTACATATGGGGGGCGGGGGGAAGGAGGAGAAGGGGAGGGGAGGGGAGGGGGAGACCTGTATCACAAGATTCAAGCCTGTCCATTAGGAAGATGAATTTGGTGTGAACAAATGAGGCAAAGAAAGTAATTCGGAGGCTATGAAATTGCAATAGTACAGACATTCTTTGCAGAAAGCTACTCCCTAAAAACCTGTTAAAGGATTGACTAGACATGTGGAGTTGACCGAGAGAGTAAGGCCTCAAGGATGACTCCACAGTGACTAATGAGTGGCTTTCTACCGAAACAAGAAATCTGTAGAAATGTATTTTCTAAAGAACGTGCTCTAAAATTCTGGTCAAGTTGAATCTGAGATGCATCCAGTTCACAATGTCAATAAAGCGGTTGGTGATGAGCTCAGGAGAGATTGGATATAGAGATCTGAAATTTCTATGAGCTGATGAAGTCACCAAGAGATTGCAGAGACAACAAAGGAAGCCCAAGACAGACTCCTAGGGTACACTTCTAATTTAAGGGACTTAAATAGGACCTAGCAAAGGAAACTGAGGAGGAATGGGAGAAATGACAGGTAGAAAATCGAGGCAACAATCATAACCCAAGTGACAAGAGAGGTGTCTTGTATCAGTGTTACATGACACAAATATCATCAGATTGGGCAACTAAGAAATCACTGGGAACTCTGGCTACAACTTTCAACAGAACAGTAGACAGACTGCAAGGGGTCAAGAAACGAGTGAGATTTAGTCAAAAAAATATAGACAACTTTTTCTAGTTTGGATGGGAAAAGGAGATGAAACTATTAGACTGTGGAAAGGGTAGAAAAGTTATACTAGAGATGACCCCTATGCCGAAAAATGCTGTACATCTCAAGAGAGGAAAGAGTACTCAGAGATTGGAGCATTTTTTTAACTTTATTGTTCTGAGTGTATGTATGTGTGTGTGTTTTCTCTTACAACATGGCTAATATGGAAATGTTTTGCATGACTTTGTATGTATAACTGATATTTTGCCTCCCTTCTCAAGGGGTAAGGAAAGAATTTGGAACTCAAAAATTTTAAAAACAAACATTAAAGTTTTTACATGTAATTGGGAAATATTTAACAAAATAAATAAAAGAAAAAAATTTTTTAAAAGGAACAGGCCTTCTAGTTCAAACACACACATGCCTGACCCAAGGTGTGACAATGAGCAAATGACTGATATTGTTCCGTTTCCTCAAATGCTGTCTTGAGGAGCAAATAAGAAACCTGTCAAGTATGTAGCCTAATGTCTGGCACACGGTAGGCATTTTAGTTTATATTCTTGTGGGGCAGAGGGAAACCTCAAACACGTACACATAACACAAAACTGATTCATTAAGTGCTGAGTAACCTGGTGCAGGAGAGGCCATGCTGTAGGCATTGAATTGGGCCTTGACGGAGTTATAGGATTTAGATGGAGGACAAATATTAAAGAGTCACAAGCAGGAGGCTTTCAGAAAAACCTGGAAAGACTTACATGAACTCATGCAAAGCAAAATGAGCAGAACCAGAACACTGTACACACTAACAGCTATTCTCAGCAATACAATGATCCCAGACAATTCTGAAGGACTTATGATGAAAAACGCTATCCCTCCGAAGAAAGATCTGATGAAGTCTGAATATAGATTGTAGGATACTTTATTTTTCTTGAGGATTTTTTTGGTCATGTTTCACAACATAAATAAGGTGGATATATGTTTTCCATGACTGCCCCATATATAACCTAAATCAAATTGCCTTCTCAATGAGGAAAGGAAAGAAGGGTGGGATTAGAGAGAATTTGAAACTCAAAATTGGAAAAAAAAAAAAAAAAAGTTCACACTTGAACAAGATGTGGCAGCAGGTATAGGCAGTTTTAAGACTGAGGAGTCTGAAAAGGTTTCTCATAAGAACATGGTCTTGACTTCTACAGAAAGGATTTCTATCCTTTTCAGAAAGTTACTCACTATAAATCAGAAATCTCCCTTAGTTTTGTGGAGATTTGTGGCTTGTAGCTTCCTTGACTCCATATTCCCCACTTTTTTTCCCCTACACTAAAAATTTCCAGGCTGTTCTTCTCTATAGCTCCCCCAAATAAGTCCCTCATCTCTATTCACTCTATACCTTTAAGGGGGCCCCTCAAAACCCTCAAAGAACTCCCTCTACCATAGACACTAGGTATTATGCTTTTAAATAAGAATAGTTCAAAATTATACCTATGGATAGGAGTGTGATAACATTATCTTTGGCTACCTTGAGAGGCATGGCTTCCAGGAACACTAAGGTTATTAGTCCTTCTGTACTCTGTACTAGTTACACATCTTCAGTTCTGGGTGGGTCAATTTATTATTAGTAGCAACAGCATTAATAATATCATTAAAATTTATATAGCACTTAAAGGTTTACAAAGTGTTTTCATTCATCTGATACTGAAAACAACCCTGCAAGATAAGCACAATTATCCCCATCTGGCAGATGAGGAAAATGAAATAGGAAAATTAAATAGCCAAAGGTTAAGAGATTTGCCAGGGGTCACAAAGCTAGTAAATGTCTGAGACAGGATTTGAATTCAAGTTTTCCTGCCTCCAAGTCCCCACCCACTGTACCACCTGTACTACTGAATGACATTTGTAAATTAGAAAATATTCTAAGAAGCGTGACCCAAAATGGTGAAGGATTGAGTCTGTGTTATATGAGAGGCTGAGAGAACTAGGAATGGTTAGCCTAGAAAAGGGAAGGGGTAAGGAGGAAAGGAGGCCAGACGACCGCTTTCAACACTGAAAAACAATCATGTGGAAAAGAGAGCAGACTTGTCCTATGGGGCGTCAGGAGCTATAAGTGGAAGTTGCAAAAAGGCAAACTAAAGTTCAGCAGCAGCAGACTAGAGCTATCTAAAATGGAACTGACAGGCTCAGGAGGTAGTGGGCTCCCCCTCATTTCAAGCCTTCAAGAAGAAGCTGAATGAAGAAGCTTCAAAAAGCTGTGAAGTACGTTACAATGAAGGATTCCCATGGAGTAGGAAAAGAAGACCTCTGAAATACGTCAATTCTAAAATTCTGTGATTGTCACGCAACCCTAACCCTAATCCTAAACAGTTTTTAGATCTAGCATGTCATTCTACCTAATTTTTAAAGCATGTGGAATACAAGAGCTTTCCCACCATTCTAGAACAATAACAGGAATTATCCAAAGTGACTAAAATGTCCGTACCTTATGAGGGTTGGGAACCTGTGGCCTTTTAGGTCCTTGGGTGTATGCAGCCTTTTGACTGAGTTCAAGTTTTTACTTAACAAATCCTTTCGTTAAGGGAATTTATTGTGTGAAGTTTGGATTAAGTCAAAGAGTTGCACTTGAGGACCTAAAGAGCATATAGCCCTAGGTGTGGACCCAAATACTCATCTTCCTCTCTTTATAGAGATGGGGGAGGGTGGGGATGTGGAAGGGAACTATGGGTGTGGATACATTAAATTATTTTGATTGTTTAGATTTGCCAAACTTTTTTTCTTATTATAAAGCATAGCTATCTGTAAGGGAATAAAAAGTTAAGAATTAAATGCCAATGTTTTTCAGAGACAAGGTAGTATAGTGGAAAGAACATTTGCCTGGTCTTGGAGCCAGAGGATCTTGATTTAAGTCCTAGCACACAGCCTGTTTGAGCAACCCTGGAAATTTATTTAAACTTTCAGTTGGTTTCTATTTGCGCATCTGTAAAGAGGGAATAATATTTGTTTCACCTATTTTGTAGAATTGTTATGAGGAAGGCAATTCATGAAACTTAATGCACTTCAAAAAAAAAAAAAAGGAAAGATTCAAGGCTAATTGCATCAAGGTGCAACACTAGCTAACACCAGTTATATGTGAAAATTTAATCTCCCTTTCTACATTCTGTAGTTTTGGGGCCACAGCTCTAAGCACTGCTTATAGGACAAATCTGAGAACACCAGACATAGTATTGTATAGAATGTTAATGAGTTGAACTAAAAATATCAAATACTTAAAAGAAAAAATTAAAATAAAATTATCCAAGTTTTGCAATGTGTATAATACCAGTTGTAGCAATCTGGGAGGGAACTAATGTATCAGTACATCCTGCATATACTTCCTGTCAAAAGACTGTCACATCAGTAGCAGGAAAGAGGAAACTATACCAATCGCCACTTTACTGTCAAGTGGTGTTAAAAAAAATTATTTGGCATAAATAGTTCAATACTCTCTCTCCAAGAATCTAGTACCATATGTTCATCAATTCATTTGCAACGTGGCTGGAAATGGGGTCTGGCAAGTTATAGCATGAAGTGGCGCTGCTTCTACTAGTCACTAACAAAAAATTATGAAACTGACAATCCCCACTGTCCTAATACAGCCTACAGTGTTGTATGAATTACATGGGACAAGTAATAATTTTGATGTGGTTTTACTTTGTGACAGCAATAGTGATGGGTGTGGGGGGTGGCTAGGTGGCACAGTGAGTAGAGCTGGAGTCAGAGGGACCTGAGTTTGGATCCAGCCTCAGACACTTAATGCACACAAACAAAAAACCTAGCCGTGTGACCTTGGTCAAGTTACTTAACCCCAATTGCCCTCCCAAAATAAAAAAAAAGTGATGGGTACTAAACTAAGTAGATTGACAGAAAATCTGACCTAGACTAAGATGGTTTCCTCATCTTTGATAATTTACGTCAACTTAGTGCTGGAGTGTGTGTGTGTGTGTGTGTGTGTGTGTGTGTGTGTGTGTGTGTGTGTGTGTGTGTGTGTGTGTGTGTGTGTTTTATTCCTGTGTGGGTTTTTTTGAATGGATATTACTCTGTATAAAAGCTGCATGTCATCTCCTCCTCTTCATCACAGCATTTATATAACACTTTTAAGATTTACAAATCACCTTGCATATGTTATCTCACTTAAACTCCAATAATTTCCTATTACTTTCAAGATCAAATAGAAAATCCTGTTTGGCTTTTAAAGCTCTTCCTCCCTTTTCAGACTTGACTCCACACATCATCCATGATCCAGTGACACTGGCTTCCTTGCTATTCCTCCAATAAGACACTATCTCCACAACTCCAAGAATTTTTACTGGCTGTCCCCCACAACCTGGAACACTTATCTAGGCATCAACTAACCAGTCAATTAACATTAAGCACCTATGTAAGTGTGAGAGATACATTGAAGCAAAAAGATAGTCCAGGTCCCAAGGGAACTTGCAGTCTAATGGAATGCCAGATAAGGACATATTATAAAAAATTTTAAGGTGGGGGGTTGTTATTGATAAATCAATTGACTCACTATGTCCTAATTAATTTACTGAATTCCCTGAGTTTCTTCCATGTGGCTATCAAATAAGTATCTCGGGCTTCAGACCCCTATCCCAAGGTAATTTTACATTTACATAAGCTAAAAAGACATTCTGTTCTCAGCTGTTCCCCTAGTCCATTATAGACATAAAGCACTTACTATGTTATGAATGAATGAATGAAATGATTTAATGGAGAAAACTGTTCCCTAAAAAAAAAAAACCTTAAAATTAAAAAACCTTTTTTTAAAAAGTCATGACTTCACAATTAATTCTATTTCAAAAGAAATATTTTCTGGGGGCGGCTAAGTGGCACAGTGAATAGAGCTAGGCCCTGGAGTCAGAAGGACCTGAGTTCGGATCCGACCTCAGACACAATGCACACACAAACAAAAACCTAGCTGTGTGACCTTGGGCAAGTTACTTAACCCCAATTGCCCTCCAAAAAAGCAAAAAAAAAATTGTTTTCTAATTCAGCCAGAATACAAGGTAATTGAGAAGAGGCAGTGTGGGGCAATTCAAATAATTAAGAATCAGAGAGTCAGGGTTCAAATTCTGGTTCTTGATCACTGATGACCCTGTATAACCTAGGGCAAGTCAATCTACTTCTCTTGGTCTCAATTTCCTCCTCTGTAAAAACAGGATTTGGACTAAATGACCTCAAGATTCCTTCTAGCTCTATTATCCAAAAAAAAAAAATCTATTATCCACACTAATCAGATTGTCTAAGATGACAGAAAAGGAAAATGACAAATGTTGCAGGGGCTGTGGGAAAACAGGTACACTAATGCACTGTTGGTGGAGTTCTGAACTGGTCCAACTTTTCTAGAGAACAATTTGGAACTAAGCCCAAAGGGCTATAAAAAACTATATATCTGACCCAGCAATACCACTACTAGGTCTATATGCCAAAGTGATCATAGAAAACGTAAAAAGACTCACATATTCAAAAGTAACCAATAGCAGTTCTTTTTGTGGTGGCAAAAAACTGGAAGCTGAGGAAAGGCCGATCAAATTCGGAATGGTTAAACAAATTATGATATATGAATGTGGTGGAATATTATTGTACTGTAAGTAATGATGAGGGGGATGGTTTCATAAAGACTATATGAACTAATACAAAATAAAGTGAGAAAAACCAAGAGAAAAAATCTACACAGGAACAGCAATATTGTAAAGATAAAACTATAAAAGCATTAGAAACTGTGATCAATACAATCCACCACAATTCCAAAGGATGTAAAAGCTATCTACCTCCAGATATATAACTGATGGACTCAAGAATGCAGATTGAAGCGGATCTTTTTCCCCTTGCTTTATTTTTCTTGAAAAAATGGCAACTGAGGAAATATTTTATGTGATTTCATACGTATGATGGATATTATATTTCTTGCCCTCTCAATGGACGGAAGGTGGAAGCAGAAGAAAATAGTTTGGAACAATTTTTTTTAAATTAGCAATGTTACATTAATGGAGAAAAGATTAGCCCCTGAAACTCATTTTCCTCCAGATAACACACTTCCATGAAGCAGGCTCCATATGGTCCAAGATCTGACCCAATTCATAAACCAATCTTCTGATAAATTCAACTGACAGGACTGACCTGGCTGTGAAGGATCCTCTCTTACCCGAATCACCTACAGTTGGCCTTATTCAAAACACATTTCTTCAAACAGATGCCCAATTATGATTATAATTTATCTTACAAGTATATATTATAGACATAGATAGGATATAGATAGACAAATATAGACAGACACATAAGATACATAGATACACAGATGCATAGATAAAAACATATGTACTACACATCAGATCACTACATTGAAATTTAACTGGTACGAAAGTCAAAATATTTAAGTCCCCTTCTACCTTACTCAATTTTGGACTCCAAAGACAATCTTTGTCTTTAATAGGAAAAAACAAAAACAAACATTTAAATCCCTGGAGGAAAAAAACTGAAAATAGTGTAGGACATTTTGAATAACTGAGTTTGACTGCTAAACTTCTTAAGAGCCAAAAGTCTTTCAGCAGCTCTAGAGTATTTCATTTATAGCCAGAATAAAATATGGGAGTCTATTATGAACCTTATAATTTGCTGTCAGACTACACAGTAAACAGGAAGTAATTTTAGAAAACTTTTGGCACTTTTTCAAAGCCAGATGCAGGTCTACTAGGTGTATTTTCCCAAATATAAATATTTCTTAGATAAGACTTTCATATTTCTCAAAATCACAGGAGGCTGGATTTATAGCAGCCTACCTGCAGATTTCACTAATAAGGAAAGTTTCCACTTTGAAAACTGCCAAATTAAATTTTAGAAAAGTTTCTACTTTCCTCAGTGAAAAGCAGATCTTAACTAAATTCTTAATAATTCCAAATAAATTTCAAAGAATTAATCCATTCTTCATTCTCTCATCAATTCTCAAATTACACCCTTGGAATTACTTTCTACCTCTAGCTATAGCAATCAAATTCCCAAAAAAGTCTCCTTTGTACTAAGTATTTCACAGTGGGTAAAAGAAATTAGGGGAAGAGGATGGTGGGTGAGGAGAGGATTACTTAACTAGATAATAATGGCAACACAAGGACCTCTTTGGTACTAGTTATCTTACATTTCCCCCCTAATTCCAGAATATTAAAAACTGGTATCTTTGGACTGCAGGGGCTCTTCACCTTTTGTGTCACTGACCACTCCACTCCTTTCCCCCTAGGAAGGCAGCCTATAGACTCCTCAAAAGATTTTTTAAAAGATTAAAATAAAATATTTATAGTTAAAATGGAAACCAATTACATCAAAATATAGTTATAAAAATGATTTTAAGCTCAGGAACCGCAGGTTAAGAACCCGTTCTAGAGAGTGAGAGTAAGAGGGATCAAATTATCACAATTGTCCAAAATCCACTGTACTAAATGCTTAACAAGTAAGTACTAGCAACAAGTATAGAGATTTATATGGCTATACAGGGTACTTATCTTAAGAAACCACTCAAGAAAAAAGTAGCGCCCACTATTACCTTACCAGAAGAAAACACAATCATTAAATCAATAAACAAGTATTTGACTGCCCATAGGAAGCCACGGACCAGAAAAGCACTGCAGCATGAAGAAATACATAAAGCACTTTTACTCTTCAAAGTGCTGTAAAAATGAAAGCTGTTATTATTTCCTTCCTATAAGTGCCTTACAATTTGGTAGATTTGTAGAAAAGTCAGCTAAATGGCAAAAAACAGTGCTGCTTGAGGAAAAAAGCTCTAACCCTTTTCTCTTACAAATTGAATCTGGAGAGGAGACAGCATCCTCCCTTTTGGTAGAAATAGCTGAGTACATACATATACAGCATATTAATACTACTGATCAGTAGTTGTCACTAACAGCTCCAGTCTTTGGGTTAATTTCTTTTTTGCTGATGTGGAAGGAGTAGAGTGTGGGGGAGATAATATTTAATACTGTAAGGGACCTCAGAAATCACCCAGTAAAGTCCTTTCACTTTACAGATGAGAAAACCAAAACTCAAAATTCTCTTATCCAAAGTTACATAGGTACCAAGTAGTAAATCTAGGATGTGATTTCTATGTAATGTAAAATGAAAGGTAATTGAGAAATAACTGGTATTCAACCCAAAAAAAAGTATTAAAAAAAATTTTTAATCAATCCTCAAGGTTTGGCTTGTAGACTTAAGATATCCAAAAATCTCTCCCTACTATTTTCCTACTAACATGACAGGAAACTTAGAAACTTCTAGAAGTTTTAAATCCTCATTACAGAAGCAAAGTTCAAGAAATCAATCCCTGGACAAATGGATTTCAATGTTAAAGTCTAAAAAATTGGATTCTGAGAGCAGTGAATAATACCCAACCCCTAAAGCAAACCTTCAGGCCTGACTCCGGTGACCACAAAACCTCTATCAGTCACTGGCAAAACAAGCCCTGCCTGACTAAGTGGGCAGAGGAGACCCGTTCACTCCCATCTACACTTTCTACCCTTCCAAACAATCCTTGAGCAGCCCAAAAGATAACTGTGCTCTAAGTAAGCATCTTACAAAAAAGTTTGTTGGCTGAATACACACACACAAGGACCAAAGACAAAGAAAAGGTAACAAATGGCTCCACATTTAAGAGGGAGAAGGGAGATTGTGTGACGATGATTTTGGTTTGGATTTGTTGTTGGTTTGTTTGGGTTTGGTTTTGTTTTCATTTTTCCTAAGAACATTTTCTCTTCTGGAAAACTGAAGTTTTTGAATCACTAATTTCAGAATGATAAATAAAAGATCATATGCTGCTCCCCCAAGCATCCCACTGAGGCAGGAAGGACCAATTCCTTTTCTATTATTCATTAACTTACTGAGGGGGCTGGGCAGCTTACCTTGGAGCCAAGAATACATGGTTTCAAGTACCAGCTGACATACTGATTGTGAGACTCTGGGCAAGTCTGGTGCTTAACCTGACACTTTAGGGCAACTGTTCTAGACTATAAATTGCAGAAAAGGTCCCAAAGTACAGTACATTGGTAGAAGGATTTTTGTTAACTAGGAGTTCACTATACCACTGCAATCACAAGTCTGGTCCTTGTCCCTATCTCTCTCATGCATTTACTGGCCTCTACCAACCTACAAAATAAATTACATAAAAATTATCCTCCACAATACAGTTTTCAACATGAAAAGCAAGAGAGATTCATACTTGCCTTGGAAGGAACTGTCAGGGACCAATAAACTGTCTTGTTTTTATTGAATAAAACAAATCAATATTTATATAGTGTGATAAGGTTTACAAAGCAATTTATAAATAATGTCTTATTTTGTCCTCACAATATCCCTAAGATGCAGGTTCTACTATTCTCCTCATTTTATAAATGAGAAAAATGGTTGAGATTGGGGTTAAGAAAGTTGTCCAGGATCAGACAGACAGCATCTAGGGCAGAATTCAAACTTAGGTCTTTCCAGTTCAAGTCTTATACTCTTCTATTCATCGAATCACCTATCTCCCTTACAAATTAAGACACTTCGGCCCAAAAAAGGGGAAGTCAACTAACCCAAGATGACAAAGGTTTGGTTAGTATCTCTAACAGAATCCACTGAGAAAATGGACAAAGTGTTTTAGAAACCTTAAGGTGCTACATAAAGGTAATATGATTCCAATACTATAATACATTTCAGCATTAAGGTACCAGTGTCATTCTCAAAAAGGGAAAAAAATAGGATTCACTATTTCCATAGTTAGAAGGCCTTTTAATGACCATTTTAATGATGGTTGGAACAATTCTTGTGCTCCAAGGACTGCAAACCAAGTAGACACTGGAAGAATTTGATGACAAAATGTTATTATTGCATATTTGACTGAGTTTCAAAACAAATAAGGACACTTGATTTGGAAAGATGCCTTTCAAATGCTGCCCAGTACAAAATATCTTCAGATATTTGGTACAAAGTTGGAGTCTGGAATTTTCTACCAAAAACGGTTTTTGTATCCAAACAGTACCTTCCACATGTTAAGCACTTACTAAGTGTTTGTTCAACTAACAGATTCATTCCTCCTACAACACTAAGAAATGCAGGTCAAATAAAAACAAAAGATATCAACATTTTAGAAACTGAATTGTTTATATTCTGCACTGTGCTTCAATATTCATATTCCTAAATTAACAGTGATAGAAAGCAAATTTCAATTTTTCTAAAAATTGTCTTGGACCAGGAATTAGATCCCTGCAAACAGTATGTATCTATTTTTAAATTCCTATTTGTCCTCTGGTCCCTTTACAAGGAGTATCTCCTTTCCTGTGAACCTAATAAGGGCAAGGGCATAGAAATGGAAAACAAAGACACCCTTCTCACACCTGTAGTGGCAAATAACCCCCTCAGGCCTCTAGCTGCAAACAGGGACTGTATTTCATCTCCAGATGGAACCAGCAGATGGTTAACTCAATCTCTAAACCGTGGAAGCTGTCACCATCAGGAACTTTGGCAGCAGAGAAATAGGCTGTCAAAATCCCCAATCTTCTCAGTAGTTCCCAAATACCTATTTATCTCTGAGTCTGGGCAGTCAGTCATCCAATATATTTTTGGTTCCCATATTTCTCTACTCATCCCCAAAATTCCCTTGAATGGCTTCTTAGCACTTTCAAATCCTACCCAGCCTCCCTTTAAAGGCTGCCTCCCTCATGAAACCTTTTCTAACCCCATCAAGCAATGATTAACTTCCTTCTCAGACTTCATGACAGTCTACTTAACCACATAATTCAATCATCTTCTGGGTTCTTGACTTCAAACATAACCAATAAAATTGAGAACATCTGAGGATATCCCAGACCAATGTCTTTTTGAGAATGACATTGGTACTTAACATTCTCCTATATTCATCTCACACTGGACATCGTCGGTCTTCCATTATTTCCATGTTTGCTCATCTCTAAGATGAAAAGGTGGATCTTCTTGCTTAATATCTCACTACATGTTCTTGCTTCCATCCTTCTGCCTCCAGCCTTCTGAAGCAAAACTGCCCTCACAATGACAGTCCACTCCCATCTTCAATCTCTATCTGCTGGCTCCTTCCTCAAGGCCTACAAATATGTTCATGTCTCCCCAATCCTTAAAAAACCCACACTAAATGCACCAATCCCTCTAGCTAGGTGTTGTCCTCTTCCTCTCCTTTTCCTTGTGGCTAAACTCTTTTTAAGAAAGCTGTTTATCCTAGTTGTCTCCCCATCCTTTCAGTCTTCTAAAGACTGCAATCTGAGGGTGGCTAGGTGGCAAAGTGAATAGAGCACTGGCCCTGGAGTCAGGAGGACCCGAGTTCAAATTTAGCCTCAGATACTTGACACACTTACTAGCCGTGTGCATTTGGGTAAGTCACTTAACCCCAATTGCCCTCAAAAAAAAAAAAAAAGACTGCAATCTGGCTCCTGGATTTTTCAACCTTCAGATAAAACTGTGCTCTCCAAAGTTACCAACTGTCAAATCAAACAGGCATTTCTCAATCTTAATCTCTGAAATGATCACCTTAGCCCATATTCTCTAGATTTCCGTGGCACTATCTGCCCAACTGCTGTGCAGCAACTAGGCTGTGTCCCCCAAGGCTCTGCACTGAGTTCCTTTCTCTTTCTGATCTATATACCATAACAGAGAGTGATCTCAGCAGAGCCCACACCTGGTATTCTCTATGCACTGGAGTCCCAGATCTATTTAGTCCTAGTGTTTCTGCTGAGCCACAGTCATGAATCCCCAACTGCCTCTCAGAAATTTTAACCTGAATATTTCGTAAGTTTCTTGTATTCAACATGTGAGTCAATAATCAATAAACATTTATGAGTACCTACTATGTGCCAGGAGGCAGCTACATGGCTCAGCAGATAGAGCCCTGGGCTTGGAGTCAGAAGACGCAAGTTCACATACAACCTTAGATGCTTACTAGCCTGTGACCCAGGGCAAGTCATTAAATCTCTGTTTACCTTAACCCACTGGCAAAAGAAACGGCAAGCCACTCCAGTATCTCTGCCAAGAAAACCCCTTGGACAATATGGTCCATGGGGTCAAGAAGAGTTGCCAGGCACTGTGCTAATGAGGTCTTCATTACCTTTTGCCTAAAGTACAGCAATAGCCTTCTACCTTGCCCTTCCTCTCTCAAGTGTGCCTCCACTCCAAATCAATCCAATACTCAGTTAGTTGCCAAGGCAATTTTTCTGAATAACAGATCTGATCAAGTCCCATCTCCCCAACACCCCCACTCATAGGCTCTAGTTTGAACAACTCCAGGATCAAATGTGTAAGGCCTCTGCCATGTAACTATAGCCTGGCCCCTTTCCAGCCTTCTTACTTCACTACCAACACAACTCCCCGCTGCCCCTGTCCCGCCCCCAGCAGTCTTATAGTATATCCCCAACTCTGGTTTCTATGCCTTTGCCCCTTGGTATTCTCTTTACCTCTTTACCTCCACCTCTTAGTTCCCCTGCTTCCTTCAAAATGCAACACAAATCCCATCTTCAGCAGACAGTCTTTCTCCACTGCACCCACTGCTAGATCCTACCCCTCAGATTTCCTCTCATCTACCGTGTACGGATCTTGTACGTACCTATTAGTTTTTTACATGTTGTCTCCTTCGTTATATAAATTCCTTGAGGTAAGGAGTTGCTTTGCCACATTTTTATCCCAAGCACAAAATAAGTACTTATTAAAATGCCTGATTGTCAGTTATCTTTTCCCAACTAAAATCTCAGCTATATGACAGTAGGGAACACGTTTGGTATGTTATTATTCCCCAAAGTTCCCATGATGCATGTACCATGACTATATAAGCAAGCAGGGAATAATGGGAAACGAGATCAGAAGACCTAAGAGGACTCTACCACTCATTTACCTGTGTGACTGTGCAAGTCATTTGCAAATGACTTTGGACCTCAGTGTTCATCTTCTATAAAATGGAGCTAGGTTTCTAGAGCCCCTTTCTAGCTTTAAGACTCTGTGCTCCCATGATATGAAGTCCTCAAATGCCTCATAATTAAAATATTACTTCTGGTTCTAACATTTGAGAAGGTAAAGTATAGGCATATTTTTGTTTCCACAAAAGGGGTCTAATTGTTCCAAAGGTAAAACTGACAGACTGTGGCAAAAGATTGGACATCAGGAGTTGAGGACACCTAGGTTATAAGCCTGTGTGGCTAGAAGGATGGTGGCACCCTCAACAATAATAGGAAAGTTAAGAAGAGGGATAGGTTTAGGGGAAAATAGAAGAAATTCTGTTTTGGCATGCGAAGTTTAAGACACCTGGTTTGAGATGCCCAGGCCTAATTGGCAGTTGGGGATGGAAGGTCAACAATGAAGTTAGGGCTAATTAGATTTGACAATTATCAGCCTAGAGGAGATAGCTGATTCCACAAAAGCTGATGTGATCAATAGGTGAAATAGTACTATCTGCAGAGGAAAAGAAAGAAAGAAGGCCTAGCTAGGACAGAGCCCTAGTGTATACTATGTTTAGCTGACATAACCTAGAGGACAATCCACCAATGTTCTGAGAAGGAACAGGAAGAAAAGAATTATTCTGTTATATGGTACAGCTCTCTTGGAAGAAACAAAGGGGTAAGATACTAGGAGAAATTTAAACAATGTAAAAATGTATCGATTAAAAAATTCTCTTAAAGTGAATGTTTCAGTATTACAAAAAACATGCATGGCTCCTAGGAGAAACATGAGAAGCTTACTTTCCTGGACTCCTTTGCAGAGGTAGGAGATACATAAGTCTAGAATATTTTATATTTTCAGACTTTTTCTATGTATTAATTGGTTTTGCTAATTTTATTTCTCTTCTTCCTCTTTTTCTTTAAAATATTTCTTTGTTAAAAATTTGTTTGTTAAAACAAACATTTTTTTTGTTTAAAAAATTTCTTTGTTAAACAAGACAGCTCTGGAGGGAGACTGAAAGAAATTTAGACAATATAAAAAATTATTTTTTAAAAGTGATTTCTTGTGGGGCAGTTAGGTGGTGCAGTGAATAGAGCACCAGCCCTAGAGTCAGGAGGATATGAGCTCAAATCAGACCTCAGACACTTAAACACAAATCTAGCCCTGTGACTTTGGGCAAGTCACTTAACCCCAACTGCCCTCTCCCCCTCCAAAAAGGAAAAAAAAGGTGATTTCTTTGGCAGTTCTTACCTTAACTTGTTCATGTATCTGAAATCTTTGAACTGGAATCTCAAAGAATGGTTTATGGCCTTAAGGTAAAGCTCTAACTAAAAAGATGTTCTACAATTTTACACTGAGGTATACAAGTTTCCTCCACATTTAAAAAAAATTTTAGTTAACTCTCAATTATTTAGATCTTTCTACAAATATTTACTTAGCCCCTACTAATTTCAAGGCACAGTGCTTTTAAACAATCAATTAAGGGTTTCATTATCTAAGGGTGTTTCCAGGGAGGTAAGAACACCATACTCTCATTCTCCCATTTCTGAAAAACCAATGTGGATTTTGGAGGTAATAGACAAATCTTTGCTAAAAGATAACTGCACAAGAAGTAAAAAGTAAAGAGCACAACCCTGTAACATCGTTGTCAACATAAGGTAGTTGATATAACCGACTTTTCAATATCACAAACCTCCCTTCTAACTTCAGTAATTCCCAATCTTTCATTACATTTTTTCTCCCCACCACCAAAAAGTTAACTTCAAGCAGAATCTGCTTGTAGAATATCTGGTGTCAAAAACCATTTGACACTATCAGCAGACTGCAGAACTCAGGGCAGCTAACTTTCTGTTCTGTATCTCAAATGACATTATCTGTAAAGCACTCAGCACAGTGCCTGGAACATAAGTAGGCACTAAAAAAAATACAAAAATATAAATGCATAGTGCCTTCCCCTTACTTACAAAATTCAACAAAAATTTTGAATTATACCTGTACTCTGAAGCAGAAGAGCTGATCACCAAAGGAATAGAATGGAGCAAGGATATGTATTTAAGAAATCATATTTAATTTTTACTGCTCAAGAAATTAAAAGTCTACAAGTTGATGACAGAATGTTTCTGCTCCTTTAGCACAGGTAAAGCACAAAGACAATGAGGCAAATAATCATTAAGGACTTATTTGTTTGGAACTATAACTATGTGCAAAATATGAATTTGGTCCTCAGAATTTATAGTCTTATTAAACAGATAAGAATAATACATTAAATACTAAATTATGTAGTAGAGGGACCCATTAACCTAGCTGGCCTATGTTGCAGCTAGAGAATGCTCAACAAGTTAATATTTAAGGTAAGGGATACACAGGAAACATTTCAAACTGAACTTCTTAGACATTTCAAATTCAACATGTCCAAAATTGAACTGTCTTTTCCACAAAATCCACCCCACTTCCAAAATTTTCCCCACTCTCTAAGACACCATTATCTCTTTCCAATTACTCAGTCACAACTTCAGTCATCCCAAATTCCTCACTTTCTGTCAATCCACATATCTATCCATAGTTGTCAAATCTGTATAATTTTTACCTTCATAATATCTTTCGAATCCTGAGGAACATATCCTCCTCAAACCCTTATTAAGTCTTACTTGGATTTCAGCAACAGTATCCCTGCCTGGATTGCAAAGGCAGCATACTTTTGATGGCAGAAAGTGGGAAAGGGGAGGGTGGGGGTGGCCTTGGAACCAGGAAGACCTAGGTTCAAGTCCTACCAGTTCTGACACATAATGACTGTAAACCTGGGTAAGTCACAACCTCTCACTACTCTAGGAAACAAGCGAAGTCTACACTGCTGAGAAACCTTCACTGGTAGAATTTCCTCACCAGGCAGGCAGGTAGCTCTCCACGACAGTGAAAGAGCAACAGTCCCTGTTCCTATTCACTGTGTCTCAAGTCTCTAACCACTCCAATCCATTCTCCACAAAGTCAACCAATCAATAAGCATTTATTAAACTCTTATTGTGTCTCATGCACTGACATAAAAGCCCTGGGAATACAAAAAAAGTTCAAAAAGAGGGTCTTGCCCTCATGAGCTCACAGTCTAATGAATGAGACAATGTACATATGTACATATGTACATACAAGATATTATAGTAAAAGGAAATAATTTCAGAAGGATAACATCAATAGTCAAGTGGTTAGGGCAGCCACCAAAGCCCAATGGCTATTACCCTCTAAAATCAAACATAAACCCATCTGTTTGGTATATAAAGGTCTTTATAACCTGACTCCCAACTTTCTTGCACGCCGCTCCTCTCCATTCCATAAGGAAGTCCAGTCAGATAGGCCCTCTTACATTCCCCATGTGACCTCCAAACCTCTGCGCTGGCTCTGCTGTGTCTGCACCCACAGGCCAGGAATTCACATACTCTTCACTCTCATCTCTCAGAAATCCTATTTTCTTTCAAGGTTCAGCTCAAGTGCCACCTTCTACATGGCTGTTTTATTTTCCTGATCCATTAATGCCTTCCCAAAAAAAATCAGGCATGCATTTGATAACTAAGTTGTATATACTTCTACATGTATACCTTGGACAATTAGATTAAGCTCCCTGAAGGCAGAAATTAATTACATTCTTTTTTAATATCTCTAGTAGCTAGCAGATGCTTGTTGACTGCAAAGGGAAACAGTAGTCTTAATGGAGCACAAGGATCAGTCCTCAGCAGTGGCTGGAAGTATATGGTGGGGCTAGAGTATAGAGGGAGGGCCTTAAAAAGCAAAGCAAGGGAACTGAGACTTAATGGAGAAGGCCACACAAAAACCATTTATGTATACAGAAGAATGATCAAAGAGAGATTCTGGAAGATTAGTCTGGCACCAGTTATCTTGTCTTCTCCCCCTTTATTCTACTTCCCTGGTTTGATCTCATCACTCCTATGGATTTACCTATCATCTCTATGCTGGTGATTCTCCTGTCTATATATCCAGTCAGAACTTCTCTCCAAACCTCCAGCTGTAGGTCTAGACTCACATTTCCAACTGTCTATTGGACATCTCAAACTTTATGTTTCCTCAACTTCTGAGACTCACCATGTTCAAAATTAAATTCATCCTCTCTCCCCCTAAACACTCCCTATTTCTGAACTTCCCTATTACTGTGAGGACCACATCATCCTCCCGAGGTCAACCTGGGTTGGTGGTTGTTTCCAGTTGTGTCTGATTCTTCAGACTCCCATTTGGCATTTTCTTGGCAAAGATATTGGAGTGGTTTGCCATTTTCTTCTCCAGCTCATTTGACAGATGAAGAACTAAGGCAAACAGAGTTAAATGACTTGCCCAGGGCAACACAGCTAGTAAGTATCTTGAGGTTGGATTTGAATCACAAAGATCAGCCTTCCTGACTCCAGGCAGGGCATTTCATCAACTTTACCACCTAGCTCCAATCTATGTGCCACCCCCTCAACTCCTCACACCTCCCCCATATGCAGTCTGTTACCAAAGCCTGTCAGTTTTATCTTTTAAAATCTCTCGTAAACAAACACCTCCGGCTTTCCACTGACACTGCCACCACCCTAGTGTAACCCTCATCACCTCCCACCCTCGACTACTACAACCACCTCTAGTTGTGTTCTTTACCACCAGTCTCTTCCCATTCCAGTCCTTTCTCCATTCATAAATTAATCTTCCTGACCATGGCTATAGACTAAATAAAATGCACAGGCTCCCTATAACATTCAGGATCAAAAAAGAAAATCCTGCTCCACCTTTCCAGTCTTCTTATGCCTCACTTTCTTATTCTGGAGACTCTGGCCTCCTTGCTATTCCTTGAAAATGACACATGACACTCATCTCCCTCATCCATCTCCTGACTCCAGACTTTTTCACTGGCTATCTCCCATGACCTGGATTCCCTCCCTCTTCAGCTCTACCCTCTAGCTGCTTCCTTCCAGACCCAGCTAAAAACCTATCTACCAGAAATCTTTCCTAACTCTATGCAAGCATTAGTGTTGCCTCTTCTATTAATTATCTAAAATTTATCCTGTCAATTTCATTTGTACGGAAGTTTTCATGCTGTCACTCCCATTACTGTAAATTCCTTGAAAGCAGGAACTGTCTTTTGTCTTTCTTTGTATACCCAGCACTTAGCACAGTACCTGCCACAGTAGATGCTTAATTAAACCTTCCCGAGTTACTACCAGGCAAAGTGGAAACGAGATGAGTTAAGGGGACAAATGTTAGATCACCACTGCCATGATACAAATGAACCATAGGAGAAGGAAGAAAGAGGACTTGCTAAGACAGTAGAGATGTAAACAATGCTTAATTTGGTTAACCTAGTAGAGGCAGAACAAAGGAGTTGTCCTGACACAAATACAGAGTTCATAAGAGATATAAGGCAACTTGCTGAATAATGAACAGAGTTTCAGCTATGGAGTCAAAAAAACCTGGGTTCTGACACATACTGATTGGGTGATCCTGGGCAAACCATTTAACTTCAAAAGACTCTTTCTACATCTCAAAATTCCCAGATCCATGAAATCAAAACTCTAGTCCCCCTCCCCATTTCTAAAATAAACAAAATCCTCCAGTACCTAAGAAAATGTACACACTGATGATTATTATTAAAGGATAGGCATTTTAAAAAAACCTTTTTTTAAAGTCACTTTTACAGGACCAATGAAATGCTAAGACTAAGAAAAGTGTCAATCTCATGAAGACATCCCACTGCTAGACACATACCCTAAGGATGTAGAAGATAAAAGGGACTCAAAAGACACCAAAATATTTATAGTAGCTGGAAACCAAGTAGATAACTAATCCAACGATGAAAAGATAAATAAATTTCAGTACATGAACGTAATGGAAAAGATGTCTATGAAGAATTCCAAGAAGCACAGGAAGACTTGTATCAACTGATGCAAAATTAAGTAAGTTGAACCAGTAAAAGATAAATAGTGACAACAGCATTAAAGAAGACAAAGGCAGGGAAACCTGAATGCTGTATAATTATAACTACTAAGATGGTTCCAAAAAAGATGTGGAAAAACCACCTCCCTCCCTTCCTTTAAGAAGGTAGTAGACTGTAAGAAAGGCCGGTATAACCTCTAAGTCTAGTAAACAAACTTTAAAAGCAAATTATGAAAGTATTTATTCTAGGAGACATCACAAGCTGGCAAGCAGTCCCACCTGGAGCTTTGACTTTTTGACCTCAACTGCCAGCTATCTTTAACATAAAAAAGATTAACAATAAGGCATTAATGAACATAAATCTGTTGAGTTATTGTGTGGAATTACAGAGATTTGAGTTAATCCCACACATTCCCAAAAAATTAGCCTGGACTGAGAGCAAAAGTTGTAGTTGTAGAACAAACTTATAGCAATCTGGGTTAACTTCACTCCAGGTGGATTGATCTGGGAACCTACTGTGAAATCTTTAGGCAGAAAAATATAAAAGCAGTGTTTTCTTTCTTTTGGGGGGGGGGGAACCCTACACTTCTGATTTCATCAATTTAAGGAGCTTGCCAGAGAAGAGGTTTCTTTTCCTAATGCAGTTCAACAATTGTTCAGCAATCTATGTAGAGGGTCACTTGGATCACCATTTAAATGACTTGATCAGGATCAAGGTCATTATGTGTAAAAGGCAAGACTTCAACTCAATCTTTCCTTACTCCAATTTGGAAAAAAAAATTGTAGAAATGGAAAAAATAGGTATATGGGTAAAGAAATTTTGAGAAATTTTTGGTCACTTGCTTTCCAAGTGGACCATGAGTTTTTCCAAGAGTTTGGTGTCCTTTTATCTTTGAGCTATAGAGACTCAATCTCTCAACAAAACCAAAGTCAAGTCACACCCTCTACACTGCCCCCCTCAGCAGGGGTCTCTTTTGTGTTTCCTTGTGTTTCCTAAGCTGTTCTTCCCAATCTTTCTGTGGTTTAACATCATTTCCATTTGTTCACGCCAAACATCAAGAACTGTTGAGTTCAAATATGGTAGTTCCATTAATTGTTAATGGAGAAAAAAAGCTATAGAAATGTTCATAATTCTTTGCTCCACTTTTCCTGTGATCATTATCTTTTTCAGTTTTATCATCAAGAGTCGTATAGTTTAATTAGGTCTCTCACTAAACTTCCTAGAAAGCTTCTTGTTGTTTATAATGGAAATACCGAAAAATACTCCAATGTAAGAATTTAAAACAATTTTATTCTAAACTGGTGTTGCCCTTGGCTGCCATACTTCTCCAGACAATCACTTGCTGGCTGATGCTAGGCTCTTCCAATTTCTTTTTGGCAACTGATAATAATCACTTAATAGACAGGAAATAACTGGTTGATGTAGGAGTCATTTCAGAATCATCAGTGCTGAGCCCACACAAGTTGGGCAAAGAGCAAAACCAATACTGAAAATAAAATAAAAATGAGGAAAAATACATATACTGCAATTGAAACAATTCCAGTTTGACTCTATTTAGACAACCTGAGAAAAATGGGAAATGGATAATATATAGACAACCACTATTTCCTAAAGAGATTTGTAAAACTAATTTTTGTGATGTTATTTGGTGTTCCCCATGTCCATCACCTCCCTATTTTCTTTTTCAGATGTGCATGACAGAAAGCAGTAGAGAGGCAGCAAGTTAGAGTGAATAGAGAACCATCAAGACTTAAGATTCAACTGCCTCAGATAACTTACAGGCAGGGTTACTCTTTGCAACATCAGTTAAGCCCCACCTGCTTTGTGCCCTTCCTCCACTCTAAAACAAAGAAAAATAGATGCTGAGTTGAGTGAGCTTCCTCACCTGGGGTGCTCTCTACCAGTGTGGTCCGGAGACCTCAGGCTCCACAAGACCCTTTCAAAGGGGTCTCAAGATCAAAGTATTTTCATCATATTAAAAATTTTTAATTTCAAATGAGTTATCATGTAAAATGTTTTGCAAACCTCAGATTGCTATTTAAGTGCTATTATTATTTCTGACACAGTAATAGATATAAGCCACATAAAGAAAGCCCCCTCCCCCCCATCCCGTTTGAGAACCTTTGCTCCATATCAATGCAATGGGGGGGGGGAGGGGAGTGGCCAGGAGGCAAAGCTTAAGTCCCAAGGCTTCTGTATTACATTATTTTTCCTTTCTTATTCCTCAAACCCTATCTTCCAACATATTTTTCAAGGCCCTCTCCTAACTGCATCAAGGTCACCAAGAATATTATTTCATTTGGAAGGTCATAGTTTTTTCTCCAGTAGAACTATCTACCTCCTCATCTAACAGAGTAGCACATAAACAATTATCCTGGTTATCCTTTTTGTAAAGACTAATTAGGAGCACTTCAATAAGAGATGAAAAAACATCCTATGAAATAAGTCTCTTGTTATCTTTCAATGCATAACAGAAACAACCCCTTTATTTGCCTTATTCAAAGAGAGGCAATATACTTTTCTTCTAGTTTCATTCTTGGCAAAAATGTCAAAATTGATGATTCCACGGGCGGCTAGGCGCAGTGAATTAGAGCAGTGACTGTGGAGTCAGGAGGACATGAGTTCAAATCTGACCTCAGACACTTAACACTTACTAGCTGTGTGACCTTGGGCAAGTCACTTAACCCAAATTGCCCTGCCCTCCCCTTCCAAAAAAAGCAAAACAAAAAAAATAAATAAACCTGATGATTCCTTCAGCTCCTCCAGTAGGTTTGTCAGCTCTTGGATCACTGAACAAGGATCTCAGTTATAATACAAACTCAATAATATTATTTATAGGCAGTTTAAAAACTGATTTTAGCACCCTCTACCCCTCAATATAAAGTAAAGGGCAAAGGGCTTTTTCTGCATTTTTCTTTCTTTCATGAGGTAGCCACAGTTCAAGGATTTACCAAGTTACCAGCTTACTAGCCATGAGCTACTACAAACATAGCTAGCCTGGTCCTCAGAAGCAATGTAAAACTATTGCTCTAGTGCTCAAGACACTTAAAATAACTGAAAAGAAAAAAAGGTTGGCCAATGTCGTGGCTTAAACAAAAAACTATGACCAGACCTGAAAACAACTGCTACATGGCAAAACCAAAATACAACTTGTTCAACCACAACAGTAGAACCAAAAGATTCAGCCTAAAGCTGGAAGGGACCTCAAAGAAAAATTCTGATTCCACAGATGAGGAAACTGATACTCAAGAAGATGTGAGGTGACTTGCCCAAGGCCAAAGAGGTAGAAAAAGTGAAAGGCAGAATTTGAACACAGATCCTCTAACTCTTTCACTAACTCTTTCTTTCTAATTCTTTTCACTAAAGCACAATGGATGCAAGTGAAAGATGTCAAATACCATATCTGAATACAAAATACACAATTACTGGGGGCTATCCAAGTCCTCTTCCTCCATTCATTCTAGTGTGCTAAGTCTTTTGACCTATTGACTAGCACAGAGAGCAGACTCCCTTGCAGCACCTTCCACTCCTTACCTTGAATAGCCCAACTGAAACCTTTACTTCTGCATTGAGGGACAGAGTATAGAGGGTGCTGAAATCTGTGACCAGAGAGCAGAAAGCATTCAGGAAGAAAACCTCAGTACTCAACTCAGAACCAAACACCTTGAGAGTTCAGCTAACTCCATCTCCAACAAAAAAGATTTAGTAGGGATGCAAATCAGCTTTGAGTCAGAAGTGCATTTGGGACAGAAAAAAGTATAAGCTAGAAGGCAACTTGAATAACAAAGTACCTTGATCTCATGCCATTCAAGCACCAAATGAAGGAACTGGAAAAGACTTGAGGGAGCCAGGAAAGCTGTCCTCAGTACTTAGAGGTTGTTGACTAATCTTAGGTTTAATTATGGAAGGTGTACCTAGTCCAAATTCTCTTCTACTCTTATTTTACAGATGCGGAAACTGGGGACCACACAAAGTTCTGTGACTTGTCCAAGGTCACACAAGTGACAGAGACAGGATTTAAACCAGGTCCGCTGACTCCAATTCCAGCACTCCCTCCACTGTATCATACCACTATAGAACTCCTTTCAAAAGTTTGAGGAGGACTGAAGTCATTACTGTTAACATTCCAGGAGAGCTAAAAGCTAGGACACCTTACAAGTAAGCACCTTGACCCAAAGACACTATAGGTGAGGAACCAACCCTATTGTGGCTATTTCATTTGAGCCAAATGGGATGAGTGGAAGGTTGGGAATGTAAAGATTTTGTCACCTCTAACTCCCAGGCCAGGTCTGTTTCTTCTGCATTGTTTCCCATTCAACCTCTAAATCTCTTTAACCTAGAAAATACTACATTCCTCCCAAGTAATTCCAAATTAAGGGTAGCTATAAACTTCTCTTCGATAGGACATAGTACACAAGCCTTTGTACCTATTAGGAGGTAGAAGCAAAAAAACAAGGTAAAATCACTTCTTCCTTCCACAGAAATTGCTTTTACCATAGAGGTTAAAAAAATATTCCTAAACCTAGAGAATGGCCTTAACTAATAGAACCCTCCTCTTGCACAACCTTTCCCCTTTGCACCACCCCTACAAACAGATTGTCAGTGCTGTGGAATTATCTTTACATGCTAATGAATCACTCCTATAGCTATATAAAAAAACTGAGCAAAATAAATAACTTAAGGGACAGAAGTAAAATAATCCAGAGTAATTGCTCAAAAACATTTACATCAAGCCCAATATTTACTAGGCTAACCAAAGACAGACTTTAGGTTGAACATGTAATACCTAAAAATTATGGCCTATGGTGTCAGAAACTACTTTAGACACTTGAACTCATGGAAGCTAACAAATTCTTTATATACCAGAGTCCCAAAAATTCTCAGGTCATCCCTAATAAGAATTGACATTATATATACATTTTTTAAAGAAATCTCATTTTCAAAGTTTTAGATTTCCTTCCTACTAACATACCCTTCCTTGTTGCCAAGGGAACTCAAGTCTAACAAAAATAGTTAATAAATATAGGTGATCTATACCATGGTTTATCTCATTTTTGCCACAATTATATTTCTCTCTATATTGTCACTTCTGGAAGCCCTAGAGAGAACACTAACTTATTTCTCTATTTGGAAAAGCTTGTCATACAATCCTCCTATTTTTAGAGATTCTCTTCCCAAGGAAGGTGAAAAAGGGAAAAGAAAATAAAGCAACATAACCTAACAGAAGACCCTGGCATCTAAGATATGATAAATATTTTAGATGAGTACTGAAAAGGAGAGTCTAAGCAGGAAATGGATTGGGCGGGGGGAGTCTTGAGGTGAATATTATGGCCAGAATTGGAAAGCTATTAATTTTAAAATGACCAAGAAGATGAGGCAGTGAAGATAATTTATGCCTTGAAGAACAAGGGAACAGGTTACTATATTTTCTAAATCATGGTAAAATCTATGGATGGAGGCAGAAAGTAGGAGATAATGGTGAGGGGTTGATTAGGGAGAACCATGTAAAAATCAAAATCAAATTATAGCTACCTAAGAAACCTAAAAAATTAAGGAAAAGTACAGAAAATCACAATACAAGACCTACCTAGCCTTTTGGCAAGTTGCAGTATTAGCAGGATTTTACTGAGCCTGTAAACAGTTCCAAAAGAAAAGTAATGTAAATACACTCCTCGATCCATCTACAATATTATTTTAAGTCTATGCAGGAATTAGTTTTACACAAGATAAAAGTTCAAGAGAGCTTAAATGACTCCCTTTGTTGACAAAAGTTTAAGGGCTAAGGCTCAAAAAAGAACCTAGGGACCCAGACTCCAGATCAGTATTCTTTCTATACAAAATAAACCAGAATGAAGCAATACCATGAAAGTCTAGAATAGAATTCAAAGGATTTTTTTCAAGGTTAACAGTCTAAGAAAGCTTAGATAAAGTTGTCAAACTGGAGGGGTGGTGATGGGGGTGAAACCCCCATCTGACAAACAGCTAGGCATACTTAGCAATTAATTCTAACAAATTTAGAAAAGTTCCACTCCTAGTCATAGGAAGTTGAATCCATTTTCCTTTCTAGAGGAAAAGAGAAATGAGCCCCAAGGCAGGCAACAAAAGAAAAGGCAGCGAGGAAAAGATGTATTCAAGGGATTTTGTGAGTATGCAGGCAACAACATAGCTTATCAAGAATTTCTAAGACCTTTCCTTAACATTCTCTGGATGTGAAAAGGAAATTCAAAATATTTTATTTCTTTTATTTCTTCAATCGTTTAAAAAAATTTGTGAGGTTTCAGCAATGGCCTGGAAGGGATACAAGCATGGAGAACATTCCAACTAAGGAAAAATAAGCTACTAAAATCAGGATTAAGTTTTACCAAGCCCCGAGGTTCACTCCATACCTGTCTGATGTTGGCTATTCCTAAATCCTCCAAGTTGTCTCTTTAGTTCTAAAATTGGATTCCCCTCCCAACTTCCTACAAAGAACCTTTAGGAGTTAATTCAGCACAGCAGTGGGAATAAAAGCTGTAGCATTTACAAGTGTTTCAAAGCAGTAATTAGCTCAAAAATAATCTTAGGATCATCAATTTGGAGGTAGAAGGGATCTTAGAGGTCATCAAAACCAAATTTTACAAATAAAGTGAGGTACTGAGAAATTACTAACTTGCCCAGGGTGACAGCTATTAAGTGTCTATGGAACGATCTGAACCCAGATCTTTCTGACTCCAAGACCAAGTACTCCATTCAATACACCAAGCAGCAGCAACCAACAATGCTTATTTTCTGGGTTTGTAGAAATTTTTTTTTTAATTAATTTGCAACCCACAGTTGCTGCTTATAGTCAAATAGACCAGTGTCTATTTAGTCCTAGACCAAAATCCAATAAAATCTAAACTGGGCGATTGCTACCAGAGAAGTGAAATCTGTAGTTATTAAACAGAAATACTGCATTAAAGCTTCTTCTAAAAAGGTAAGAGTTTCATTTTAACATTTCTAAAACAATGTACTACCCTTTTTCAAGCAAAGGTCTTCCAGAAAAATTCAAGCTGTTATATCCTGACTTCCTCAAAATATCAAGACCACGTGAAAAATCTCAGCCACAGAACACCACAAAAAGCTAAGTAGGCTCTTTCATATCAAAACTAAAACCTGTGTGACTTCAGTCCTTAAGCTCTTCTCGGTACACAAAGGAAAAACCAGTTCAAACTACATGTTCAAACATGAGTTGACCATACTTAACTCATCACTCAAGAGTCAGGTTTTCAAAGTACATACATTTCTCTAGTACTGCATTTCGTATTCAAAATATTAGTAGTTAGTATAAAAACTGACCAGCTGAAAAATTACTCCTTTCTTCTTTATAGGGCTCATTATTTTTTAAAAAATCTAAAATGTAACTTTTAACTACGAAACACAAGTCCCTAAAGAGTAAACAAAAGTACATGTGAAATGTGCTGTTTCACATTTCACCACTCGGACAGCAGCAAAAAACAAAACCAAAAATCCTTTAGCCTGATGATGGAATAAAGGTGATTTGATGGGCTGCTCCGGGGAGGGAAGGAGGGAGGGTGTCTTCAGGCTGTCAAGTTCACTCCAGAATCGGGGAACCCATCAAAGTTACTTGGGCCGCCTAAGCCAACAGCCCCGCAGGAGAACACGGCTGGGCCTCATCCGGTCCAACCTAGTCTTACCAAGCACCTAGGCTAGGCTGGAATTGAGGGATAACTGAGGCAGAGGCACTGAACTCAAGTTAAAAAACCCAGGTAACACGTCTCTGAAGAGCAGACGAACCCCGAGGTACCGGGGTGACGGCGATGCTCCGCAGGCAGGGGTAGCAAGCCTCCCAGAACGAGCAAAGCAGCAAAATCACGGGGTGGGCGTTTCACGAGTTAAACCTCTCACCCCTTCCCTTGGCAATGACGTCATCCTTCACGCTGCATTTCTAGAGAGCTTTAAAAAAAATAATAAATGGAACAAAGACCTCGGGTGCCCATGAGAGGGGATCGGGGGCTGGCGCTGAGCCGCCGCACCTGGGGGGCTTCGCTGGCCCTCGGGAGCGCTGGGCTGGGGATGGGTAGTGAGGTGCAAGGGGGGCTCGCGGCCGCGCAGGGCCGAGGGAGCCAAGGGCTGATCAAGGTGGCGGGGGTGGGGCAGGAAGGGCGTCGCCGCCCCGGCTGCGGCCCCAGCCCGGGGGCCCGGACCGACCCCGCTTCCCGGGGCGGCGGCGGCAGCAGCGGTGGTTCCGCTCCCCTCCCCCAGCGCAGCAAAATGTCCGCGGCGGGCGGCGAAGCAGGAAGTGGGAGCCGGGCGGGCGGCAGCGGCAGCCCGGCCCGGGGGGCCCGCCGAGCGGGAGGGACCCCCATCCCTTCCCTGCCTTCCTCCCCTCCCCCTGCTTCTTCCGCGGCCAGTGACAGCCCGGCCCGAGCAGAGAGCCCCTCGGCGCCCCGGCTCCCCCCCCCTCGTCCGCCCCGGATGGACCTGCCCTCGCTACCAAAGCGCCCAGGGCCGTGCCAGCGTCCTCGCACGTTCGCGGCGAGCGCCGGGGACAGAACGAGCGGCGGAAGGCGCCGGGAGTCGGGTCAGGAAGAAGGGGGTGATTTACCCCTCGAAAGAAGCCCCTGGGCCCCCAGCACTCACCTCAGCTTCTCCGCCGGGGCGTTGGCAGCACTGCGCGGGGTCTCCTCCGCTCCCAGGCAGGGGCACGCCGCTGACGTCAGCGCGCACGCCACCCGGCGCAAAGGCTGGCTGGGGAGGGCGGGCGGAAGTGGAGGAGGTGCCAAAGGGCCGGTGAAGCTGCTGCGCAGCCGCAAGAGAAGCCTTTCTCTCTCTTCCTCCTCCCTCCACCCAGCCCCGTTCACCCTGAGTCCCTCCCGCTAATTGGACATGCGCAGTGTGCAAAGACACTTCCTCTCTCCCAGCCTCCTCCCTAGGACCTTGTTCTTCCTGTAGCTCCAGGAGACCTGTGGATTTGAACCCTGGGGAGCTGAGTTCTAATCTCACTCCAGCCAGCTAGCGTTTGTTCATTTGTTAAGAGGTGCCAAGACAAAAATGAAGAAGCCCTTGCTTTACGTTCCATCCAGGGAGCCACGTATAAAATAATTAGTATTAACAATAAAAGCTTAATTTCAATAAACCTCCATTTTCTCAGTCTGAGGATAATAAAAACAACCTCCAGTTATCCAGCTATTGTGAAGAAAGAGCTTTTTGAACCTTAATACGCTACCTAAGCATTCAATAGCACAGGTGGCTTAGCAGGCCTGAATTTGAGTCTCCTCTCTGAAATGGGGATAATAGCACCTTTATTACCATCTTAAATATTGATAGCTGCTTTTTTTCCATAGACTAGATCTCTCCCTTTACCTGTCACCCTCTCCCCCCCATCATGTTATAACAAAGCAATTTTTTAAAAGAATAAGACAAAAAAGAGGAAAAAATTCCACTAAAACATTGAAACAAATCTGACATTTATATGAATGTTCCACACCTGTAGACTCTCCTCCCACCTGTGCAAGGGAGTTATTACTTTTGAGTTATTGTTGTGTTGTTGTGTTTGTCCTTCTTCTTGAAAAGGACTGTGACATCAGGGAAGGGAGGCTGAGACTTGTGTTGAGTTTGATTTAAGTGAGGCAGGGCTGTGCTGGGTCACCAACCTCACTTTCTCCTCCAGAGCCATCTGGGTCCAGTTACCAGATATTATTAAGGAGAAGAAAGGTGCTGCTTCAGATCAAGCTGAGAGCATCTGGAGTCATGCAAGCTAGGTACACATCCCCTTCTGCACCCTCCTGTCTGTAGCCTCCTGGCTCCAGGCATTTTCTCTGGCTGCCCCCCATGCTTGAAGACCCTCCCTCATCTCCGACAGCTGGCTTCCCTGACTTCCTTTAAATCCCAACTAAAATTCCATTTTCTGGCAAAGGCCTTCCCTCCCAATCCCTCTTAATTCCAGTGCATTCCTTCTGTTAGTTACGTCCTGTTTATCCTGTATATAGCTTGCATGTACATATTAGGTTACTTGTTGGCACCTCCATCAGATTGTAAACTCCTTGAGGACAGAGATTGTCTTTTGCCTCTTTGATTAGCACTGTGCCTGGCATGAAGGAGGTGATTAATAAATGCTTATTGACGGGCTGTGTGATCGTGAGCAAATCAATTCATTCCTACTGTTTCAGCATCCTCATTGATGAAATAAAGGAATTAGACTGGGTCCCTTTCCAACTCCAAGTCTGTAATCCATTGTTGTCCTTTGCCTAGGAGGAAAATATTATATGTTTAGAAACAATAACCTGCCTTAGGTTCAAGGGAAGGAAAAAGCTGTAGAACAGGGAAATATCCTCTTTTCCCACACACCTCTCCACCTAAGGAAGCTTCTCCCTCTCCCCTTCTACCCTCACTCCACACTTGGGTTCCTTTACTTTGTCCAGTAATCTTATAGAACTGAAAACTGCAACTTCATTAACAAATTATTTTTTTTTAGTTAGGAATCTGCATTTTTATAGTACATTCAAAGTTGGCCAAGAATATTCCTAATATTAACCCTGAACAGTCAGTCTTAAAGTGGGGAAATGATTTGTCCAAAGTCACAAAGAATCCATTTCAACGTGCACATATTAAGTACCTAATGTTTACAAGGAAGGCCCTATTCTCCAGCTCAGGGGTGGGGGACCTGAAGCCTCACAGCCACATGTGACCCTCCAGATTCTCAAGTAATTAGTTAAAGGGCAGCACTTGAGGATCTAGAGGACCACAAAAGCCCCAGGTTGCCCATCTTTGCCTACCTTGTTCTAGGATCACTAAGGCCAAATGAGATGGGGGTAAAGGGGTGGGGAGGGAAAGAGAAAAGGGAGTTGGACAGGAAGTGTATAGTTTTAGATTCTGTCCTCCAGGCTCTCAACTACAGCAGACTAGTCCCCTCTGCTTCCCAAATGAACCCCAAGCCTTCCTGTTGTGGGACTCCTTTGATGATGGGGTGGGGGGAGAATGGGACTAAGGGGGAGAGGTCATAGTGGGAGATGGAGATCACAGTCATCTTCTCTTGGAGAGAGACCCTCACCCGTGTCAATGGAGTAGGAGACTGCTTTCCTGGATTCCATTTCTAAGACAGGAGACAACCCTTCCCCCACCCCACCATTATTCCTCCCCCTCCCAAAAAAAAAATACTTCCTTCTTCTACTTGGGGAGCCTGGAGAGGGCCGGATCTTAAACTGAAAGGAAGAATGTTTTGTCTTAAAAATCCCCAAGTCAAACTAAATCTCGTCCTTGTCCCCTGCTTCCTCCCGTCCCCTCCAGGGAGTTTGGGAGATTTCATTTCTCAGCTATCCTTTTCCCCAGAACTGGCAAAAACTGGGTTCCGAAGGAATAGAGAAGTAGAGATAAGGTGCCTAAAAAACCCTTTGAGCATGTAAAAGGCAGAACTTTTAAAGGGAAGGGAGCAGTAGATCCCCACCCCCTCCTCCTTTCCCCACTTCCCTCTCAGCTGTCTCTCTGGGGAGAAAGGCAGGCCTCCTAGGAAAGGGATGGGGAAGAAGAGACCCCAGCCTAGGGAGGAGAGCTGGAAGGCCATGTGCTCAAACCCCTTCCTTTTACAGGGTAAGGAAACTGAGGCTCAGGGACCTGCAGTGACTTGGCCAGAGCCACACATTTCAGTATCAGAGGGAAAATGTGAACCCAGGGTTTTTTGATTCCAAGTCTAGTTCTTTGTCCATTCTGCCTCCAAAATAGGGCACTGAAGACTGCACCTCCCATCCTTATCTCAGAGATGGGGGTATGTGCGTACAGAAAGAAAGCATCATATAAAGTCAGACCTGATCAATGTATTAATCTGGCCAAACTTCTTTCTCTACCCTTTTTTAAAAAAGCTTTTCTTTTGGAGGAGGGAAGGCAAGGAAATTGGGGCTAAGTGACTTGCCCAAAGCCACACAGCTAGTTAAGTGTCAAGTGTCTGAGGCCGGATTTGAACTCAGGTCCCCCTGACTCCAAGGCCTGTGCTCTACTCACTTCACCACATAGCTACCCCTATCCTTTTATTCCTTATTATAAAGAGTATGGCTCTCTGGGAGGGGAGGGGCAGAGGGATATATTGGGAAACATGATGTAACTGCAGAAGAGATCCAGTGTTTTGATTTTAGAGAAAAGGGCTTGGGGGAGGGGTAGTATGGTTGAGGCAGGTAGGTGGTACAATGGACAGAGCACCAGCCTTGAGATTAGGAGGATCTGAGTTCAAATCCAACCTTAGACACTTAGTAATCATATGACCCTGAGCTTAACCCTGACTGCCTCCTGAAAAGAAAGAAAAAGCCTGGGGGCAAGGAGATCCTAGACAGATGGTATTTAATCTTATAAGATTATTACATTCAATCAGATCATTTTACAGATGGTGAAAGTGTTAGCTAGAAATAGAAATTACTTACCCATGGTCACAAAAGTAAGAAATAGAGCCACCAGTACTAGGAAACTGATGTTAATGGTAGAATCAGAGCTAAAACCTAGGAACCTGGATCCCCAGTCAATCCCATAAGTATTCCATTAGAGATCATGCTTTTCGTGGGTAAGTATTAGTACAATGCACTAAGCACAGAGAGGGATGCTAGGCCTCCAGAAAAAAGAAAGACTAATAAGAGGACCCACGTGGAAGTTGAGTATTTGCTGTATGACCTGCAACAGGTAACTCTCCCAGCCCTCAGGGTCTTCATCCATAAAATAAGAGGGAAAGAATAATTGGGTTTTGAAGAACCTTCCAAGTCTATCCATGATCCCATAATCTACCAATGTCCATTTGTCTAAACTACCTATACCTAGCAAGATCTCCCTTCTAGACATACCTCGGATTCTAGATCTGAAAGTAAAAAGGGCCTTAGGCCTCACCTAGTCCAACCTACAGGTAAAGAAACTGAGGCCAGAAAAGTTACCCGGGTCACACATATAATGAATCCATGTCCGCTGGTACCACACAGAAGATCCAGAGGAAAGAGAACAGACAAAGCAATGTTCTTTTCTGGGATTGGTTCCCAACCCAACCAGTGACTTGCTGGGGGACCCTGGCCAAAGAGCCAGGTAAAGTCTACAAACACGGGCTAAGTGACTGCTGTGTACCAGACACTGTGTTTGGGATACAAGGAAAGGTTCCTCCTTAGGCAGAATAGGGGTAGTGATGAAATACACCACTCTGAATATCACCCTAGTCATCTGGACGCTGTGATAATATCTTGGGACAGTTGTTTTGCAAAATCAATATTAAAATGCTCTTTCCTACGTGTTTCAATGCACAGTACTGTAATTGGGCAATGCATGTACTGGTTTGGATGGCAACGCCTCCCTTCCCATAACTATGAGATTCTCGTCTACTCTATCAGAGACCTTCTCCAGAGGATCTATCTGATAGGCTGGAGGCCTTCCTCTAGGTCTTGTGATCGTTCCTGGCTGCTAGGGCATACGCTAGCTGTCCATTTGTTAGGCCTTTCTCCCATTACAAGGACTGGCCCACCTCCTTTTCTAATCATGCACCTCTGATATCCTTTGAGCCACATTCATAGTTCGTAATTGGAAAGATACTTTAGCCTACTTGCCCACTATGAATGAATAAGTGAATGAATGAAAAAGCATTTATTAAACACTTACTATGACAGTCAATATGCATTTATTAAGTGTCTGCTATGTACGCGGCACTATCCTAAATGGTCAGGATTCAAAGAAAGGCCAAAGACTCCTTGCCCTGAAAGAGTTTATAATTTAATGGGGGAGACAACATGCAAATATCATTAGTCAAACAAGCTATCTGCAGGGTAAATAATCAACAGAGGGTAGGCACTAGAAAAATCAGGATTGGGCCTAGCTCTGTGTTAAAGACTGGGGGTGTGAATAAACAAGTAAGACTTCTATCAATGAGCTGCCAACACTGATGGCCTAAAGGCCATCATTGAGATCTGTGAGGATCTCCAGCACAGGTTCACCCAGCATGGTGTACCCTCATCAGAGAGGGTGCTGTGCTCTATGAGCAAAGCAGAATTTCAGTAGCACAAAAGAAACAGGAGATGTTCGACTTTAAAGACTCCACCCCAAATGTTCACATGGACTATTTGTGTCTGACCTATGGTAGAGTGTTCCACGTTCATATTGGTCATTCGAACACACTGTAACTTGACTCTAGCATAATGTCATTTTGGTCCTCTTCAAGAACGAAGGACAACAACCAGCAAACCACCAGATTATCCAGCCTTGTCTCATTCTGTTCACTTTTTTTTTTTTGAGGCATTCTAGGTTAAGTGACTTGCACAAGTCTAATAAGTATCTGAGACTAGTCTTGAACTCAGGTCCTCCTGACTCCAGGGCTGGTGCTTTATCTACAATGTCACCTAGCTGCCTGTCTATTCACTTTGAAGTCCAGGTACAGCTCATCACAGCCTGTCTGCCTCCCTTGTTGCCTAAATCTGGAAAGCTCTGCTTTACAAATGACTAATTCAGTTACCACCCTCTCCAAGAAGTCTTCCCAGATCCCTCCAGGATATAATGACCTCCACTTTACATAGATGGCACCTGATTCAGGACCTTTTCATCTATCAAATGCTGTTGCTATCAACCAGTCAACAGACATTTATAAAGCTCTGACTAGGAGAAGAGAAAGAAAAGAGCATTTATTTATATAGTGCCTGCTATGTACCAGGCACTGTCCTAAGTGCTTTACAAATATTATCCCATTTGACCTTTGAACTTTCAGAATTCAGGTAACTGGTCACTTTCCATCAGCAACTCTCCTTGGTTTGGACTCCAGAGAACAGGATGCCCCACCCCAGACACCTGATCACATGAAACCTCATCATAGTACTAACTGACTCAGTTTGGGATGATCATCACCTGGCCTCCTCTGTGGTCTCTCCCCTCTAATTGGAGGGCTAGAGATGAAGCACTGAACTCCTCCCAAATCCTTCCCTCAGAGACTCTGAATCAGAACTTTCCATCAACAGTTCTACCTGGTCTGGGCTCCAAGGAACATCATGCGGCTGAACTGGGCACTCCCTGGCGCCTCACCCCCTCCTTTTTCAGCTTCCTTTTATGTGCTATCTTCCACCTTGGATTGTAAGCCCTTTGAAGGCAGGAATTTTCTTTTTCTTATTTGTATCCCCAGAGCAATACCAGGCACATAGTAGGGGCTTAATAGATGTTGATTGAATTGAATCTCACAACAACCAAGCAAAACAGGTATTATTTTTATCCCCATTTACAGCTGGGGAAACTGAGGCAAACAGCAGCTGTGTGTTTTGCCCAAGGTGACCCAGCTAAAAAGTGCCTGAGATTGGATTTAAACTCAAGTCTTCCTGGCTCCAGATCTAGCACTCTTTCCCACATTACCAGGTAATAACACCTTCCTAGGACTTGGAAGTCCTCTTAGGACTACAGCCTTGGAACTTCTCCCCAATATCTCTCAAGTGTTCACCCTCTTCATCATCCATCTCATACACAGGCAAGTTGTTTACAAATGTAACCAGACTACAGGGCTGAGGATTCTCAGGGTACAAACTATATATAGTCAAGCAAATTATAGGTGTACTGCCTAGTTACAGAGCTGCTTCAGCTTTGTGATCTTTGTCATAGATTTAGAACTGGAAGGCAATTTAGAGATCATTCAGTCAAGCCACATCATTTTCTTAAAGATTTCACGGACCAGAAGAATCCCTACCCCATTCTCTGTGTCCGAATGTTTGCCAGCCAAGGGTCTTGTGCTCCCTGGCCCTCTGAGAAGGTAACAGAACTTTGTGGACTAACGATAGCACCTCCCTTACAGGGTCCTTGTGAGGATACAGTGAGACAATATTGTATAGCCCGTTATAGATCTGAAATCAGTATATAGATGGCTAACTATTGTTGTTGCAGATTCTGGGAATGATTTTATCTGCATTGGTAGAAACCTAAACACAACCTCTATTTGAATTATATTATGCGAGTTTCCAGAGATAACTGGAGACAAAACAAGTCAGAAGGATATTATTGTGGGGCTGATCTCAAGATTGAACCCAGTTTCTGTAAGCCCAGAACTAGTAATGCCAGACTACATGTTATATATAAAATTAAGAGACTGAGTTAGCTTACCAACTCCTGGCAGTCAATACCTAAGACCATTTAAGGGAATCCACAAGGTCAATTATTTTCATAATAATCTTAACATAATAAAAATTTGTAGATATCACCCACATAAAAGCTCTTTGGGGGATCCTCAATCATTTTAAAAGGGGTCTTGAGACCAAAAAGTTTGAGAATCATTGTCTTGATAATCTCTAAGATAACGTCTAGGTCTAAAATGGTATGAATCTTTGTACCTTGAGGAAGGTCTATCTTGGCTACACAAAAGAGGTCACCATTCTTCTAGCCCTTATTTCTAGTTACTTGTTCACCAACCTATTCTCCCATTCCTTATTCTGTCTCCTTACTTTTTCCTTAGAATCCAACTGCCTGCTGACTGTTCAATGAATAGCTAAACAACTTCTCTCTTATATGTCACTTCCTATTCATTCCCACCCCTCACCACTCTTGGACAGCCCCTCATGCTAATCCATCTGGACTACTTATGTGTATTCCCACTGGAGGTCTTCCTACATCCACTCTCCCCTTCCCCTCATTCTCCAATCTATTCCTTCACACTACTAATGTTCCTTAAGCATAGCTCTGGTTACTTTACTCTTATGCCCAAAATTTTTCAATGTTTCCCTACTGATTATTAAGTAAATGTCAGACTCCTTAGCATGGTACTCAAGGCCCATCATTATATGGTACCGTCCAAACTTTCATACATAATCTCCTATTATACTCCATTATACCTGAAATACTGTGGGCAAAAGAGATTATTCTCTTCCTCCTGAGTCTGCCTCTGCTTTTCAGCCTTAATTCCTTTGGTCTTATACTTGGTAGTAATAAGATGTGGGATTTGTTCCACAGATATGATAGTTTACTCTCTTGACCCATCAGGTTTCTAACTCAAGAAACCCTCCCTGCTTTCCACCAGCTAAAAGGGATTTCGCCCAGATCTGCTCAAACAGGTCTGTGTTTCTTTGATGTAGTTCTACTAGGCATTGCTATTGACAATATTAAACTCCTACTCCAACATCTCATTGGAATGTGAAGGTGAGTGTGAGTTCTGGAAGGTGATGCCACATGAGTACAAGCTCTGGCAGGTCTTACCAAGCAGGAAAGACTTTGTCTAATGGCCCCATGTCTCATCACCAGAAGGTTAGCCAAGAGGGATTTTTTTTTTGACACAGCAATAATTTTATGCTTTTATGTGGTGTAGAGCCCTTTACAAATATTATATCATTTTATCTTTGCAGTAACCTTGGGAGGTAGGTATAATAATTATCTTCATTATTTAGATGAGGAAAGATGAGGCAGACAGATTAAGTGGCTTTCCAGGGGTCACACAGCAGGCTTTCTTGTCTCCATGTCCAGCCCTTTAACAGAAACTTCCATCAGCAATAATCCATGAAAAGCACCTGGAAAGGTACAGCAGAATTTCCATCTGTGTGGGTACTTTGCTAAAATCTTAGGATGAAAGATTTAGAATGAGAAGGGACTATAAAGGCCTTCTAGTCCAACCTGCTCATTTTATAGATGAGGAAATGGAGGTTCAGAGAAGCCAGACAGGCCAAGTCATTCATCCAAGATCCCACAGATAGAAAGGGTCCAAGACAGGATTCAAACTCAGACCTTCTGAATCATAATCTAGCTCTCACCCCACTACACACAAGTTTATCTTTACATGAGATCCTTTTTTTTTCTTTTTGGTGAGGCCAATTGGGGTTAAGTGACTTGCCCAGAGTCACACAGCTAGTAAGTACCAAGTGTCTGAGGTCACATTTGAACTCAGGTCCTCCTTATTCCAGGACCATTGCTCTATCCACCATGCCTGAGATGCTTAAACTATGAGAATATGTGTGAACTAGCTAAAGGCTTATTCAAATCCTTACCTATCCAGTTTTGGACCTGCCATGTAGTCCAAGAAGCATCAACAAGGATGTTAAATTCAGTTATGAAAAATTAAAATCACTCATGTTTATAGAGTATACTTTAAAATTATACAGTCTTACAAGGCAGGTAATACAGGTATTAACTCCTTTTCACAAATAAGGACACTGAGTAAGACAGAGGGACTGGATGATGGAGTCTACAGCAAACAATCACCTGCCATCTTTGAATACTTTGGTACTGTGGAATGTTATGAGTACTAGATGAAGAATTGCTAGATGTATATTTAAATCCTGGGGCTGCCACTGGCTACCTGTGGGACCTTGGATTACTTATAACCTCTCTGGGCTGGGCTACAGTTTTCTCATATGAAAAGGGAGGAGATTGGGGTAATTACTTCTAAGGCCCCTTTTAGTATTAAAGGATGGTTCCAAGGCTTAACCAGAGAGATTGGTAGCAGTCATTTGGAGTCCGGACCCTTAAATCAGGTGCTCCAAGAGTTTCTATTTGTATATATCCCCACCTCCTACTCTGTGAAGGGACTGATCTAACTTGCCTTTCCTCAAGGTCCTTCACCATCCTGGGTGTCCTCCCCTAGATAATTGTCCTTCATTTTATCAAAATCCTCACTAAAACATTGTCCCCAGAATGGAGCACAATACTGTGCTCCAATGTGTCCTGATCAGGCAGTGGAATAGAGTGGAAAGAAGGTTGGATTTGGAATGAAGGGATCTACACCCAAATCCCTTCTGCTCCTTATAGGATCATAGGCCAAGAACTGAAGACCTTAGACTTCACCTAGTCTAATCCCCCCATTCTACAAATGATTGGGGTAAAGGAAATACAAAGAGGGGATTTGGGGGATTTTTGTAGTTGCTACTTAGTCATTTCAGTCCTGTCTGCCTCTCTATGACCCCATTAGGGGTTTCTTTGCATGAGGAAGGTCTATCTTGGCTGCACAAAAAAGTTCACCATTCTTCTAGCCCTCATTTATAGCTACTTGTTCACCAACCTATTCTCCCATTCCTTATTCTGTCTCCTTCTTACTTTTCCCTTAGAATCCAGCTGCCTGCTGACTGTTTAATTAATGGCTAAACCACTTCTCTCTTATATTAAGTTACCTCTTCTTCATTCCCACCACTCATCACTCATAGACAGCCTCCTCATCCCAACCCATCTGGACTACTTGTGTGTATTCCTTAGCTGGCCATTTCATTCTCCAGATCATTTTATAGATGAGGGAAACTAAAGCAAGCAAGGTTAAGTGACTTGTCCAGGGTCACACAGCTAGTAAGTATCTGAAGCCAAATTTGAACTCAAGAAGATGTCTTCCAGACTCCATGCCCAGCACTTAGCCATTGTGCCATCTAGCTGTTCTAATGTCTCTGGGCTGGAACACAGTTTTTCACTAAGTGATTTACTCAGATTAATAAATGCTTGTTGACTTGATTCGACTTACCCAGGGTCCCATAGTTTGTAAACTTCTGAAGCAGGATTCAAACTCACTTCTTCCTGGCCTCAAGTCCTACGCTGTACCCACTCTTCCCTGCTGCCTTCTCCACTTGCTACCTGAGTGACTTGGGCAAGTCACAACCTTCCTGGGCCTCAGTTTCCTCATCCACAAAATAAGGGTTGGACTAGAGGATTCCTCTAGCTCTGTTTCTTAAGTATGTCATAGAGGGAAAATGGCTTAATCTGAAATCAGAAATCTTGGGTTCCAATCCTGACTCTATGGTACATTATCTATGCAACCTGAGGCCCATACCCTCTCTGGGCTTCAGATGCCTCATCTGTAACATGAAGAGGTTGGATTAGGTTGGCTTCTAAGGGACTTTCTGACTCTAAACCTGGAATCCTGGAAGCCAAGAGCTCTGTAAGCCATGTAAGCTCCTTCTTAATAGAGTCCTATCCAACTTCCTGCCTCCTCCAGCTTTCCCTGGATTTTCTCTGATAGTGGAGGTCTCAGGCCAAGACAACTTCAATATTCATCCGTTACTATTCATTTTTTTCCCCTCAGTTCTACCTTTCTGGCATGCCTATAACAATCCACTTTGTTTGCAGTCCAAGTACCCCTAGGAAGGATGACAAGATAGCCATGCTAGGTCAGAGGGCCCTTGCTTAGGGCTTTCAGGTCAAGTGATTAAGAATGGGTGGAAACTGCCAGGGGCCGTCTCCAGGGGCCCTCCAGGTCCAAGCCTGATGCACTTACAATTTGGAGCTTATTCTTAATTGGTCCTTGGAATCCTGTGACCTAGACACCAAGTTTCCCAGTCATATGTCTTACTCTACTTTGAGAATTTCCCTTGAAATAATTCCAAGAAGGTAGAGGAGAGATAAGGAGTGTATGGAGTTAGGGAAAGACAGAAAGTGATTACTGGGGAAAGGGTTGAGAAGAAATTTGGTGGTCATCATAGGGTGGTAGAAATCACTCGATCTAAAAGCCTACTGTGTGCCAAGCTCTGAGCTAAATGATAGGGATATAGATACAACACAGAGAAAGTCCCTGTCCTTAAGTAGCATATATACTAATGAGGGGATATAACATATATAGGATAGTAATGGCCAGCAAAGGGGGTTTTGATCAGTTTGGACATTCTTAATTTGGGGTCCAGAGAAGCCCTAGTTATATATGAATTTGTACATAAAAATGACATATATATTATATATGTATACATATCTATTATATGTGTGTGTGTGTGTGTGTGTGTGTGTGTGATTTCCCTGTCTTCCTTGAAGTCTCAATTAAAAATCTCATCTTTTGCTGGAAGTCTTCCCCAATACCTCTATTCTAATGCCATCACTCTGTTAATTATGTCCTGTTTATACTGATATGCAGTTTGCTTTGCATATGTTTATTTGTGTGTTTTTGGCTTGTTAGATATAAACTCATTGAGGGCAGGGACTGTCTTTTGCTTCTTTTTGTATCCCCAGCACTTGGCACAGTGACTGACATGTAGTAGGCATTTAATAAATATTTTTGATTGATTATTCATTTTCAATATGATTGGTTTCCTTTGTAATCCTATGTATTTTATGCATTTCAAAACATTCAGTCTGTCCCTGTCTACTAGTTCATTTTCATCTGCCTACAAGGCTTCACCAGACCTCCCAAGGGGTTCAAGATATAAAAAAGATTAGAAATTTGGGTCTAATGGTAGCCATCTTGGGGGGAGGGAAGAAAAAAAAGAAATTTACATGATAATTTTGCTGTATATTTGAAAGGAATAGCACGTTGTGCATAGTAGATCTGCAGTTTCATGAGCAATCATCTTTTTTTATTGTGGTATGTTATGGAAATGCTTTTTTTATTCCATAAATTAAAAATAAAATTTTAAAAAATAACTTAAAATTATGAAATAAAAAAAGAAAAAAAGAATCCTTGATCTAGGTGGTCACAGAGTTAGGAAGTGGACACATAAAGCACTTAATGTAGAGTGGTACTGTAGTGTTGACTTCATTTCTGTGTCCTGAGTGAAGGCAAGGGGAGGGAGTATGTTCAGTGTCAAAGCAAATGGCAAGGTGCTAAGTAGGCCCTGGCATCCTGGTAGATGAAAGGATGGGATGGAGAGCATGGTCCACATGGATGCAGAGAGAAACCATGAAAGGGTTGAGGGGTGTGCCTCCTCACCAATCAGAAGAGCTCAGCTCTGTGGGAGGAGTAGCTACACTGTTTGCCATGCCTATGTCTTCTCCAGCTGTCTCCTCCTTCACCCCTGTCTCACATGATGAGGTAGCCTTACTCCTTGTCAAGACTGACCCTTCTACCTACTCAAACGGTCCTCGATCCCATCTCTTCCAACAGATCGCCTCCTCAGCCATCCCCAATCTACCACTTATTTTCAATCTGTGTCTGTCTCCTAGTTCATTCTCATCTGCCTACAAACATGCCCATATGTCCCCCATCCTGAAAAAAACCTTCACCTGATCCTTCTGTCCCCACTAACAATCAGCCTATAAATCTTTTCTGCCTTTTGCAGTTAAACACCTGGATTAGGCGGTCTATACATGCCTCCACTTTCTCTTCTCTCTCTCCTCTTAACTCCTTACAATCTGGCTTCTACCCTTATTGTTCCATCAAAACCTCTCTCTCCAAGGTTACTAATGATCTGTTAGTAGCCAAATCCAATGGCCCTTTCTCTTCATTCTCAATCTCTCTACAGCCTTTGACATTGTTGTCTACTCCCTCCCCCTTGATACTCTGTTGTATCTAGGTTTTTAGAATACCTCTCTCTCTCTCTCTCTCTCTCTCTCTCTCTCTCTCTCTCTCTCTCTCTCTCTCTCTCTCTCTCCCTCTCTCTCTCTGTCTCTCTCCCCTGGTTCTCCTCCTATCTCCCTGACTGCTCCTTCTCAGTCTTCTTTGCTGTCCCTCAAGGTCCTCTGCTCCACCCCCCCATAATACTTCACTTTGTTATCTCATCAGCTCTCAGAGATTTAATTATCATCTCTATGCTGATGATCCTTAAATCTACCTATCTGGACCCAACTTCTCTGCTGACCTCCAACGTCTAATCTCCAACTGCCTTTCAGGCACCTCGAACTGAATGTCCATTAGACTTCTTAAACTAAATATGTCCAAAACAGTACTCATGATCTTTCCCCTAAAACACCTCCCCCCCTCCTACCTTCCTTGTTACTGTAGAGGGCAGGACCATCTTCCCAGTCCCCCAGGCCCACAACCTAGGATTCATCTTGGATGCCTCCCCCTCCCTCCTCCCATAGCCAAACTGTTGCCAGAACCTGTCAATTTTACCTTGGCACCATCTCCCTCTTCTCTCCTCTGACACTGCCCCCGCCCTGGTGCAAACCCTCACCATGACCTCATACCTGAATTGTTGCAATAACTTTTGACGGGTCTGCCTGCCTCAAGTGTCTCCCCACCCCAATCCATCCTCCATTCAGTCACCAAAATGATTTTCCTAAAGCATAGGTCTGACCATATCATCACTCTCTTCAAGAAACTCCAATGGCTCCCTATCACCTACAAAATCTTCTTGGCATTCAAAGCCCTTCCTAGCCTGGCTCCCTCCTACCTCGTCAGACTTCTTATTCTTTGCTCCCCAGTGACACTGGCCTCCTGACTGTTTCGAAAACCAGACCCTCCATTTCTCCACTCCAGGCATTTTTTCTAACTATCCCACATGCCTAAAATACTTTCCTTCCTCATCTTCACGTACAGATCTCCCTGGCTTCCATCTTTTACAGGAAGCTTTCCCCAATCCCTCTTAATCCTAGCATCTCCCCTCTTTTAATTATCCCTGTACATAGCTTGTTTTCTATACATTTGCTTGCTTGTTGTCTCTTCCAATAGACAGTGAGCTCCTTTGAGGGCAGGGACTGTCTTTTGCTTCTTTTTGTACACCCAGCACTTAGCACAGTGCCTGGAACCCTAAATGCTTTAAGTGATTGCTACCAGTGTAACCTTAGGCAACTTCTCTGGGCCTCAGTTTCCTCATTTGTAAAAATAGGTTGGGCTAGATGGCATCTAAGCCACCTTATGATCATAAATCCTTTGATTTCTAAGTGTACCATAGTGGAAAAACTGCTGAATCTGAGTGTGAATCCCAGCTCCACCATATGCTTTCTATATGACTTTGGACAAGTAAATTCCCCTCTCCGGACCTCAGTTGCCTAATATGTAAAATGAAAGGGCTAGACTTAGGTGGCCTCTAAGTTCCCTTCCAGTCCTAGAGCCTGTGAACTATGAATTGAATTGCTTACATCAGAAGTTGATCTCCCTGCTTGGGGAGATAGCACTTTTCAGTTAAAAAAAAAATGGGTACACACAATGGATAATGTGTTAAAGGAGGACTTGGAGACTGGAGAAAGGGGGCCAAGCAGTTGAGCTGGGCGACACCCCATCAAGATAGTTCTGGGTAATGGAAAGGGTGAACATTGTGTTCTCTGTGCTGGGAAACGGGACTCAGAAACTCCTGGAAAGGGCATCCGAACCCAGCCTGGCAAAGGGTAAAGACACAATCCCTGGCAGGCTATACCTTGCTATTTAGACAGTCTTGAAACAGAGAAGAATGGAGTTGTTTTAAGGCTGTGATAGTTTCTGGGCAGAATTGGTATTTGAGAGTTGGGGATGTTCTTCCCAGGCTGCAACTGGGTGTGAGGCTTCAGGCAGAGCAGCCAATGAGTTCAGAAAGAGAAAGACAGGGTTACATTCAATTGACAAAAATAACTTCTTGTTGGGATGTTTTTAATTACAGTTGTTTTTTTCCTCTGGTCGACAAAAATCAAAGGCAGAGAGGTGGTATTGTGCATAGAGCACTGACCCGGTTCAGAAGCTGTCTCAGATACCAGTATGAGACTCTAGACAAGTCACTGTACTGGTGTCTGCCTTAGTTTCCTCATCTGTAAAAAGGGGATGATACTAGCACCACCCTCTCAAGGTTGTGTCGTGAGGATCAAATAAGATGATATTTATATAAGTGCTTTGTAAAACTTTAAGTACTATAGAAATCTTAGCTATTATTTCCTCTACTTCCTGCTTCCCTGCCTACAACTGGGGAGGAAAAAAAAAACAAGAAAAAACATCTCATAACAAATATGCATAATCAAGCAAAACAAATTCTGTTGTTGGGGTTTTTTGGATCTAGCATTTTTTAGAATCTAGCATTGGTAGGGCTGTAGAGAAGCTGATACTCTCAAATCAATACAATTCATAATAATAACTGGTATCTTCAAGCAAATTTTGCATTGCCAAGTACTTTCTATATAATGTCCCATTTAATGCTCCTGATGACCCTTTGAGGTATGATCAATAGGTATTATTATCTCCATTTCAAAAACAACAGATGAGAAAACTAAGGGAAAGGGAGGCTTTGTCCAAGGTCACAAAGTTATTGTCGAAGGTGAGATATGAACCCTGGCCTTCTTGACTCCAAGTCTAGTACTCAGGATCACAGAGAGCTCAAATAACTTCTAAGTTTTTATTTTTTAAGTGCTGTCTTGACTTCCTTTTGCAATATAATAAAAAGAAATATTTCTATAGTAATTTGAGGTTTGCAAAATACTTTACATATGTCATCTGATTTGACTTGAATGTGGTAAATCTATTTTCATTGATGGAAAAGTAAATAACATTTATTAACCATCCCACAAGCTTTTATTAACCACCTACTATGTACCAGTTACCATACTAAGTGCTGGGGATACAATAATACAAAGAAAGGCTTATATGACAGACCCTATCCTCATGAAGCTCAGAGTTTGATGGTGGAGACAACATGCCAACAACTATAGACAGACAAGATACATACTTAATTGAAGATAATCAAAGAAGGAAGGTGCTAACATTAATGGGGGTTCTGACAACAAAGCTACCAATTTCTGTAACTAGGTGGGATGGTCTGGGGCTCAGAGATTCATAGAATGTGAGAATTCAAATGGACATTTCGAGTTTCTGTAGTCCAGAAGGTCTTAACTCAGGGTCCATGGACTTGCTTTAAAAAGTATTTTGAGGGGTAGCTAGGTGGCATGATGAATAGAGCAGTGACCCTGGAGACAGGAGGACCTGAGTTCAAATCTTACCTCAGACACTTGACAATTACTAGCTCTGTGACTTTGGGCAAGTCACTTAACTCCAATAGCCTTGACTTCCTGCCCCCCCCCCAAAAAAATACTTTGATACAGGCATGTTAGTATAATTGGTTTCCTTTGTAATCATATGTATTTTATTTATGTATTTCATTTTAATATAAATTATATTGATGTTTTATTTTATATAATCCTCCCATATATCTTCTTCCCCTTCGAAAGAGCCATCCCTTGTTATGTTTGTTTATTTTGTTTTTTCATTTATTATTAGCCTGTTCCTCACAATACCCATCTCCCACTGAGCAAATTAAAGGAAAAAAAATGAAGCCTTCCGTATACAGATGCATAATCCAGCAAAACAAATCCCCACATTGGCCAGGTCTGAATATGTTTCCCTCTTCATACTTGTTGAGTTCACACTTCTCTGACAGGATATAAGTGGCATTTCATCTCCACTTATTGTGTTCATCAACGGTCTAAAGTTTTTCTCTGTAATGTTATCATTATAGATATTGTCTTCCTAGTTCTGCTTCCTTTGTAACAGTTCATAGAGTTTCCCAGTTTCCTCTAAAACTGCCCATTTCATCATTTCTCATGGAACAATACTGTTTCCTTACATTTATATACCACGATTTGTTTAGTCATTATTTCAAAATGAAGATATACACTTAGCTTCTAACATTTGACTACCAAGAAAAAAAAAAGATGCTATAAATGTGTTAGTACATATAGATCCATTTCTTCCTTGGGGTATGAAATGTATGAACAACTCAAAAGTAATTCACAGGTTAGGAACATTTTGGGCATAGATCCAAATTGCTTTCCAGAATGGCTAGACTAGGGGCAGCTAGGCGATACAATAGATAGCGCACCAGTCCTGGAGTCAGGAGGACTTGAGTTCAAATTCAACTTCAGACACTTAATACTTCGTAGCTGAGTAACCTTGGGCAAGTCACTTAACCCCAATTGTCCTGCCTTCCCCTCTCCAAAAAAAAGCAAAATTAATAATAATAATAATAAAAGTATAATTAGATGAATTCTTAGAGATTCAAAGCACTTAAATAATTTTTTCATGTTTATTGATAACTTGGATTGCTTCCTTTGAAAACTGCCTGTTCATATCTTTTGATCAATTATCTGTTGGAAAATGACTGTTACTCTTATACATTTGAATCTGTTTCTTATATATCTTGAAAATGAGACTTTAATCAGAGAAACTTATTGCAAAAATTTATTCTCCAATTACCTGTTTCCCTTCTAATTTTTACTAGATTAGATTTGTTTAAGCAAAAGCTTTTTTAAATGATCAAAAGTCCACTTTCTCTTGCATAATTCTCTGTTATTTTAGTCATCACCTCTTCTCCAATTCAAAGTTTCTAAAAATTCATTTCTGCTCCTCTCATTTATTTATCATGTGTCTATTGTATTTAGCTTATGTATCCATTTGGTGGGTAGGTAAGTGGTATAGAGGATAGAGTGCTCGACCTGGAGTCAGAAAGACTAATCTTCCTGAATTCAAATCTAGTGTCAGATACTTACTAGCTGGGTGACTCTGGGCAACTCACTTAACCCTGTTTGCCTCAGTTTCCTCATCTATAAAATGATCTAGAGAGGTAAATGGCAAGCCACTCTAGTGTCTTTGCCAAGAAAACTCCAGATGGTGTTATTAAGGTCAGGTAGGACTAAAACAACCAAACAATAACAACAAAGATTAATGTGGAGCTTATCTTGACATATGATGCGGGTGCTGATCTAACCCTAATCTCTGCCAGTCTGCTTTCTAGTTTTTCCCCAAAATTTTGACTAGTGAGTCCTCCTCTCCATAGCACCTACTCCAACCCCCTGCCCTAAACTGCTGTGCTCATTTTTATATGTTTTATATGTTGTGTATCTAATCTATTCCCTTGATTAAACTCCCTTTAAAACCAATAACAAATCACCTTAATGATCACTATTTTGAAATCTGGTACTGATAGACACTCTTTATTCCCACTTTTTTGCATTATTGTCCTTGAGATTCTTGACCTTTTCCCCCTTCCATATGAATTTCATTACTGTTTCCCACTTTTTTGCATTATTGTCCTTGAGATTCTTGACCTTTTCCCCCTTCCATATGAATTTCATTACTGTTTTTCCTAAGCTTTATAAAATGTCCTCTTTATATTCTGATTAGTACAGAATTGGCTAAATATATTATTTTAGATAGTATTGTCATTTTTATTATATTTTCTTGACCTCCTCAGGAGCAATTTCTATTTCTCTAAATACTGAAGTCTCTATTTCTGGAAAAAAATATTTAATAGTTGGATTCATACAGTTTCCTGAGTGAATCTTGATAGTATATGCCCAAATATTTTATAGCTTCTGTACTTTATTTTTTTTTTTAAAGCAATTGGGGTTAAGTAACTTGCTCAAGGTTACACGGCTAGTCATTTGATTTATGCGTGGGTGCTCATTTTCTGAGGCCGGATCTGATCTCGGGTCATCCAAACTCCGAGGCCGGCGCTCTTACTCACTGCGCCACCTAGCCGCCCCTTTAGGGCAATTGGGGTTAAGTAACTTGCCCAAGGTTACACGGCTAGGTTTTTGTTTGTGTGGATTAAGTGTCGGAGGCCGGCTCCGAACTCAGGTCCTTCTGATTCCAGGGCCGGCGCTCTATTCACTGCGCCACCTAGCCGCCCCTTCTGTACTTTATTTTTAATGGAATTTCTTTTTATAATTCTTCTGAATGAGTTTTCTTGGTTTATATACAAGAAAACACTGGTGATTTGTGTGGATTTATTTTATATCTGGTAATTTTGCTAAAATTGCTGTTTCAATTAAGTTTTAGCTTATTCTCTAGGGTTCTCTATATACATCATCACATCATCTGCAGAAAGTGTTAATGCTTATTTCTTTGGTATTGAATTTTGTCAAAAGCCTTTTCACTACTTGTTGATAGAATTTTTAAAATACTACTGCCATAGTTTATTATATTTGTAGACTTCTTTAGGTTAAACCAACCTTGAATTCATGGTGTAAATCCAATCTAGTCACAGTGTATAACTTTCTGATATGTTGCTTACCCTACTTACTAATATCTTGTTTAAATTTTTGCATTGTTGGACATTAGGAGTATTGTTCTATTGCTCAATAGGAGTATTTTCTTTCTTTGCTCTGTTTCTCCTTGGTTTAGCTATTAAGGTAATATTTGTGTTATATAAAGATATTGGGAAATTGCCTTTTTTCTTATTATTATAAATTATTTACATAGTATTAAAATGAATTGTTCTTTGCATGTTTGATAGTACTGTCTTATGAATCCATCTGGTTCCGGAGGGGTTTTTTTTTTGTTTGTTTATTTGTTTGGTTTTTGTCCTTTGAAGTTCATTTATGGGTTATTCAATTTCTTTTTCTGGTATTTAAGTAATCTATTTCTTCTTTTATTTATCACAATATTTTATATTGTGATAATGCATAAGTATTTCATCTCCTATTTATCAATTTTCTTAGCATATAATTGGGCTATATAATTCCTAATCATTTCCTCTTCTTTTTTTGTAAGTTCTCATTTTAATTTGTTCTCTTCTCCTTAGTTTTCATCAGATTAGCTGACTTTAAATTATTAGTTTTTTTAAGTTCCTAGTTTTATTTAGAAATTCAATAGTCTACTTGCTTTCACTTTTTCAAATCTCTTCTTTAACAGAATTTCTACTTTGATACTTAGGGATTTTTGATTTGTTATGTGTTTAGTTTCTTTAATTGCATGCCCAGTTTGTTGCCTTGTCTTTTGTTTATAAAAGTTTTTAAAAACAGAATTTTTTCCCCTTAGAATTGCTTTATTTGTATCCCATTAGTTTTGGTGTGTTGTCCTATTATTGTCATTTTCTTTGATGAAATATTCTATTCCATAATTTGTTTTCTGACCCACCAATTCTTTAGAATTAATTTCTTTAATATTCAATTTTTAATTTTTTCTTTAAGAATTCTATTGAATTTTTTTATTATATCATGATCAGCAAATTTTATGTTTAGTATTTCTGCTTTTCTCCATTTTTTGGTGAGGTCTTTTTGCTCCAATATATGGTTGGTTTTTGTGATGGGATAGTGTATAACTGAGTATATATATGTTCTTTTCTATTTCTATTAAGTAATCACCAGAGATCTATCATCTCAAATTTTTCTGAAGTTCTATTCAAGTATTTAACTTCTTGTTTGTCTTTTGGTTAGTATTATCCATGTCTGAAAAATCTTCTACTAATATAGTTTTATTGTCTATTTCTCCTTCCAATTTGATTAACTTCTTCTAAGTAAGCTTTAACACCTGTGCTATTTGGTATATATATATATATATATATATATATATATATATATATATATATATAAAATATTAATGTTAATTCATTTTAATGATGCCTTTAAGCATACAATGTAATTTTCTGCTTATCTTGTCTTATTATGTCTGTAGCCTTTACTGAAGCTTTATCTGAAATAACATTTGCTACCCCTGATATTTTGTGTTCAGCTAAAGCATAATAGATTATTCTCCAGCCCCTCATTTTAACTCTATGTGAATCTTTCTATTTCAGATGTATTCCTTGTGAACAACATATTGCTGAATTCTATGTAATCCATTCTGCTACATTCTTTTGTTTTATGAGTGAGTTCATTACATTCATACTCACAGATTGTTAATTGTGTATTGTCCTTTGAACTTTTTTCTCTCTTTGCTCCTACTCCCACTCTTTACAATAAGAAGGTAGTAAAATAGAAGAAATTTGCCTGATCAAAAGTATATCTTGTGATTTAAGGAAAACAGCCTGGTTCCTCCCCCATTGAAACTCTTCTGCTAATCCCACCTTTGATCCCAGATTTTTACTCTTTCTTTCTTTCTTTCCTTTTAGTTTCTCATTGATATTACTTTAACATTTGAGTTTATTTTGCTTATGACTATAGCCTTACCTATCTTGTCCTCTCTCTTAGACTTCTCTCTAGACTTCCTTCATCCTTGTCCCCTCCTATTTCCTTTTGAGTTTAATGTATTTCTTTTTATTATTACTATTTTTGGAGGGACAGTTGGGGTTAAGTGACTTGCCCAAGGTCACATGGCTAGTTTTGTGTGTGTGTGTGTGTGTGTGTGTGTGTGTGTGTGTGTTAAGTGTCTGAGGCTTTGAACTCAGGTCTTCCTCACTCCAGGGTTGGTGCTCTATTCACTGTGCCACCTGGCTGCCCCATTTAATGTATTTCTATACTGAAATGTCTATGCTGGTGGCACATGGGTATGTATGTGTGTGTGTATGTGTGTACGTGTGTAATTGTGTTCAACCTTTCTTTATGAAGATCAGATGAAAGTGAGGTTCACAGGGTACTTGTTCCCCACAACTACTTCCTCCATGACTACTCTTCTTTTTATGTATTTCTATTATGTAACAGTGATTTCCCTCCCCCTTGTTCCTTCTTTCTTCACCATGATAGTTTCCTGTCCCCCCTTTTTAATTTCTCCTAAGATCATTAAAGGAGAACAAAACCACCCAGAGACCCTATATCATTTTTACCATTCTCTATGATCCTTAAGGAGTGGTTGGTTGTTGTCCTCCATTCTCTAAAATGACATCACTATGTTGGGATCAAGGTACAGTGTGTCAGACTGGCTAACCAGACCAATATGTGCTCAAATGGCTCTACCACAGGTCAGATACAAATAGTCCATATGAAAAATCCATCTGAAAAGACATTTGTTCCTTATTCCCCTATTAACATATAAACAATTCATCTTAACATTTGTTATTGTTATTAAGTAGATTCAATCATGTCCAACTCTTCATTACCTTATATGAGATTTTCTTGGCAAAGAGTGGTTTGCCATTTCCTTCTCCAACTCATTTTATAGATGAGGAAACTGAGGCAAACAGAGTTAAGTGACTTGCCCAGGATCATACAGCTAGTAAGTAATCTGTGGCCACATTTGAACTCAGATCTTCCTAACTTCAGGCCTGGCATCTAGCTGCCCCTATCTCAACATATTTCTTTTCAATTAGATATTTGTACCTTTCTACTTTTCTCTTGAAGCCTCCATTTTCATTTCAAAATATCTACTCATTTCTGTCTTTCTCATTAGAAATTTCTCATTAGAAATTCTCTTTTTCACTAAGGACCCCCTTTTTTCCCTTTAGGATTATACTTTGTTTTTCTAGATAGGTTATTTATCATTGTAATCTTTATCTTTTGCCTTTTGGCATCATATTCCAAGCTTTCCTCTTCTTTAATATGCCAGTCTTATGTGATCCTTATTGTGACTGCTTGGTACTTGAACTTTTGTTTTTTGGTTGTTTGTAGTATTTTTTTTCTTTGGCCACAAAATTCTAGATTTTGGCTAGTGTGAGAAATAATCATCTTACCAAGAATGCTACCTGGCCATTAGTGAATTTTTTTAAAAAAGGTTTTTATTTCACATCATTTTGTACAGATGACCTAGCTTTCAACCCCGTATAAAAAAGGGTAACCTATTAGGTGTGGTCAGTGCACTTTTAGACAATCACAAAGCCCTTTTTTAAAATTTCTATCCTGGGCTCTTCTGGTGCCCTTTCTCCTGGGAGGAGCCGAGCAGGTAGCTGAGCCTCGTGTGAGGGGTGCGGATCCCGGGAGAGGCAGCACCGGCCAGGGCCTGGGCCGGGGACTTCGGAGGGCAAGGGGAGAAGCAGTCGGCATCCCCGGCCTAGTTCCCCGTCTCGGCACCAGGGAGCAAACATGGCCCAGAACCTGAAGGTCTTCGCGGGGCGGCTGCCCGCCGGGCCCCGAGGCATGGGCACAGCGCTGAAGCTGCTGCTCGGGGCCAGGGCCGTGGCCTACAGAGTTCGAGAGTCCGTGTTCACTGTGGAAGGTGGGCAAAGAGCTATTTTCTTTTTTTTTTTTTTTTTTAAAGCAATTGGGGTTAAGTAACTTGCTCAAGGTTACACGGCTAGTCATTTGATTTATGCGTGGGTGCTCATTTTCTGAGGCCGGATCTGATCTCGGGTCATCCAAACTCCAAGGCCGGCGCTCTTACTCACTGCGCCACCTAGCCTCCCCTTTAGGGCAATTGGGGTTAAGTAACTTGCCCAAGGTTACACGGCTAGGTTTTTGTTTGTGCGGATTAAGTGTCGGAGGCCGAAAGAGCCATTTTCTGTAACCGAATTGGGGGTGTACAGCAGGACACCATCCTCGCAGGAGGACTACACTTCAGGATCCCCTGGTTCCAGTACCCCATCATCTATGACATTCGTGCCCGGCCCCACAAGATCTCTTCTCCCACAGGCTCCAAAGACCTTCAGATGGTGAACATCTCCCTTCGAGTGCTCTCCCGACCCAATGCCCTGGAGCTGCCCAGCATGTACCAGCGCCTAGGGTTGGACTATGAGGAACGTGTGTTACCTTCTATTGTCAACGAGGTGCTCAAGAGTGTGGTGGCCAAGTTTAATGCCTCACACTTGATCATGCAGCGTGCCCAGGTGTCCTTGTTGATCCGTCGAGAGCTGACAGAGCGGGCCAAGGACTTCAGCCTTATTCTGGACGATGTGGCCATCACAGAAGTGAGCTTCAGCAGAGAGTACACAGCTGCAGTGGAGGCCAAGCAAGTGGCCCAGCAGGAGGCCCAGAGAGCTCAGTTTCTGGTGGAAAAGGCAAAACAGGAACAGCGGCAAAAGATCGTCCAAGCTGAGGGTGAAGCTGAGGCTGCCAAGATGCTCGGGGAAGCCCTGAGCAAGAACCCTGGCTACATCAAACTTCGGAAGATCCGAGCTGCCCAGAACATCTCCAAGACCATCGCCACATCTCAGAACCGAATCTATCTCACTGCTGACAACCTTGTGCTGAACTTGCAGGATGAAAGCTTCACTCGAGGAAGTGACAGCCTTATCAAGGGCAAGAAATAGAGACGTCCTCCTGACCTCAAGAGAAAGCTGATCTCTTCCTCCCCGAGTTAGTCTTGGATGAGCCGGCAGATGGGTCCACCTCCCTCACCCCACCATCATGTGACTTTCCTCCACCATCACACCATCCCTTCCCCACTCGTTGGATAAATGAAGACTGACAGATGTTCCTTTCCCTAACCCCCCCCACCCCATATTTTGCTGGGGGCCTGGGGTATAAGGACTGTGTGATTTCTCAGTAATTTCCTCTCTAGCTGGTTTCCCTCCAAGGCCAGGAGGAGATAACAGCTATCCCAGGAATTCTCAATAAATTTTTATTACTTAAGTGGAAAAAAAAATTTCTATCCTGATTTGCATTTCCCCATTGCATCTCATTGGTCAGAATTTTTAGGGTTCACAGCCTATCTGAAAACACCTTACCCCCACCCCCCATGAGTCTACACCCCTGCTTATATCTCTCATTTCCACATATCAGTTCCCCCCCACTTCATCTTTATTTTCTTTATACTTTATTTAATAAATGCTTTAAGTCTCCTCCCGGTTTGTCTGAATTAGATGTTATAATCTCCATAGCATGAGAAAGGAATTTCCTCAATTGCTAAGAGAATTGACAAAAGCTGTGAGTTGAAGATTTGGCCCAGGATATCCATTTTATCTAAAATGGAGACCAGGGTCACACAGCTAGTAAGTGTGTAAGCCGAGATTTGAACTCCTGAAGAGGAGTCTTCCTGACTCCAGACCCAGCATCCTATCCACTATGACACATGAAACCATCAGTTACAGCAGATGTAGAAGTTTTGAATGCTGTGGATAAGGTCATTTACCTTGGTAGTATATTTCCAGGGATATACACATTGATAATGTGGTTGACGCACACATTGCCAGAGCTAGCTCACTGTTTGGGAGGCTCTGAAGGAAACTGTGGGAGAGAAGAGGTATTAAACTGACTACCAAGCTGAAGGTGTACAGAGCCATGGGGCTGATTTCATTGTTGTATGCCTGTGAAACCTGGACAGTCTACCAGCGCCATGTCAGGAAACTGAATCACTTCCATTTGAATTGTGTTGGGAAGATTCTGTAAATTACATGGCAGGATAAGGTACCAGACACTGAACTCACACAGGGAAAGTGTTCACATGGTAGTCTCCCTCAAGGCCTCTCTTAAGAACTTTGGAATTGATTGTGTGACATAGCAGACTTTGGCACAGGACAGCCCAGCATGGGGCGCCCACCTCAGAGAAGGTGCTGTGCTCTGTGAGCAAAGCAGAATTGATAGAATTCAGTGCAGGATGCCTAGATGTGGAGAAACCACACCAAATGTTCACATGAGCTATTTGTATGACCTGTGGTAGAGCATTCCAAGCTCGTATTGCCCTGATCAGCCACAGTCAGAAACACTGAAACTTGACTTTAGCACAGTGACATCATTTTGGTCCTCTTTGAGAATGAAGGGGGGGAGGCGGAGCCAAGATGGCAGAGTAGAAACAGCTCATCCAAGCCACTCTGCCCCCACATTCCGCCAAAACGATGTAAAAGGGGACTCTGAACAACTTCTGGAGCCCCAGCACCCACAGAACGACACAGAGAAGCTAAACTCCCTCTGAGGACAGCCCAGCAGCCCTGCAGGAAGGACCATCGCAGTGGTCTGGGACCTGGCAGCATGCAGCGCGCAGAGCGCAGGAGCCGAGCCGAGCCCAGGTCCCCATGAGCCGAGGTTTTAGCCCCAGGGCGGCAGGGCCAGCAGCCAGCTGGAGGAACCCCAGAACACCAGGAGCTGTGGCGACTCCAGAATTATCAACATAGACTTGCCTAGGACAAAGTAAGAGGTTAGTGTCCTATGGACTTTGGGACTGGTATTAGGGAATGCGTCGGCTCCCTCCCCTGGGGGCTAGAAGCCGCTGAGGACACAAGCCATTTTGTAGTTTTCAGAGGCAGCTCCCGCTCCCAGCCTGCAAATTTGTAGGGAGATCCAGCGATCAGTCTTGGGGGGTAATCGCTCTTGCTTTAACCTCCCTGGATCTGGATTGTGATCTAGGGTGGAAGTTGTGGGTGGGTTTACAGCTTGCCAGAAACGGAAGTTGCCCCCCACACGTTCGGGACGAAAATTCCTCTATCTGGCCTTAAAGCCATAGTGTGGCAACAAGCCCAAAAGTCAAGCAATTAAGTGGCAACATGCCAAGGCAAAGGAAACAGAAAAATGCAACCCTAGACTCCTATTTTGGGGGCGTAGAGCAGGAAAAGGACTGTGAGGTCAGAAGTCCTGCTCCAAAAGCCCCAGGGGAAAACATGAGCGGGTTGCAGGCCATAGAGGACCTTAAGAAGGACTTTAAAAATCAAATAAGAGAAGTGGAGGAAAAATTGGAAAGAGAAATGAGAAGGATGCAGGAAAAGTATGAAATGAGGGTCAACAGCCTGACTGAGGAAAACAACACCTTAAAAAATAGACTAGCTCAAATGGCAAAGGAGGCCCAAAAGGGCAATGAGGAGAAGAATGCCTTAAAAAGTCGAATTTGCCAGATGGAAAAAGAATCTCAGAAGTTCACTGAGGAGATTCATTCCTTCAGAGTTAGACTGGAGCAAATGGAAGCTAATGGCTTTATGAGAAATCAAGATGCTGTTAAGCAGATCCAAACAAATGAAAGATTAGAAGGCAATGTGAAATATCTCATGGGAAAAACCACTGACCTGGAAAATAGATCCAGGAGAGACAATTTAAAAATTATTGGACTACCTGAAAGCCATGATCAAGGAAAGAACCTAGAAATCACCCTTCAAGAAATTCTCAAGGAAAACTGCCCTGATGTTTTAGATCCAGAGGGCAAAATAGAGGTTGAAAGAATCCACCGATCACCTCCTGAAAAAGATCCCAAAAAGAAAACTCCCAGGAATATTATAGCCAGGTTCCAGAATCCCCAGATCAAGGAGAAAATACTTCAAGCAGCCAGGAAGAAACAATTTCAATATTGTGGAAACACAATCAGAATAGCCCAGGACCTGGAGGCTTCTACACTGAGGGATCGAAGGGCATGGAATATGATATTCCAGAGGGCAAAAGAACTGGGAATGAACCCAAGGGTCACCTACCCAGCAAAACTGAGTATTTTGTTTCAGGGGAAAATATGGTCATTCAGTGGAATAGAGGACTTTCAAGCATTCTTGAGGAAAAAACCAGAATTGAATAGAAAATTTGACATCCAGACACAAGAAGGAAGAGATGCCTGAGAAGGTAATCAGGGAAAAGAAATCAAAAGGAACTTATCAAAGTTGAACTATTTACATTCCTATATGGAAAAGCAATAACTGTGACTGATGATATCTCTCTCACTATGAAAATAATGGAAGAAGGGGGTATGGTCATATGAATACATATGTGAATGTGTGTGTATATGGTTACAGTTATATATGGATAGAGGGCATAAGTTGAATTTGTTGGGAAGGGAGAATACTCAAGGGATGAAATTATGAGGTGAGAGAGGAAAGTGGCAAGAGTAGATGGGGAGAGACAGGGTAGTGTAAACTATCCCATGCAGAAGAAGCAAGGGGAAGTGGTTGCAAAAGAGGGGGAGAATAAGGAAGGCTAAAAAGGCAAAACCACATTCACATTGAATTTGGTTCAGGGAGAAAATGACATACATACTAAATGGGATATCTCAACCTGCAGCAGGATAGGGGGAAGGGGGATGAGAGGAGGGATGATGGATGGGAGGGCATCCTTGGGGGAGGGGAGGTTGGAAGTACCCACTATAGAAGAGGGACAGGATTATGTAGGGAATGGACCAGGTGGGGGGTGGGATGAGTGGGAGGGAATTATAAGCAGCCTTGTACAATATATCTACTATGATAATGTTTTGCATAGCTAGACATGTACAACATATACTGAATTACTTATCTCCCAAGAGGGAATGGGTGACAAGGGAGGAAGGAAAATATCTGAAATTTGAGGTCGTAACATTAAATGTTTCAAATATATATAAATACTATTATTAATACTCTTTTGCTTGTAATAGGGAGATAAGATGTGCAGGCATTGCGATGCAAAGACTCACTTTCCTCTAATGGAAAAGTCGATGGGGGTATGGGAGAAGGTATGGGAGAGAGCAGATTGGAGGAAGCGATATCTTGTGGGATTACTGTTCTGGGAGGTTGGGTAGGGGAATAATGGGGGAAAAATGATTGTAACTCAAAATCTGGCGGAAATGAATGATGTAAAACAGAAGTTAATAAAGCATTTGTTTAAAAAAAAAATAAAGAGAATGAAGGACAACAACCAACAAACCAACCCATTACCTAAGACCTTGTCTGAGTTAATGGACCTCATCCTTAGTGAACCACACCTGCTCCAACCGTTTTCAAACACAGGAAAAAGGCTTTCTCAGAACAAAAGAGGAGTCTAATATGCTGGCCGACATCCACTACAAGCAGTTTTATGTCTTATATTAGCCATCAATATGACTTCAAATTACGTTTCATATAATTTCTGTGGAAACAAAATTCAATCATCCCTTACACTATGATGTCCCAGGAAGTTTTAATTTTATAATTTCTTTTCATTCTCTCTATTTTCATTTTGCCTTCTGGTCCTAAGAGTTCTGGGCAGTTTTCACTTATGATTCCACAAAATATGGCAGCCAAACTTTTTTTTACTCTTGATTTTCATATAGTCTGATAATTCTTAGGTTATCTGTCCTTGATCTGTTTTCCTGGCCAGTTGCTTTTTGATATTACATTTCTTACATTCGTCATCTGTTTGCTTGTTTAATCCTTTGATTTTAATATTGTCATATTAAGTCATTATTTTCTATATGACCCATTTTAATAATTTTCAGGGCAATCAGTTCTTAAATGAGGTTTTCCGCTCTCTGTTCTAAAGTGTTACCATTCCTCCCTCCCTAATTTTACAAATCTGTATCTCTTTATTTCTTTCAGATACTCCTGAAGTTCTCCTGCCCAGGATAATTTGTCCTTTGAGGCTTAACCTGGATTTGTGTGGTCACTTTCATCCTCAGGGTTTACCACATGTATCTCTCAAACCAAGGTATGCAGGGGTGGGATTCAGAGTTTTCCTGGGTATCTAGGTTGGGGGCTTCCACTTGGTTCAAACTCCACAATTGATTGGCATGGGCAGGGTATGCCTGGTCCTAGACTAGGTCCCTCCTGAAAGGGCCTTCTGTACCTCACTAGTGCAGTGCTCTCCCTGGGGACCCCCTCTTCCTTTCCTTCAGTTGCTGGGCTCTGGGTCTTCTCCTGGACTGGACTGCTGCCCCAGGCCCCTGGGACTGCTCAGGCTGGATTTTGCCTAGGGCCTTTCTGCTGCAGTTAGGGCCAGACCACTAGTATTACAACAGATCTGCCTGGAGCCTCAGGGGCTGCCTTCTCTAGGCTCTACACAGACCCTAGATTATCTATCAGAGTTTATCCACCAGTGCCTGGGGCCTCTCTGGATTCCTGGGCTGGGTGGGGTATAGAGAGGAGTCCTATTTCCTTCCACAGTGGTACATTTCTAAACCCTGCTGGAGTGTTTGCTGAGGATCTGGGGTTCTCTGTGTGCTAACACACTTTTGTTTTCCTACTATGTGTTTATTTCACATATTTAAAAACATTCCTCTGAGATGGGGAATGGTCCAATCATATCACCCTCCTCAACCCCACCCCCACTCAATAGACTCCAGTGGCTTCCTAGAGCAAATACAAAATGTTCCATTGGGCACTCAAAGCCCTTCCTAACTTAGCCCCCTTCTACCTTTCCAGTCTTCCTACACCGTACTCCCAATAGCTACCCTTCCATCCAGTGACGTTGGCCTTCTCGATGTTTCACAAACAAGACCCTCCAACTCTCAGCTCTGGAAATTTTCTCTAGCTGTCCCCCATGTTCTTCTTCCTTATCTCCAACTGCTGACCTCTAGCTTCCTTTAAATCCCAACTAAAATCCCACCTAGTACAGAAAGCCTTCCCCAGCCCCAATCCCAGTGCCTTCCCCTCTGTCCTCAGCCCCTAGCATAGTGCCTGGAACACAGCAGGTATTTGTTAAATATTTTTTGATTGATTGATTGGGGCCCATAGGTAACACCCGTGCTCCTAAGGGAATCTATGGCACAAAAGAAAGATCAAGACTCATTTAGCAGAAAAAGAAATTGAGAACTAGGGTAGTATAGGGTGGGGCTGGGGAAGTAGCTTGCCCAACTTCACATAGCTTATCTCTCAGAATCCCTACCTTCCTTTAAAGGTCAGGTTAAGGAGACTTTCCTGATCTTAATGCTGTAGCTTCCCCATTCCTAAAATTACTTTGTATATACAATACAAGACAGCTAGGTCTTGAAACAAAGAAAGTGCTAGCTACATTTAGAGTCAGAAGACCTGATTTCAAATATTCCCTCAACAAATGAGGTTTCAAAAGACTGTGAATGAGATATTCTACCCACCTCTTAACAGAAAGATAATAGACTCAAAATGCGGTATTTTTTTGTGGTTAAGTCGGTCCAATTGTGTCTGACTCTTCCTGAGCCCAACTGGGGTTTTCCTGGCAAAGATATTGTAGTGGTTTGCTATTTCCTTCTCCAGCTGACAAACGAGGAAACTAAGGCAAACAGGGTTAAGTGACTTACCCAGGGTTACCCAGCTAGTAAGTGTCTGAGGCTAGATTTGAACTCAGGAAGATGAGTCTTCTTGACTCTAGGTACCACCTAGCTGCCCTGACATATTTTTAGACATGGCCAATAAGCGAATGTGTTTTGCTTAACTATGCATATTTGCTGCAAGGATTGTTTTTTTTCTCCCAGAAATCTGCCTGTTCATCATTTCTTATAGAACAGTAGTATTCCATCACATTTATATACCACAACTTGTTTAGCCATTCTCTAATTGATGGGCACCCCCCTCAATTTCCATTTTGATGGATCAAAGGGGGATGGTGGGAGATATGTATTTTTTGTTCATTGAAAATTTTAATTAGTCCCTCCACACCCTTCCCTTACTCCCCTCAAAAGTCTTCTCTCTGATACTTACTAGCTATAGACTAGGCAAGTCACTTCATTCCTGTCTGCCTCAGTTTCCTCATCTGTAAAATGGGGATAATAAGAGCATCTACCTCCCAGGGTTGTTGTGAGGGTCAAATAAACTACTACAAGTAAAATGTTTTTTAAACCTCAAAGCACTAAATGGGCTGTTATTATTATGTTCCTGTATGTGTACCTTATTTCCTTGATAGACTTTTAAGTTTCTGAGGGTAGGGATTTTTGAATGGGTATCCCAGATCTTAGCAGAGTGCCTATAACTTAAGAGGTATTTAATAAAGTCTTGATTAGATTGAGCTCTAATTCAGGGTTCTTTTCACTATATCTCAAGGCCTTTCCAAACCTTCCCACCACACACTACCCTCCTTCTATAGTTTTATGAAGTTTGTATACTTTGTAAAAGAGAAAAAAACACGGATCTACCTACAAGAATCTTCCTTTCTGTGGTAGGCAGGCAACCAACTAACATTTTTTGAAGCACCTACTATGTGCCAGACACTGTTTTGGGGGGATACAAAGAAAGGTAAAAGAATCTGTGTTCAAAGAGCTCACAGACTAATAGAGGAGAAAACACCTGAACAATTGTGTACAAACAAGATAGATAGATATAGATAGAGGACATATTATATTTGCAATGAGAGAAAAGCTTTGAATGAAAATACAATTCTACATTATGGGAAGATGCTGATCTCTTCACTTTAGACTCAATCTTTAGCACCCACTTCACTAACTTTCCCCTTCTCCCCACACTAGGTCAATTTACATTTTAAAGGCCTGCCCTAAAACTGCAGCCCAGCTTCCTGGATGGTCAGAAGCCTTGACCAACTTCCTCTCTCAGTTTTAGCTTCCTCTTCAGTCAAATGAGGGAGCTGGCCTCTTAAGGTCCCTTCCAGCTTATTCAATGATTTTGAGTGGATTCTAGAAAAGAGCATTGACCATGGAATCGGGAGGACCTGAGTCCAAGTCTCAGCTTTGTGACAGAAGAATTCTCTTCATTTCTCTGGGCCTAGTTTTCTTCTGCATGCCTACCCTTTTAGGGTTATTGAGAGGTATGGTCCTGGCTTAGTGGGTAGAGCACCACCATGGGAACCAGGAAGGCCCTGGATCTAAGCCTCAGGTTCCTGGCACACACTGGTTGTTCGACCCCAGAGAAAAATCACTTAATCTCTCAGTTCTCTAAGAATAGAAACTGGGACACCTTGCCAATCTGAGCTACTAGAGAGAGGAAGTCACTTTGACTGTGAAATCAGAGGTCAGGACCAAAAGGGCTAGATGGCTCTAAGTTATTAGCCAGGGTGGAATCTTGTGCTTGAAAGGACCTGGGAGGGCACATCCTTCATCTGATGGGTAAGAAAACAAAGACCCCAAAGGAGAAATGATTTGGCCAAGGTTACACAGGTATTAAGTTGAAAATGGGAATTAAGAGTAAAAAAAAGATAAATACAATGATTATTGGAAATTTCTAACTAGATGTCCTTAGAGGCATGTTAAACTCTCATACACACACACACACACACACACACACACACACACACACACACACACACACACTAAAAATTCTCAGTACAAAACAGAACTTACTGTGTTTTCCGCAAACCTTCTCGTCGTCCCAACTTCCCCATTTCTGTTAAGGGCACTATCATCTTTCCAGATACCCAGGCTTTCAACCTCAGCATCATTCTCTTCTCCTTCTGTCCACATAGATAGCCAACTGCCAAATCTCATGAATTCCACCTCCGTGATATCTCTAGTCTAAGTCTCCATAATATCTCTATTCTAAGTCCCTAAGTCCCTACCCCATACCCACCACCTTTATTCAGGTCCTCATCACCTCTTACATCCTGTGTCTCAAATTCTCTCTCTCTTTATCTCTGACTTTTGGAATCGCTGGTCTTCTTTAGGACTTAGTTCAGGTATCACCTTCTTTGCATATATGTGTGTGTGTGTGTGTGTGTGTGTGTGTGTGTGTGTATGTATATATACACATATATATGCATATATGTGTTTGTGTGTACATATGTACTTATTTATTCATTTTTAGTTTTCAGCATTCATTTTTATAAGATTGTGAGTTCTACATTTTTCTCTCTCACTTCCTCCCTCCCCTCCCCAAGACAGCATGCAATCTGATATAGGCTATACAGGTACAATCATATTAGGCATATTTTCACATTAGTCAAGTTAGGAAAGAAGAATCAGAACAAAAGGGAAAAACACCAGAAAGAAAAAACAAAACAAAAAGAAAATAGTATGCTTTAATCTGCATTTAGACTCCATAGTTCTTTCTCTGGATATGGATAGCATTTTCCATCATGAGTCTTTTGGAATTGTCTTCAATCATTGCATTGCTAAGTCTAGCAAAATCAGTCATCGCATCACACAATGTTGCTTGCTGTTACTATAGACAATGTTCTCCTGATTCTGCTCATTTCACTCAGCATCAGTTCATATAAGTCTTTCCAGGTTTTTCTGAAGTCTGCCTGTTCATCATTTCTTATAACACAACAGTATTCCATCACACTCACATATCCCAATTTGTTCAGCCATTCTCCAGTTGATGGGTATCCTCTCAGTTTCCAATTCTTTGTCACCATAAAAAGAGCTGCTACAAATATTTTTGTACATGTGGGTCCTGTTCCCGTTTTTATGATCTCTTTGGGATACAGACCTAGAACCAGCAGGAGGCCTTTCACAGTCTCTCTAATTGCTAGTGTCTTCTCCTCCATCAAAGTTACCTTGCTGTCTCCTCCATGTTGGAATATAAGCATCCTGAGGGCAGGGACTGCTTTCCTTAGTGCCTATGAACCTTACACAGTGTATCACACACATTGAGCACTTACTAAGGCTTTGCTTGTTTAATTAGAATATATATAAATATAATATTTATATTTACATATTCCCAGTCTTATTCCCTTCATATACTCTCTGCTCTAGCCAATTTGTCTCTTAAAGACATTCTGTATTTTTTTGCTTACTTTTTTTTTTTTTGGATACTGCTCATGCTGAGCCCTACCCCTAGGAATACTCTACTGCCCTCCCTCCTGCACCTGGTGACATTTTAGTCATCCTTCAAGGTCCAGCTCCAAATTCACTTTTTCTATGAGGCCTTCCCTGATATCCACAGCTAGAAGCCATCTCTCCTTATTTCATTGGGTTTTATATTGGTAGAAATAGGATTAGAATGTGGAAAGCCTTGAAGGCTCAGTTAAGGAGTTTGTACTTCAGGAGGTATTGGGGAAACAGATGAAATCAGGGAAAATAGCATAATCCCAGAGTACAACCAAGTCTTCACATACTCCAGGGGATCTTTCTGATTTTGGCCATGATGAATGCCCCCCCCCCCACACACACACCCTAATTCAGATCAGAGCCCATCCCATGTCATTCTGGCCCATGAGGTCCTATCCTAAGTTGAGAGCCTTTCTGGATTACTCTTGAGATTCTTATATACCAATATAGCAGGGAGACTGTCCCATTGACTATGGGGAAAATGGATCTGCCAGCCTTCATTAGAGAGACTGAAGGAAAAAAGGGATTAGAGGTGAGAGATGTACTGGCAGAGTCTAATATCTCTGATACAGATAGAATGATCACATGGTGGACAGGCTAAAAGCTGACTAGAGCCATATGGAAGAAAGAAGGAAACAAGCATTTATCAAATAACTGCTATAGGCTGGAAACTGGTCTTAGGCACTTCACAAATATCTCATTTGATCCTCACAACAACCCTGGGAGGAAGGTGCCATTATTATCCCCATTTGGGGAGTTGAGGGAACTGAGGCAAACAGAGATTAAATGACTTGCCCAGGGTCACTCATCTAGGAAATGTCTTAGGTTGGGTTTGAAGTGAAGTGTCTATCCATTGAATCATTTTGCTGCCTTAAGGTAGAGAACATAGAAGAGTGTGAAATAAGAGCAGAGAGGGCATCAGGGAAAGAGATACCAATGGCCACGATGCCCAAGTATACATGTTTCAATGAATAATTGCCCACATGTCCTGGGGCTAGAGCTCCAAAAATTAGCTCATACCTAGAGACTGCTGTTTTGGCCAGATTCTGAGCACATGGAGGAGAGCTCCTTATATACAGAGCCATGAGTGGGCTGGTCCTATGCTTGATCAGGAATCCAGGAATCACAACCAGCCTTAAGAACCAAATGCAGAAATTAGCATTATGGCCAGGCCAGTTTGGTTCCAAGACACAATGGGTTTAACTGGAGGAGGATTAGCAAAGGGCCTTTAACCAGATGTCATGGAAACAATAGATGGAGAGGAATGGAAGGAAAGGGCCTAGAATCATAGAACTTTAAGGCAGAGAGAAACCTTGACCCAAATGTAGCAGGAATATGTGGAAAAGATTCATTCCAGAAAAAATTCAAGTAGTTTTCTCCTCCCATGCACAAGATAGATGGGGTTCTAGGGTGCATGAAAATTCTGGGAGCAGGGATAACTGGGAGAGAAAAGAGCCACAAAAAGGGGGTTCCCAACAGTGAAAGGAAAAGATGGGGGCAACAACTACCTGGAAAGTAGAGGGGTTCCAGGGCCTTGCCAAGGGCTGCAGGCCCCATAAGGATCTGGCTGTGCCACAACTGGATCTAGCATGACTGTGAAGCTGGAGGGAGCCAAGACTCCAGAAGAAAGCAGGAGAGCAGAGAGGCTTCAACACTACTCTTCAGTGAACTGTCCATCAGCTATCAGTGTGGTGAGATTATTGTTGTTATTTTTCATTTGGAATCTGATAGCCTTCCCATGTACTGCCCCTTCCCCTTTTTTTCTTTTGAAGGGGGTAGGAAGAAAAAGCACTATTACATTTCTTTCTCCTTTTTTTTTTTTTTGCTGTTTGGAGGGGCAATTAGGGTTAAGTGACTTGCTCAAGGTCACATGGCTACTAAGTGTTAAGTGTCTGAGGCTGGACTTGAACTCAGGTCCTTCTGATTCCAGGGCCAGTGCTCTATTCACTGCACCATCTAGTCACCCCACACTATTACATTTCTCTTTTCAAAAATTCCTTTTCTTATATTTATCCATTTTTTCATTCATTTATTTTTAGCATTTTATTTTTAAATTTTCAGTTCTAAATTCTTTTCCTCCCTCCCGCCCTTCCCCACCCATGGACAAGGCAAGCAATAAGATACCCATTATTCATGAGAAGTCATGCAAAACATGTTTTCATATTAGATATTTTGGGGGGGAAGGCAAGAAAAACAGACTGAAAAAGTCTGCTTCATTCAGCCCTCAGAGTTCATTAGTTCTCCGTCTGGAGGCAGAGAGCATTTTTTGTCATGGGTATTTTTGATCATTGTGTCCCAATTGAAATGAGAGTAAACTGAGGTACAAAATTCTGAGCATGTTCAATTTATTGGTAAGGCCAGTTACCAATAAAAGGAGTCTCTTAGCTCCCCAGCAAGCCAAAAGACCTCAAGTGAGGGCAGACAGATCTTTTTTACAGACAAAAGGAGGAGCATACCAAAGCAAGAAGGCAGCATCATAAATAGGGAAATTTGGAATGCAGGACTAGCAACAACCTCTGCTTCCATCTTCTCACTATGGAAAGACCACTGGTGATGTCCACCTGTGTGGCTAGCTAGCGTCACAGTGATAAGTCAGTCCTTCCTTGAAGGACAGTTAGTGTTACAGAGATAACAGACCAGACTCCCTGGCATCCACTTGCATCCTTCAGAGATAACAGATTTCCTTAAGAAAAGAATAAGACAGTGGTTAGCAGGGAAATTCAACTTCTAAACCTAATTAATTTAGAGAAGAAAGCTGAACTTATGGACTAATATACTTAGAAACAAAGAAATATGACTGAGACAGTATACAAAATGTTAGTGGTGATACAGAATAGGATGAGTTACACAAATAGAGATAGTATCAATCTGATTCTCTCAATTGAACTGATCAGAGTAAATAAGTCTTTCACAGTTGATCATTGTTACAATAGTGTAGTTACTATGAACCTCGTTCTGATTCTGCTTACTTTATTTTGCATTGTCTCGTCAAGTTTTTCTGAACCATTCCTCTAGTCATTTCTTATAGCACACACTATTACTTTTCTAAGGGCCAACGATACTAGTCCCTCTTCTATTTTTTTTTTTTTTTTAGGCAGTTGGGGCTAAGTGACTTACCCAGGGTGACACAGCTAGTAAGATTTGAACTCAGGTCCTCCTGAGTCAAGTTCTGGTGTTCTATCCACTGTGTTGACTAGCTGCCCTTGTATTCTATTCTTTATGTGCCTTTTATTAAACATGTTCTATGTTTTGTGTCTTATGCTTGCAGGGGAATTGAGTATCCATAGAAGAGTAACAATTAAGTCAGATTCAGACATTCCCAGAGAGACTTCTAGGTGAAAGCATAAGCCAAAGAATATTAAAGTTGAGGAATCTTCTAGATTAAACCTAGTATTTGTGGATCCAGGGAACCAGTAATGGGCTATAGGTTACACATAGAACATTAAAGGTGGGAAGAAACCTGAGAAATAATTTGGCTCAAGGGTTTTCAAGCTTTTTGGTGTTTTTGACTACTTTGGGATTGTAATGGTAATGGAATTTAAAGATCTCCTTGTATTGGCTTGATTTTGGGGTTGTGTTAAAATCCAGAGCTTGTGAATCCCACTTGTGGGAAGTACTTGTTGACCTGAAGAGAGGGAGCTGAACTGGGAGAAGCTGATGTCATGGATAGAGGCCTAAGCAGAGAGAGGTCAGAACTTTTGGGAGAAGCATTTGGAGGCAGAGAGAGGGAGAGAGACAGAGAGACAGAGAGAGACAGAGACAGAGACAGAGACAGAGACAGAGACAGAGAGAATTGCTGGGGGCCAGAGTTGCTGAGAGAGAGAACTGCCAGCCAAAGCCACCCCAACTGCTAAAGGCCAGTTGGAGCTGCCCAGGACTTTTGAGAACTGCCACCTGGAACTGCTGAGCACTGTAGTGCCAGTATTTTGTCTGTCTGGTTTGATGTAATTTTGCCAGATTCATCTGCTGGTAAAAGACAAAGGTCCTGGAACCTTGCTGTTGGTTCAGAAGCCCTGAAGGAGGATTTTCTTGTTATATGTGTACAGAGATTCTGGAGGAGGGTCTTGTTGATGTTTTCAGAGGTCCTGAGACTGTTCTGCAGGCAGAGTGAATTGATGGGGATTCTGGCAATGTATATTGTGGCTTTGTTAAGCTTTGCCTTCCCAGGAGCAGAGATCACTGAGAACTTGCCTTGGGTCAAGACAAAGAAAATACTTCTCCTTAGGTATTGAATACAATGATGATACCCTAACTTTGTTGTGGCTTGGGGGTAGATGGCCTTTGTGCTCTCCACTGCCCCTCTGAGGGGGTGCTTGGTGGTGATGGATGGTATTATAATTCAGTTGTGATCCAGGGGTGGAAAACTTTTTACTTTTATACTTGTGACTGACCAAATGAATGTACTTTGTTTACGATTGGAAACTAATCTCCAGTTTAATAGAAGACTTTGTAAATGACTAAATGAATGTTCTGCGCATGGGTGGAGTACTTGGACTTTAGTACTTTGTGATTGAATTGAGGACTTACTAAATGACTGAGTTACCCTGTAGTTTGATTTTTATTTTCTGTGAATGTTTTGCCTTAATCTGTCACTGAATAAATGGAATTCGCTATGCTCGTTATCTGAACCTGGAAGTTGCTTGTGCTTGGCATTACAGGCAGTCTGGTGAAGCCTCAGAACCCCTTCTTAGAATAATGTTTTTAAATTAATAAAATGCAAAGGATTACAAAGGAAATCAATTCTACTGAAATGGCTATCAATTCTTTAAAATTTCATGGACCTTAAATTAAGAACCCTTGACTTTTTTCTAGTTTAATACTGTCATTTTACAGAAGAGGAAAATGAAATCTAGAGAGGTGAAAAAATTTGCCCTAAATAACAGTTTGTCACTGGGAGATCTTAAACAAGCACCAGGTATCTCAGATTAGATATCCTTCTACTAATATAATCCTTAATGAAATTTTAAACTGTTTTAAACTATTAATTCTTATATTTCCTTGAGGTTTATATGTATTCTTTTCTTGTTTGTCTTTAGCTATTTTTAATTACATGTAAAACAAATTTTAGCATTTGTTTTTTAAATGAGTTCCAAATTCTCTCCCTCCTTCTTTCCCCTTCCCTCTCTTTGAGAAGGCAAGCAATTTAATATAGGTTATACATGTGCAATATGTAAATTATATGTATTATTTTCTAATGAACATGTCAAGAAAAATGTACCTTTCTTTTCTTCTTTGAAGACATGGGGCAGGGAAAAATGAATGTGGAATATTGTGTATTGATGTGTGGGTTAGTTTTGGTGGACTGCTCTCCCTCCCCTTTTTATGAGGGATTACTCACTGGGCAGAAGAGGAAGGAAGTATTTGGAAATGAAGGAGGAGTAGGTAGAGCAGGAGACTCAAACTCAGGAAGACCTGGGTTCAAGTTCTACTTTAATTTTATTCATTTTAGTTTTAGTTTTACATTCTCTCCCTCCCTCTACTCACTCCCCTATCCATTGAGAAGGCAAGAAATGCTCAAATTCTACTTCAAATTCTAGCTCTGTGACATATATCTATGTGACACATAACAGTTACCTCACTTGTAAAATGAAGGAGTTGGACACAATAATCTCTAAAGTCCCTGCCAGATCTAAATCTTTGATCCTAAAAAGATCAATAAAAAAGGAAATATGAGTAGTTTTCATTTTAAAGTTTTATTTGGAAACCTCCTTCATATTTTGTTTACTTGTATTTGATGAGAACAGTTTCAGTGAAGTTGTCTTATGATAATTCCTTGTCACCAAAGGATCACAAATTCTTTTTTTTTTTTAAAGCAATTGAGGTTAAGTAACTTGCTCAAGGTTACACGGCTAGTTATTTATTTGTGGGTGCTAAGTACTGAGGCAGGAACTGATCCCAGGTCATCCCGGGCCAACGCTTTTACTCACTGCGCCACCTAGCTGCCCCACAAATTCTAACATGTTCTACCACACTGGAAAAGTTTGAATACAGTCCCATATACAGGCTGCATTAGCTATATGAGAGTTTCAGCTCCAGCCCTTGTTGAAGTTATGTTATATAAATGTGATGGAATACTGTTGTGCTATAAGATAGATACTAAAGCAATGGTTTCAGAGAAACCTGGGAAGACTTGTATGAACTGATGCAGAGTGAAGCAAGCAGAACCAAGAGAACAATTTATACAATGACAACAATATTGTGAAAATAATCAACTTGGTAACTTATACATTCAACAATCAGTCAAAATTCCAGAGGGTTCATGGGGAAACATGTGACTAACCTCCTAATTGAGAACTGAGAGAGAGAGAGAGAGAGAGAGAGAGAGAGAGAGAGAGAGAGAGATTTTTGGACAGGGTCAATCAGGGAATTTGTTTTGCTTGGCAACACATGTTTGTAAAAGGAATTTTGTTTTCTTGCTTTCTCAGTGGGGAAGGAAAGAAGACAGAACTTCTGAAAGCAAAATACAAATTTTAAAAATCAAACACTTGTTTAGTGCTTCCTATGTGTCAGGTACTAGGGATAGAAAGGGGGAAAATGGAAAAGACCCTGCCCTGAAGAAACTGACATTATGCCACAGAGACGTAACATGTGCACATGGAAGTAGAAGTAGCTGGTGACACAATGGAAAGAGAACACTAGGCCTAGAGTCAGGAAAACCTGATTTCAAAACCAGCCTCAGACACTTCCTAGATGTGTGACCCTGGGCAAGTCACTTAACCTGTGTCAGCCTCAGTTTCTCCAGCTATAAAATGTGAATAATAATAGCACCTTCCTCCCAGGGTTTTTGTGAGGATGAAATAAAGTGCTTGGCACAGTGCCTGGCACATAATAGGTGCTATATGTATAGAAGCACTCTCACCTGGGGAAGAGTGTCTGGATCAGGGAAGGTTTCACGGGGGAAGTGAAGCTTCCTGAGCTGAGCATGACTGGCATTCTCATGTTGAAATATGTTTAATATGATCGTACATGTATGGTCAGATTTCATGCCATCTTGGGGAGGGGGGAGGAAAGAGAGGTGGGAAAATTTAGAACTCAGTGTCTTATAAAAGGGAATGTTGAAAACTAAAAACAAACAAATGAATAAATAAATAAAAGACTGGCATTCTGAGGCAGAAGTGAGGAAGGAGTGAATTGTACAAGGGGAAGGCTTTATGGAATTAAACAAAGACCAGAGATGGAATGTGGAGTTCAGAGGACAGCTAGATTGGGTGACAAATGCTATAGCCATGGGCAGTCCCTTAAATTGATAATAACTAAAATTGTTGTACCCAGAGAACATGAGCAAGACCCAAGTAACAATTTAGAATTGAGCCCTTTATTGGCACCATGTTGGCTGATCAGACCGGCTTACAGGGTACCGTCCCAAATTGTACAGTGGAGATCTCAGGTAAAGCCTCAGCTTTTAAAGGGAGACCACACAGCCAACAGCTAGGTATTACATAAGCAGGAACTTGTAGAGACCAAAATCAGTGATTGGTCAGTACACACCTTGAAATTCCCGCCAGAGCCAAGTCTCCTTGTCCTGGCAGCCTGACTTCTGTGAAGGGAGACCTGAGGTTGGGGGAGGGGAAAGAATGGGGCCAGGTACAACAAAAGAAGAGGCAAATAAATGAATGCATGAAAAAGAAACTGCCCAGGAATAAGAGGAAAGCATTATTTTTTAAAATTAAATTTAATATTTCCCCCAATTACATGTAAAAACAATTTTAATATTCTTTTTTCTAATTTTTAGTTCCAAATTCTCTCCCTGCCCTCCTTCCCCCCACACCCCCAATTGGGAAGGCAAGCAATTTGAAATAGATCATACATGTGTAGTCATGGAAAGCATTATTTTCTAGAACTTCTTCCATTCCTTCTTCCCTCACCAACAAAACTTTAAGAACTGTTCAAGGTAGGAATGAGGTTTGTATCAAAAGAAAAAAATGGGATGACCATAAATATAAATCATAGGACTTAAATCTGGAAGTAACTTAGATAACATCTAACTATTTTATAAATGAAACTGAGGCCCTGTTTCTGAGGTATGGTGACTTGTCCAATATAACCTAAGAACAGAGTAGAGATTCGAACTCAAATTTCCTGATTCTAACTCTGGTGTTCTTTCTACAATCCCTCATTGCTTCTGGAATTCAGCTCTGAGCAGTGAGTTCTAGAAATAGGAAGGAGGAGGACAGGGATGGGGAGCAGACACATGTATCTCCAGAAGCTGGGAGCTGGTCTAATCAGTTTCTGAATTCCAAGGATGGAGGGATCCATTTTTATGCTCCCAGGAGTCAAATCTTTATCCTAACTCCTTATTAACCTGGACTCGCTTTAGTGTAGTTCATAGGGTTGTGAAGCACTAGGGCAAAGATAGAGAAAAAAATCAATAAGGGTAAGACATTTCATGGGGGGATGCAGAAAACAAAAAATCTTAAACTTAGAAGACCTTGGTTTAAACGGCGTCTCTGGTTTTGTTACTTACAGACTGTGTGATCCTCCTCCTCACAAGAAAGACCATATCAGATGCTCTATGGTAAGATCCCTTCCTGTTCTCAGAACATTTTTTTCTTCTGAGGCAGCTAGGTGGCCCAATGGTTAGAGTACTGGGCCTAGAGTTAGGAACACTCAAAATCAAATTCAGCCTCAAAAACTTGTTAGCTGGATGATCCTGGGAAAGCCATTTATCCTTTATCAGTTTATCACTTATCACTTTATCAGTTTCCTCATCTGCAAAATGGGGATAACTCCTACCTCTCAGATTTGTTGTGAGAATCAAATGAGATAGGTATAGTGTTTGGAATATAGTAGGTGCTTAATAAATGCTTGTTCCTCTCCCTTTCCCTACCCCAACATTCTAAGGTCTCTTACAGACCCCCATCTTATAACCCTATTGCAAGGTGTTCCTCCTTCAGAGAGCTGGGTATTTGTAAATGTTTCATAGAAGAAGGGTAGCATGATGGCTAGACCACATTAGTCTTATTTCACAGTTGACAAAATTGAGGCAAACAGGGTTAAGTGATTTGCCCAGGGTAACACAGCTAGAAGTGTCTGAGGCCAGATTCCAACTCTACCAACTGCGCCATCTAGCAACCAGAACCTCTTATTACCTCTAAGATATAGGTGAGGTCAACGCATTTCATTAGGGTATGAATCCTAGCAATTTTTTCTCAATTAAAAAAATTAATTTGTAAAATATTTTTTAAAATTTAATCTTTTTAATTAGAAAAAATGAGGTGGAGGGGCAGCTAGGTGGCTCAATGAATAGAGCACTGACCCTTGAGTCAGGATCTGAGTTCAAATCAGACACTTAACACAAAAAACTAGCTGTGTGACCTTGGGCAAGTCACTTAACCTCAGTTGCCCTACCTTCCCTCTCCAAAAAGAAAAAAAAATGAGGTAGCACAGTGTTGCCCCTGGAGTCAGGAAGACCTGAGTTTCAATCTAGCCTCAGACTTCTTAGGCCTTCAGTAAATTCACAGAGCTAGTCATTTAACCTTTGCTTCAGTTTTCTCATCTATAAAATGGGGATAATAGCTCTTACTTCCCAGGGCTGTCATAACAATGAAATGAAATAATATCTGTAAAGTGCTTTACAACCTTAAAACACTATACAAGTAGACACGGAAGAGAGCAGATTGGGGGAGGGGATATTCAGTGGGATCTCTATTTTGGGGTAGTGGGCAGGGGAAAATGGGGAGAAAATTTATAACTCAAAATCTTGTGGAAATGAATGATATAAACTAAAAAATAAAAAAGAGAAAAAAAAACACTATACAAGTGCTAGCTATTATTATTGGTACTGTTAAGTTATTTTTTTCCAATGATCAAATACATTTCTTTCTCCTTTCTCCTGGAAAAAAAAATCTTTTAGCCAATCTATATAAACAAGCAAAGCAAATTTCCAAGAATGTATGTCTCATTCTGCACTTCTGGGTCAGGAAGTGGGTCCCATTTTTCATCTTGAGTCCTCTGGAATCAAGATTTGATCACTGTACTGATTAGAGTTCTTAAAGCTTTCAAATCTTTCGTTTTTACAATGTCTGTAGGACCTTTCAATTCTTCAGAATTATTGAGGACCGTCCCCACCTTAAAGAGCTTGTATCTCTGTGGGTTATATCCATAGATGCTTGCCATGTTAGAAATGAAAACATCTCAGTGTTATTCTGAACGTAGTTTTGGCCCAAAGGACCCCCTGAAAGGGTCAGTGGTCCCTGGACAGAGCTTTGAGAAGCGCTTTGAGGGGGGCAGGAAGCACACACTTAAAAATGTAATCTGTGTTATATACATTTATCCTATCACTTTTTAAAGTTTAGACAACCAACAAAACAATAAATCAAGCTTTAATTTGTAGTAGGAGATACAGTGGATAGAGTGCTGAGCCTGGTGTCAGGAAGACTCAATTTCATGAGTTCAAATCCAGCCTCAGATGTTTACTAGTTGTGTGACCCTGGGTAAGTCATATCACCCTGTTTCCTCATCTGTAAAATGAGCTGGAGAAGGAAATGGCAAACCACTCCAGTATCTTTGCCAAGAAAACCCCAAATGGAGTCATGAATAGTAGGATAACACAAGAGGCGTAAATGTTTCCCCCTGAACATTTAACAATCAGGAGCTTGTTTGAGCTGGTTTCAGCAGGCCTCTGACCCAGGTAGAGACTATTTCTGCCTTCTCCTATCTGGTATAGCCCTGAATTGGACTGCCAGGCTCTCAGCCAAAAGGCTGCTAGATGGTGCCATAGCACCCATAGCCGTCAGATGTAACTCAAACATAGGTGTGTGTGACCCTAGGCAGGTCACTTAATCTCTGCCTGCCTCAGTTTCCTTTTCTTAAAATAGGGGCCATAGGGGCGGCTAGGTGGCGCAGTGAATAGAGCGCCGGCCCTGGAATCAGAAGGACCTGAGTTCAGAGCCGGCCTCTGACACTTAATCCACACAAACAAAAACCTAGCCGTGTAACCTTGGGCAAGTTACTTAACCCCAATTGCCCTAAAAGGGCGGCTAGGTGGCGCAGTGAGTAAGAGCGCCGGCCTTGGAGTTTGGATGACCCGAGATCAGATCCGGCCTCAGAAAATGAGCACCCACACATAAATAATGACTAGCCGTGTAACCTTGAGCAAGTTACTTAACCCCAATTGCTTTAAAAAAAAAAAAAAAAAAAAGGGGCCATATATAGCACCTACCTTAAAGGGTCATTGTGAAGATTTAACGAGATAATATTTGTAAACTGTTTAACACAGTGCCTGACACATAGTAAGCATAATATTAGCTATTATTTATTATTATTATTAATGACTTGTACTGACAAAAATTCTCTCTGGAAATAGTTCAACCATCCCCGGGGTCCCAGGCTTATTCCTGGGAAAATCTGCTATTTCCTTAGCTTCCTAGAAAGCTGACCTGCCTCTCCTAGGCAAGGAGTAATGTAATATTCACCTAGAAAAAGATTGGAACCAGATCATGAAGTGTTTTAAAAGTCAAATAGGAGAGTTTATCAAAAAAGTAATAGGGAACCATGGAAGCTTCAAGGACAGGAGAATGACAGTAACACCTGAACTTTAGGAATGTATTTTGATGCTATATTAAGGATAGAATAGAGAGAAGAGATATTGAATTCAGGGAGTCCAATTAAAAGTCTAATTAAGAGTCTGTTGTTCAATCATGATTCCAGAGCCAGATAATGAAGAATCTTACCCACCTCATAATGGAGGGGTGATGGAGTAATGTAGAATGCGATAGACATTTTCTAGATGTGGACAACATGACTACACTATGGGTTATTTTTGTTTGTTTTGAGGGCTTTTACTTTTTTTTTTTCAAAGAAAATGGAAATAGAAGAAAGAATTCCAAGAGATTTTTGTGGAGGCAACTCTCAGTGGCAGAGTGGATTGAATTCTGGGCCTGGAATCAGGAAGACCAGAGTTGAAATACAGCCTGAGATATTTACTAGTTGGGAGGTGCTCGAGGTAACTGTCTTGGACCAAATCACAGAGAAGACGCAGATCTCCATCAATGGAGAGATTCTCCCACCAGGGACTTCTCTAAGCCAGAGGTGGGGAACCTGGGGCCATGTGTGGCTCTCTAGGTCCTCAAGTGCAGCCCTTGTCCTATAACAGATTTATAGAGTGGCTTAAAGGGGCAAAGTACTTTACATACATTATCTCATTTGTACTTTTCCACAATCCCCTAGATGGGTACCAGTACTGCGGGTATTATACCCATTTTCTAGATGAGGAGACTGAGTCTCAGAGAGTGACTTTTTTTTTGTTTTTTGGAGGGCAATTGGGGTTAAGGGACTTGCTCAAGGTCACACAGCTATTGTTAAGTGTCTTAGGCTGGATTTGAACTCAGGTCCTCCTGACTCCAGGGCCAGTGCTCTATTCACTGAACCATCTAGCTGCCCAAAAAGAGTGACTTTTTCCAAGATCATATAGCTGGTTTCAGGAGCAGGATTATCAACCCAGGTCCAGAACCCTATGCTACACTTTACTGGTGTTGGACTAGTAGGCTGTGATAATAGATAGCATTTATACAATGGCAAAGCACTTCTTTTTCTTCATTTGGTCATCACAACATGGAAGTTTAAGACATTGAGGTTTTCAGAGGTTATGTGACTTGCCCACAATCATAGTAAAGTGTCTAAGGCAGGATTTGAACTCAGGTCTCATTTCCAAGTCCAGTTCTAGTCACTAATCTCTAAACTCCAGGACTGCCTGAACTCTTTTCTTATTTAAACTTTGTACTCCCTTTCCCTATAACCAACCAGTGCACATAGGAGGTACTTAACAAGTATTTATTTTTCATGCACAGAGAGGGCATATTAAGATTCAAAGTATGTCAGCCTTTTGAAGAACGATGAGGTGTTACTAGGGAATAAGACTAGGGGACTTCCAAAATACAACAAGGACACAAGGGGGCAGTTAGATGGTGAAGAGAAGAGCCCCCAGAGAGTCTGGAGTCAAGAGGACCTAAGTTAAAATCTTGCCTTAGACACTTACTAGCTGTCTAAGGAAAATCATTTAACCTGCTTGCCTAAGTTTCCTTGATAGCCCAACCCTCCCAGGGTTGTTGTGAGGAACTAATGAGATAATAATACATCATTTTAAAGTGCCTAGCACAGTACCTAGCTCATAGTAAGCCCTATTTAAATACTGGCTGTTTTTGTTAGCTATTAAAGGACCTCTCCCAGAGGAAGGCATCACTTTGAAATGTAATTAATCTAGAACAAAATTTTGGTGTTTGATAAGGAATGGTGAAAGGTAGAACAAAAATTAAGAATGCCTATCCTGCCTGACATCTTCTGCCTTCCAACACTGCCCTGTAAAGAGACCTGGATTGCAATGGTCCCCATTACTTGTCTAAAAGGTATAGGGCTAGAAGGAAGGTCACCAGATGGAAATATTCCAAGGCCTGATTAAACTTGCAACAAACTCCCTTAATTAGGACAATTTGGTTCTTAGAGTAACAGACAACTAGGACTCCTTAAATCCCACCTTTTATAGAAAGCTTTCCCCAACCTCTCCTAATCCTAATACCTGCTTTCTCTTAATTTTCTCCTATTTATCCTGCACCTGGCTGACTTTGTATATAATTGTTTGCATGCAAACTCACCCATTAGACTGTTAGCTCCTTGAGGGCAGGGACTATCTTTTGACACTTTTTTCTGTATCTCCAAGGGGTTAGCATTTGTTAGGGGCTTAAAAAATATTTATTGACTGACCCCCCCCCCCCAGGTAAAATTAAGAAAAGGATCAAGATTATTCCTATCTCTACCAACTCACAAAATGGCAGCAGAGTCCCAGTCTTTTAGTCTACCCACTCTAGCACCCAGTACTACTTTACCTTTAGTAGTAGTAGGCACCTACCCAGACAATCACTAAAATACCAGTCTTACTCAAATCTTAATATGGTGTCTGAAATCCAAGTAAAGGTGCATTGAGAAAATTAAAAAAAAAAATCAAACTGTCCCACAAAAGCATCAAGTAGTAGCTCAAATCTCCACGGTCTCTGGCATCAGCAGGACCTGGCTCATTTCTTTTTTTTTTTTTTTAAAGCAATTGGGGTTAAGTAACTTGCTCAAGGTTACACGGCTAGTCATTATTCATGTGTGGGTGCTCATTTTCTGAGGCTGGATTTGATCTCGGGTCATCCCAACTCTGAGGCCGGCACTCGCACTCACTGCGCCACCTAGCCTCCCCTTTAGGGCAATTGGGGTTAAGTAACTTGCCCAAGGTTACACGGCTAGGTTTTTGTTTGTATGGATTAAGTGTCGGAGACCGGCTCCGAACTCAGGTCCTTCTGATTCCAGGGCCGGCGCTCTATTCACTGCGCCACCTAGCCGCCCCCATTTCTTGACAGCATGGTACATTTTTTGTGGGAGGCTTTTTAACCAGTGATTTGAACATTTGTCTTCTATCTCTGAGTTAGGAATTGGAGTTCCTCGGTTAAACTGGTATGGGGAACTGTCACTGCACAAGCAATTCTATAATCTACTCCTTTGTCCAGTCCAGCCACCTTCGGGAGAGCTCTCAGAGATGTTGGAACAGCTGCCAGGACCCAGCAGCATCCTTGTAACGGAAGGGTCTAAACCTCTGCTTCAGGTTCTCCTCTTGAGCCTTCTCATGCTGGAGGTTCTCAGGGTTGGTGGTGTCCTGGTCCTGGATGGAATCCTTCTCTTTGTTCACCAGCAGGGGCTCAGCTTCTTCCACTAGAGCCTGGAGGAGGGCAGCCATTGGCTTTGGCATCACCAGATGGGAAGATAGCTTAGATTGCCGGTCCTGGTTTTCTGCCCCAATCTCTAAGGAGTGCTTTTCTCCCTCCTCTTAAGAACCAAGGAAAGAGAAACTCCCAGGAGTCTATTGAGAGGCAATCAAGATAAACTGGGGTTAGCCAAATATACAAGAGCAGACAGACCAACGAATTCTCTGGGAGTTGGCCCCACCCTTCACTCCATTAACCTCCCTAATTTGGGAAAAAAAATCTTATTAAAGCTCCAGGAAATTTATTCCTTTTGCTTTCCTTGGGCTGGCCTCCTTTTAAAGAGTCTTCTTAAAATCGAGAAATCCTACCTCCAGAATCACAGCAATTCAAGTTGGGTGGGACCTTGGTGGTCATGCAGACTAATCCATACAAGTAAGGGATCTTCAGACCTCTTCTTAGGCTTTCTCTAACAGTTTTCAGAAAACTAAGAAATGAGTTTCCACGGAGGTGTATAGAGAGCTGAGAGAGCTGATGTTTGGGCTATGATGGGAAATACTGTGTGGCACAGACCTGGAGTCAGGAAGACCTGAGTTCTGATCTAAGCTCTAACTAATGCTAGCTGTGTGACCCTGGGCAAGTCACTTAACCTCTGTCTGCCTGTTTCCTCAACTGAAATGGGGTGAATGCCAGTAACTACTTCCCAGGGATATTTGTGAGGATCAAATGAGATTTATAAAGTGCTTAGCACAGTGCCTGATAGCTCAAATGCTTATTCCCTTCCTTTCAATATATAGAAAGTGCATAAGGTATCTGGATATTTCAGATCCTTCCACTCATTTCTCTGCCCCACCTTCCATTCCAACACATTAATGGTTTGGAACAGCCACTAGACAGAGTTCTCCAAGGCACTCACCAAACCAGTTTCAGAGAGGAAGGCAGTCAGTGATGAGGACAGCTTGTTGTCCATTATCATATCTAAACCTTTCACTGTGAAAGAAACAGCCAACCCATAATGGCAGAGAAAAGAAAGTTTCCACTACTCTCCATATCAGGGGAGTCTCTACTTAGGCATCAGAGACATAGTCCTCAAGAATAAGTAGAGAGAGTGACCAAGTATAGAAATGAGTGCTGGGGATCTCCCCCAAACTCTCCTGGTCCCTGCCCAAATTAAGGGAACCTTAGGGCAACAGGGGCAAAGAAGAAGTCAGTGGGACCCAATTTCCCATTGAACCTCCCCTACTTGCTCCCAAAGTCACAAAGTTTTGTCCTACTCAAACACTCACACCAAATCAGACTACTGTCAGTACCATGTCATTGAACCCCAATATAACCTTCAGAAAAGGTTTCCTATCCCCAAACTTCTCCAGGGTTTGAGGGAATCCTGCCTTTAGAAATCAAACAGAAAACCTGCAAAAAGGTTACCTAGTTCCAGACTTCCACTAGACCTGCGAATTCTTGAGAATCCTGGGTCTGTAGCTCAGTCTTTCAGATCTAGGGAGAGAATGCAGTGAGGCTGACTAGGAAAAGCTCCTGGTTAGGTGTCTTTCCCTCCACCCTTGATATTGGAGATGGGGAGAGAAGCACCTCCCAGGAGAGGAGGAGAAAGAGGAAGGGACACCTAGGATTGGGGAATTAGAATAAGAATAAAGAATTGGTCATTTGGACTGGGGAGCTTTAGCATAACAAAGACTTTCCCCTAAATACTCCCGGCCACTAATCTGGAAAGAACTGAGTTGTTTTTGTTTTTGTTTTTTAATAGTATCCAATGAACGGAGTGGAAGAATGAAGCCAGGAGAAGGCACTTTCACTAGGTGACTAGGAAAGGCTATCAATAGCAACAATATCCACCACTGAAATTACGCCCAAAACTTTAAATAAATTCCTAATTTAAGCTTCTGGGATGCCTCCAGTAGAGGGAGCCTAAGATATAACTCAGTATGTACAAAATTGAAATAATACAGTTACCCCTTCCATATTGCAACTTTCCAGTTTTCTGTATATTGAGGGTCAGCATAAGAAATTAAATGAGGATTTTCTGAGTTTTGAGGAAGACATAGACAACATAAGAAAACTAACAGATGACAGAAACTCAGAAATGCATAAAATATATGTATAGTATTGTATGATACCAATACTCCATAGAAGAAAAAGGAAAAAAATAAGACTTATTCTCTGGTATGAAGGGAGAACAAAAAAAATTTGTGAGGATTGGCCAGTTCTTGGAGTACCATGTCCCTAAGCCCCTAAGATGTGGAAGGGATAACTGTAGTTTCCCTAAAAGAATAGGTCTGACCATGTCATCTCCCCCAATTTATCTTGTGCATATCTTGTTTGTTCATAGTTGTTTGCATCTTGTCTCCCCCATTGGTCTGTAGTCCTTGACAGTATGGCTTGTCTTTGTCTCTTTCCCTTAGTAAAGTGCCCAGTATGTAAAAAGTACTTAATAAATGCTAGTTGATTGACCAACAGACTAAAATCCATCTCTCCAAGTATACCAATACTAGAAAGTCACCCAGGTTCACAATCATGGAGCCAATTTTCAATTCTTCCCTCTCCTTCACCTGGGCCTGTATAACCAATCATTTGCTAAATCTTATTAATTCCAACCCCTAATCATAGCTCTCATCTCTTTTGTTCCCTGGAATATCTAGTTCTAGTATCCTTTGTTGTTGCCAGATGACTTCAATGAGGATGAAAATGGCATCAAGGTCAGCTTGTAAAGGGTCAGATTATAAAGTATTTAATTTGAAAAGGTTACAAGCCAAGAATAAAGTGGAGGGAGAGTTGATGCTAGACTTTTTGTTCTGAGATGATTGTGCACTCAATGGCTTCTGAAGCCAATATATAACCAAGTGTGGATCTAATCTCTGCTTGTGCTAATTTTGGCCTAACAATTAAAAAACACAGATTCTCTGTCAGCCAATCGGACAGACTGCACTATACCTTGACTCCAACATTGTGATGTCATTTTGGTCCTCCTTGAGAATGAAGAACAGCAACCAATCATTCTGGATTTTAGTATATTGAATACTCATTCTACAGAATGAGTAATATAGTAATATTACTATATTCTCAGAATGACTTTAAATGAATAAAACAAAATACACAGGATTACAAAGAAAACCAATTATGTTGAAACATAGTTATGAAAACATTAAAAATGGAGAACCCCAAGTGAATAAGCATGTACCAAGTACAGTGCTAAGTAAGCCTTAGGGATTCAAAGAATAGCTTAAAAAACAGTTCCTGACCTCAAGGAGCTTATCAAGTGGAGGAGATGTCATACAGTCACGTACAAACAAAATGCAAGATAAATTTGAGATAATCAATGAGGAAAGACACTAGCAATAAGGGGTCTAAGAAAAGCTTCTTATAGACTGTGGGGTCTTAGCTGGGACTTGAAGGAAGCCAGAGGAGCAAGGAGGCAGAGAGGAGGAACTAGAGTGTGCCAGGCATGGACAGTAGAGCGAGAGAAAATGCCTGGAGCAAGGGGATGGATTTTCTGGTTGGAGGAACAGCCAAGAGGCCTTCGTCACCAGGTGGGAAAAGGAATTAAGGTGGAGGAAGACTGAATTGGGTAGGAAGGGCCCTCTCCACATTTTATCAACCTAATCTCCATACACATAAATCACAGCTCTTAATAGGGTCACGCCCAAGGCATTTTAATCCCTTCCCACTTTCACTGAGGGCTACTACAAATCACCAGTGCTTCATCAATAATTATTTCATATTATTTCCCTTCTAGGGCACTCCCCCCTTGTATTAACAATGCAATATTCACTATGCCTATGGCAATTATAAATAGGCTTATGTGGTTATTAATCACAAAATATATCAGTCTCTCTATATGGGGCATAAAGCCAGAGAATTTATTAAAATACCAAATAACCGAGTCCCAAAACCAGAAAGTCAAAGCCATCAGGGTAGTTATGAAATTGGCACAAGTAGTTAACATAGTAAACAACCACATTCTTAAGCCTTCAAAACAGAACAGGCTACTTCAGGCAAAGGTCCTTCTCTCCCGACTCTCAGCAACTGCTCAGCGTCCAGGAAGCGTGCTCACAACAGCTCCGGCCCCCCTGCAGTTCCAGTTCCCGGAAGCCCCCAACAAGAGTCCTTAGCAGAAATTCTGGCTGGCTTAAAAAGAGATTTGGGCCTCCACCTCTACCTTGGCTGCTGCTGCTGCTGCTGCTGTTGCTGTGGCCACCAACAGTCCCCAACGGAACTCTAACTCTTCTTCCGCTTCCTCTTGCCCCTCCCCTTCCTGCTATGTCAGCAAGTCCAATGGGGCATGGAAGATCTTTAAATCCCATAACCCTTACACCCCTATAGAATATCCCATCTCAGCATTCCATGCCTTTACAAAGGCTGGCCCAAATATGGAAGGCGTTCCCGTTCCCCTCCCCCACCCCCAAGCCCCAAGGAGTCATTCAAAGCAAGGTTCTGGTACCTTTTCTGATTCCCTCAAATCATCAACCAACAAACATTTATTAAAGCACTTACTACCTACAAGGCCTCCCTCCTTTAAATTACTTTGTATTCCAGAGGCAATTTAGTAGAATGGGCAGGGGGGTTAGTTTTCAAGTCTAGCTTCTGACTCCCAAGACAGCTAGTCAATTAACCTCTCCCAAGCAACTCGAAGATCTCCAAAGAGCTGCAGATGAGGGTAGAGGTGGTGGTTTCCTGCCAACCAAGAAGAAATCACAAGCCCCCCAAAGTGGAAGGATTGATTTCTTCCTCTGACTTGTCTCTCTTAGCCAAGGCAGTATTGTTCTTCATTGCTTAAAAGCTGTTAAGGGAGGAAGCTTTTCTCTGAATCACAGCAAGGTTGAACTTTTCATAATCTTTTGAGAAGAAAAGACAAAGTTAGGAGACTGAAAGAGTCAGTCCTTGTGGCTTAGCAACCATTGGTTAAGGGTTTGGTGTATGCAGAGAAAAGTCTTTTTACATATTATCAGATTATCAGAAGAACTGATTATATTAAAAATTTCCAAGGAAAAGACATTTCCTTCCTTATTCTTTTAGGGTAGTAACATCTGGCTTCCCCAAGGCCCATTGCAAGTCAAATCAAGCTCTCTGGTATCTTTCTTCCCACAGTAGATGGAAAGTACCTACAGAGTAACACAATTCATACTTAATAGAATGCTTGTGATGTTTCTGTTTTGTCATCTAAAGGTCCTCTGACCTTTCCAGTGCCTTACCCTTTCTTTCATCTCCAAGAGCCCTTACCAGAGACACCAACCAAGTTGTAGTTCCTCAAATACAGAGAGGCTACCTCTCCCAGATCCTTTCTCTTGCACTGGCTGGCCTCCAAGCCTGGAATATTTTCCATCTTAGTTTCCATGGCATATTTCAAGATTCAGCTCAAATCCCACCTTCTGCAGGAGGCTTTTTCCAGTCCCCCAAGCTGCTAATGCTTCCTCAGAAACTACTTTCCTTCTACTCTGAATTTATCTTGTCTGTGCCCCGGTTGTATAGGTGTTATATACTTCATTAGAATAAAAGCTCCTTGAGGGCAGAGTTTGGCTTTTTTTTTATTACCCTTTTAAAAATATCCTCAGTACTTTGCATAGTGCTCAGCAAGAACTATGAGATTAATGGTTGTGGATTGGATTTAATGTAAATATCAATCAGTGTTAATAAACAACCTTTATTAAGTACCTACTAGGAGCCAGGTACACTGGGAATTCTAAGAAGGACACTGGCAGCTGTGGGGGCTGGCCCAAGGCTCCCACCAGAAGCAAGGCAGAGGAAGGAAGAGTCAGAGTTTAAGGGGCAGAGCATTCCAAGCCCAAGCATGGGGAGGAAACAGTGCAAAGTCTTGGAGGTGGGAGATTGGAGTGCGGTGGATAGGGAAATGCAAGAGAGCCAGTGTTCCCCAGAAGATAAGACTGTGGAGAAGAGAGTCAAATATAAGAAGGCTGGAGAGTAAGTCTAGGGACAGGTTGTAAAGGGTTTTAAAAGTCAAGCATTTGATCCTAGGAAAATAAGAAAAATCGGGTGATATGGCCAGACCTGTTTTAGGAAAATCCCTTTGGAAATGCATCAAATCACCAGATCTCCATAGGTAGTAATCATTGATGTGGGGTTGGAAGAGACTTAGTCCAATCTCTGCCATATTCCAAATGAGACAACTGAGGCCCATTCATTCCTTCAATAAACATTTATTAAGGCTTACTATGTGCTAAGCATTGTGATAAGATCAGGGGAATTAAAAATAAAAAATAAAAAGAGAGAGGGCCAGAGAACTGAGATGATTTGTCTAAGATTACCTTGAGTAGTCCAGTCAGGGGACATATTCAGAAAGTTCAGAAAGTTCATTGCATACGAAGTGCCCCAGGGAAGTCCAGCTCCATCACAGTGACCAGCTTTTCTCAGGAAGAGAGTCATCATTTTGAGGAAGAAGAAACGGAAGCTTAGAGCGGGGAGGATTGACCCATGGTCACACAGACTCAGCCCAGGTCTCCAGACTCCCCTGCCTGGGGGCCCTCTTCTCAGCCTCCACCCCCTCCTCAAGGCTCTCCAGATAAGCATAGAGACCAGGCCTTTCCAATGGGATCAGCCCATCCCCAGAGCTCCCAGGCCCTGCTTCAGTCCCCAAATTTGGGGAGGGGGACAGATGGAGCCCCAGAGAAGGAGGAATTGGCTGGGGGCAGAGCAGGAGGAGGAAAGGGGAGAAGGCTATCATTTCTTGGTGCAGTAGGGCTGGAGGGCAAAATCAGAAAGGAGGACCAGAGCTGGGCCTTTCCCCACCCCGCCGCCCTATACTCCCCAATCATAGGATAGTATTATCTAGAGCTGGAAGTGCTTGGTAGGTAGTAGGTGCTTACCAACTTTTTATTGATTGATTATTGGATAGCAGCTCAGAATCCACCTAGTCCCATTCCAACACCTCTGCCCCCACTCCCACCCCAATTTCAGAGATACAGAAATGGCCCAGAGAGGAGGTGAATTTCCCAGTCATGGTTTTAGATATTATTGAGATCACAGTTATTCGCAAAGCCCTTTATTGATTGTTGTCATATCGTTGTATTCAAACTGGTCTATTCAAATCAGTGTCAACAACAATAAACTCTAGCTTTGACTCTAGTCAAAGATCAGTCTAGAACCAGAAAGAACCACAGGGGCCTTCCCCTTACAGAACAGGCTGGGGGTGGGGGGGTGGGGTATGTAATGGAAATGCAAATTTAAAGATCTCCCCTGCCCCTAGGCCCTTTGATTGGCTTAAGAGACTCTGAGAACCTTCCTTGATTTGAAAATATACTCTGCCTCCTAATAGGATGAATGTGGTCACATGGAGCCTGTGGCAGGAGGCTTGGTTTTAGGGAATGCCCACACCTTGATTTTTTATGATTGGGCGGTGAGTCAAGAGGGTGGTTACATTCTCTGAGCCAGAAGGCTATATAATCCCTGATGTGAAGCTTTGCTTTGGGGCTCACTTTGAGAAGTGTTGTGTGATTTGACCAGATGAGACTCTGGGCAGCCATTGAGAGCCCCCTAGGCATTGAAAACCCTGATGTTGATGCTTCCCTCTCTAGTAACTGTGATTTGGTATTGATAATGGTTGGACAGTTTGGAAGCCTGTCTGCTTGATCTGTTTGTTTCTCTGTCTGTATACTTTGAAATTTGGGGTGCTGACCTTTTTCCCCTGAACTAGGAAAACGATCTGTTTGATTGATTAAAGTGAGCTTGTTAACCCAATTTGAGTTGCTTTCCTTTAGAAAAGTAGATCTAAGAACCTGAGTTGGCAGCCACCCTGGGGATTTTGGGGTGTTTCCTGCTACAGGGGGTGGGGAAGGTGTTTAAGTGACTAACCCTAGGTCACACAGTTAACCAGGAAACTTCTAGACTTCTAGGTCAGGAGGCAATATACCCCACCAGGGTCACATGGGTGGTGGCGGCACAGAATTGTAAAGCAGAGATCTTGGATCCGAGAGAGGCCTGCAGAATTCAGTGGAATTACATGTCCAAGGTCACATGCAACTAGAGAGAGCACAAGAAGTGAGATTGGAATCCACGCCTTCGGACTCTGGGGCCCAACCCTTTCCTTGGTACCACAGACAGTGATCCTCAGGAAGGTAGGGCTGCTCCAGGGTCCTGAAAGGTACTTGTAGCCTCCCGGAAGGGAAGGGGAGCAGAAGGAGGGAAAGCAGGGAGCGAGAGCAGTCAGTGTGCCGATACCTGCCTGGGAATGATCGAGGGTCTGGGCCAGAACAGGCACGGAGAGGGCGGGGAAGGGCAATGGGAGTAGCTGGTTCCTAAACCGGGATTCCTGAGCACAACTCTGGGCTGGAAGTCCAGTCTAACAATTGGGAAAGGTGTAGGGGAGAATGGGCCCCCTCTTTTAGGACCATTCAACGACTCAGCCATTGGCTAACATTACTTGATTTTAACTTTGTAGGCTCCCAGCAGTGACTTTACAAGGCAAAAGGGGCTGTGGCCCAGGGATCAATGAATGAATGAATGAATAAACATTTATTAAGCCCTCACTGTGCTAAACTCTGGGGAGGCTCCTGGGGTCTCTTGGGCATAAGTTTCTGAAAAGGTGAGCTCCCCTCACCAGAAACTCCCTATAGTGAAGAACTTAGATCTGGGAAAACGACAACAGATGAACAAAACCAAACCAACCATCCCAGAGGTGGTAGGGATCCATTAAAGGCTTTCCAGTATGGGAGTGCTAGGTGATTTAAGAGAATCTGTGTGGAAGACGGATTGGATGGGGAAGAGATTGGGAAGCAAGGAAGCAAATTAGGATATAATTTGTGATGGACAGAAAGAGACACATTCAAGAGATTTTCTTGTAAGATACTTGTAAGGTAAGATATAAGACATTAATGTGGTGCTTGAAGGAATAGGAAAATGTCAGGATATCTCAGAAACTGTGAACCTGGTTGACCAAGGTGGGGCCCTCTACAGAAATGGGAAATTTTGGAAGAAGGATGTGCTTGGGGAGGGGTGGGTAGAGGGAGAGATTATGAATTCTGGGATGGGGTACTGAGTTTAAAAGGCCTGCCAAACATCCAAGTACAAATGTCCAACAGGTGAGAGATGCCAACTTTACGAGAGAGATTTGAGCTAGCTAGTTAGATGGATCTGGGAATCTTCTGCATAGAGCAGATAATTTAACTGTTTAGAGCAGACGAGATGTGGGGGCCTCAGGACAGAACCTTGGGGGTGCCCTACTTAGTAGCAGGAGGATAACCCTTCAAAGGAGGCTGAGAAGGGGTGATGCAAGTGAAGAGGTTACCCATAAAGATGGTTGGGGTTGCTCTGGAGCCCCCAAAATAACAACATGCCAGGTCCTGCCAAATGAATTCTACTCAAGTCTTCTCTCAGCCAAAGAAAAGTAAAGTTTATTAAAAGTTCACTTGTATTAGACACAAAGTTAAGTCTGTGCTAGGTCATTCTAAGGCGCTCTCTCAAACATCAAGACAGGATGGGGTCTCATATACAGAAGGTTGTGGGAGGAATCTAGGGGTGGTCTAGGGGAGGAGTTTGGGGAGAGTCTTCAGGAGGAGTTAATGAGGTCAATAAGTGAATAAGGGTGGGAAGTTGCAGGAGGCTACCTGAAGACTACAGACAATGGTGAGCTAAGACAGTTCAAGGGTGAATAGACACTTTGATAGGGTGGGAAGTCTAGTAACAGACTTGCCTCATGCAAATGCCTCATCAAATGAGACAATTTAATCAAGAATCCAAGGGAGGTTCCCAGAGCCTGTACCTCAAGGACTCAAGGAGAGCTCGAGGGGCTCCCAGAGCCCATACTTCATCACAAGAGGTAGGAGAACCAGGAGAGGGCAATGTGACAATCATAGAAACATTCATGCAGCATTTTACATTGTAAAAAACATTTTTGTATTTATGAGCCCATCAGATCCTCTCAATAGGAAGAAATTCCCATTTTACAGTTGAGAAAACAAAGGCTCACAGAGTTTGTCCAGTGTCACACAGTCGTGACCCTTTTTTGTCTCTTAGGCTTCGCTATTAGACCTATGTTTATGTATCTCAGAATATTTGGGAAATATCTCAGAAACTATTGAGTTCAATCATCTCATTTTACAGATGGACAAACAGGCCCAGAGAGGTTAGTGACTTTGCCAAGAGCCTACAGGTCTTACAGCATCAGAGTCAGGGCCTGAACACGGGTCCTCAGATTGCTCTTTCCACTATACAACACTGCCCAGTGGCCAATGAGTGAAAAAAAATAAATGAAGATCAAGGTGGTCAGTAAGTGGCAAATCCAGTCCTTTCTTTAGGGGTGAGGTTGAAGGTATGGTGAACCCATTTCTAGGGGAGGAAAGGTGAGGCAGTGAAGAGAGAGGCCTGAGTCTGGCATCATCTGATCCCAGATCTACCCTTTATTACCCTGAGCAAGTAAATTAGCTTCTCTAGGCTTCAGTTTTTTCATCTGTAAAATTTTGGGATGAGACTAGATGACCTCTAAGGTCACCCAACTGGTCAAGCACCTAAAGACATTAGATTGTAAACTCCTTGAGGGCAAGGACTCTCTTTTGCCTCTTGTTGAATCCCCAGAGATTAGTAAAGTGCTTGGCACATAGTAGGTACTTAATCAATAGTTTTTGTTGTTTAATTGTTTTTTTCAGTCGTGTCGAACCTTTCCTGAGTCTGTTTAGAGTTTTCTTGGCAAGATACTGGAGTGGTTTGGTTTGTCATTTTCTTCTCCAGCTCATTTGACAGATGAGGAATTGAGCAGCAAAGAGGGTGAAGTGACTTGCCCAGGGTCACACAGCTAGCAAGTGTCTGAGGCAGGATTTGAACTCAGAAAGAGGAGTCTTCCTGACTCTAGCCCCACTGCACTACATTTTTTTTCCTTTTAAGTTTACTTTTTAGTCATTTTTCAGTTGTATCAGACTCTTTGTGACCCCATTTGGGATTTTCTTGGTAAAGATAATGAAGTGGTTTCTCATTTCCTTCTCCAGCTCATTTTACAGATGAGGAACTGAGGCAAATGGTTAAGTGACTTGCCCAGGGTCATACAGCTAGTAAGTGTCTGAGGCAGGATTTGAACTCAGTTCTCTTGGACTCTAGGCCCAGGACTATTCTATTGTTCCACCTAGCTGTCCTAATAAATCTTTATTCAACCAAATTGAAACCCTCTGCTGACCTCCAGTGGTCATATGGTGTCAGAGCACTATTCCAAAGCAAAGACTTTGCCCCTGGGACAAGCCTCATATTTAGAACAGAACTCCCTGAAAGTCAGATGCCACCCTAGCAAGCCCCACCTTCAGCTCTCCTCTCCATTGGTCTAACTTTGGGTACCTTGCTGGGAATTATCTTTGGAACATGTTCATCAATTCCAGTGAAAGATTTGCATGGGGATTTAAACAGGTCCTGTACAGCTATCAATTCATCCAACATTTATTAAATGCTTAATTCATGCAGGACACAATGGGCTATGTGAATTTTTACTCTAGAATAGAATGTCAGAGCTCTGGGGGAGCACAACATGGTGGAGCTAGAAATAAGTTTAGTAACAGAGTATCAGAGCTGGGAGGAAACTTAGAACAAAGAATGTCAGAGTTGGAACAGTTTGGAATATAGAACATCAAAGCTGAAAACCCAAAGGGAGTCTGAACAATGAAATCCTAAATAATAAGCAGGTCAAAGAATAAATCATAGAAACAATAATTAAATGGAAGAAAATCATGAAATAATTACCAGCATTTCTGGGGTTGGGATAAATCGGTTCTCAGGAGAAACATCATATCTCTTACAAACACATACTAACAAAACAAAACAAAGAGGGGATTAATTAATAATATTCATTAAAAAATTAGAAATCCAACAAATGAACAAGCCTAAAGAAAGCACAAAAATGAGATATTGACAATTAGAAAAAAAATGTTAGATAGATAGAAATGACAAATAAAATTAAAGGGTTTTTTTAAACTAACAAAATGACAAAGTTTTACTTAACCTGATCAGAACAGAGGGTAGAAAATGAAGTCAATAAAATAGCAAATGAACTAAGCAAAATTGTAACAAAACCAGAAGAAATAAAAAATGTATTAGAACCTACTATGCACAGTCATGTGCTAACCAAACAGAGAACACAAAAGAAATAGAGAAATAACTTCTAAAATGTAATGTCCAGTCTTGTCTAACTCTTCATGATCCCTGCCCTAAGCACTGCAGGATTCAAGGGGACAAATATGACAAAGTCTCTTCCCTCAGGGACACAATTCACAGAATCTCAGAAATGGGAAAGACCTCAGATCAGCCAGTACCTGGATAAGAATCTACCTTATAATGCACCCAATAATGCTTACACAGCCTCTGCTGGATGATTTCTGCTGGAAGGAAACCTATTACCTCCCAAGGGCATTCCCTTCCACCTTAGGACAGCTCTAATTGTTAGTGGTGCATACCCTCTGGGCTTCCACCCCCATCTTGTATGTACTGGTGGGGTCCCCAGAGGAATGATTGCTATTACTCTCAAGATTCCAGGGGTAGCCTTATGGGGAGTGGTTCTCCTAGTCACAAGCCCCCACCAGTGCACTTCCCTTTAACAATAAGCCAGTATACTCACTTCTTAGTAAAGACATTTTTACTCAAATTGTATGGCAGAAATAGCACTTAAAGAGAATTTACCCAAAACATCCTCTCCTGCAACTACACATAGAGTCTGTGGAGTGGGGAAGAATGGGAACAAACTTACATTACACTGATAGTGAGGCACACATAGCCAAGGCAACTCAAAACTTTGGAACTATAAGGCCTTGGTATCCTTTCTTTTGCTAGAGCAGAGATTCTAAACAAGGTGTATGAAAGTTGTTTTAAAAATATTTTGATAACATCTTTCAATTTAATTGGTATCCTTTGTGATACTATGTATTTCATTTTATTCATTTAAAAAGATTACTTGAGGAGGCTTCACCAAACTGCCAAAGGGGTTCATGGAACACAAAAAGGTTGAGAACCCCTAGGTCTAGAAGGTACACATGAAATTTGCTGCTGGGCATGATGTGGTTAGTGGATGAATTGCTCAGGATAAGCTGGGCTAGTTTCTTGTAGAGCAAGGGATCTCAACTGGATGGGTTAGTCAGCTTCTAGGCTAGCTCCCCAACCATCAGGTTTCCTAGGTTCAATAGTCTGTGATACAGCTGGAAGTTGCATTGCTCTTTTCCAGTCTAATGCTACAAGGCACTTTTTTGGGCATGGGTAATAACCTTTACCCTATGATTGTCAGAGGCCTCTCCTATTTGACTCCCTCAGAACCTCAGTCCTGAGACCTGTCACCTCCAGGCAGGTGGTTGGAAATGTCTTCTCCTATTCAATAATTCTTCCTGGTGAAGATGGAGATTTCTCTCAGTTTTGGACTCCATCTTTATTTACGATGATCAGCCAAGTTAAACTTCCCAGATTCCCATTGGGTCTTATGCAAATGAGTGACTGGGGACAAACTTATAGTAACAAGTTTCTGAACTGAGACAAGTTCATTGTCTCTCCTTGGCTTCATCATTTGTAATTGGGCTACTCCAACCTCTTACCCTGGCTAAGACCATGAGAGCTTTTTACCTGAAAGGACCTGATCTTTACATTTCAATGTCTCTGCCTCTTTCAACCTTACTTCTGTCTAACTTGGGTGCAGATTGAGACAAACTACTTGCTCTCTCTCTTTTTTGTTTTGTTTTGTTTCTTCTTTCTCATTGTTCACTCCATTGCTTACAATCCTTCTTTACAACTTTACTAATGTCTAATGTGAAAGTATTTGTAGATCCTATATTTGACTGCACACTTCCATAAGGAAAGGGGGAGGAGAGGAAGAGGGAGAAAATTTGAAACTCAAGAGATTGTGGAATTGAATGTTGTAAACCAAAAGTAAATAAATAATTTTTTTTTAAAGTCTAACCTGGGGACACACTTCCTTTGGGCGAAATTTTTAAAATTAAAATTTATTTTTATTGTTTGCTTCAATCTGCATTCAGACTCTGTAGTTCTTTCTCTGGATGTGAACATCTCTTTCCATCATAAGTCTTTTGGAATTATCTTATAACCTTGCATTGCTGAGAGGAGCCCAGTCTATCAAAGTTAGTTGTCACACATACAATGTGTCTATACTTATATATAAATTTCTCCTGGTTCTGCTCCTCTCACTCAACATCAGTTTATATAAGTCTCTCCAAGTTATTATGAAGTCCGTCTGCTCCTCATTTCCTATAGCACAATAGTATTCCATTACATTCATATAGCACAAGTTGTTTAGCCATTCCCCAGTTGATGGGCAAACCCTTGATTTCCAATTTTTGCCACCACAAAAAGAGCTGCTATAAATATTTTTATATACATGGGTCCTGTTCCCATTTCTATGATCTTTTTGGGATACAACCCTAGAAGTGGTATTTCTGGGTCAAAGAGTATGTACTTATTTATAGCCCTTTGGGCATAGTTCCAGATTACTCTCCAGAATGGTTCAATCAGTTCACAACTCCACCAACAATTCATTAGTGTTCCAATTTTTCCACACCCTCTCCAGCATTTACCATTTTCCTATTTTTGTCATCTTAGCCAATCTGACAGGTGAGATGTAAATCACTGAAAATAAAAAGGAAAGCCCCAGTAAAGGCTTGGTAAATGCTTGTTGAATTGAAGGAACTGAGGCTCACTAAATATTTATTCAGCCTCTGCTGTGTACAGGGTCATGAGCTGATATGCTAAGGGAGAAAGAAAGATTAGATAAGATTGAAGCATCATACACAATGAGTACTCTGAGATCTAGTAAAATGCCATGAGTTGGAATGAGAAAGAGAGATTATAACCAGCCAGAAAATGAGGGAAGACTTCCTGGGGGAAGGGATGTGTTGACATACTTTGAAGGGTCTCTTGGAGATCTCTTCAGCTCTCATTGATTCAGCTACCATCTCCTGCAGGTGGCTCCCAGATCTACATATCCATCCCTAACCTCTTTCCTGATCTCTAATTCTGGGTCACCCACTAGCTTTTGGACATTTCAAATGGGATGTCCCATAAGTTTCTCAAATGAGACATGTCTAAAGTAGAACTCCTCATCTCCCCTTTCCCCCAAACCTGCTTCTTTCCCAACTTTCCTGTCCCTGTTGAGAGTATCAGCATCCTCCCAGTCACCCAGGCTTACAGTCTCTGGGTCTCCCTGGACTCCCCTCTCAAACTTACCGCAGGAATGTAATGTCAAATATTGGTGGTTCTGCCTTCAGGATGTCTCTCTACTCATGCCATCCTATTTCAGGTCTTTATTTCCTCTCACCTGGACTATTGCAAGAACCTCTTCATTGCTCTTCCTGTTTCAAGTCTCTCCCTGCTCCAGACTATGTCTGTTCAGTGGCAAAAGTGATCTTACTAAAGTGTGGGTCTGACCATGTTATTCTACTGCTCAATGAACTCTATTGGTTCCTCACCATCTTCAGAATCAAATGAAAATTCCTCTATTTGACTTTTTTTTTTGCTTTTTTTTTGGAGGGGGGAGGGCAGGGCAATTAGGGTTAAGTGACTTGCCCAAGGTCACATGGCTAGTAAGTATGTCAAGTGTCTGAGGGTGGATTTGAATTCAGGTCCTTCTGACTCCAGGGCCAGTGCTCTATTCACTGCACCACCTAGCTGCCCCTTCCATTTGACATTTTAAGGCCTTTATAATCTGGCCCCTTGTCACCTTTCCAGTCTTCTCACTCTTCCTCTCCTGTTGAACTCTATGATGCAGCAATACTGGCCTCCCTATTTACTGTTCTGGACACAGGACTCTCCATCTCCAGGCTCAGTGCATTTGCATTGCCTGTCCCCCGTCACTAGAAGGGTCTCCCTTCTTATCTCTACTGCATAGTTCTACAACTTCCTTCAAAAATCACCACAAATTGGGGAGCTAGATGGTGCAAAGGATAGAGCATTGGCCCTGGAATCAGGTAGACCCTGAGTTCAAATTCAGCCTCAGACACGTACTAGCTCAATGATCCTGGGCAAGTCATTTAACTTCAATTGCCTCCAAAAAAAATCAGCACAAAATTTACCTTCTATATGAAGTCTTTTTTAGATCCCCTACCTCTCTTCTCTCAAAGATAGACTGCCTTCTATTGACCCTGTCTATATCTTATATTCACCTAGTTTTTTGCACATTATCTATCCCATTAGAGTATAAGCTCCTTGAGGGCAGGAACCACATTTCTGTGTTCTTGACTTTCTTTGTATACCCAGCTTTTAGCCTAGTGCTTGGTCCATGGTAAGAACTTAATCAATAGTTGTTGACTCATAGTCTGGGTGGAATTTTAATGAATGAGGGAGGAGAGATTCCAGGTATAGGGTCCTGCTGTGAACCAACCCAAACATAGGAAAGCATGATGTAGATACAGGTACCCACATGTGTGTAAGGGTGACTTCTCCTGTCTCTTAGGCATGTTCTTTGTAATTTTGCAGCATTCACTTTTGATCATTTTGTAGCAGTTCTTTCTATTTCCTTAGTTGTGATCATTGTGTATATTGTGTTCTTGGCTCTGCTTACTTCATTGCATCAGTTCATGAAGATCTGTCCAGGTTTCTCTGAATTCATAACATTAATAATTTTTTACAACACAATAATATTCTATAAATTCAAACCACAATATTTTAAAATAATGAAACTGGAATTTATTAGCACTTTAAGGTTTACGAAAGTTCTTCCCTCATTACTACACTGAGAAATAGATATTACAAACAGTATTATTTATATTTTACAGTGAATATATTTTTAAATTAAATTTTATGTTTATTTTTAGTTTATATCATTCATTTCCACAAGATTTTGAGTTACAGATTTTCTCGCTGTCTTTCCCCTACCCACCACCCCAAAACAGCGATCCCACTGAATATCCCCTCCCCCAATCTGCTCTCTCCTACATTCTCCCCATCCCTCCTCTGACTTTCCAGCAGGGCAAGATGGATCTCTATGGGCCAGTACTGGCTTTATTTGCCAGTTGCATGAAAATATATATATATATATATTTTTTTTTCTAAATATTTGATTTTAAAACTTTGAATTCCAGATTCTTTCCCTTCCTCCCTAGTCACCCACCCTCACTGGGAAGATAAGCCACTCAATATAGGTTGTATATGTGTAACTATACAAAACCTTTCCATAGTGGATGTATTGTGAAAGACTGACTATATTTCCCTCCATCCTCTCCCGCCCCTGACTTGTTCTATTCTCTACTTTGACCCTGACCCTTTTCAAAAGTCTGTGCTTCCAACTTCCCTCCCCCCAACCTCCCTTCCCCTCCATCATCCCCCCTCTCATCGCCTTTCCCCCTACTCTCTTGTAGGATGAATAGCCTATTTAGTGTGTATGTCATTCCCTCCCTAAGCCAAATTCAATGAAAGTAAGGTTGACTCATTCCCTTTTGACTTCCTGTTCTTCCCCTCCACTGTAACAGTTTTCCCTTGCCTCTTCTATATGAGATAATTTACCCCATTCTGTCTCTTCCTATTTCCTCTCATTATATTCCTCTCTCACCTCTCAATTTCACCTTTTAAGTATCATCCCTTCCTATTCAATTGGTCCTGTGCCCTCTGTCTATGTATACCTGTACACACACACACACACACACACACACACACACACACACACACACACACACATATATATACACATTTATATTCCCTTCAATTATTCTCATACTGAGAAAAGTTTCGTAAGTTATAATTATCGTTTTTCCATGTAGGAATATAAATAGTTCAACTTTGATAAGTTCCTTATGATTTCTTTTCCCTGTTTACCTTCTCATGCTTCTCTTGCTTCTTGTATCTGAATGTCAAATTTTCTATTCAACTCTGGTGTTTTCATCATGAATGCTTGAAAGTCCTCTATTCCATTGAATGACAATATTTTCCCCTGAAACATGATACTCAGTTTTGCTGGGTAGGTGACCCTTGGTTTCAATCCCAGCTCCTTTGACCTCTAGAATATCATATTCTAAGCCCTTTGATCCCTCAGTGTAGAAGCTGCCAGATCCTGTGTTATCCTGATTGTGTTTCCACAATATTCAAAGTGTTTATTCCTGGCTGCTTGTAATATTTTCTCTGTGATCTGGGAACTCTGGAAACTGGCTACAACATTCCTAGGAATTTTCCTTTTGGGATCTTTTTCAGGAGGTGATTGGTGGATTCTTTCAACCTCTATTTTGCCCTCTGGGTCTAAAACATCAGGGCAATTTTCCTTGAGAATTTCTTGAAGGATGATTTCTAGGTTCTTTCTTTGATCATGGCTTTCAGGTAGTCCAATAATTTTTAAATTATCTCTCCTGGATCTATTTTCCAGGTCAGTGGTTTTTCCCATGAGATATTTCACATTGCCTTCTATTCTTTCATTTGTTTGGATCTGTTTAACAGTATCTTGATTTCTCATAAAGTCACTAGCTTCCATTTGCTCCAGTCTAACTCTGAAGGAATGAATCTCCTCAGTGAGCTTTTGAGATTCTTTTTCCATCTGGCAAATTTGGCTCTTTAAGGCATTCTTCTCCTCATTGCCTTTTTGAGCCTCTTTTGCCATTTGAGTTAGTCTATTTTTTTAAGGTGTTATTTTCTTCAGTCAGATTGTTGACTCACTTTTCATGATTTTCTTGCATCATTCTCATTTCTCTTCCCAATTTTTCCTTCACTTTTCTTATTTGGTTTTCAAAATCTTTCTTGAGCTCCTCTATGGCCTGTAATCAGTTCATATTTTTCTTGGAAGCTTTTGGTGCAGGAGTATTGACTTTGTTGTCTTCCTCCTGCTCCATGCCTTGATTGTTTTTATCCCCAAAAAAAGGAGTCCAAAGTCAGACTGCTGTGCTTGCCTCGCTTCCCCCCACTTGCTCATGTTACCACTCAACCACTTGACTCGAGCTTTTTGCCACAGTAGAACTCTGCTTTCAGAGAGAACTTTGTCCCAAATCACTGGGGCTTTCTCATCTGCTGGAGCTATTAGATGGGTGCCCTCTCAGAAGCCTCCACTGGCTCTGGCACACTGGTCACGCACCCCAGGATCTCCACCCTAGACAGTGATCCAGATCTAAGCAATTTAGAGCAAGAGCGATTGCCCCTCAGACTGGTCACTTGGTCCCCGTACAATCTGCAGGCCAGGAGCTCTGAAGCAGCCACATTGTGGCCACACCTCAGTCGCTTCTTGCACCAGGGGCAGGTGCTTGACCTCACTCCCAGACTCCATGTTCTCAAAGTCCACTGACCTCTCACTTTGTCTTTGGCATTTATGGGTTGATAATTCTGGAAACAGCCACAGCTGCTGGTGGTCCACTATCCCGATGTCCCTCTAGCCATGGCTATTCGGGCCTCCCTGAGGCTAAAACTTCAAACTCACATGGGGCTGGGCTCGGCTCCCAGCGCTTTGCACTGGATCCTTCCTGCCAGCCTGCCAGCCTGCCAGCCTGTCTTCAGCAGGAGGTTAGTTTCTCTCTGTCACTTTGTGGGTTCTCTAGCTCTAAAGTTTGTTTAGAGTAATTTTTTACATGTATTGGAGGAGGAGGAAGCAGGAGCCCTGAGGAAGTCCTGTTTCTACTCTGCCATATTGGCTCTACCCCCTACAGTGAATATCTTATAGACTTTAAAATTGAAAATTAATTTTAATTCTATTTTTAAGATTTATTCAAACTAGACTTTGAAAAAATTATTTATTTATTTTTAGTTTTCAACATTCACTTCCATAAGATTTTGAGTTTAAAATTTTCTCTTTCTCCCATCCCAAGTATACAATCTGACATAGGCTCTTCATATACATTCATTTTAAACATATTTTAATTTAGTCAAAGAAGAATTAGAACTACTAAGAGGAATCATGAGAAATAAGAAACAAAATAAAACAACAGCAAAAAGAAAGTAAATAGTCTGCTTCGATGTGCATTCAGACTCTGTCATATCTTTTTCTGGATGTGGATAGCATTTTCCATTATGTGTCTTTTGGAGTTGTCTTACATCCTTGCATTGCTGAGGAGAGCTAAGTCTATCACAGTCAGTCATCATACAATGCTGCTATGTACAATGTATTCCTGGTTCCTCTCATCATCCACTTAGCATCAGTTCATGTAAGTCTTTCCAGGTTTTTCTGAAATCTGCCTGCTCATCATTTCTTATAGCACAATAGTATTCCATTACATTCATATAACACAACTTGTTCAGCCATTCCCCAGTTGATGGTCATCCCTTCAATTTCTAATTCTTGGTTACCACAAAAAGAGCTGCCAGAAATATTTTGTTGGGTCTTTTCCCCATTTTTATGATCTCTTTGGGATACAGATCTAGAAGTGGCATTGCTGCCTCAAAGGATATATATGGTTTTATAGCTTTTTGGGCATAGTCCCAAATTACTTTCCAGAATGATTGGATCAGTTCACAACTCCACCAACAATGCATTAGTGTTCCAATTTTCTCACATCTTCTCCAACATTTATTATTTTCTTGTTTTGTGATGTTAGCCAATCTGCTATGTGTGACGTGGTACCCCAGAGAATAGTTTGTAGTTCTTCTGAGAACTATTTGCTCATATCTTCTGACCACCATGGCTTTTGGTTCCATATGTATATCTGTATATATCTGTTAGGTGTTTATATTAGGTTGGATAACAGGTGTAAGGTGTGTTCAGAGAAGACTAGTACCTATGGTGTTTGCACAGATCTTTAAAGTCACCTAATTTACCCAACTCTCACACATGGCTCCAAAAAGCTGTAGTACGCATAGTGGCCACACTCCAGTAAACTGCTTTGGCAGATGATCTAACCAGGTTGAGAGTAACTGAGGGGTCCAACGCTTCAGTGAGCTGGGGGAGAGTTCTACCCCAAGCATGTAAAAACATCCTGGTGGAATGGGCAGATGCAAACAGTTTGTCCCAATGGCTACGAAGGCAACTGAAGGAGGCACTGTGGAGTCCTTAGAGCTCAATCAGATATCAAAAATGCCAAGGCCATCCACTGCATCCCAGACCATGGCCAGTTGTCCTGACTTTTGTCTTGCCACTGGACTCTGATGACTCAAAAAGAGAGAGTGAGGCCAACCACTTCATGCAACTCTGCCTCCCTTAAATCTAATTTATGCACAAATCAAAAGATACCATCCATACCATTTACCTTTTTTTCCTACCTTGAAGTCCTGTGGTGACAGGCAAGTGACAGAACAGCAGGGCTGTATACACAGGGAGTTATAGTCACAGCCCTGCACACAGGTGGCCCAGGCCATGATGTCTTCTCACTGGACTGAAGCATCAGTCTTCACTGGCAGCCCCCTGGGTATTTGAGCACCTTTTTGAAGGACTGTACTGCTCACCTCCTGGCATGAGGAAGGGGTTAGAAAAAGTGCCCCAAAATTGTCTCCCTTACCTAATCTTGGCCTGTTCACTGCAGGAGAAGGGAATCTCACCCTTCAGGTTGAAACACCAAAAAACGCACAAAAACTTTTGCAAAGATTATTCCACTCACCATCAGTACACGGAATGTACTCACACTTATTGACAACACAAAATCCAGTAGACCTGAAAGACAAACAGCTCTTGTTGCAAGAGAACTCAGCACTCAGAACTCATCCACATAGCAGCTCTGAATGAAAGAAGGCTGGCAAAGCTTACTGAAGCTGGAGCTGGATACATATTTTTCAGGAGCAGCAACAACAAAGGGGAGCTCTGTGAAACTGGTGTAGGTTTTGTAATCAAAACTAGTCAACAAAGGTTGTATGCTTACTGAAAGGAGTAAATACCAGGTTCATGACAATGCATCATACGTGTTGGAAGAATTGGTACCAGTACAGGACCTGTCTGAATCTCCATGCAATCTTTCATTGGAATTGATCAGCAGACTGATCCAACAGTTCTGGAGAAAGATTTAAAACTATACCCAAAGAGCCATAAAACTGTATACCCTTTGATCCAGCAATACCACTACTAGATCTGTATCCCAAAGAGCTCATAAAAGAGGAAAGGACCCACATGTACAAAAATAATTAGAGCAACTCTTTTTGTGGTGATAAATAATTGGAAATTGAGGGGGTGCCCATCAATTGGGGAATGACTGAACAAGTTGTGGTAGATGAATGTAATGGAGTACTATTGTTCCATAGGAAATGATGAGCAGGTGGACTTCAGAGAAACCTATAAAGACTTACATGAACTGATGCTGAGTGAAGTGAGCAGAACCAGGAGAACATTGTATATAGTAATAAAAACATTGTGTGATGATCAACTTTGATAGACTTAGCTCTTCTCAACAATACAATGATCTAAGAAAATTCCAAGACTTATGATGGAAAATGCTATCTGCATGCAGAGGAAGAACTATGGAGTCTGAATGAAAATCAAAGCATAAAATTTTCTCTCTTTTTTCTTTCTCATGGTTTTTTCTTTTTGTTCTGATTCTTCTTGCACAACATGACTAATGTGCAAAAAATAAAATAAAAAGGAATTAGTCAGCAGGCTTCAAAAGTAATTCCTAGCAAGGTACCCAAAGTTAGACCAATGGACAGGAGAGCTGAAGCTGGGGCTTGCTGGAGTAGCACCTGACTTTCAGGGAGTTCTGGTCTGTAAAGGGGTTTGTGCCAGGGGCTATACTTGCTTAGGAACAGTGCTCTGATACCACATGACCACTGGGGGTCAGCAGAGGGTTTCAATTCAATTCAATAAATGCTTATTAGGGCATCTAGGTGGTACAATGGATAGCGTACTGAGCCTGGAATCAGGAAGACTTGTCTCCCTGAGTTCAAATCCAACCTCATATACCTACCAGCTGTGTGACCCTGGGCAAGTCATTTAACCCTGTTTGTCTTAGTTTCTTCATCTGTAAAATGAGCTGGAGAAGGAAATGGCAAATCACTCCAGTATCTTTGCCAAGAAAGCCCAAATGTTGTCATGGAGAGTCAGGCATGACCAAAATAACCTGACTCTCCCTCCCCTCCCTTATGCTCTCTACCTCCCTCTTCTTTCCCTATCAAAAATCAGCTCCAGATCCAAGGCTAGGGAACAGATCTGAGCCTCCAAGCTGATCAAACAAACCTACCTGTGTGTCATCTGATAAGAGAAATGAGAAGGCCAAACAATTTTCCTCCCACACTAGGATTTAATCAATATCTCTGTGTTTAGTTCATGTCTTCCCCTCCACCTGTTTTATCAAGGACTCCTCTTCTCTACAGGCTTGAGAGAGTTCGCCTCCCCATGATATATAATCTGATCAATGCCCCCCCTCAGTGCTCCCCTCTTTGTGTCTGAGGTTATATGTTTAATGCTTCATAACTTTAGGGTAAATATGGCTCTCTCCAGAATATCCAAATAGCCCTTGGTTCTGTAGCTGTCTAGAGAACCTTAGAGATTCCAGGAAGCATGGAGTGTCAGAGTTGGAATGCACTTCAGAGAGAACCTAGTCTAGGATCATGGCTAGTAGCAGGATTAGTGTCCCTGTTTGATGAGAAAACTGAAAGGGAGACAGATGGCAGGCTAATCAAATAACCTGAAATCCCTGGACAACATCAAAAGGGTCCATGGATCTTAACTCCCCATTCCCCATTCCCAGCTCGGTATAATTTTTTTGTTGTTTTAATTTTAACACAATTTTTATTTTGAGTTCCAAAATTTCTCTGTTTTTTTCCAGCCTTTCTCCGCCTGTTGAGAAGGCAAGAAATATAATGTCCATTATATATGTGAAGTCTCACAAAGCATATTTCCACATTAGCCACATTGCAGAAAAAAATAAGGAAAAGAAAGCTAAAAAACAATATGCTTTCATCTGCAGTCAGAGTCCAGCAGTTCTCTCTCTGGAGGTGGAGAACATTTCTCATCATGAGTCCTTTGGAATTGCTGGGTGGGTTGTTGTATTGATCAGAGCTCAGCTCTGGATATTTTGGGTCTCAAAGCCAAAGTCACCTGGCCAGAGAAACCCTAATCAGAGACACTCTCCTCAGAGTTTTCTCAGTCCAGGTCCATGAAACCTTGCCTGGGTCTGTGCACAAACTTTTGTGACTGCAATTACTCTCCGTCTTCATGAGTAATCTTCCATTTCCCCCTTTGAATGTCTTCTGCTCTTGACCTCAGTCTTCCTTCGGGTCCTTTCTCATCAGAAGTCTCCCCAAAACTGGGCTGTCATCAAAAATTTTTCAGTGGGGCATCCTTGCCAATCAGTCCAGGTCAGGGACACCCTTCCCCAGTTTGAGAGGATTCCCGGCCAATGCACCAAAACTGTGCATAGAAACCACTGCCAGATTTTTAAAATTGGAGTCTGAGTCAGAGATCAGAGAAGGTATTCATTCTTTCTCGTGAGAAAGGGCACAGCCCTTGTTGCTCAAGCAACATCTGCCAGGGAGTGCAAATTGTGGAAGCTTCCAGGCTTCTGTTATCCTAATCCTAACCCGGCCCAATCCCCTATCCTGTCTCACCAAGGGCCAGTGAGGTGGGTTTACAATCTCAAACTAAACAGCGCAAAGCAATCTCAAACCTTCATTACCACAATTATTGGTGAATTAGTATCCTATTAGAGAAAGGTGTTTTCCAATCCCTCATTATGCACAAAGTTTGGAGACAGCCAATGAGAGTTACAGGTGACAATCCCTTAGTATCATAATTATTCATTTGACCCTTTTACCCAATCAGAAGGAAACATCCTTCAATCCCTTACTTATGCATATCTACACACCAAATTTGGGGCGGGGGGCAACCAATGAGAAGAAGGCTAGTGCTGTTTCCTTTCAGTTTCATTACCTTTTTCCAAGGCCTGTGGAAACTTAACCCTTTGCTATCTCTCACACTATCAATATTTACCATGTTAGGAATAAAAATCTTAATATTATTATGAAAGTAGTTTTGATCTTGTGGACCCTCTAGAAGGTTCTTTGGGAGTCCCCAGACCCTACTTTGAGAATTGTTGTTAGAGACAGTAGGGAGCCCTTCAAGATTCTTGAGCAGAGGAAGGAGAAGGCATACTATTCCTCAATGCTTTGGCAGGGAGGGATGTGAGGCAGGATGTCTGGAGCACTGGGTTAACCCAGAAGACAGCAGTTCAGCATTGTCAAAGGAGGCCTGCATTTAGTTGACTTGGGCTTCTTAGTACCTATATGGGTCTTTCACTTCTCTGGGCCTCATTTTCTTCACCTGTAAAATGGTAGGGGAGAAGGCTTGGAAGAGATGTTCTCTAAGGTACTTTCCCTCTCTAAATCCCATTCTCTCTTTCCAAATCATAGCAGAAAATTAGAAAGGACCCAGGGCTGGCTGGAGGGAGCCCTTTCAACAGCAGAAATAAAAACGCTTTGGAAAGTTGGCTTTCTGTTTCCTTTTTTTGTTGTCCCCTGCCTTTATGAAATGGCCCCTTCTTAACTTTCCAGTCTTCTCACACTTCCCCTCCCACCATGAACTCTATGAAGAAGCAATACTGGTCTTCCGATTTACCATTTGGCACATATGCCCTCCATTTCCAGGCTTAGTGCATTTGCATCACCTGTACCTCATGACTAGAAGGGTCTCCCTGTGTAGTTCTGTAACTTTCTTCAAGAATCATTATAAATTGGGCCATCTAAGTGGCATAGTAGGTAGAGCACTATTCAGGAGGACCTGAGTTCAAATCTGGCCTCAGATATTTACTAGCTGTGTGACCCTGAGCAAGTCACTTAACCATGATTTCCTCCAAAAAATAAGAATCAGCACAAATTTTACCTTCTACATGAGGCCTTTCTTAGTTGTCACCCCCTCACACACCCATACTTCTCTTCTCTCAAAGATAGACTTCCTTCTATTGACCCCATCTATATCTTATGTTCACCGTTTTTTGCACATTATCTATCCCATTAGAGTATAAGCTCCTTGAGGGCAGGGACCATATTTTTTGTGAACTTTCTTTTCATCCCCAGCTATTAGCCTAGGGCTTAGTCCATGGTGAGAGCTTAATCAATAGTTGTTGACTTATAGTCTGGGTGGAATTTTGACAAATGAACATGGCGGGGAGAGACATTCCAAGTGTAGGGTCCTGCTGTGAGCCAACACAAACATAGGAAAACATGGTGTAGATAGAGGCACCCCTGTGTGGGTGAGAGTGACTTCTGTCTCTTAGGCTTGTTCTTTGTAATTTTGCAACATTCACTTTTGATCATTTTGTGGTAGTTCTTTCTATTTCCCTTGTTGTGATCATTGTGTATATTGTGTTCTTGGCTCTGCTCACTTCACTGCATCAGTTCGTGAAGATCTATTATGCTTCTCTGTATTAATCACATTACTAATGTTAAAATTTTTTCAAACTATTATTTAATATGTAATTTTCTCCCAATTACATGTAAAAACAATTTTTAATGTTTGCTTTTTTTAAAACTTTGAGTTCCAAATTCTCTCCCTCTCTTCCTCCCATCTCCTCTTATTGAAAAGTCAAGCAATTTGCCATAGGTTATACATGTGTAGTCATCATGCAAAGCATATTCCCATATTAGTGATGTTGTGAAAGAAAACAGACAAAAACATAAGAAAAATGAAGTAAAAACAATATGTTTTAATCTGCATTCAGACTCCATCAATTCTTTCTCTAGAAATGGAGAGCATTTTTCATCATAAGTCCTTAGGAATTCACTTTCTTTCTTTACAACACAATAATATTCTATTGCTTTATGCCACAATGTTTTTAGCCATTCCACAAATGATGGGCATTTGATTTCTTTGTAATTCTTTGTTATCACAATTTTGGTTTACACAGGGACTTTCTTCTTCTCAATATCTTCTTTGGGGTATAAGCCTAGGAATGGAACTACTGGGTCAAATGCAATAGGCGTTTTAATCACTTCATTTGCATAATTCCAAACTGCTTTTCCAAATGGTTCTACTGATTCACAGCTCCACCAACAAAGAACTTTGTTATCATTGTTCAGTTGTTTCAGTCACGTCTAACTCTTTGTGACCCGATTTGGGGTTTTCTTGTCAAAGATACTGGACTGGTTTGCCCTTTGCTTCTCCAGCTTATTTTATGGATGAAGAAACTGAGGCAACCAGGATTAAGTGACTTGCCTAGGGTCATACAGCTAGGAAGTATCTAAGGTCAAATTTGAACTCAGGGAAATGAGTCTTCCCGACCTTAGGCCCAGCACTCTAGGCACCGTACCACCTACCTGTCCACCAATGAATCTTCTTTTCTTTGCTTTTTTTGGTTTGTTTTGCCGGGAGGCAGGACAATTGGAGTTAAGTGACTTGACCAAGGTCACGTGGCTAGTAAGTGTTAAGTGTCTGAGGCCAGATTTGAACACAGGTCCTCCTGACTCCAGAGCCAGTGCTCTATTCACTGTACCACCTAGCCACCCCTGAACCTCATTTTCTCACAACCTTTCTAATATTGACTATTCTCTACTTTTGTTATTAATAACAAAATGGTACTTAAAGGTTTGTTAAGAACCTTATATATGTTATCTCATTTGATCCTTGCAACAACCTTTAAAGGGAGTCATAATTTTATCCCCATTTTATAGATGAGGAAACTGAGGAATAAAGAGTTTAAATGATTTGCTCAAAGTTACACAGCTGGTACAAAATATATATGCCCTTTAACATATCTATGCCCAATAACATATATTATAGAAGTGTAATATGTATTTTGTTCAGTAAATGTTGACTGAATAAATGAATGAATGAATATCTTATATCTGTTAATATTGGAGTTCTGCTTTGGATATGTCTCATTTAAGATACTTGTGAGACATCCCATTTTAAATGTCCAAAAGGTAGTGGGTGACCCAGAATTGGAGATCAGGAAAGAGGTGAGGGATGGATATGTAGATCTAGGAATTACCTGCAGGAGATGGTAGCTGAATCAATGGGAGCTGAAGAGATCTCCAAGAAGCCCCAGGACTTCAAAGTAGGCCAATGACCCTTCCTCCAGGAAGTCTTCTCGGATTTCCTGGCTGGTTATAATCTCTCTTTCTCATTCCAACTCATGGTATTTTACTAGAACTCATCGTACCCATCAGACCCAATGTGGATGAGGCTTGAGTTTTATCTAATCTTTCTGTCTCCCTCAGCCCATCACTCTGCACACAGCAGATGGTAAATAAATATTTAGTGAGCCCAAGTTCTTTCAATTCAACATGCATTAATTTTTCTTTATTTTTTCTAAATTGTATTTTATTTTTTCCAATTACATATAAAAACAATTTTTAACATTCATTTTTTAAAATGTTGAGTTTCAAATATTTCTCCCCCTTCCCTCCTCACTCCCTAAAACAATAAACTTTATATAGATTATATATGTGCAATCATGTGAAAGAAGAAACAGACCAAAAGAAAAAAACCAAAAATATAAAGAAAGCGAAAATAATTTGCTTTAATCTGCATTCAGACTCCAAAGTTCTTTCTCTGGATCTGGATAGCATTTTCCATCATGTGTCTTCTGGAATTATCCTAGATCCTTGCATTGCTGAAAATAGCTAAGTCAATCATAGTTCATAATGTTGCTGTTACTGTGTACAATATTCTCTTGGTTATGCTCACCTCACTCAGCATCAGTTCATGTAAGTCTTTCCAGGTTTTTCTGAAATCTGCCTGCTCATCATTTCTTATAGCACAATAGTATTCCATTACTTTCATATATCACAACTTGTTTGGATATTCCCAAATTGATGAGCATCCCCTCAATTCCTAATTCTTTTTTTTTTTTTTGGCTTTTTGGAGGGGGGTTGGCAGGGCAATTGGGGTTAAGTGACTGGACCAAGGTCACACGGCTAGTAAGTGTTAAGTGTCTGAGGCTAGATTTGAACTCAGGTCCTCCTGACTCCAGGGCTGGTGCTCTATTCACTGCATGGTTCTTAACCTTTTTGTGTGTCATGAATCCCTTTGGCAGACTGGTGAAGCCTCAGAACAATCTTTTTAAATGAATAAAATAGAATACATAATATCACAAAGGATACCAATTAAACTGAAATGTTATCAAAATGTTTAAAAACAAATTGCAGACACTAGGTTTAGAATATCTGCTCTAGCAAAAGAAAGGATACCAAGACCTTATAGTTCTAAAGTTGTGAGTTGCCTTGGCTATGTGTGCCTCTCTATCCATGTAATGTAAATTAGTGCCCATTCTTCCCCACCCTGCAGATTCTATGTGTAGTGTCAGGAGAGGATGCTTTGGATAAATTCTTTTTAAATGTTGTTTCTGCTACACCATTAGAGTAAAAATGCCTTTACTAAGAAGTACTCATACTGGCTGATTGTTAAAGGGAAGTAGACTGGTGGGGGGCTTGTGAGTTACAGCACTAGGAGACTAGCTCCCCACAAGCTTACCCCTATAATCTTGAGAGTAGTAGCCATCATTCTTCTGGGGATTTAGCCTGTACATACAAGATGGGGGTAGAAGCCCAGAGGGCATGCACCACTAACAATTAGAGCTGTCCCAAGATGGAAGGGGATGCTCTTGAGAGATAATAGGTTTTCTTTCAGTAGAATCACCCAACAGAGGCTGTATAAGCATTATTGGGTGCATTATAAAGGATATTCTGATCCAGGTACTGGCTGGTCTGAGGTCTTTCCCATTTCTGAGATTCTGTGAGTTGTGTCCCTGAAGGCAGAGACTCTATCATATTCATCCCTCTGGACCCTTCAGTGCTTAGGGCAAGAGTTAAGAAATGTTGGAGAAGACAGAAAAACAATTGGACAATATACATGTATATAAAAGGTCCTGGCCTTAGTACTGAAGTGCATATGTTTGTGTGTGTGTATACATAGATATATACACATATATACATACCCTTCAACATATATATATGCCCAACAACGTATTTTATATGTGTGTGTTACTTGTAAATGTTTGTTGACTGAATGAATGAATTAATTTCTTATACTTGTTCATATTGGATAGAACATAAAACATTAAAATATAACCTCAGAAATTTACTAGCTGTTTGGCCCTAGGACAGTTACTGAACCTCAGTTTCCTCATCTATAAAATGGAGATAACGATGGCACCTACCTCTCAGAGCTGTTTTGAGGATCAAGTGAGATTGTAATTGTCATGTGGCACATAGTAGGTGCTATATAAATGTTAACTATGTTATTATAATGGTGACTATTCCCTCCCCAGAGCCCAGCATGGCACCAGGTATATGGGAAGCACTTCTCCCTCCATCAGCAGACATTCCCCTTGTCCTGAATGGTAACCATGAATTTGGGCTGATTTCTGGTCCCTCCGGGAGAGCTGGGGCACAATATTATTGGGAGCCTTTTAGGGAGGCAGGGCAATGTGCTAAAAAAAAAGAAATGCAAGCAATTCCCAAGGAACCAGGTCACCTGGGGATGGCTCAATCTTCAGGGACATTGAAGGCTGAAGCAGGGAAGGGGGAAATGCACCTACTGTGTGCTGGCCACTGTGCTAAGCACTTTACAGTTATCTCATTCGATCCCTACAATACCCCTGGCAAGTAGGTGATATTAAGATCTTCATTTTACAGATGAGGAAACAGGAAGACAAATTCAAGTGACTTAACCAGGGTCACACAACTAATCAGTGTTTAAGGCTGGATTTGAACCCAGTCTTTCTGACTCCAAGTCCAGTGTCCTATCCATTGCCCCATCTAGTGGCCTGGAGTTATTACAGCTGGAAGGAGTAAAACAGGGAGGCAGAGAACAACAAAAGAGAAAGTCACTTTCCAAGGCGTTTTTATTTCTGCTGTTAAAAGGGCTCCCTCCAGCCAGCCCTGGGTCCTCTCTAATTTTCTGCTATGATCTGTAAAGAGAGAATGAGATTTAGAGAGGGAAAGTACCTTAGAGAACATCTCTTCCAAGCCTTCCCCCCATTTTACAGGTGAAGAAAATGAAGCCCAGAGAAGTGAAAGACCCATATAGGTACTAAGAAGCCCAAGTCAACTAAATGCAGGTCTCCTTTGACAATGCTGAACTGCTGTCTTCTGGGTCTGCCCAGTGCTCTAGCCAGCCAGCCTCACATCCCTCCCTGCCAAAGCACTGAGGAACACTGCCTTCTCCTTCCTCTGCTCAAGAATCTTCAAGGGCTCCCTACTGCCTCTAACAACGGCTCTCAAAGTAGGATCTGGGGAACCTCAAAGAACCTTCTAGAGGATCCACAAGATAAAAAACTATTTTAATAATAATATTAAGATTTTCATTCCTAACATGGTAAATATTGATAGGTATAACCCACATAAACCAAAGCTCATTGTGATCCCCAGGAATTGTTAAGAGTGGTAAGGGGTCCTGAGACCAAAAGGTCTAAATAAAACATAAATGCCTTGAATTGCCAGTTAAAATACATCCCAATGTAACTTGTCCCCCAAATATCCCCATAGTGATGTATCATTGATCTAATACCCTGGAATTTCCTTAAAGCCCTTTTTGAACCACCTCCAACATGTGTCACTTAGGTAACAAGGTAGTGCAGTGGTTCAGGAGAGAATAGGGCTATGTCCCCCCTTTGCCTTAACCAGCTGAGTGCCCATTCCTCTGAGCCCCAGTTTTCTCACACACAATGAGTCTGATCATTGCCAGGGTATCTTCCTCATGGGGTTGTTGTAAGGATACATTGAGGCAGTCTTTGTCAAGGGCTTAGGTGGCCCTGTGGGTAGACTGTGAGAGCTGGAGTCAGGAAGACCTCTGTTCTAATCCTGCCTTAGATACCTGCTTAGCTGTGTGACCATGGGCAAGTCACCTAGTCTGCCTCAGCCCCAGTTTCTTTATCTGTGAAATGGGCTTGATAAGAGTACCCACCTCCCTGGGTTGTTGTTTGGATTGAGCAAGATAATCTATGTGAAGGACTGTAGAAATGCTGGCTATCATTACTTCAATATTCAAATAAGTAATTTCCCCTATGTAAGAATTCTCAGGTCACAGCCCTTCTGTAACTTCAAGGGTTGTTATAGCCAAGAAACTCATAATACTGCAGCCAATCAGGTGTCCTAGCCTTTCATAACATACCCCCACCTGCCTTTCCAGTCTTCTAACACTTGGCACCCCACCCAGCCCCCACCATATACTCTTCCAACCAGTGAGTCTGGTCTCCTTGCTATTCCTCCTCCAAGACCCCCATCTCCTGACTCCGGATATTTATACTGGCTGTCCCCCATGCCCAGAATGCCCTCCTTCCTCATCTCCATCTCCCTGCCTTCCCTCAAGTCTCAGTTCAAATCTCACCTCCTACAGGTAGCCTTTCCTTAAGGTGAGGGCCTTCCCTCTACTGATTCTCTCCAATTCAACCTATCTATATCTCACTTGTACACAGTGAGGTGCAGGGTGTCTCCCTCATTAGAATGTGAGCTCCCAAAATCAGGGGCTGCTTTTGGCCTTTTCTTTGTATTTCCAGTGCTTAACACAGTGCTTGGCATCTAGTAGGAGATTAATAAATGCTTATCGACTGACTGACGAGCCTCTCTGAATTAACTTACTTCACCAGGTCCCAAACTGAAGTCTTTCCATTAGCCAGATTTTTCCATAACATAACATTGCTTTCTAACCCTAAGGTTCTGTGATCCTTCTCTCACCCTCCCTTCCCACGACAGCCTCTGCAGAGGACCCAGGCCATGGCTAATTGCCCCCTCCCCTCAGTTCCTACCTTTTCAATCCAGTCATTGAAGGCTGAGACCCGGGTGAACACTGTGGGCTTCTTTACGGTGTTACAGCCAAGAGAAGAGACAAAGCTGGTGACCCCATGGACCTGCCAGCTGCCATCGTCAGCCTGGTAGTTGAGGGGGCCTCCAGAGTCACCCTGAAACAGTCACAGTGCAGAGGGGCTGATTAGGCAGAGAGAGGCTGTGATGGCAGAATAGCTCCATTCTTGTGCTCTTGGAGGTATGACCTCTGAGCTTCTGGGGATGTCCCAGGTCCAAACCTCACTTCCTTTGGGTTGTAAGGAGCAGTTGAAGATTTTCCAAACTCATCTGTTTAAGTGACAGGAGGAAGAGTCTAGAGGGAGGAGTAGGAAGTCTGGGGGTCCCTGTATCACAGTCCTAAGTCTGGGATCAGTGTCTTTTTCACAGAATCTCAAGGTTAGAAGTGTTCTCAGAGTAAGAATCCAGTTCATGAAAGAAAAGGAATTCCCTCTAAGATGAGCCCACCAGGTGCTGTCCAGTCTCTAGCTGAAAACTTCCAGTAATGGAGAACTCTGCCCTTTCTAAGGCCTTTAGGCCATTCTGTTAGGGGCAGCCCAATCTATGACAAAGTTTGCCCTTCAGGGACTTCCAATGATTAAATGAATGGAAAGAGTCTGGTTTCAGAGTCAGAGGACCTGGGTTCAGATCTGACCTCTGATATTCTGTTAGCAATTTTGAGGGCTTTGGTTGTTTTTGTTTTATGCCTGTCTTTGAATCCCCAGAACTTGGCAGAATGAGAATATAGCAAGCACTTCCTAATTACTTGTTGACTGACTGATGTTTACTGCCTATTATGAGCCTGGGCAAATCACTTAACCTCTAGGGCTCTCAGGCTCTTCATCTATAGAATGAAGGGACCATCCTAAAAGGCTTCTGAGATCCCTAGCTCTAACTCTAAATTTATTATTAAATTCTCTAAATTTATTATTCAATTAAATAGTTGGATTATTTCATTTAAATAAATTAAATCCTAAATTTATTATTAATTCTTCCCTCTGGGGACAAGTAGAATAAACCTAATCCCTCTTCTCCATGTCGACTCTTACATCTTTGAAGATGGCTGGTATGTCTCCTCCCTTTCTCTTCTAGTCAAATGGCCCCGGTTTTTTTTAACTGATATCCCTATGGCATGGCCTCTGTTTCCCTCACTGTTATTCTCCTTTCTATGGATTCTATCTTGTCAATGTCCCTGGGAAAGTGTGATTCGTAGAACTGAAAACAATACCCCAGATGGGGTCTGATGAGGCGGACAGTATTTAGAGAGAGCACATGACCATCATTTTATGGATGAGGAAACTGTGATCTAGAGGCCTTAGATAGTTTGCCCAAGATATCCCAGAGAGTAAATGGCAGCTCTGGGAAGCAAACCCGGGGTGTTGGCCTCCAACCCCAATGCTCTTTCTAGGATAACAGCTATCTATCCTACAAGGAAAGACAGAAGGCAGCTGGGACTGTCACCTTCCTCATCCTAACTGGGGTGGATCCTTTTCTTGATATGTCAAGGGGACATGGCAGTGATTTAGGGGAGGCCTGTTGCTGGATCAGATGTAAGGTCCAGCACTGGTGCCCTTATCTGCCCTAAGTCAAGTGTGATGGGTTGGGCAGACCCCTCCGAAGGCTGGTCCAGTGGACTCAGGAGGGGGAATTCCCAAGTAGAGCTACCCTCTTATTCAAAGCTCCCCACTCCCCACCCTCTCCAGTGTGTGCCATCCAGAGCCAGCAGGAGGAAGGCCCCTCCCCCAGAGGCCTAGCACTCACATTGCAGCCAGAGCGAGTGTCCCCTCCAGCGCATACCATGGTGGTTTTCACAGAGAAGCCCCACCAGTCCCACTTACTGCAGTGGGCATAGTCTACCACAGGAAGCAAGGCCTGCTGCAGTACATCAGGGAGGGGTCCGCCAGCTGTAGGGGTGGTGGGGTTGGGGGAGAAAGGCCGTTAGGTGTGTCTGGGGGATCAGAGAGACATAGAGAGAGACAGAGACAGGAGAGAAAGAGACATAGAGACAGGAGAGGAGGAAAGAGAGAGACAGAGATGGAGAAACAGGAAAGTCCTAGATCCCAACCCAGACCAACCCCCATAACTGAACGTTTGAGAACTCAAAAGTCAAGACTTAGGGAGTAAACTCAAATATAAGCCTCTGCCCTCACGCTTAATAGTTACCATCTTTAGAGAACTGACCAGGGACACCAAGGTTCAAATCTTTCCTCAGAAACTTATTAGCTGTATGACTGTGGGCAAATCACTTAATCTCTCTGTATGCCCAGATTTCTTCACTGGTAAAAATTATGCGGACAGGCCTCTAGGACCCCTTCTATCTTTAAAGCTACAGTCTTCTCAATCAGATTCCTTTGCCTGTGATAGATTCAGATTCAGATTCTCTACCCCAGTTTCCTCATCTGCAAAATGGGAATGATATAACAATACCTGCTTTCCAGGGTTGTTGTTAGAATCACATGATACATAAAAAGTTTGGCCAATCTTAGAGTGCTGTATCGATGTCAAGCATTAATATTATTATTATGCTGTGGTCTTCCTCTTTACAGAGGAGGAAATGGCAAACCAGTCTGGTACCTTTGCCAAGAAACCCTATGCACAATGTGGTCTGTGGGGTCAGAAGAGTCAGACATGACCATACAACTGAACAGCTCCCACAATCCTCCTCTCCCCAGGGCTCCTCACGTGGGTACAGTACTAGATAAATGCTAGGTATTGTTGTTACTGTTGTTCCCTCCTCTCTCTCCCCAGGGCAGCTCTCCCAGCCCCCTGGCAGCCCTGCTGGACCCTCTCCCCACTCAGGCCCCCTGCCAGCCCTCCCCCAGAGCCCAGCCATACTGTAGAGGCGGCCCCAGCCGGTGATGTAGCAGGGTGCTTCATTGGGCAGGATGGCACCAGGTGCAGGGAGACTGACCAGCTGGATTTTGTCATTGAGCTGGGCACTCTGAGAGAGCTTGACAAGGGCAATGTCATTCCTGAAACAGATTAGGGAAACAAGCTGAGAGAAGACCAGAGAGGAGGATTTCTTCCCAAAGGGCACTGCCATGGGGGAAGCCAGTGTGGGCAGATCCACTTTGGACTCCCCAGCAGCCCAAGTTTGTTCCTCCCTTCCAGCCTCTTCTCCCTCCTCTAAATCCTGCCTCTTTCAAGGATCAGCTCAATCTTCCTCCCTGCAGCCTGCCCTGATACAGCAGCCCAGTTATCACCCTCCTTCCTGACTTCTTCCCATACCCCCCTAAAACATCTCACCTCTCCATAGCCCTTTGGGGTTTATAGATCACTTCCCTCACAGTCCCATGAAGTAGGTAGTGCCATTATTACCCCCACTTTAGAGAGAGGCTGATCAGGGAAGTCATTTAGCATCATGGGCTCTTTGGGCCTCTGCCCACATCCTCCCCCCATCCCTCTACCTCTTGGCCTTCCTGCCAGTTCCTCCTCAGATGACACCTTCCACCTGCAGCCTTTATGACCTTCTCTGGATGCTTGAGCTTCTGCTCCAAAAGTCTGCCTTGCATTTATCTTACAGGTAATTTCTCTAGGCTTCTTTATGTACATATTGTCTCTCCCCACAACAGGTAAGTCTCCTTCTGGTCTCTGCATCCCCAGCGTCTAACATGGCACCTGGCCCATACTTAGTGCTTCATAAATGCTTGGTGATTGATGAATCTGGATATGGAAGGCACCTTGAGGGCATCTAGTCCAGGGGTTCTTAACCTGGGGGTCCCTGAACTTTTAAAAAGATATTTGGATAACTACATTTCAATGACATTGATTTCCTCTGTAATCCTATGCACTTAAATGATTTAAAGAAGGGTTCTGGGAGCTTCCCCAGACCGTCCAAGGGGTCCAGAACACAAGAAAGTTTAAGACCCTTACTCCAGTCCACCTCTCCCTGTTTACAGACGAGCACGAGGCTTAAGAGGTGAAGGGATTTTCCCGGGATCCTACAGGCTGTGAGCAGCAGTGCTGGGGTTGGATTAGGGTTAGAAACCTAGAGTTAGAACAAACTTCAAAACCATCCACATCTCACTGAGGCCAAGAGAAATGCTCAAAGTCACACAGATAATAAGCAGCAAAGGAAGGATTTGAACCTAGGATCTTTGACTCCAAATTCAATGTTCTTTCCATCCCACCATGTTTGCCTCCTAGGATGTAAAGTGCTTTCCAGTTCAAAACCCCTTGATTTTATGATTCCTCTGACTCAGGCCCCTGTCCCTAAATAGACTGTTCTTTAGCCAGGTCTTGGGCAACACCCAGAAAGAATGTAAGCACTGGGGAAACTGAGTCCAAGAAAGGAAAATGTCCTCCCTCTAAGGGCATAGGTAGATCCACCAAGGCTGCACCAGCCCTGAGGGCTGCTTGTGTCTGTCTCCTCTCTGCTTCTGAGGGCTTGCCATGTATGTCCTCCCTTGGACACTGAATTCTTCAAGCATGGATTGGGGTGGTGGGAGTGGGGGAGAGCCTTGTGTATTATTTCATTATTATAACTAGCATTTGCAGGTCTGAAAATTGCTTTGCTTATGATTCACCCTTGTGAGGTAGGTTCTAGTATTATTATCATTTTAAAGATAAGGAAGCTGAGGCAGAGAGAAGATTAAAGTGACTTCCTAATGGGCACCCGAGTCAGGATTCAAATTCAGGTCTTTTTGCCCTCTGTGGGGCTCTCCCACTTACCCACAGGCCACACAGTTGGAGTTCCATTTCTCATGAACAAAGAGGCCGTCAGAGTTGACAGGAATCACCTGTTCTTCCCCTTCCAACACAGACCTGTCATACTCTCCCAGAACCACCTGGTATGTGCGGAGTTTGCTGGGAAGCCAGAAGAAAAGCTGAGGGTCAGCTCCACCAGGAAGCCTCAGAGCCCCAGGTTGGCACAGGTACCTCTGAGCCAGCAGGGACCCCCACCCCACTCCAGAGGTGTCACCCTGGACTAGGAGTACCTTCAGGTTATATCCTCTTCTAGATCAGGGTGGGGAACCTTCAGCCCTGAGGCCACACATGGCCTTCTAGGACCTTTGTTATGACCATTTGACTGAGTCCAAGTTTTATAGAACAAATCCTTTTATTAAGGGGATTTGTTCTGTGAAGTTTGGGTTCGGTCAAAGGGTCACTTGTGAGGACCTAGAGGGCCACATGTGGCCTTGAGACCACAGGTTCCCCACCCCTGTTCTAGATCTATTATCCTCATGACTACCAAATTCAACTTCCTCAATTCACAAATAAAGAAACTGGGCCCAAGAGGGGAAGTAAGTGGACACTTAGCTCATAAGAACCAGAACCAGGATTTGAATCCACTTTTTACTCCCCCAGGCTTGCTTCCTTGGGAGCCTTAAAGGAATGAGGGATGGGTGGGGTCATAGCCAGGGTGGGGTGGGCAGGAGGCCAAAGGAATCTTACTTAATGCAGTGGGCAGCAGTCAAGACCCAGTTGGGGGCAATGAGGCTGCCCCCGCAGGTGTGGTAAAAGGCGCCATTACTCTCATACTGAAGGGAGATCTGTGGGACACAGACAAGAAGAGGCCTAAGCTTAGCCTGACCACCACCGGGGCCCCCCACGCCTCATAGCTGTATGGTATGCTTTGAGCTACTCCAGGAAGACCCTTCCATCTCCCTCCCATCTGGACACTGGTCAGCGTCTCTCTGTGCGAGTGTCAGAGTCAGTGACCTAGAAGATGTTTGTGTGTAATAATGTCATACTCCATGTGTCACTATTACACTCTGTGTTATGCGTATGTGTGTCTTCATATCCCTGATCTCAGTAAACCAAGTGATAACATTGTCCAGAGTGACCAGGCCCGAGTACCCCATTGTGCCCACGCTATGCCAAAGGAACTATCATACACCAGTGGTGCATTCCACTCCCGTAAATGATTGTTCATGCCCATGCCAGTCGACAGCAGAGCTCATTTCCAACCTTCAAAATCATCATCTCCCCTCAAGGCACGTATTCAGATGTCTCTTCCTTCCAAAGCCTTCTCTGATCTCTCCCATAGCTGGGAGTCACTGTTTCCTCAGATGACTTGGATTCACTTAGCTCTGTCCACTCTGTCTGACCCAGCAGAATGTAAGCTCCCTGAAGGCAGGGGCTCTTTTTGTATTTTGGCTTTGTATTCCCACCCCTCCACCTCACAGAGGGCTATGAGCCAATAGACACTGCACAATTATTTTTACTTTTAACATTTCATTTCACTGACTCAGGTTGCCTCTGCATAGTCAAGGCCACACTCAGGGTGATTTGTCTTTACCTGCCAGGGCCAGCTGTAGGGCACAGCATCCTCTCCATTCACCACACGGGAGATATGGTAGCCTGAGGCTAGAGAGAAGAGCAGATAAGCAGAGTATCAGCCTGGGAGGTAGGCAGAAATGTAGATTAAGTTTGGGCACCAGGGCTGTGGGATAGGGAAACTGAGGAAAGGACACTCTTTGCCTTCAGGGTTCTCCCAGTCTGTGGGAGGAGGTGGGATACATACCAAAAGAAGCCTTGGCAATATTACTCACATTTCCTGACAATTAGCATTTTCTAGCCTCAGTTTTCTTATCTGTAAAATGGGGATAATAAGAGCACTTTCCTCCCAGGGTTGTTGTAAGGATCAAATCAGATTCTTTTTGTGAAGTGCTTCTCACAGTGCTGTGCATGTCATAGGTTCTATATAAGTGTTAACTATCATTATTAATATGCCTTCTTCATTACTGAATCCTCCCTGGCACTGCCCTCACATCACTACTATGACCCTCTCACCACTTTCCTGGCCCTACGGCAAGATCAAATCTGACCTGATAGTTCAGTGGTATGGGCTGGGGTGGGGGCTGTCAACAACCATGGCATGTTCCCTGACCAGGACAAACACTAGCAAACATGCTGAGAGGACTATACTGGGGAAGGCAATGGGAAGCCAATAGCCAGCTCCCAGGCATTTCCCCTTCTCCTGACCCTTCCCATACACCCTGATCTCATGGCAATTGATATCTGGCTTCCTCCAGCCACTGAACCTCCTCCACTCTCTAATAATCTGCAAAATAAGACTGGGCTCATATTCAGGACTTTGCCATACCCCTGCTCTCTATGTCCTGCCCTGCTTAAATAATCCTGCAGAATTATGGTGTTACTCTCTTCCTGGTTCCCCTGTTGCCCTTGCATTTTCCATAGGAATGGCAGAACTCTCCTAACTTCCATTGTCTAGACTTTGAACTCCTTCTTTCTCCACCCCCCCCCCCCCACTGTTCTAACCATAGACAGAGCATACCTACCACCCAATGATGGCTCAACCTTAGACTGGACATACCCATCAGCCATTGCTGGCTCAGCCTTCACCTGAGCATGCCCACCCTTAGGATAGGTATACCCATCATCCTCTCTGCTCAAACAGGATAGGCTGACCTATCACCCCTTGCTGCCCACCCTTAAACTACTTTCATCCTCACAGATACCCCTGCTGACCAAAGGAGCAAGAATTTGGATGCTATTTAGACCCAAGGGAGGAAGGCACTCTCTGAGGGACCTCTGGGCCCCATCTTGGCACCATCTAGAGCAGAAAGGAGTCAGGGAGTCAGGGTCAGACATCTCACCAAGGCCCACCAGCAGAAGGGTAACCAGCAGCTTGAGCATTCTGCCTGGCTGTTTCAATAGCAATGAGGAAGAGGCTGCAAAACAGGGACCTTAAATAGAATTCCCCATATCAGCTAAAGCAGGAAGGTGAGGTATCCTGGTGGATTGCCTAGTGGAGGCCAGGGTGGGGATGAGGACGTGTTCCCAGAAAATCACCTGGTAGCCAAGGCCAGAGAAGCTGAAACCAGTGTTGGTGCAACAGGTGGGGGAATACCCAGGAATACCCAAAAGAGGGCCCAGGCACCCAGAGGCCAGGTGACTTTGGCTTGGAGACCCATAGTAACCTGAGCTGAGCTCTGATCAATACAACAACCCACCCAACAATTCCAAAGGACTCATGATAAGAAATGCTCTCCACCTCCAGAGAGAGAACTGCTGGACTCTGATTGCAGATCAAAGCATATTGTTTTTAACTTTCTTTTCCTTATTTTTTTCCACAATGTGGCTAATGTGGAAATATGCTTTGTGAGACTTCACATGTGGAATGGATATCATATTCTTGCCTTCTCAACAAGTGGGGGAGGGCTGGAAAAAGGGAGAAAATTTGGAATTCAAAATAAACATTTTTGTTAAAATTAACAACAAAAAATGATTCTGAGCTGGGAATGGGGAATGAGGAGTCAAGATCCATGGACCCTTTTGATGTCTTCCAGGGATTTCAAGTTATTTGACTAGTCTGCCCTCTGTCTTCCTGTCAGTTTTCTCATGAAATAGGGACACTAATCCTGCTACTAACCATGATCCTGTCACCTCCATTGGACTAGGCTCTCTGTGAGAACTTTTCCAACTCTGGCACTCTGTGGTTCCGGAATCTCTAAGGTGCTGGGGACTTAGCTACAGAACCAAGGGCCAATTCTCCAACTGATAAATGATCAAAAGATATGATCAATTTTTCAGATGAAGTGTAGTTATTTATAACTTACTATTGATTAGAGAAATGCAAATTAAAACAATTCTGAGGTACTAACTCATACCTATTAAATTGGTTAATAGGATAGAAAAGGTAAATGACAAATGGTGGAGAGGGTGTGGGAAAAATTAGGTTTAATGCATTGTTGGTGGAGTTGTGAACTGAGTCAACCAGTCTGTAGAGCAATTTGGAACTATGCCCAAAGGGCTATAAAACCCTATAGAACTACTAGGAATGTATCCCAAAAGACATTAAAAAAAAAAAAAGCGAAGGGGGTGGCTAGGTATCACAGTGAATAGAGGCCCTGGAGTCAGGAGGACCTGAGTTCAAATCCATCCGTAGATACGTAATACTTGCTAGCTGTGTGTCCTTGGGCAAGTCATTTAACCCCCATTTCCCTGCCTTTCCCCCTCCAAAAAGCAAAAAAGAAAAGGACTAATAGGGACAAAAATATTTTTAGCATCTCTTTTCTGAGGGCAAAGAATTGGAAGTTGAGGGAATGCCCATCAATTGGGGAATGGCTGAACAAATTGTGGTATGTAATTATGATGGAATACTATTGTGCTATAAGAAATGAGGAGCATGGGGCAGCTGGGTGGCGCAGTGAGTAGAGCGCTGGCCCTGGAGTCAGAAGGACCTGAGTTCGGATCCGGCCTCAGACACTTAACACACACACAAAAACCTAGCCATGTGACCTTGGGCAAGTTACTTGACCCCAATTGCCCTCCAAAAAGAAAAAAAAAATGAGGAGCAGGATGGCTTGAGAAAAACCTGGAAAGCCTTACATAGGCTGATCCAAAGTAGCAGAAATATTGTTCGATGATCAGCTGTGAAGGACTTAGCTATTCCCAGCAATACAATGATCCAAGACAACTCTGAAGGACTTAGGATGAAAAACACCATCCATCCCCATCCCCAGACAAAGAACTGACAGTGTCTGAATACAGGTTGGAGTGTACTTTTATTACTTTATTTTTCTTGAATTTTTTTTGTCTGTTTTTTCTTTCACAACATGACTATTATGAATATGTTTTGCATGACTACACATATATAACCTATATGGAATTGCCTGCCTTCTCAATGGCAGGGGGTGGGGGGGGCGGGGAGGGAGGAAGGGAGAGAATTTGGAATTCAAAGTTTTAAAAACAAATGTTAATGGGGGAAAAAATAAAATACTTTAAAAAAAAAAAGAACCAAGGGCTATTCTGGTTTTCAGAGAATATTTTGGAGAGGGTAGTGTTTAACTTCATGTTATGGAGCATTAATCATGTAACCTCAGGTACAAGGAGGGGGACATTTGGGGCGGAGGATGGAATTGATCAAATTCTCTCATGGGGAGGCACAGTCTGTCAGCCTATGGGGAAGACGGGTCCTTGATAAAACAGGTGGAGGGGAAAATATGAAGTAAACCCAGAGATAGTGATGAAATCTGAGTGTGGGAGGAAAATCGCTTGGCCTTCTCACTTCTTCTATCAGATCGGATGCACAGTTGGGTTTGTTTGATCAGCTTGGAGGCTCAGATCTGTTCCCTAGCCCTGGATCCAGAACACCTGTGATTTTTATTAGAGAAAGAGGAGGAAGGTAGAGACAGAAGAAAGAGAAAGACAGGAGACAGGGCAAAAGGGAGGGGAGTAGGGTTGTGTTGCTTTTCAGTAATGTCTGAGTCTTCATGACCCCTTTTAGAAATTTGTTGGCAGAGATACTGGAGTGGCTTACTATTTCCTTCTCCAGTTGATTTTACAGATGAGGAAACTAAGGCAAACAGGTTTAAGTGACTTGCCCAGGGTCACACAGCCAGTAGGTTTCTGAGACTGGATTTGAACTCAGGAAGATGAGTGTTCCTGACTCCAGGCCTAGCACTCTATTGTACTACCTAACCATTACCCCACCAGGTTATTACTCTTATTTAAAAAGCATTTTATTGATGCCTTTTGTCTTTCTATCAGTCCCTTCTCACCCTGACCTAGATCGAACCCTCCCTTGTGACTGACCCTCAAAAAATTCAGCAAAAAGATCTAATACATAATCATGTCAGATAGCCTTTATGGTATTCTGTCCTAGCAGGCTCCCACCTTTGCCATGAAAGGGGAGATACATTCATTATCTTTTCTCTGGGTCCGTCACTTCTTTTCCCCCATTACTCAGAATTACATAATGATATTCTATTACACTCATGGATCATAGCTTTTTGTTTGTTTGTTTGTTTTTTGCTTTTTGGAGGGCAATTGGGGTTAAGTGACTTGCCCAAAGTCACATGGCTAGTGTGTTAAGTGTCTGAGGTTGGATTTGAACTCAGGTCCTCCTGACTCCAAGGCCGGTGCTCTATGCACTGTACCACCTAGCCACCCTGATCACAGCTTTTTAAAAAAGCCATTCTCTAACCAATGTCAATGCTTAGCACACAAAAGATGCTTCTCATATATATATATATATCCTTATTGATTGATGGATGACTAGCCTGTTTCCAGTCCTTTACTACCACAAAGAATATTATGGATATTTGGTTCAACCTTTGTTTCTGCCTTTGACCTCTTTCAGGTAGTAGTGGGATTGCTGGGTCAAGGGATAGGGGCAGTATAATCATTTTTCTTGAATAATTCCAAATTGAAACCCAGAATAGTAACACCACTTCAGAGATCCACCAAAAGGACATCAGTGCGTCAGAAGAAAGGCTATTTTTGAGACCCTCCCCCAGTCCCAGTGACTGCCCCCCTACCATCTCCCTTACCCCCCACTCCCACCCCACCTACCAGGTATAAAAAAAAATTAGAATTTAAGTTAGGGGGGCAGCTAGTTGGAGCATCAGTCCTGCAGTCAGGAGGATCTGAGTTGTTCAAATTTGGCCTCAGACACTTAACACTTCCTAGCTGTGTGACAGTGGGTAAGTCCCTTAACCCCAATTGCCCTGCCTTCCCCCCTCCAAAAAATAAGACAAAAAAAAGAATTACAGTTAGACAGAAACCTGGTTCCAGTCCCAGCTCTGCCACTTACCACCTCATGAAGATCTTAAGCAAGTGAATTCTCTTCTTTGAGACTCAATTTCCTCATCTATCAAATGGGGGGTTGTACAGGATTAATGTAAGGACCAAACAAGCTATTGAATGTGAAAACATTTAGTAAACTATTTAATTTCTAGACTGTAAAAAGATGCTTAATATTATAATCCTAGAAAAATTAAAGACAGCTCGCCATGCCTGGCCTCAGAATCTGAAAGACTTGGATTCAAGTCTAGCCTCTGATCCTGAGCTTCTGAGGGTCCTGACCACCTGCTAGAATCCCGTTATCCCCCCTAAATCACCCCCAACTTGAAAGAACAAGCAGCTCAGAACAAGGTGCCAATTGCATCCTATTCTGCACCCTGATTCCAAAAACAGTTTAACTGCAATATCCTGGCTTTAATGGACAAACAAATACACCATAAGGTCTACTCCAGAGCCCTAGAGCTGGGACCAATCAGCATTAAACACCTAGCCCCACTCCTGTCCAACTCCCCAGACCCTATATAAACGCTGCTCCCTCCCTAAAAAGTGTGGCTCTACCCAAGAAGGAGACCCACCCTTGATGGCCAGCTCAATAAACGTTGCATTGCTTTCAAATTTCTGGTCTGCTTACCTGGTTATTCTAGTATCTCCACAACTTAGTCACAGGGGTGGGATTCTAGCCAAATGGAGCCTTGGACTGACTTTGGGAGTCAGGACCCAGATGCACTGGCTCAAACTCTCCCCACACCTGCAGAAACAAGAATCAGGTAAGTAATTTTACTCAGGCAGGTTAGGGATTGGCCGTGTAGCCTTGATTTACAAATAACAATCACATCGGTCCCTTCGGAAGTCTATTGGAAACTGGAAACATCCTTGATTGCAACTGAGACCAACCCTAGAGAATTGGAATGACTTCAGCAGCAAGCACTTGGGTCTGTTTTGTGTGTTTTTGTGGTCAGTGTTGGTATCTTAGATTCATAAGTCAGTTTCCCAGGCAGGGACATCTGGAGCCACTGGCTTGACAGCTCCACTGACAGGCTTTCCTGCGGATGGATCAGGACTGGGGAACCTGGGGCCTCAAGGCCACATATGGCCCTCTAGGTCCTCAAGTGCAACCCTTTGAATCCAAACTTCAAGGGCTGCACTTGAGGACCAAGAGAGCCACATGTGGCCTCAAGGCTGTAGATTCCCCATCCCTGGATTAGATCCATGTCCCAATTACTAGTTCTGGCACTAGCCAATAGCCACCCCGGGATTGTCTTGAGCAAGGTGCAAAAGCAAAGGCTACATTCCTGGATGCCAGGAGCTATCAAGATTTCCTCGGGCAATTCCATAGTTTATAAGGTGCAAACCAGGACTGGGAGGTGGGTTGCATTCCATCTCCCAAGTTCTGATGCCAGGGACACCAGCACTGTGAACCTGTTTGTGATTGTTTGTCTTCATTATGGGTTCTGGGCTTTCAAAAACCTCCTGTGGGCCTCCTGCAGATAAAATGTTTAAACTTTATAACACAGAGCCACCAAATAGCTAGATATGTGGTATTTTTATACACCAGACAATTTGGTGAAGGCTTAGAAGGCTTAGAACACTTAGAAGGCTCATTTGACCTGCCCAAATTAGTTACCCTCTGTGGGCCTGCCAAAACTACATCCCTGCACCAGATGGCCACTAAAAATGGGTGATTCCATTGTTAGTTCCAGGGATGTGAATAAAAAGATGTTCCTTAAATTCAATAACCCTTCAGCTGTCAAAGGAACTGCCTCCCCCAATCCTGGAGGGCCTCCTCAATTTCTGTGGCCTTCTCCACCCTCTCTGTCTGCTTCTCTTCTCCCAGAAAAACTGCCCCCACCTTGAGCTCCATAATAGCTCCCTCCTTCCCCTTGCTGGAAGGTAGTTGAGCATATGTCAACCAAAATCATCCTGAGGCACAAGGCAGAGGAAAAAACCACAGGAGAAACTTCTGAGATCCTTATGCCCCTGGAGGAATTTCCCAAGTTCAGTGGTCCTCCTCCACTTGTCCACATCCCCTGGTCCTTCACCGAATTCTATGCTTGGGAATCCGATTTCCCCATATTGTGAGAAAAGCCTGGAGAATTTACTGAGAAATTGAAAACTTTATTTGAAGCCTACAGGTTAACCTGGGTAGATTACAATCAGTTCATGGGAGTCCTTATTAGCAAGTATGTCTGGACCCAGATCCAAGAAAAGTCAACCTAGCCCAAAGAACTTCTCCCACCCACCCATCCTAACCTGAGTAACATGGGGTGGCCCACAAGAAGGTCCTGGAAGGGTTGAGGAAAATGTCTCCTAATAAGGTAGATTGGGGTGAAATTAGGCATTGTGTCCAGCAGAAGAAAGAGCATCATAGAGACTCTTTTAATAGGTTAAGGCAGCCTCTGAGATCCAGAAGAGGAAAAGGAAGGTTTTATAAACAGTCTCAGGGAGCCCTTGCATTCTGACTGCCAGAAATGTTTGCTTGGCCTCACGGAAGCCTCTCAGGAGGAAGTCTTCCACGTGTCTGCTGGTCTATTGGAACAAGAGAAGTCTAAGGAAGAGAAAAGGGAGGAAAAGTTAGTCATGTCATAAATTCAGTCCTGGGGGGAAAGAAGAATGGCACTCTCTTGGATTGGCATCCTCCTGCCAGTCCTTCCAACCCTCCCTCATCTATGGCAAATCACAGGTCCCTCCCTTGGGATGTGTGTGTGTGTGTGTGTGTGTGTGTGTGTGTGTGTGTGTGTGTGTGTGTGTGAGTGACTCCTGCCATTAGCGCAGACATTGGAAGAATGAAAGCCCCCAGGTCCTTTGAAAGCCCATTTGAGTTGGACTTCCTAGGTACTCCAAAGACTCCTACTGTGAAACATCCCACAATGACCCTCATTTGTCCTTCCCATACCCTTACTCAGGGGGACCTTTTCCTTGGAGGACACTGTGGCCTTGCATTCCCTGGGTTATAAGGCCTCCAAAAAAAAAAAGATCCAACCTGCCCAATGCACTGGTAGATACTTGGGTTTCATATTGTGCAGTGATCAGAAACACCTTTCCCCTGACTGTACCCAGGCCTTTGCAACCTTACAACCTTTGCAGTCCTGAGACCTCAGCTCTGCAGGGCCCAGTTAAGCTAAGTAGCAGGATCCAGTCCAATTAGGAGATTGTAGGTATATGCTAGGGTACTGCACATCCCAAATACATGTGGGGGAGTATTAAGGGCTGGCCAATGGGATTAATCTCTGCACTTTGTGCCACTTGTCCTGGATAACATCATGCCATCTGTAATCTGAGCTTGCCCAGCCCATCTCAGACTTCATAAGAACGTTTTAAGAAATGCCTACAACCCTGATGAGTCTTACTGAGGCAGATAATGTTCAACCAATGGGTGTTTCTAGCAGAGATTATGGGGGTTGGCAATCCTCAGTTCCGAAGTCCCCATTCTTTGGAATCTGAAGCTTCTCTGAAAACTTGGGGAGATTATCCAGTCTGTATCTCCCTTCAATCGCTCCAATGCCTAAAGGTGATGGAGGGGGCCTTTGGGTCCCTCAGTGCAAGCGTCTTGGAATACCACATTTCTCTGGATCTCCTTTTCACCCACACGGGTAGACTATGTATTGTCCTGTGTGTCCATCTCCAATAAGGGTGCCGATGTCCTCTTAGGAGAATAGATAAAGCCACCCAAAACCTCTCAGAGATCTGGAAATGCCTTTCTGAAGTCATCACCCTAGTCGACAGCTCCATGTGGCTGAAAACAACTGAGATTATTGGGGTCAGGGGGGACTTGGCAATTGTAGCTTGTCCAAGGCTTCTTAATCCTTCTATTTTCGTAGGTGTTACACTCGAAGTGTAATCAAAGCCTCACAGCCTATCTTCAAACCTCCATTATGTTCTCCCATGTGCGACCCAACAGATCAGCTGCCTTGGAGAGGACTCATGCTGCTCTGGAATGCCTTTTCATACCTGCCTCCTATGAGGATGCCATATCTGTAATTTTCTATGCCCTGAATTTCCCTTATGAAAATTGTTGAATCCTATTAGTTCAAAGGAGGTGGGGGTGGTGTGTGTGTGTGTGTGTGTGTGTGTGTGTGTGTGTGTGTGTGTCCTGACCCCACTATCTTGACACCTGTTAGTCCCGCCCCATTATGCTCCCTGAACCACTCTTCACAGCCTGGAACAAGATGTCAACATATTCTGTTTTTCACTCCAATTTCAATCCAACAGAATACAAGTTTGCCTTAAGATCTGCCCCAGAGTCCTAGAACAGAGCTGCAACCAATCCGCACTAGATTACTCCCTCCTCTCGGCCTCCCTGGGCTCTATAAAATGCTGCTCCCACTTTAAATAATGTGACTACCCAAGCTGGAGAGCCACCCTTGCTAGTGAACTCAATAAACCTTGCATTGGTTTAAAATGTCCAGTTCTTCTTTCCAAACCACTCATTTAACCTCCCGAGTGCTCCAGGCATTTTATATTATGCAGAGCAGTAGTTCTTAAGCGGGATCTGTAAACTTGCTTCAAAAACAAAATTGGGAAGGGGGAAGGGAGGGAACGAATTTGGAACTCAAAATTATTTTTATATGTAATTGGTAAAAAAAATGTTATTCAAAATATTTTACTTTTTCCAATTATATGTAAACACAATTTTAACATTTGCACTTTAAAATTTTGGGTTCCAAATTCTTTCCCTTCCTCTCTCCCTGCCCCAGAGGGTAAGCAATTTGATATAGGTTATACATGTGTAATCATGCAAACCACATTTCCATACCAGTCATGTTGTGAAAGAAAACACAGAGCAACAACAAAAACCACCATAAAAATAAAGAAAACAGAAAATAGTATACTTTGATCTGCATTCAGACTCCATCAGTTCTTTCTCTGGATGTGGACAGCATTTTTCATCATGAGTACTTTGAAAGTGTCTTGGATCTTTGTATTGTTGAGAAGAGCTAAGTCATTCACAGGTGATCATCATACAATATTGCTGTTACCATGTACAATATTTTCCTGGTTCTACACACTTCACTTTGTATCAGTTCACATAAGTCTTCCCAGGTGGAAAAAATAAATATTTTAAAGCATTTTGATAACTATATCTTAGTATAACTGGTTTCCTTTATACTCTTGCATATTCTATTTTATGCATTTTTTAATTTTTTGCTTTTTGCAGGGGGAAAGGCAGGGCTACTGGGGTTAAGTGACTTGCCCAAGGTCACTCAACTGGTAAGTGTTATGTGTCTGAGACCGGATTTAAACTCAGGTCCTCCTGACTCCAGGGCCGGTGCTCTACTCACTGCACCACCTAGCTGCTACCCTATTTCATGCACTTTAAACATTATCCTGAGAAGTCTATAAGCTTTACCAGACTGTCAAATAGGTACAAGTCACATTAGAGAAAGTTTCTCACTGGGAACTCCTTGGACTAATGAAATCAAAGATTTGGTTTGAAAAAAAAAAAAACTAAGAGGAGAAGCCAAGTGTGTTACAAAGAAACCAACAAAATGATCAGTGAGATCCAAGGAGGAAAAGTTGTTTCCTGAAGGATAAATCATAGAAGTTACATTTGACCAACACTCAGAATTTTCCATCTTTAGCTCAGCATAGGGATAAAGATGGAGGAAGAAGGTGAGATTTGAAAAGTCACAGGCAAAAGAGAAGGAGGCAGCAGGAGCCCCAAACATCAGAAACCACCCATTGTTAGGGTCCAGGGGACTGGAATACCAAGGCCACCTGGTCAGTCTCTTCCAGGGCCAGCTGCCTCAGTGCCCAAGCTGCTGACCTTGGGCCTGGAACCAAGTCCCACCCTTTTCTCTACAGTTATTCGAACCATGGGATGTAGTGGAAAATAGCTGGAGAATAGACTCTGAACTCACCTGTCCCAGTTGGGCAGGTGGGGTGGTATACAGTGGGACAGTAGGAGATGCCCCAAGGAAGTTGCTTTGAAGCTAGGGAAGGGGGACAGAAAATTAAGGTTGTTGTTGACAGTGACTGAGGACACCGCATGCATGAAGTATTCATAAGATAATAGAATTTAGAGTTGGAAAGGACTTTAGAGATCACTAAAAAAATTAAAGATCATTTAAAAACATTCTCCCCCATTTTATTTATTTAGAATTTTTAAAAATTTTGAATGTGCACACTAAATGAAATGGGTATTTCCTTGTATAGTTTAACAAAGAAAAAGATTGTAGCTGAAGCTGTGTTTCTCTATTATGTATAGCTGGGGCAGCTAGGAGGCACAGTGGCTAGAGCATTGGACTTGGAAATCAGGAAGACCCTGCTTCCTGAGTTCAAATCTGGTCTCGGATGCTTGTTAGCTGGGTGACCCTGGGCTAGTCACTTAACTCTGCCTTGATTTCTCATTTGTAAAATGAGCTGGAGAAGGAAATGACAAACCACTCCAGTATCTCTGCCAAGAAAAACCCAGATGGGGTCACTAAGAGTCTGAAATGATTCAACACCAGCACTACGTACAGCTTTTCTTTTCTTTTAAATAATACATCCAGATTGTAACTTTTAAAGTTGTACTGATTGTCTGTGACTCTTTCCGGCCTTCTGATTCTTTTTTGTGCATTAAAAAAAAAAGCACTTCAATGTTTCTTTTTTTCTTTCATTTCCTCTCCTTTCTTGTCTTTCACTTCCCATCTTTCTTTTCTCCTTTCCTTTCCTTTCCTTTCCTTTCCTTTCCTTTCCTTTCCTTTCCTTTCCTTTCCTTTCCTTTCCTTTCCCTTCCTTTCCATTCTTTTCTTTTCTTTTCTCTATAATAGAGGTCAAGCACTCTATCCACTGTGCTACCTGTCTCTGGGCTTACAATATTTGTAATTAGGCAAATTAATTAGGTCAAAATTTCAACACAAAATTGTAAAGTGCTTTATATAATCTTAATAGGCTATATAAATGCTAGCTATCATCACCATCATCAGTCATCATCATTACTTCAAATTGTCTTGTTTTAAATGTCAGAAAGAATGGGGGAACAACTTCACTTTGGACATTTCTCTCTAAGATAGAAATACTTGGGTTTAGAATAATGATAAATTGATGAAACAAGTATTTCTAACAGACATGTCTAACATGTGGAGAACATTATTAATGCTTTTTTTTCTTTGACACTACCCTCCTCTATCCCACCTTTTATTTTTGAAAAAGAAAGAAAAATGGGGGCGACTAGGTGGCACAGTGAAAAGAGCACCAGCCCTGGAGTCAGGAGGACCTGAGTTCAAATCTGACCCCAGACGCTTAACACTTACTAGCCGTGTAACCTTGGGCAAGTCACTTAGCACCAATTTCCCTGCTTTCTCCCCTCCAAAAAACAAAACAAAAGAAACAAAGAAAGGAAGGAAGGAAGGAAGAAAAAGAGAGACACAGAGAGAAAGAAAGAAAGAAAGAAAGAAAGAAAGAAAGAAAGAAAGAAAGAAAGAAAGAAAGAAAGAAAGAAAGAAAGAAAGAAAGAAAGGAAGGAAGGAAGAAAGAAAGAAAGGAAGGAAGGAAGGGAAGGAGGGAGGGAGGAAGGAAGGAAGGAAGGAAGGAAGGAAGGAAGAAAAAGAAAGAAGAATAAAGCCCTTGTAAAATATGCATAGTCAACCAAAACAAACTCTATATTGGCCATGTCCCAAAATGTCTCTCTTATTCTGTATCTTGGGTCCATTTCTTCTCTGTGAGGAGGTAAGCAGCATTTTTCACAATCAGTCCTCTGTGATCATCATTGGTAAGAACTCTATTGGTCAGAATTCTTAAATCTGTAAAAGTTGCCTTTCTTTATATTATTACTGTTATAAAAATTGTTCATCTGGTTCTGCTCTCTTCACTCTTCATCAGTTCATATAGGTCTTCTCAGGTTTCTCTGAAGCCAGACATGTCTTTCATTATTTCTTACAGTGCAGTAGTATTCCATCACATTAATGTACTATAATTTCTTCAGCCGTTGTCTAATTTGGGTTCTAGTTCTTTGCAATAACAAAAAGACCTTCTATAAATATTTTTATGCACACGGGTCCTTTTCTAGAGATAGCCAGCAGCACAGTGGATAGAGTATTTTAAATCCAGCCTCAGACAATTCCTAGCTATGGACCCTGCATTAATAATAGTTTCTTCAAAGGTAGATGAGGATAATAATTATCACCTACCTCCCAGGGTTTCTGTGAGGATCAAATGAAATAATATTTATAAAAACAGAGTGCCTGGCATATACGAGGCACTATATAAATGCTCATTCCCTTCTTTTCCCTTCCCCTTTCTGCTTTCTTTGATCCCTTTGTGGTATGGGACCAGTAGAAGTATCACTGGGTCAAAAGATATACATAGTTCAGTAGCATTTGGGTCATACTAATGTCATAATATGCTTAATATGAATCTATATGTAGAGCCTCTATCAGATTTGTGACATCTTGGGGAAGGGGAAGGGGAAGGAGGGAGAGAAAATATTAAACTCAAAAGCTTGTGGAACTGAATGTTCTAAGGCAAAAATAAATAAATACACTTTTTAAAAAATATAATAATACTTCAAAAAACTATTTGAGTCATGGATCAGGCTGCTTTCCAGAATAGCTAAACTAATCTGCTTCCCTGAAGCCCCACTGACATTTGTCATTTTCCTTTGCATTTTGATGGATAGGAAGGGGAACCTCAGGGTCTCTTTATTTCTCTAATTATTGGTGATCTGGAGCATTTTTTCCTATGCTTGTTGATAGTTTAGATTTCTTCTTTTGAAAAATGCCTGTTCTTATCTTTTAACCATTTATCTATTGGGAAATGGCTCTTGCTCTTGAAAATTTAAATCAGTTTCTTACCTATATTGGATATGACATTTACCAGAGAAACTTGATGCAAAGATTTTTTTCCCCATTTACCTGTTACCCTTCAGGTGTTATCTACATTGGCTTTGTTTCCCATCCCCACTTCATTTTACATTGGAGAAGACTGAGACTCAGAATAATTACGTTTATTGTCCAAGGCCACACAGGCAGAAGAACTAAGATTTCCTCTTACCCCCAAAGCTCATATCCTTTAACAATCTAGATAAGCAAACTTGAGTTGAATGAGTTGAGATAAAGAAAAAATGAGGCACAAAGTTCCTAGAATGACCAATTTATTAGTATGGTTAGCAAATACCGATAAAAGGGATCTAAGGCTTTTCAGTAGCCAACAATGCATCTGACAGTCAAAACAGTTCGTTTAAACAACTGAAAAAGTAGCAGGTTATATAGGGTACCAAAAATAGTCCAATGATGCAAATTACATCTCAGACTGAGATAGAGGATGGGCTATGGTTAGCTTGACTCAGAAAGAGGATTTCCACAACCCAGAGCAACAAGAAAAACACAGGATTGACTACAGTCCCCTGGAAAGTCCTGTGACATGCATATCTCATCACCAGATTAACTTATTTACCCTCATTGTCAGCAAAATTCACAAACTGGAATTTTGTGGTTGGGCTGTAGTTGATAAAAATAGTGGCAATAAACTCTTTCAAATTTTATTATAGGGCTTATACAATCAAATCTGAATTAGATTCACAAATATTGATTCTGATTGGATATACCAATTAGGTACATTTCTCAATCAATAATTAATCATAGAAGTTATAGGCTTAAGGGAGCTCAAACTCACATAATGGGGGGCCCAACCAATATATAGTGAATTAATCATTAACACATAATACATTAACCAAGCCTTAATAAAATAATACAAAATAAAGTGGGGTATCAATTTTCAACTTCACATTCTCCCTTTTGATTCTTTGGAGACATGTCTCTGATGAATCAACATCTATAAACCAAATTGATATAATTAGGCATGATCAGTTTCCATCGGAATTAAATTAGCAATGGGGCAGTAGAAGGCAATAATTGCAAGTTTCAATATTTTATATGAGACTAGCCACGAAAAATTTGATTATTATTGGTGCTGGTTGACTGTTACAAATGGCCCAGGAAAAGACAGTAAGTGTCTCATGGCTTCTCTATCTGTGTGTTGTAGTACCTAGACAGGAATAAGCTCCCATGACTCGGGAGTGCTTTGAGGAGGAACCCATTCTATGCACTAAAACCTTGCTACCTATAGCCATAGTGTTGACTACTACACTGGGAGTAGTCATGTTTGGTAAGCTAGCTTTATGGAGACAGTGGTGCATGGTAAAGAAAGAATTTACATGAATTCCAGATAATACAATAATGATAAATAACTTCAAGTATCTTTGTACCCTAGAAACCCATTCCCAATGTCCATTTTATCTCTAGTTGATTTTTAGATATGCAAACAACTTTTTCTGGTCTCATTCTGGAGCAGGTCTCATTTGATGGCAGCTCTAAAAGTGGGTCATCATAGAAGGTACACTTGTCTGGTTCAAGGTCACTTGCAAAAGCTCCTAGATGTTCCTGCTATAATCCTTTGCAAAAATAGATCTTAAGAAAAGGCCTATGGTTCTCATGCCAGAATTAACCCAGGACCCCCCCCCCCAAAGAGAGTTGGGTTTGGAAATATGAAACTATCCAGGTTGATGTGAAGGTTGGTGTCCAAGAGACATCAAGGCCTGAAACTTTACTACACTGTGGCAATAAAACAAAATAGATCCCAACCTCCTGTCTTTCCCCTATCCTTTAGTAAAAAAATTTAAAAATATATATATCTTAATAACAATTCCAAAAGACTCATTATGGGAAATTTTATTCATATCCAGAGAAAGAATGATGGAGTCTGAATGCAGATCAAGGCATAGTATTTTCTTTTTTTGTTTTTAATTTTTTCTTTCTTATGGTTTTTCCCTTTTGTTCTGATTCTTCTTTCACAACATGACTAATGTAGAGATATGTTTAATATGATTGTGGGTGTATAACTGACATGTTAAGGGAATTTGAAGATCTTCCCTGCCCATTAATAGGCACATAGAGCCCTGGCCCAGAGCTAATCAGGCTCTGGGTTACAGGGAGTTTCCAGCTAAGTGCTGGGGCATGAGGATTTTCAAGCTCCTCAGCACTCAGTCAATCAGATGCTGAGTCTTTGTTATATATTCTGGGAGGTTGGCATTTTGCTTTGGGGGGTTTGCTTATGAGAAAGATCTTATGATTTCTTTGTCGAGACTCTGAGTAGCTGTATGTCCAGAGCCCCCCAGTTACTTAGATGCCTGTGCTTCCTTGATCCAGTGATATATGTAAAGTGTATAGCAATGTCACTTTACTCAGACAGTTGGAGCCCTGTCTGTTGGTCTTTGTGCTAATTTATCTGCTTGTATTTTCTCTGTTTTTACTTTCTCCAACTTCAGGGTGCTGACCTTTCTCCTGAACTAATGAATGTAATTAAAAGTAGGATTGTTAACTCCTCTTGGAGCAGTCTTTCCTTTAAAAGCAGATCAAAGAACCTGTGCTAGCAGGGATCCTGGGTGTGCTAGGGTGCTTGCTAATATAATATCCTATATCAGATTGCTTGCCATTTTGGGGAGGCAGGAGGGGAAAGAGGGAGGGAGAAAAAAATTGAAACTCAAAATCTTACAAAAGTGAATGTTGAAAAAATAAATAAAAACATATATACTACTATATCTATCTACTTATATATCTTAATACAATTTAGTAACCAGTTGAGGTGGTGAGCTATAGAACATGAACTTAAGAACCCACACCTAAAACTCCAGAGAATTTAAGTCCTACATTGTCTTGACTTTTTTATCCAAACTTTGTATCTTATATAAACATTTCTATCAATACTAAAAAGAAATGCATGAGAGCATGACTTGTAAAATGAGACTTTCATGTATTCAATCATTTGTATTTGAGAGTCAATGGTGTACCCACACGTATCTTGTTGCTCCTAAAAATGTTGCATTTTCTTTTAAAAAATTTTACATTCATCTTCATTAATTTTTATCTACCTTTATCTAAATCTAATTCTAATTCATTCCCCCTTCAGAGGAATTATAATAATATTAACATATAAATATACATATATGTTAACATATAATTATATTTGATATAATTGATATAATGAGGAAATACATGTTTATAATTATATTATAATCATATAGATGTAGCATTGATCTCCTATAAGCTAAATACTCCTTCAATTGTAGGAAACGTTAATAAGCATAGTGGATTAAAAAGACCCCAGGAAATCAGGTGAAGTGTCTTTTCTATTGATAGTAGTACTTTGCCAGCATATATTATTCAGTCAAAAGTCACCAGTGATGTTTATCTCTTATTATTATAATGAAAAAAAAAATGAAGCATCATCATACACTTGCCCTTACCTAAGGAATTTGCTATGCGAGGGAAAAGGGAGGAATACAGCAGTATCAAGTCTGTTCCCTAGTTCTGTTTGATTTTAGTATAAGTCGTAGTCAACAACCCAGAAAGTCATAGTCAACCCAGAAAGATTCAACATGAATCACAGGGTATCACAGCCAGGCTCAGGTATGCCTATATGGGAAAATGTCTTATTTAAAATGAGGAAATAAATCAAAAGGACCATGTCTTCACCTTCACATGGTCATCCTCTCAGTTTTCCCAGAGACAGACATCCACAAACATTCACCTGTAGCAGTCCCCAGACTGCAGTAACCCATGGCATTTCCCTTGGAGGATGGACTAGTGGCCTCATGCGAGGTCAGAAACTTTTATTGTTGTTGTTCAATTATTTCCATTATAGTCAACTCTTGGTGACCCCATATTGGGGTTTTCTTGGCAAAGATATTTGGAGGGGTTCACCATTTTCTTCTCCAGCTCATTTTACAGATGAGGAAACTAAGGCAAACAGGGTGAAGTGACTTGCCCATGGTCACAAGACTAATAAATGTCTGAGAACAGATTTGAACTCAGGTCTTCCTGATTCCAGGGCTAGTACTCTATCCACTGTGCCACCTAGTTGCCCTCAAATGCTTACACCTGAAATCAAAACTTAGGATAGCAGCAAAATACAGTCCCATGAGACTTTTCCTCGAATAGCAAAAGTTTACTGACTTGCAGCTTGGGGCTAGGTTATTATTGTCATGTTGCCAAGCCTTTGATAACTCAATAAAAAGATTCTTTTCACAAAGAATGGTTAAATATTTTCTCAGATAAAATATTTCTTCAAACATGTAAGGTTTCCCACTTTGGCTTCATTTTTAAGACCTCAGTCTTACTTTTAGCAACAGGAGTGGTAAGATCTCATGACCTCAGATGATAAGAAAGTTTCAGGAACTTAAAAGTCACGTATAACTTGTAACCATTTTAAAGATTCAATACCACATTTAATAAGGAACACAGCTTGTCAGAAAACTGGATGGCCCCACGTGCAATGTGACAGAATGTAGAACAGAAAAAGAAGTTACCACTCTAACAGTATTTCTCAATTCTTTAGAGAAATTTTATACAATCTCATGTATTGTAAAACATGAAACAAAACTTCTTACAATTTGGGTGACATTTAACTCAATTGAACGCATTTCCACATTGCTTTACATAAAAGGCCTTTCATTTTAAAACCTTAAAGTAACTGAAGACCGCTAACAATGGGTGGCTATTATATAAGGCTCTCCACATGACCGGCACTGTGGTTAGCACTTTACAATTATGGGAAGAGGGAAGTACTGTCTGTCTGAATCTCTCTGTTAAGATTCCAACAAAACCTCCCACAGTCTCACTTTCTTTATTTATAAATAAGACAGATTCAACAAAGACCTGGAGAATCATTTCCACAAAGTAGAATAGTGAAAATTATATGTGTTAAAACTAATGGCCAAGTAACAGTACATGTTTCCTCATCCTTTCGTGAAGAGCTGGTTGTTGAGAATACTTAAAAAGGTTTAGTGTGTTTCAGAGATTTAACTGTTCTCTGAAGCCTTTGGGGCAGTAGAATTGGTTATAATCACCTAAGGCAACTAGATGGCGCCATAGAGCATAGAGTACCCAGCCTGGAGTCAGGAAGACTCACTTTCCTGAGTTTAGACGCTAGCTATATGACCCTGGGCAAGTCACTTAACCCTGTTTGCCTCTGTTTCCTCATCTGTAAAATGAGCTGGAGGAGGAAATGGAAAATCACTCCAATATCTATGCTGAAATCATGAAGAGTCAGACATGACTGAGCAACAATCACAGTTTTTACGAATGATAGTCAAATAAACTGAGACAAAACTCACTAATCACAGCTGCCGAGTTTAAGGTGCCTCTTTTTGGATAAGAATTAGTTCCTCTAGTAGAGTCTTACAGCATATAGTAAGCCAGATAAACTTCTAGAAGTTATCTATCTCCTTCTCAAAGTTAACCTCTTTTTTTGTTTTGTTTTGTTTTGTTTTGCTTTTTGGAGGTCAATTGGGGTTAAGGGACTTGCCCAACATCACAAGACTAGTTAAGTGTTAAGTGTCTTAGGCTGGATTTAAACTCAGGTCCTGAGTCCTGACTCCAGGGCCAGTGCTCTATTCACTAGCCACCCCAAATTAACCTCTTTTATGCTAAAGAAACATTCATCCACTTATTTCATAAAGGAATTTTCTTTACAATGGGATTGGTCAGAGCCTACTTATGGCACAGGAATATCACAGATATTAGTACCTTAAAGATTCTCTGCTAATATTTGGAATAATTCCCAAAAAGCTACAAAAATGTGCATACTGTTTTGACCCAGCAACACCACTTCTAGGGCTGTGTTCCAAAGAGACCATTCAAGTGGGAAAAGGACCCACGTGCACAAAAATATTTACAGCAGTTTTTTTTTTTTTTGTGGTAGCCAAGAATGGGAAATTGAGGGGATGCCCATCAATTGGGGAATGGCTGAACAAGTTGGAGTTTATGAATGTAACAGAATACTACTGTTCCATAAGAAATGATGAGCAGGCAGACTTCAGAAAAACCTGGAAAGATTTACATGAGCTAATGCTGAGAGAAGTGAGCAGAAACAGGAGAACATTGTACACAGTAACAACAACATTGCACAATGACTAACTTTGATAGACTTAACTTTTCTCAGCAATGCAAGGCTGGCTGTTAAGACAATTCTAAAAGGCTCATGATGGAAAATACTATCCGCATCCAGAGAAAGAGCTATGAAGTCTGATGCAGATCAAAGCAGACTATTTTCTTTTTTTGTCTTGTCTTTTTTTTTTCTTTCTCATGGTTCTTTCTATTCATTCTAATTCTTTTTCTTTTTTTGGAAGGGGGAGGGCAGGGGAATTGGAGTTAAGTGACTTGCCCAAGATCACATGGCTGGTAAGTGTTATGTGTCTGAGGTCACATTTGAACTCAGGTCCTCCTGACTACAGGGCTGGTGCTCTATTCACTGCACCACCTAGCCGCCCCCATTCTAATTCTTCTATACCACATGACTAATATGAAAATATGTTTAATAGTAAATTATATGTAGAGCCTATATTAGATTGCATGCCATCTTGGGAGGGAGTAGGGAAGGGAGGGAGAGAAAATTCAAAACTTATGGGAGTGAATTTTGAAAACTAAAAATAAACTTTTAAAAATATTCTCTGCTATTCCTCTTACAAGATTAAGTAATTATTATTATATACAGTTTTCCTCATATTTTAGCTGTTTTCTTTTCTCAATTTATAGTCTAATAGCATTGTATAAAAGGAACTTCTATTTTGGTGCTGGTACTTAAATGTGCAATACGTAATATCATAGAAAAATCATTGATTGCACTAGACATATCTAATTGCTTCCTTCCTTTACAAAGTTTGCAACATTTTCCAATACTGTATGGATTTTTAAAGAAGAGACCACAAAATATTTTTGTGAATACTCATCAACTAGGGAATGACTGAACAAGCTGTGGTATAGGAATGTAATGGAATACTATTGTGCTATAAGAAATGATAAGTAGGTGGATTTCAAAAAAACTTGGGAAACTTACATGAACTGATGCTGAGTGAAGTGAACAGAACCAGGAGGACATCATACACAGTAATAACAACATTGCACTATGACCAACTTTGATAGACTAAGCTCTTAGCAATACAATGATATAAAGACAATTCCATAAGATTTGTGATGGAAAATGTTATCCACATCCAGAAAAAGAACTATGCAGATCTGAATGCAAATCAAAGCATACTATTTTCTTTTTTCCCCTTTCTTGTGGTTTTTCCCTTTTATTCTGATTTCTTCTTTTACATTATGACTAATGTAGGAATAGGTTTAATATGATTATACACATATACCCTACATAAGATTGCTTGCTGTCTTGGGGAGCAGGGAGGAGAGAAGAAAAAATTTGGAACATTAAATTTGCTTCATTGTCAAATGGTTTGAATGAGAAGAATGCTTTGATTTGTAGTATAATAATTTTTAAAATTAAAGTATTTGATTTTATTAAAACACAATTTTGATTTAATGTATTAGAGTTAACAGGAATATTACTGCTGAAAATACAACCAAATCAGTGTCTGATGGAGACCATAATTTTCTCAGTGGCTCAAGGTGTTATTTTTTCTCCATTTCTTTTCAGATTACTCAAAAGTTAATTCCATTTCTTTTGTTTTCTCAACCTAGCCTATTGTAACATATACACTTCACAGAAAACTATTAAATTGTACTTACTTTTCAGCTGTTTCCCGATTTCAAAACAAACTTTTCTCTTTCTAAGGTTGAATTGGAAACTGGGAGCACTTTGGAATTCACCTTTCCTTGACAGTTTGAATGCTTCTGTAAAACTTGCCTTATCATTGTCTCCAGAGGCATATAATCTGGGAGTCTTAAGGTAAGGGCCAATAATATGGCTTGCTTGAGGTCTTCCTTTTGGTTGTTTAAAAGCAGTAATCAATGGAAGGATAAATACATTCCAGCTTGACTTGATTTTATTCTTTTGGATAGAGGAAAATGAAGATGGTCCAAAATTTTCCTGTTCTGAATTGTAATAGAAAAAAACCACACTTCTATCCTGTAATAAATTTGTCATTCCTCTTAAGTGCAGTTTTTAAGTGTAACTTTTTTTCTTTTCTTTTCAGGAGGAGCAGTTGGGGTTAAGCGACTTGCCCAAGGTCACACAGCTAATAAGTGTTAAGAGTCTGAGGCCACATTTGAACTCAGGTCCTTCTGACTCCAGGGTCAGTGCTCTATTCACTGAGCCACCTAGCCGCCCCTATTAAGTGTAACTTTTAAAGGATTTACACTAAAATTAAAAGTTATTCCATCAGAAAATTTCAGACTTGGAGACCAACAAACTGAAACTGTTTGGGGATTGTTCTGTTGACTGAAAAGTAGAATTGGCTGCGCTTGCTATGAGACTTTAGCAGTTAGAGATACTCATAAAAATATTCAACCACAATTTGAAATTTTCAGTAGAGAAATTGCATTTTAATTTTATCTAACTTTTATCTTTGCAATCTCCAACTTGGCCAGGGTTGGAAATACAGAGATAAAAGTCTTGCCTTTTCTAAAGATTTTTGAAAGTTTCATTTTTTACGTTCTTCTTTTCTTTGCTGATCAGACCAAAGGAAAAAGCTAGGTTGAGTCATCAGGACATGGAACAAAACACACAGAAACAACACTTTCAAGCATAGAGTAGCACAAAACACAGACAAGACAGATCCTTGTATCTACATTCTCTTGCTGTAAATTTTCTGTTTGGGTTCTCCCAGCGGCTCATTTTTATTCTTATTCTGTAAGTTCCTCTTTTTCTTTCTGCAATCTCTAGCAAAATGCCCCCTTTTGCAGCAATAAAAGCATTCCCCTTCCCTGAGGTTTCTTGGCAAGGCTTAAAAAGGAGGCAGAGGTATTTGGGCAGTGACCAAGATTGCCTGAGGTTTCTGCCTACATTTCTTTTTTTTTCCCCTCTTCATATTGGGAGATTTCAGATGAAACAAGACAAGAGTCTTAAGGGTGTCATATTTCTGGGCTGGCTGACATCAGGAAGCTACTGGCTTAAGGGAGCTCAAACTCACATAATGAGGGGTCCAACCCATACATACAATACAATAAATTAACTAAACCTTACTAAAATAATACAAAATAAAGCAGAGGTGTTGATTTTCAATTTCACAAATACTTAGTAGCCACTTAAGAAAGACTTTGAATGAAGATCAGTTTCCTTATCTTTATAATAAGGTGGTCAGACTATATAACACCTATAGTGTTCCAACTATAAAATCCTATGAGTCAATATGCTTACATTTCTATAGCACTTTACTAATTATACAGGCTGTCCCAAAAGTCTGAGGCAGTTTAATACTTTAGAGATACTCTATAGAGGCTCTCTGGCACCATGAACCTGTCAATGGGGAGCAGACTTCCACTAATACATATTCTTCTCCTGGAGAAGGACCATGAATTTAGGGGTTAAGACTACTGGCCTGGCAGTTTTTAGACAAAGAAATCAAAGCTATCTGTAATCATATGAAAAAATGCTCTACATCACTATTGATCAGAGAAATACAAATTAAAACAACTCTGAAGTACCACCTCACATCTAGCAGAGTGGCTAATATGATGACAATAACAATAAAAAGAAAAATGTTGGATGTTGGAGGGGATGTGGGAAAACTCAGACCCTAAGGCATTGTTTGTGGAGTTGTGAACTGATCCAACCATTCTGGAAAGCAATTTGAACTATGCCCAAACTGTGCATAACCTTTGATCCAGTAATACCATTGCTAGCTCTATATTCCAAAGACATCCAAAAAGGCGGGGGGGGGCGCTATTTGTATAAAAATATTTATAGCAATTCTTTTTGCAGTGGCCAAGATTTGGTAATCAAAGGGATGCCCTTTGATTAGGGGAATGACTAAACAAGTTGTGTTATATGATTATAATGGAATATAGTTGTGCTATAAGAAATGACAAGCAGGATGATTTCAGAAAAACCTGGAAAGACTTATGAACTGATGCATAGTGAAGTGAACAGAACCAGGGGAATGTTGTACACAGTAACAGAGATATTGTTGGATGAAGAACTGTGAATGACTCAGCTATTTTCATTAATACAATGATCCAAGCAATCTCAAAGGACTAATGATGAAACTTACTAACCACTTCCAGAGAAAGAACTGATATTGATTGAATACAGACTGAAGCATACTTTCACTTTCTTTCTTTTTTTCTTTTATCTGAGCCTTCTTATAGAAAATGACTAATATGGAAAAGTTTTACACAATTGCACATGTATAATTTATATTTGGTTGCTTGCCATCTCAGGGAGGGGGTGGAGGGAGTAAGGGATAGAATTTGGAACTTTAAATAAAAATTTAAAAAATTTTTTAAAAGACTACTAGCCTGAGAATCAGGCAGTCTTGAATTTGAATTCAGCATTTGCTGCTGGTTGCCTCAATCTCCCCATTTTTAGAATGGAGACAATAACCTCTATAGCACCTACCTCACAGGGATATTATGGGGCTCAAATGAGATATCTATGCAAACTCTAAAGTGTTCTCTCAAAGCCGGTTCTTATGGTTCTCACTCTTGTGTGATTGCATCAGTCTTCTGTGGAAGATACACTATAGCCTCTTCTCCCATTCTCTATTTTGTTGATGATGACAGTGCGAATTCTATTATCCTGATTTTACAGATGGGGAAACTGAGTTTCAGAGAAATAAAGTGATTTGTCTAGTATTGCACAACAGAATAAGGAACACAGGTATTCTGACTCCAAGCCCAATCAAGTGACACAATTTTTAGAAACATCGACTATGTGGAGAAGTTTGCTGGCAGCTAGAAGCGGGGACTAAAGGAAGATCAGAAATGATCTCCCTAGAAGTTTATTGGTAAAAGAAAGCAAGGGATTCCAAAAGTTGGAGGAGGAAATGCACTCCAGACATGGGAACCAGACTATCAAGTACAGAGATGTCCTGTGTGTGAGGGAGAAGGCCAGCATGGCTACACTAAGGAGTGTGTAAATGTAAGCACCTTAAGGTCTACAAAGCACTTTCCAAATATTATCTGATCATTTTATCCTCCCAACAATCCTGCTGTTATTATCCCAGGGAGGAAACTGAGGCAGACAAAGGTTAAGTGACTTGCCTAGGGTCACACAGCCAGTGAGTCTATTTGGACTCCAGGTCTAGTGTCCACTGCCCCACCTAGTTATATAATAAGTCTAGAAAGATCGAAGTGGTGAAGGACCTTCAATTTCAGACACTGAAGTTTGTACCTGATCCGAGAGAAGACAGGTTGCCCCTGGAGTTTGCTGAGCACGCTGCTTATACAGACTGTATTTAAGCACTCATTAAGGAGGACTGACAGGGACCTTGAGTCTTTCACCTGGGTCAGGACACAGCGATGTGAGCCTGAGGAGCCCGGGTCCCTCACCAAGGACAGCAGCCAAGTCGGGAAGCCCAAGACGGATACTAGACGTGCCTCGTGAGTCCAGGACGTGACCATACGAGCCACCAGCAGATGGCGGCAGAGAGCTGTATACCTGTGCTCTCACATAGGCGTGTCTCCCCAACCTCAGCGGGACTGTAGGGTTTGTGTTTCGAATATACACACCCTTGTCTCTCGGGTGAATCCGCCGGTCTGTCTCTGTTATGCGCAGATCTGCCGGTGTGTGCAGGTATGTGCCTGTCAATTTTAGTGTGCTTAGGTGGGTAGGTGGGTGGGTGTCTTTGTGTTTCTTTATCTTTGTGTGCCTGTCTGTCTGTCCCTATCTCCCCATCTCTCTAAATACTCCCGTCTGTATATGTGTGTCTAGCTCATCTGTCTGTATATCTGTCTTCTAGCTCTTTACTTACGTCTGGGTCTGTCTGTCTGTCCCTCTGTCTGTTGGTCTGTCTCTCTCTGGGAGACATAGTAGATAGATAAGACTGCTGAACTTAGATTCAGGAAGACCTGGGTTTGAATCCTGACCCCTCTTATCTAGATACCTGGCCCTGGACAAGTCACTTGCCTTACCTCTGCCTCAAGTTTTCTCATCTGTAATACCAAAGAATAGTAATATTAGCAAACATTTATATAGCACTTATTATGTGACTCGGTGTCTACAATACTTCACCTGGAGTCAGGAAGACCTGAGTTCAAATTCAGACTCAGACACTTACTATCTGTATGACCCCGAGCAAGTCACTTAGCCTCTATTTGCCTAAATCCACTGGAGAAGGAAATAGTAAATCTCTCTATTATCATTGCCAAGAAAACCCCTTGGACAGTATTGACTTGCTGTGGTCCATTGGTTCACAAAGAGTTGGACACAACTCAACAGTGACAACATGGTATGTGCCTGGCACTGTGCTAAACTCTTGACAATTACTGTCTCATTTCATGCCCACAACCCCCCAGAGAGGTGTGTTCCCATTTTACAGATGAGGAAGCTGAAGCAAAAGCAGCTCAGTGACTTGCTTAGGGTTGCAGAGCTGGCAGGTGTCTTAGGTTGGATTCAAACTCGGGTCTTCCTAATTTCAAGTCCGGCTCTCTCTACCCACCATGCCATAATAATAGCACCTCCCTTACAGAGTTGTTTTAAGAATCAAAAGGAAACATATTGGTATAGGACTTTGCAAAGCTTAAAGTGATATACGTGTGTGTATATATATATATATATATATGTATATATATGCTATTATTTTTATTATGTGTCTATTTCTAGCTGCTCCTCAGTTTCCCCCTATGTAAAAGGAAGGGGTTAGACTAAACCCTCTCACTAAGGTCCCTCCAATTCTAAGCCCTTTGATCTTCCTCCCATCTGCCTTTCTTTGAGTTTGTTTCTAAGTTGAGAGTGCAGTGCCCATTGGGCCTTTAGCTGGGTCAAACAGTCAATGGCGTGGGTGCGTGCATGCCTATAGGAATGGAAAGGGTAGGGAGGAAGTTTCAGGCCTGAGTCAATAATTGGAAAGGAAGGAAGAGTGGGAGAGGGACGGGAAGGGAACAGAGGGAGGAGAGAGAGAAAGAGGAAGAGATAGACAAGAAAGTCCTCCGGGAGAACAGCAAAGTTGGGTGTGGTGAGCATGACTGAGGACCTGGGCTTGGGGGTCCCCCAGAGCACCCCTCCCCCCTTTGCCTTTGGCTGCAGCCTTGTCTGGCTCTAGGGGGAGGACAGTGGGTAGGGGAGGCAGGTCTTGTGTGACCCTATGGGAGTCACTGAACTTGAATTTTTTCATCTAATCTCCCGCTCTGAAAATCCCAGCCCCAACTGATGAGAGGCAAACATGGTCCCTCCCGAGAGGACCACTCAGGCTCAGAGGATGAAGGGAAACCCACAGACCTCTAGGCCCTCTCCATCATCTCCTTCCAACCACTGTCTTGGGGTTTCCTCATCCCCACCCCTGATTCTTCAATTATTATTATTATAAAATTATCGTGGCTGGAACCCAGACTGCCTTCTCTCCCTTCCATGCATGTCCATTTCTCTTTTAAAAATCTCTTTTTTCCCTCTAAATTTAAGAATCTTTATTTTCTTGTTTTAAGAAAAAGAATGGGCTAATAGGTTACACTATGCTGAAAATGATATTGGAAGGGAAAAAATCATCTTCTCTAAGGAAGACCTGTCCGACCACCATATTGGTTTTTGGTTTACTTATTTTTTTACATTGCTTTGTAAATATCATCTTCATTTCACAGACTGTGCTTTGGAGCTGTGTCTACATTCCCATTCTCACTACCCTGACACCCCCAGGGCTTATGATGGTACTCTAATGGTGGATGGACCCTAATGATATCTGATGGTATTTTGTACTGAATCTACAAAAAACAAAAAGGAAACATTTCTGCCCTTAACGAGTCTGCATTCTATCACTGGAGACAACATGGAAATATATCAGTATGTACAAAATAAATTTTTTTTTTAAAGCAATTGGGGTTAAGTAACTTGCCCAAGGTTACAAAATAAATATTTTTAACAAAATGAACGCACAGTAGTAATACTAGTAACAATAGTTAACATTTATATTGTAATTTAAGGTTTACAGTGATCTCATTGGCCAGGCTCACAACAGCCCTGCAAAGTAAGTACTTTTGTTGTCCCCATTTTGCAAAAGAGGAAATGGAAGCTTAGCAAGACTGTGACTAGTCCAAGGTCACACAGCTAATAAGAATCTGAGGGAGGACTGGAATTCCTCTTCTATATTCAAATCCAGGATTCTATCTGATACACCTAGCTGGGGGAAGGGGAAGAGATCAGGAAAAGCCAATGTTTGAGGTGAGCTTTGGGAAACTTGTTATCTGTCATTTTTTCAGTCCTGACTCTCTGTGACCCCATTTAGGGTTTTCTTGACAGAGATACTGGAGTGATTTGCCATTTCCTTCTCCAGTTCATTTTGTAGATGAGGAAACTGAGGCAAACAGGGTGAAGTGACTTGCCCAGGGTCACACAGTTACTATCTAAGGTCTGGTTTGAATTCAGGAAGATGGGTCTTTCTGACTCCAGGCAGGATGCTCTATTCATTGCACCCTCTAGATGTTATAAAAGGTGGAGGTGAAGAAAAAGAGCATTCCAGGCCCATGCAAAGATAAAGGGACAGGATGGGGGTGAGAAGAGAATGGAAAGAGCTACATTTGGAGTCCCAGGACATGGGTTCGAGGCCCAGTTCTGCTATCTACCACAGGTGAGTGTCACCTCACTGCTTCCTGATCTTTAAAATGATGGTCAGATGATCCCTGAAAGCCCTTCCCAGTGTGATTCCAAAGCCCATTCTGGCTCAGCCAGTCTGTGTTCTCCAGGGTCTCCCAACTCAGACTCTAACATTCATGAATTCTCCAAGAAGCTGAGACCTGTCTGGCTTGATCACAGAGGGTGGGTGGGTATACTGGCAGAACAGAAAGGATCCTGGCAGTTTTGCTCTGGGTTCTACTGAAGGTATCCCCCACCTCACCCCGCCCCACCCCACCCCTCAGGGGCTACAGGCATTCTGCCAAGCCTAGGGAGGTTTTCTGCTGAACAAGGTTTGTTTCCTGGTTCTCTCTCGTTGGGTCGGAGGTCAGGGCCAGGCCCTGGTCTGGCTGCCCCTCCCTGAGCTGCCAGGGCAGGAAGCAGGAGGTTGAGCTTTTCCGGAATGAAACCAGGCCTCATCTACCTCTTTTAAGACTGGCGGCAATATCCCACCCTTATACCCCTACACCAGCCACTTCTAGCCCCCAAATGCTTTGGAGGCAGGAACGAACCCCAGGGCCAGTCCCAGAGACCTCAAAGGGAAGAAATGTAAAGGCTGTGCTGTTTGGAGTCAATAGGACAGACAAGAAGAGGAGAATCCTAGAATCCTGCCTCCCAGGCCCAGCCTCCCACTCCTGGGAATGTGTATGGGGCCAGATTGATTAGAGCAGCTATGACAGCAATGTTTCTATAGCATTTCAAGGCTGACAAAGCACTTTCTTCACAATAGCCCTATGGGAGTATTGTCGTCCTCATTTTTGGAGAAGAAGAATATAGACTGATTGGCCTCTGAGGTCCCTTCCACCTCTAAATCCTTAATCCTCAAATCCTAGCTTAAATGGCTAGCTAATGGTCACACAACCAGTAAGGGGGAAGCCCAGTGCCCTGCTTCCCAATCCCTGTGCTAGGGTGGTCCCTCTGAAATTGCCTCCAGTTTATCCTGGATTTGTCTTGTTGGAACACAGCTTTGGTCTGTAGTCTTCCTCACTGGGCCATTTTGTACCCCAGAGCACTTGGTAAACACTTGTTGACCCAACTCTTTCAAGGACACTTCTGCCTCAACTGGGCTCAGAAAACCCAATTCTACTTTATAACCTCATACGGGCTTTAAATTCTACAACCGTTTCTTTATAAAGTTATTTTTGGTGAGTTTTTGTTCTTACATTACATTCATTTCCAGATATAGGCCTCCCCCTTTCCAATGAACCAGCCCTTGGAACAAAATGCCCACACTAGCCCACAGTAGCAAAGGGAGAGGGCTCCATTTTCTTAAGCCTTCTTTGAGTGATTGCACATATCTTATTCCTGATTCTGCTTACTTCACTTGGCATCAGGTTGTCAGAATCTTCCAATTCTTTATAACCTTTGTTTCTCACCCTGATTGCCTTGCCCAAAAATATCCTAAAAGGCTTTAAAAGAAAAATAGGGAACTTTTTCCCTTTCATCCTAAATGTAATTAAAAGCCAATGAAGTTTCTTGAGAAGGGGAGAACAGAAGTGAGCTCTAGGAAAATGAATTTGGCAGTTGGGTGGAGGATGAATTGGAGTGGGGAAAAGGCATGGTACGTTTATTGGGAGGTTATTGTAGTAGTCTAGACAAGGGCTGAGGAGGGCCTGGATTGGGGGGTGGAAGGCCTGCTCGACTGGAGACATGAAGGCTGTACAAGAGATGTGAAGGCAGAAACAGTAAGATATGAAAATGGACTGACTATGGGAAGAGTGAGGGGCTGAAGATGAGATTGAGGTTGAGGACATGGACTTCAGAAATCATCTAGCTGAATCTCTCGATTTTACAGAGAAGGAAACTGAGGCTTTTTTTTTTAAAAGCTTAATGAACATTTTAAAGCTTAATGAACGTAACCTCAGGACCCTATTGTTGAGGTTAAAGGAAATATAAAGATAAATAAAGTCTGTCTTCTGCCCTCTAGAGCTTATAGAAAGAGGAGGAGAGGAAGAGAGAAGACTGACTTTCCACCCTAGTTCAAGCCTTGGCACTAAAGCTCAGGCCTTTCCTCAATGCTGGCTCCTTTCAATTCAGTTAAATAAACATTTATTAATTGCCTCCTGTGTTCAAAGCACCATGGCTAGTGACTCAAAGGCAAAACTCAAAACAACTTATGTCCCCTATGAATTTATGTTCTAGTGGGAGAAGGCAACATACAGAGAGAGCGTTTATACAAAGCAATGGAAAAGGAAGAAATCACCCACAACGGGTCTTCGGTTAGGCCTTGAGGAGGAGGTAGTATGTCAGATATACTTAGAAAACTTGGGATTCTAAAAGTCAAGGAGGGAGGAGGGGATAGATTCCCTGGATGAAGAGAGAACGTGAAAGGGAGTTACATGAAACAGAACTGGAAAGGTGGGTGGGGGCCAGATCAGAGGGGGGTTTACAGCCAGAGTGAGGATTTTGGATTTTATCCTACAGGCATCATGGTGGAAGGGTGGAAGGGTATCAGTGGTCAGTTCCAGGACTTAGATTATTCTGGCAGCTGGGTGGAGCATAGATTGACAAAGGGAGAGAACAGAAGCCAGGAGACTGATTAGGAGTTAAGAGTCAAGGCAAAAGGTAACAAAGAAGCTTAAAAAGTCTATGAGAGTGGAGATCAGGGGACTTATGGAAGAGATTTTGTGGAAGTAGAATCAATAAGATTTGTCAACTGATTGGAACTGAAGGCTAAGGGAGAGGGATGTGTCCAGCACAGCTCCAAGGGAGAAAGACTGCCAACTCAGTATAATTCATTTCCAGTATGTTGGAAAGAGGGAAGTGTGGATGGAGGTTGGGTTGGGGGGAAAGGTATATGGGCTGGTCATGTAATATGATAACGCCTCCTCTCTAGGTAGTGAAGTAAGGTTTTCAAAAGCAGTTTACATGTATTATCTCAGAGACCCTCACAACCCTGTGAGTGAGCTGGGATTATTATCATCACCCCCATTTCACAATTGAGGCAGAGAGAAGGTAAGTGACTTACACAATGAGGAAGTGTCTGAGGCCAGATACGAACTCTGGTCTTCCTGACTCCACGTCTAGAAATTCATCCAAATTGGGGAGTTAGAAAGGGCTTTGGAACAGAGCAGCAGGAAGGATCTTAGAACAGAAAATCTCAGAGCTGGAAAGAAACCTTGAGCCGAAGACTATCAGAGCTCAGAGGGCTCTTAGAAGAGTGAATGTGATAGCTGGTAAGGGCCTGGGTAATGTACCCTGTCAGTCCTGGGAATGTTAGAGCTGGGAGGGTCCTTAGCATCCACTTATCCCAATCACTTTATTTTCCAAAAGAAGAGAAAGAGGTTCAGGGAGCTTCAGCAACATGTCCGAGGTCCCAAAGTGAGATTGCGACCCATCTGAGGCTGCCATCCAGACCTCATCATGCTATTAATGGAAACTCAGCCAACCCCAAGACAACTGCCTGGGCCCTCAGCATCAGTGCTTAGAGGCAAAAGTCTGCCCCAGCTCTCTCAAAGCAATGATTTGTCCCAGCTTGTGCCCAGCAGACAGGCTTTAGGGGAAAGGCTGTTTCTTGGCTGCCTGTGAATTGAAGGTTCTTATCTGGGTGGTGACTCACTGGGCTAAGCATGTCTTTGTACAGCCAGGCCAGGGCTGGAGTGGTAGCCTCAGGGCCTTGGGGTGGGGGGGAGGGGCAGGAGGCAGAGCCAGAAACCGACCCAGGACAGATTTCAATCCCTCAGGCATGCCAGCATCCTGCCTGAGCCCAGGTAAGCCACGCCTTCAGCAACCAGCCGCAGTCTGGACGTGGGTGCCTTCCCTCCTTCACTTTCCCCATCTGGGGCGGGAGAATCAAAGGTTCTAATGGCATCTCCTAGCTGGGCTTTGGTGCTCCACAGGAAAAGACTGATCCCCAACAGGACACATCCAACCAGAGGTCTTAGGGCTGAAAGGGGATTTAGAACATAGAATGTCACAGTAGGGTAGAACCTTAGAAGAACATAAAATGTTAAAACAGAATATGTGCAAACCTTCAGTAAACCGAACATTAGAGCTGTTGATGCTTTAGAGACTGTCTGGTCCCACCCGCTCACTTTATAGATAAGGAAACTGAGGCCCAGAGAGTTAAGTACTTTGTTTAATTTTACACTACCAGTCAGGTTTTCTGCCTCCAAAGCCCATGCTCCCTTCAAAAAGCTTTAGCTTCTCCTAGACAAGTCCATAGGGTACACCCAACCCCCACCCTCAGGTAGCCCAATGGAGAGGGCATGCAGTGGTGCATTGTGGACAAAGAACACTTGTTTGGGATTCAGATAAACTAGCTGACCTTGGGTAAATCACCTTCCTATTCCAGAACTCAGTTTCCTCTTCTATAAAATAAGGCAATTTGATTAAATGAGCTCTGAGACTTTTTAATCTACAATTCTGTATTTATTTCTATGAGGATGTGGAGCCTTCTGCCCTTGGTAAGGAAATGAGAAGCACATACTCACACACTCACTCACACCCTCACACACACACACTCATACACTCACGCACACACTTACACACTCATACACTCACACACACTCACACACAAACACACGCATTCACACACTCATACACTCACACACACTCACACACAAACACTCACACATTCACACACACTCACACATTCACACACACTCACACAACACTCACACACTTACACACACTCATACACTCACACACACTCACAACACTCACACACAAACACTGACACACCCACACACTGACACACTCACACACTCACGCACACTCATACACTCACACACAAACACACATTCACACACTCACACACACTCATACACTCACACACACTCACACACAAACACTCACACATTCACACACACTCACACATTCACACACACTCACACTCACAACACACACTTACACACACTCATACACTCACACACACTCACAACACACACACAAACACTCACACATTCACACACACTCACACTCACAACACTCACACACACTCACACACAAACACTGACACACTCACACACACTCACACACTCACGCACACACTCACGCACACTCACACACAAACACACATGCACACACTCACACTCACACACACTCATACACTCACACACACAAACACTCACACATTCACACACACTCACACACTCATACACTCACACACACAAACACTCACACATTCACACACACTCACACTCACAACACTCACACACACTCACACACACTCACACATTCACATACACACACTCACACACTCTCACACACACTCACACACTTACACTCATACACTCACAACACTCACACACAAACACACATTCACACACACACTCACAACACTCACACACACTCACACACAAACACTGACACTGACACGCTCACACACACACTGGGGTCCTACTCTACTCTGAGGAGAGAGCATCACCAGGTGTGGCCCTTCAGGGCTCTTTCTTCATGGGGAGAGCCTCCAAGAGGTGAGTGGAGGTACAGAAAGGAAGAAGGAGAAAAGAGGGAAAGGTCGCAGCTAGCTGAAGGGATCTTATATTCCACTGAGTCCAAAGCTTTTATTTTACAGATGAGAAAAACTGAGGCCAAGAGAGGTTAAGGGGCTTGCTCAGGGTCACACGGGTAGCAGGATCTGAGGCAGGATCTGAACCCGCCCACATCCTCCTGGCCCCAAGTTTAATGCCCCATCAACTGTCCCATACTGCCTTGAGAAGAGTGGGGAAGGGAGAAGGGGAGAGACATGTGACCTTGGGAAGGGAAAAGGAGGCAAAGTAGAGAGAGTGGGAGAATGAGGAAACAAGGAGAAGGTGAGGAAGGAAGAGGGGAGGCAGAAAGGGGGTGAAGAGAGGAAGATAAGGAGGAGAGGGGGTAGAATAAGGTTGGGAAGAAGAGAGAAGAAACACCAAGCAGTCGGTCAACAAACATTTATAAAGTGCCTACTGTGAGCCAGGCATTTCGCTAAGCTAGCGCCCACTAGACTTGGTATTGGGAGATCTGGGTACTAGTCCCTCTCTGCCACTAACCTGTTGGGTGACTTTTGCAGGGGGCTGCTGTGGGAGGGGCTGGGAATTTAGACAATCTGGAGTCAAATTTCAGTTCTGTTACTTCCTACCTATATGAGAGCTTGGACAGGTAAGTCACCTTACTCTCTGGACCTCGATTTCCTTCTCTGTAAAATGAAGCAATTGTGCCTGATGGCCTTGTAAGGTCATCTCCACCCGTAAAATCCCATGATACAAATCCCTAAGTATACAAAGTACTATGAGAGGAGGAGGAGGGGGAGGAGGGGAAGAGAAGAAAAAGGGTGGAAAAATATGGAAGGCAAAGAGGAGGTGGGGGTGGGGTAGGGGATGGGGAAGAGAGGCCTTCAGCATAGCTATGATTTACTATTGGTTTGGCAGTCATTAAAGGGAGTAAAGCTGGGAATGGACCCAGGCTGGGCAGAGGTTGGGACGGAAGCCCAGCTCTCTCCCAGGCTCAGTAGGGCGGGTAAGGACAGGGGGTGGGGGGTGAGGGGCAGCCCTTCCCATCTGGAACCTTCCCAGACCCAAAGTCAATCCTCTAGTATCCACAGATTCCAGGAGCTCCCACCCAAACCCCTGGTCCCACTGATGGGCACAATGGATCTGGCCTTGGCAGGGACCCATGTGGGAGAGAGTTGGCCCCAGTAGGCTGCCCACTTCATAGGATTATAGATTCAGAGCCGAAAGGGACCTTGGAGCATAGAATGCCAGAGTTGAAAGAGACCTTGGGTCACAGAATGTCAGGACTGGAAAGAACCTTAGAAGCTGAATAGCTGGGTGACCTCGTAATTGCCAAATCTGATGGCCTTTCTTCATCCCCATCCTCCTGGATGTCTCTACAGCAGCCCAGATGCTCTCCTCTCCAGGTTTTTGTAACCCAGCTGTCTCCTTCTCTGGGGGTCTGGGGGGTCTCTCTGGTGTCCCACCCCCATTAAGATGGGTGTCTCCAGCACTGTCTTAGGCTCTTTCCTCTTCTGTCTGCACTCATCTCCACCTAGATGATCCAGGCTGTGCTGGTTCCCTTCCCCAGTATTCCTCAAGCTCTCTGATCCTCCCCCTTTGCCTCAATTACTCCCTAACCTTCTATGAGGAAGAAAAGACAAAAACAAGCACGTGGTTCTAATTTAACTCTCCATAACCCTGGAAGGCAGGTGCTGTTATTACCTTCATTTTACAGTTGAGGAAACTGAGGAAGACCGTGGTTAAGTGACTTGTCCAAAGTCACACATCTCATTAAGTTTTAAGTCTGGATTTGAACTCAGATCTTCTTGGCTCTAGGCCCAGCTCTCTATCCAATGGGATACCTGGCACCCATATGATTACCTGTATACTTGTACTGATCAGTATCTTGCAAACTCCTTGAAGGCAGGGACTGTTTCATTTTTCTCTTTATATCCTCACACCTAGCACCATGTCTGTGCAGGGGCTTGGTAAGTATTTGTTGAATTGAATTTCTTCACTTTGTAGGTACCAAGGCCCAACATTGCCCAGGTAGGATATGTCAAGCTGGAATTTGAGCCCAAACTTGGTGGGGGCACTCCGTGTGGTTCCCACCACTAGAGAGGCTGAGGCCAGTTTCCTGAGCTCAGGAATCCAGAGCTGTACTAATTTTGACAATATCATGAGTCCCCTTGGGGTGGGTAAGTGGCACAGTGAATAGAGCACCAGCCCTGGAGTCAGGGGGACTTGAGTTCAAATTTGGCCTCAGACACTTAGTAGCTAAGTGACCCTGAGCAAGTCACTTTACCCTGTTTGCCTCAGCTTCCTAATATGTAAAATGAACTGGAGAAGGAAATGGCAAATCACTCTAGTATCTCTGCCAAGAAAACCCCAAATGAGGTCACAGAGATTCAGACACATTTGAAAAACAACTGAACAAAGATAGAGAGATTTAGGCTTAAAAAAGAGTGAACCCCATGCTCTGTCTCCATAAGCCTTCACATACCAGTGTGGCTTCACTGGAAAGGGGCCAGCAATTAGAACTCCCTAATTATTTTAGGATGGGATGGGACTGGAACTGGGATTTCATTGGTGAAGCGATCTCTCTGAGAAGAATTTTCAATCTACATGGCACCTTCTCTGAAATGTAGCATCTCAGAGAAATGCAAGAGATACTGAGAGGTTCTAGGTGATTGTTCAGGGTCACACAGTCAATGTGATGTCAGAGGTGGAATCCAACCCTGCATCTGCCTGACTTTGAGACCAGCAGATGCAGGCTTGGATTCTACTTCTGAGTGGGTCCATTACAAATTTATGCTGTATAATCTCAAATAGGCCCTCACTGCTGCTAGGCAACCTTCCTTTGCCTCTTTTGTCAGCTCACTCTCTCACTCTCCACAGCAGCTCTTCCAAACCTTTTCATCCTTCCTCAAGCCTCCCATGGCTCCCCCTCCCTCCACCCTCTCAGTTGAGGCCTGTGCTTCATAAATTATAGAGAAGCTTGATCTCTCTTTGCCCGCCTCTTTCTCATCATCTATCACTGAGACGCCTTCTTCCACTGTCTCTTCCTTCACCCTTGCCTCACATGGTAAGGTGGTCTTATTCCTTACTATGACCAACTCCTCTACTTGCTCAGGAGATTCCATTCCATCCTCTCTCCTCTACTCTCTCACTCATCTTCAGCATCTCCTCTCATACCCAACTGCTTACAAACATGCCCATGTTTCCCCCTCGTCTGATCCTTCCATCCCTCATAACTGTCACCCCATATTTCTTCTGCTTTTCATGGTGAAATTCCTTGAGAAGGCTGACACAGGCACCTCCACTTCTCCTCTGACTCTCTTTTTAATGCTTCCATCCTCATTCTTTTGCAGCCTTCAACACTATCTGCCCCTTGATACTCTCTTCTCTCTAGGTTTTCAGGACAACTCTCTCTCTTTCTCTCTCTCTCTCTCTCTCTCTCTCTCTCTCTCTCTCTCTCTCTCTCCTGGTTCTACTCCTCCCTCCCTGACTTCTCCTTCTCTGTCTCCTCTGCTGGATCCTCCTCTGATCACATCCTCTAACCATAGGTGTCCCGCAGGGCTCTGTCCTGGCCCTCTTCTCTTTCCATACTACTTCACTTGGTGATCTCATCAGCTCTCATGGATTTAATAAGCATGTCTATATTGATAATTCTCAAATCTACCTTTCTTGCCCCAACTTCTCTGCTGACCTCTAATCTCACATCTCCAGCTGCCTTTCAGACACCTTGATGTGAATGTCCAGTAGACATCTTAAGTTCAATATACCCAAAACTAAACTCATTAGCTTTTCCCCTAAACCATTCCAGTTTCCCAATGACTGTGGATGGCACCTTTCCAATTTCCCAATGACTGTGACTGTGGATGGCACCACCATCTTTCCAATCCCCAGGTTCAAAACCTAAATGTCATTCTTGACTCCTCCCTCTCTCTCACCCAGCCCCTCTCCCACCATATCTAATCTGGAGCCAAGGCCTGTTAACATCTGCAACATCTCTCTAATACATCCCTTTCTCTCCTCTGACACTGCCCCCACTCTTCATGGGCCTTTATCTCCTCATGCCTGGATTATTGCAATGGCCTGCTGGTGAGTCTGCTGGCCTCAGGTCTCTCCCTGCTCTAATCCATCCTCCATTCTGCTGACAAAGTGATTTTCCTATAGCAAAGATGTCAACAGACTCAGTGGTATCCTATCACCTCCAGGATCAAACACAAAATCCACTCTTTGGTGTTCAAAGACCTTCAGGACTTATTCTCCCCCAGTTCCTCCACCCCGCCCCATCACTGCCTTTCTGCTTGTCTTATACATTTCACAACCCCACATACTCTTTGATCCAATGACTCTGGTCTCCTGGCTGTTCCACAAACAAGACATTCCATCTCTTAGCTCTGGGAATTCTCTCTGACTGTCCCCCATGCCTGAAACGTTCCTCTTCTTCATCTCTGCCTCCTGGCTTCCTTTAAGTCTCAGCTAACATCCCTCCTAGAGGAGGCCTTCACCTACTCCTCTTAATCCCAGTTCCTTCCTTCTGTTGCTTATTTCCTATTTATCCTATTTAGAACTTATTTGTACAGAGTTGTTTACATATGATCTCCTCCATCAGATTGTAAGCACCTTGAGGGAAGGGACTATCTTTTAATTCTTCTTGTATCCCTAAGGCTTAGTACACTCCCTGGTATGCAGTAGACACTTAAATGCTTATTGACCCGACAATTTACTGATCTGTGCATTTGTATCCCCTCTAGTAGAAAATAAGTTCCTTACTATACCCAAAGGGCTATAAAAATGGGCATACCCTTTGACCCACCAATACCACTTCTAAGTCTGTATCCAAAAAAGATCATAAAAACGGGAAAGGACCCACATGAACAAAAATATTTATAGCAGCTCTTTTTGTGGTAGCTAAGAATTGGAAATTGAAGGGATGCCTATCAACTGGGGAATGGCTGAACAAGTTATGGCATATGAATGTAATGGAATACTATTGTTCTATAAGAAATGATGAGCAGATAGACTTCAGAAAAACCTGGAAAGACTTATATAAACTGACGCTGAGTGAAGTGAGCAGAACCAGGAGAACATTGTACAATAACAACATTGTGTGATGACTAACGTTGATAGACTTAACCATTCTCAGCAATATAAGGATCTAAGACAATTCCAAAAGACTCATAATGGAAAATGCCATCCACATCCAGAGAAAGAATTACAGAGTCTGACTGCAGATAGAAGTGTACTATTTTCTCTCTCTTTTCTTGTTTCTTCTTTCTCGTGGCTTTTCCCTTTGGTTCTAATTCTTCTTTACAACACGACTAATGTGGAAATACATTTCATATGATTGTACATGTACAGCCTGTATCAGATTCCATTATTGTCTTGGGGTGGGAAGAACAGAGGGAGGGGGAGAAAATTTAGAACTCAAAATCTTAGAGAAGTGAATGTTGAAAACTAAAAACAAACCAATTTTTAAAAAAACAAAATTAAGTTCCTTGAGAATATGTGTTCTTTTTATTTTATCTTTGAGTTAGCAGTGCCTAGCACATTACCTGGCACATAGTAGGTAATTAATAAATGCTTGCTGAATTGACTTGAGTGGAATGGAAGGAACAGGGGAAGCAGAAGGAGGAATTTTCCTTTTGTATGTGAGGCAGCTCAGCTTTCTGAGAAGCTAGAGAAATAGCAGATTCCTCCAGGAATAATCCTCCTGGAGCCTGGTGGATAGCTGAACTATTTCCAGAGAGAATTCTATGTCCAATCCAGGATTGGTCATTGGAACTTGGGGGAGGCTGAGAACCTGGACTAAAATGGAAACAAAGTCAGCTGCAGTGTCACGGAGAGGGTGCTACATTTAGAGTCAGAGGACCAGGTTTCAAAACCCAGCTCTGCCACTAAGTGACTCTGTGACCCAGGGCAAGTGTCTTTCCTTCTCTTGGCCTTAATTTCGTCATCTGTAGTAGGGTGAGGAAGTTGAACTAGACAAGCCCTAAGATCCCTTCTTGTTCTAAATCCTATGGTTCTCAGGTTCCTCATAGCACCAAGGGTGAGGAGGAAGGGAAGCAGCCCAATCCAGGGCTGTACCAGACACCAGAAAGCAGAAACAGCCTCTCCCTGAGATCCCTTTAGCAACTTCCTTCCTCTCCATTTCTCTCTCCCTTCCCCTAGTTCAGTGAATCAGTTTTCAAGTAAAATGTAAAAAAAGGTTGGTGAAGTGAGTGTGCCAGGAAGGCTTGGTCATAGGCTGAACCCCATCTTTTCCTCTCCTTTCCTCTTCTCCCCTTTTTTCTATCCTTTCCACTGCCATCCATCCTAAACTCCCTCTTTCCCACAAGGGCATCTCTTGTTAAGGATGCACTCTACGAACATAAATATCCACCTTCTTCCCTTCACAATTCCATATCCAGTGCCCACATGCCATCACAGCTCTCTGCTCACATACAAAACTCCCTTCTCATCACAATTTCATACACAACTCCCAAACTATACAATTCTTTCCCTATCTCAAACCTATAGTCATATACAGCTAGCCACATCACATACATCCACCCCTTTCCCCCCCATAACTCCAAATCCAACTTCTACTATGTAATACATATGTATATATACTACTTATATATTACATACACACATATATGTATATGTGTATGAGCACACACATACAACTTCTTGCCTAGGGTTCCTCTATCATCACAAACCCCAGATCTCTGGGAGCCAAAGCTGAGATCAACCTCGCCATCCTTCTCAGGTTGTTAGCCTCCTGCCACCCAACTTGCTGCCCTGTTCACTCTTGCAATCCCTGGTACCAACCTTTTCTGCCACCCCACTTCAAAAGAATTCCTCTAGGCAGCCTCAGCTTACAGGGGAGCTAGTGGCCGTTACCACTGTTCAGTCTTAGCAAAACTTTCCATGATTCTCCATCTCTGACCTCTCCCACGGTCTCAATCCTTATCACTCTTTTTTTCCTGTTTTCTACCTTAGCCCTCTATTAGAGCTTACGTAGTAGGCGCTTAATAGATTTTTATTCCACCCATCCATCAGTACAATCTCAGTATCTCTCAGCCCTGGGCACATGCTCTGTCTACAGGAGATGTTTTATAAATGTTTGTTGGATTTTGTTGATTTCTGATCAGACCATATTTAAAGTGCTTTGTTCAGTCCTGCACACTATATTCTAAGAAGGATCAATAAAAAAAAATCACAATGGGGGAAATTAATCAATGAGGCCCAGAACATATAGAGATGGAATGGAATGATTTACTCACTCTCTTGCCTGATGGTTTATGAGTAAGGAAGGTCATGGTAAACAGCTGAGTGGGGAAGGGCAGGCTGCTCAACCTCCTATCCAGCCTCCACGTGTCCCTGATCTCAGTGTACTTGTTAATTTTGTGTTTATTTTTTCCTTCTTATTAGGTGAGTAGTCAGGGAGAGAATGAACCAGCTTATCACCTTGCAAATTTTAAAAGGTCAGAAGAACCATCCCACATTTCCTCTGCAGATGAAATTGGTAGCACAGACCGATGGTAGCAGCAATGTCTGAGTCTGGTGAAGAAACAGCCCTGAAAGGCATCTGAAACATTTAATCCCCAAATGACATGGCTACCAAAGCCATTCCCTGACGTGAAAGTGGTGGGACTCTGGGAGGGGAGAGAAGCATTCCCAGGGCCAGGATTCTTGAAGTACCCCTCTGTCCCACATATTCTTTACAGGTATGCCTGACTACCTTTGGAATTTATTCTTCCTCAGAGACTGAATGAGTATAGAGGGGAAAATGTGCCCCTGCTTTGGGGGATGTTTTTTCTAACTTCTTTTCTTGCTAGCTTCTTAATAAATACCTTTTTGTAAAAGCCAATTGATGTCAACTGGTTGATTGACTTTAGGGAGAGCACACCAAATGGGGGCTTGTGAGCTATAGTATTAGAAATAGCGTCTTTCTGACGACCCAAATTTCCAGAATTAATGGGATATGTGTGTGTATGTGTATATAGACACATATACACATATGTATACACAATATATACACAAATATGTATTTCTCTCATCTCTATCAATCTATCACATATATAAGGGGAGAGGGAGAGAGAGAGAGAGAGAGAGAGAGAGAGAGAGAGAGAGAGAGAGAAAAGAGAGGAAGAAGAAGAAGAAGAAGAAGAAGAAGAAGTCAGGGAACTAAGAGGGAGGGAATTCGATGAGTGGGGAAGAACCAATGCAAAGGCATGGAGGTGGGAGAAGAAGGGTTTTAGAAATAGCAAATGGACCAACAAAGCTAGATCATAGAATGTGGGAGGAGTGTTAAGACAGGAAAGGTAAGAAGGCACTAATTTTTTTTAATTTAATTTTTTTTAATAAACAAAAATGAATTTCAGTTCCCTTCTACCTCCTCCATTGGAAAGGAAAAAGAAACCTTTTTAACAAATATATAGGGGCGGCTAGGTGACACAGTGAATAGAGCACCGGCCCTGGAGTCAGGAGGGTTTAGATCCCGCCTCAGATACTTAACACAAAAACTAGTTGAGTGACCTTGGACAAATCACTTAACCCCAATTGCCCTCCAAAAAGCAAAAAACAAACAAATATATATATAAAATCAAGAAAAACATTTTCCTAAATTTTTTTTCCATTATGAAACCTGATTCCATAACTCTCTGTTGGGAGGTGGGTAACCTGCTTCATTGGGTGTATGGGGTGTTCAGGAGGACTAGCACCTCTGGTGTGAGGGCTGCTCAGCCACCTTTGGTGTTCACCTGATTCACCCAATTCTCACCTGTGGCTCTACAAAGTGCAGCATGGGCAGTGCCCACAGCCTAGTAAACCCTTTTGGCAGACAGGCTAAACAAGATTGAAGGTAACAGGGGGGACTCAAATCCTTTGATGAGTTAGAGGAATGTCTACCCCAAAGGTGTGAAGACTTTCTCTGGTGGAATAGGGGAGATGAGAACGATTTGTTCCAAGAGCCATGAAGGTAGCTGAAGCAGGCGCTGTGGAGTGCGGATGCCAAGGCCATCCATGCAGCCTAGGTCATCATCGGTCATCTTGATTTTTGTCCTGCCACTGGACTTTGGTTGTTCTGGAAGAGAGAATAAAGCAGGTGACTTTGTACAGCACTACCTCACTTAAATCCAATTTATGTATGAATTAAAAGACATCATCCATACTATTTTACCATTTTTACTTATCTCAAAGTTCTGTGGGAACAGACAAGTGACAGGGCAGCAGGTGTGAACACACTGGGAGCTATAGTCACAACCCTGCACACAGGTGGCCCAGGCTATAGGGTGACCTTCTCACTGGACTAAAGCCGAAGTGCAATTCAGCAGCCCCTGGGGATCTGAGAAGGACCATACTGCTCATCTCCTGGAGTAGGGAAGAAAAAGTGCCCCAAAATTATCTGCTTCACCCAACCTTGGCCTGCTTGCCTTGGCAGGTAGGGATCCCACTCTGTGGTTGAAACACAAAAAAATGCACAAAAACTTTTGCAAAGATGATTCCATTCCCTATCAGTGTGTGGAATGTGCGCATGCTTAAGGACTACATGAAATCTAGTAGACCCAAAAGACAAACAGCTCTTGTTGTTTTTTTTTTGTCTTTTGTTTTTTGCTTTTTTTTTTTTTTTTGGACGGGGAAAGGTAGGGCAGTTGGGGTTAAGTGACTTGCCCAAGGTCACATGGCTAGTTTTGTGTTAAGTGTCTGAGGCTGGATTTGAACTCAGGTCCTCCTGACTCCTGGTTTGGTGCTTTACTCACTGCTCCAGCTAGCTGAAAAAATGGCTCTTGTTATTCGAGAACTCAGCAGGTATCACATCCAAATGTGAAACAAGATTGGCAAATGAAGGCCAGCTTACCAAAGTCAGAGCTGGATACATGTTTTTCTGGAGTAGCCACAGTGAAGGGGAGCTTCATGAAGCTAGCATAGGTTTTGAAACCAAAGCTAGTTTAGGAAACAAGCTTGTATACCTACTAAAAAGAGCAAAAGACAGGCTTATGAAAATGTGATTGCCACTTATAGGAAGGTGTCATGCCACCATCATCAGTGCATCTGTTCCCACCATAACAAATCCAGATGAGGTCAAAGAAAAGTTTTATGAAGGCCAGCATCATCATCAATGTACCAAAAGAAAAAAAGCTCATAATCCTGGGTGACTTTAATGGAAGAGTAGGCAGTGACTGTCAGACATGGCAAGGAATCCTTGGGAGAAACTGAGTCAGAAATAGCAACAACAGGGGAGGCTAGGTGGCACAGTGAGTAGAGCTTCAGCCCTGGAGTCAGAAGGACTTGAGTTCAGTTCTGGCCTCAGACACAACGCACACACAAACAAACAAAAAACCTAGCCGTGTGACCTTGGGCAAGTTACTTAACCCCAATTGCTCTCCAAAAAAAAAAAAGAAATAGCAACAACAAGGGTCACTTACTACTGAAGATTTGTGAGTCTCATGACCTTCTCTTCACCAATACTATCTTCCATTTACTTAAATGCAATAACACTTTGGGGATGCACTCTCTCAGCAAGCATTGATATTTAATAGACTATGTTATTGTAAGGAGAAGAGACAGATAGGGTGTGAGAGTGATGAAGGTGATCTGTGGCAGAGTGCTGGACCAATCATAGACTTAGTATCTCCAAGATAAACATTTGCATTCAACAAAAGTAGCGGCCCCAAGGCAAGACAACTACCAGAAGACTTAATGTCAACAGATTAGAGCACTTGTTAACTTGAAGGGGAAATTGAGCCCCACATGGTCAGAACCATGGGGCAGAAAAGGAGTGGGCAGCTTTCAGGGATTTGGTGTACAACACTGCATTTACTCATCTGGACCATAACACTTGCAAATATCAAGACTGGTTTGATGAAAATGATGGGGAAACTCAGAAAGTGTTAGACAAAAAACAATAACAACAACAACAACAAAACTCCACAGGGTTTACCAGCAGGATAGTACATCCATCTCTAAGAAAGCATCATTTAACCCCATTAAAAGTAAAGCACAAGGGAAGCTTAGAGAGATGCAGGATTCTTGGTTCAGTAAGAAGGCAGATGAAAAAAAAAAGGCAGATAAAAATCAGTTTTATGCTGATAGTAACCATCCAAAGAACTTTTATGGGTTTAAGACCTATGGTGCATCTCATTTCCTCAGTGCGGATGGACCCACATTGATTAGTGATAAGGAAATAATCCTGGAGAGATGGCTGAACGCTTCTATACTGTTCTCAGGAGGCCATCATCAATCAATGTTGAAGCCACTGACCATCTACCTCAGGTTGAAATCAATCCCTTTCTAGCTGAACTTCCAACTGGAGGAGGTTTTGAATGCCCTTAGTTCTTCTCTTGTATGGCAAAGTGTCTGGTGCTGATTCTATTCCGAATGAGATTTACAAGGTGGGGGAGGGGGAGTACACTTCTACAAAAGCTGACTGAAATCTTCCAGGTTATATGGCAAGAGGACATTATCCCACAGGAGTTCAAGGATGGTCCATCTCTATAAAGAAAAGGGAATTAGTTTGTCCCATTACAGTCACTGGGGTGGGGTTGGGGGGAGTCTCTCTCTTAGTCATTGCTGACAAGATTCTTGCCAGAGTCCTCCTTAATAGATTGATCCTTTACCTGGAAGATGGGCATCTACCTGAGAGCCAGTGTGGCTTCAGAAAGGGCCAAGCAACAGTAGATATGGTGTTTTCTGCCCAACAACTCCAAGAGAAATGCCAGGAACAGAAATCTGTATATAATATTTGTCAATTCTGACCAAGGCATTTGATACTATAAATCATGAGGGCTTGTGGAAAATCATGGCAAGATCTGGTTGCCCAGTTCCTTGGTATTGTATGCCAGTTCCATGACAGCATGCTTGTACAGCTTCTGGATAACGGACAATGCTCTTGTGCCTTCCCAGTCACCAATGGAGTGAAGGCTGTATGCTTGCTCCCATACTTTTTATGTATTTTTTTTTTAAGCAATTGGGGTTAAGTAACTTGCTCAAGGTTACACGGCTAGTCATTATTTATGTGTGGGTGCTCATTTTCTGAGGCCGGATTTGATCTCGGGTCATCCCAACTCCGAGGCCGGTGCTCTTACTCACTGCGCCGCCTAGCCGCCCCTTTAGGGCAATTGGGGGTTAAGTAACTTGCCCAAGGTCACATGGCTAGGTTTTTGTTTGTGTGGGTTAAGTGTCTGAGGCCAGATCTGAACTCAGGTCCTTCTGACTCCAGGGCCAGCGCTCTACTCACTGCGCCAGCTAGCCGCCCCCCCCCCCCCATACTTTTTAACATGATGTTTTCAGCATTGTTGTCAGATGCTTTCAACGAGGATGAAAATGGCATCAATGTCAGCTACCACACTGATGGTAAATTATTTAACTTAAAAGGCTACAAGCCAAGACAGACATGGAAGGAGAGTTGGTGCATGACTTTTTGCTTGCAGATGATCGTGCACTCTGTGCAACCTCTGAATAGGAGATGCAACAAAGTGTGGATCAATTCTCTGCTGCTTGTGCTAATTTTGACCTAACATTTACCACCAAGAAAACAGTTTCTCCACCAGCCAGCACCACATCATCCATATATGGAACCACTGGCTACAGCAAATGGAGAAATTTTGAATGCTGTGGCTAAGTTCACTTACCTTGACAGTATACTTTCCAGGGATGTTTACATAGATGATGAGGTTGATGCTTGCATTGCTGAGCTAGCTCAGTGTTTGGGAGGCTCTGAAGGAAGGTGTGGGAGAGAAGAGGTATTGGACTGACTACCAAGCTGAGTGTCTACAGAGCCATTGTGCTGACCTCATTGTTGCATACCTTCAAAACATGTACAGTATACCAAGACCATGCCAGGAAACTGAATCACTTCCATTTGAATTGTCTTAGGCAGATTCTGAAGATCGCCTGGCAGGATAAAGTACCAGACACTGAGGTCCTTTCTCAAGCTAAACCACCATGCATTCAAACTTTCCTACAGAGAGCACAACTCTGACGAGTTGACCATGCTGTTCAATGCGAAACTTACATTTGCCTAAAAGACTACTTTATGGAGAACTCACACAAGGCAAGCTCTCACATGGAGGGCAGAAGTGATACAAGGACACTCAAGTTCTCTCTGTTTAGGAACTTTGGAACTGATTGCGTGACATGGGAGACACTGGTACAGGACCACCCAGCATGGTGTGCCTACATGGAAGAAAGGGAGGCAGAATTGGAGTAGCTCAAAAGAAATGTGAGATGCACAAATTTGTTCATTCGTTCATTTATTAATAATAAAGTCATTTGTTTTATTTGATAACATTGGATTTTTATGCCTCAAGGACACAGGCTCCACCAACTCCCTTGATTTTTCCCTCTGCTCGACTGCTGAAGAACTTTGCCTTCACCATGACTGGCTGCTTGGGGAGTTTCCCTTTTCCTAGGACTTTGTAGTAGCCCAACTGACACAACATCAATGATAGGGGCAAGGCCCTCCTTGTTTTTGGCAACATTAATCCTGGTCTACTCACTGACCAGTGCCCACAGCTTATCAAGGTTGACAGTTGGGCAGTAGCTTTGGTTCTTCTTCAAGTGGTAATGACTCATACCCACTTTACCAAAATAACCTGGATAATATTTGTTGAAGTTGATCCAGTGATGGTGCAGCCTTCCTGCTTTGCTGAGGCCTCCAAGGTGTGGATGCACCCATGGACGTTGCTGATGAGCCCGCAGAGCTTCCTCTGCTGCTGAGATGCACAAATTTAAAGACATCTCCACCCAAATGTTCACATGATCTATTTGTGCCTGACCTGTGGGAGAGCCTTCCAAGCTCATCTTGATCTGATCAGCTACAGTCTGACGTACTGTACCTTGACCCTGATATAGGGATGCCATTTTGGTCCTCTTAGAGCATGAGAGACAGCAACCAACCAACATGCTTCGTTACCTACCTTATGGAATGCTGGTTGGTCATTGCACTGATCAGAGTTTTTAAATCTTTCCAAGTTGTTTTTCTTTATAATGTTGTTGTCGTATACATGGTCCTCCTAGTTCTGTTCACTTCATTCTGCATCAGTTCAAGGCTTTGAAAGATTCTCTGAAACTTCTTTTGTCATTTCATTATACACAATAACATTCCCATACACATACTGTCAGTCCTCAACTTTGGAGGGGGGAGGAAGTAAATAAAAAATGTGAATGTTGATACATTGCGCCTATGGCAAATAGGGGTTTAGGTTCCAGCAACCACAAAAAACTGTAATCTTTTGCTAGAGATTACTAAAATGCTATTTCTAATTCAGTTTAGGCCCCTGCTGTCTAGACTAATATTCTGCCATGTCTCCTATGTGGATATCTTCCCTTCACCCCTTTCCAGATCCCTTTTATGTACTGTTTTCTCTAATTAGAATTTTATTTCCTTCAATGTGGGCTCACCCCTAACCCTAAATACACAGTGTCTTTCCTTTGACTTGTATTTGTATCTCCAGCACTGAATATGACATATTATAAGAGGTTAATAAATATTTTTTCTTAGCTATAGAATCTTGTAATCCCAGCATTGATTACAATCTTATTGTAGTATGATTTACAAAAGTTATGTTTAGAATTTCTGCCTTTAAAATAACATTTATTTAAAATATGACCTATCTACTTTTACAAAGGTTCCATGTGATAATGACATACATTTATATGTTATTGTTCAGAGGGTCCCTTGAGACTGGTACTCTGGGTTGGGGCATAATTGAAATGCAAAGGCAAAATACAAAGACCAGCCACAAAGGTACAGGGATCTCTTTACAACGCTCAGGTGAACAAGACCAGGGAAGCCCCAGGATATTAGCCACTCTATAAACTTGTGCAAATCATACCTCCCATTTTTTTTCTCTAAGCATACCCTTGAATGCGTGGTTGCCAGCAAGAAAATGAACGTGAGATTACTTGTAAAATCACAGGAATGTTTGAAGTTGTGAAAGTTAAATGCTTGAATATTAAGAATTGACTGCTCAAAAAAAAAAAAAAGAATTGACTGCTCTGTAATTCGTTCATCCATTTCCGTGATGCATGAGTGCCCTTTGAAATTCTAGTTCTTTTCCACTACAAAAAGAGCTGCTCCGAATCTTTTGTCCATGTGTGTCTTTTTCCTCTTTCTTTAACCTCTGCTGGGTCAAAGGGTATACACCGTTTTTTAGCATAATTCCAAATTACTTTCCAGAATGGTTAGACCAATTCATAGCTCTGCCAATAGTGCCTCAATGTGCCAATTTTCTCAAAGGGGCTGGATTTTGATGAGCCTAAAATGCCAGACAGAGGAATTTACATACTCTCCTAGCGGTAACAAGGAACCATTGGAATTTTCTGAGTAGGTGGTGACCTGGTTAAACCTGTACTTTACGATAACCACTTTGGCAGCTATTTGGAGAATAAATTGGAAGAGGAAGAGTAAGGAGACCAGTTAGGAGATTTGCAATAGTTCAAGCCAGGAGTGATGAAGGCCTCAACTAGGGTGGTGGCTGTGTGAGGGGAAGGAAGAAATACGTGAGAGATGTGATGAGGGCAGAAAGTACTTTGGGCATTGGATTGGGTTTGGAGGGGGTGAGTGAGAGTGAGGAGCCTCATTGTTTCTACTCTCACATCTCTCATATAAGCATCTCTACCTCAATTATGGCCAAAACAGAAGTCATTATCTTTCCTTTCAAGAACTCCTTTCTTCTTCAATTCCCTCTTTTTTTTCTTTTTGCTTTTTGGAGGGCAATTGGGGTTAAGTGACTTGCCCAAGGTCACACAGCTGGTTTTTGTGTTAAGTGTCTGAGGACAAATTTGAACTCAGGTCCTCCTGACTCCAAGGCCAGTGCTCTATTTATGGCACCACCTAGCTGCCCCTGTGATTCCCTCTTATGCTGAAGCCATCACTAATGTTCCAGACACCCAAGTCCTAAATCTTAGGGTTAGCCTCAACTTCTGTCTCTCACTCCCTGAGGTCCTGTGCCTGGAAAGGCACAACCAGGCAACGGGTATAAATCACGGTCTTGAAGATTTAGACTCAGTGTAAGGGATTATTTCCAAGATCGGCCGTTCTCTGTTCTCTATATTTTGCTGAGTCGAGTGTTCTTGAGCAGCATTTCTGATGCTTGACTCGGAACAATATGTGGTATTCTGATAGTCCTTCTTCCAATCTGGTTACTTCTATAGGGTTTCCTTCACTGGTTTTGCCGTTTCCCCTTCTCTTCTTCCCCATGGGACTTTCTCAAGGATCTGTTCTTGGCCCTCTGCCCTTCTGCTTCAGCCACTTCGGGCAAACTCCTGCTCTCAGTTTGTTCATCAACTCAGGCCTTGAAGTGCGGCTGGAGGAGGTCAGCTGTCACCTTCTCTGCTTCAGGACAGCTTGAAACCACCCCACTCCCTTCCACTGGACACAACTGGAAGGGACATTCCGGGGCTGTCCCACTTCCTTATCTCTCCTGACTGAGCTGGGACGCAAACCATCTCAGGAAGCTATTTCTCACTCTAGACATATCCCAGATGACACCTAAGTATCCCACTCTGTCCCCTTTAGCTGATACTATCTCTCAAAGCACTTAGGGCAGAAACTGGTCCTCAGCCAAGCCAGGACTGGCTGAACTGACCAGCTAGCTGTTTGTCATATCCACAGAGTGAGTGGCTGTCCATGGCAGCAATGATAACAGCAAATCCCCCAGGGTCACACAGCAAGCTAGTAAACTAAATGGTCTTCCTGATTTCAGATCTAGTGCTCCCTTCACCTAGCCTCGAGTGAAGTAGGTCAGACCTACAGCAGGATTTCTTGAGTTCAGGGCTACCAAACTCTGGAACAGGTAACTCAGTGAAATGGAATATTTTCCATGTTATAGGATCCTAGTATTTACTGCTGGAAGGAGTCTTAGAGATCATTCAGTTCAATCTCATTGTTTTACAGATGAGGAAATGGAGACACACAGAGGTTAAGTGGTTCACTCAAGGTCACAGAGGTAGTTTTCTCACACAACCACTACCTTAGTCCAGACCCCCATGGCCTTTCATTTGGACTACTATAATTGTCTCCTAATTGGTCTGCCTTCTATCAATCTCTACTGCCTCCATTAAAAATTAATAATTAATCACTCTAATTAATCATGTATTAGTTAATCATATAAATTAATTATTAATATACAGCTTCAAATGAATAAATAATACATTAATCATTCAAAGTTAATAATTCAAAATAATCTTGAATAATCCAAATAATCTTAAAGCACAAACCTGACCATAGCACTCTCTGGATCAAAAAGGCTCCCTATTGCCTTTCAGAATAATACAGATTTCTCACTCTGGCAATTAAGGCCTCTTGCAGTGTGGATCTACTCTACTTTCACAGTCTTATTTCTACTCACTACCCTTCACGCACTCTGGACTTCTTGTCTTTCCCAGAATCCAACATTCAGTCTCTGAATAGTGTACTGTCACCAGCCGGCCCTTCTTTTTGTTTTTTTGTAATTTTTATCTTCCAGCCAAGAGCCACCTCTTCACACGAAGCTGTCCCAGCTTCCCTCCTCACATTACCAATATATTTGACGTGTTTCCTCCATTTAATATAAGTCCCTTGGCTTCTGACTTTGTAGCTCCAGAGAAACTCAAATAGCACTCTATACACTGCGCTGTTAAATGAATTGAATTCCATTAAGGCAGTAGAGTTGGGATTTTGAACTTAAATTCTCCCAGTCTGAGTCTCAGCTTGGCCCCCAAAGATGATTTTTGCCACAGACCTGCCCAGAGGCAGGGGACTGGACCCAATGACCCCTGGGGGCCACCTTCCATCTCTAAGATTCTATGATTCTATGACATGGACAAGGACCCTGGGCTGGAGAGATGAGGGGATCTCCCTACTGGAGTCAGAGAGGAGGACAGAGTCACCTACCTCCCAAGCAAAAGAGTGAGAGGGATCAAGGAAGCGAGGCCCCCAGGGAACTGGGAGGTGGGGGAGGAAGACCTCACCTACAGGCAATTCTGTCTGGCCCCTCTTTTTCCATTAGGACTGGGGGGAGGAGGAGGAGGAGGTTGGGAGAGGGGGAAGGAGGTGAGGCCCTGGTATTCTCAATCCGAAGGACAAGGGCAGCTGGGGAGGGAGGAAGATTTGGGGTGGGGTGGGCAGCTGTTGTGAAGGAATGCCTGACTCAAGGCAGCTGTAGGTAGGTTGGTTGTTAGAACACTGGATCTGGATTCAGAGAAACTGGATTTGAATCCTCCTGCCGCTGTTAAGTTACTTAAGTTACTCTCAGTTATGTTACTTCTGTTCTCTGGCCCTCCAACTCCCCATCTGTAGAGCAGGAGGGTTGAACCAGTACTGGGTAATCTGTAAGGCCTCATTTAGCTCCAAAGTCCTCAGGCCCTATGAAGGGTTAGATAACCTCTTTCTTCTCAAAAGGCAGGAGTGAAAAATCATCATTAATCTGACTCGAGGGTGGGCACAGAGGAAGGAGAGTGGGTGTCCCAGACTTAAAAGGTAGGGGGGTTGTGGCATCAAGGAGCAGAAGGCATTAGGCACCTAGGAGCATGAGAAGTCAGGCACTGGGGGCAATCGCTGGACAAGGGAAGGAATAGGGAAGGAAGCCAGTGCCTCCACGAGGTTGGCAGCTCTGGGGTCTAGGTCAGAAGGCAAAGGAAATGAGGGAACCCAACTGCCTTCAAGCCAAAATGAGGTGGGAGTTCTTTTCCTTCTGAAGGCAGTATGCTGGGATGGTACTTCTTTGCTAGGTCCCCAGTCTAGGAAAGCTATAGGAAGGGGCATGCTGTTGTAGAAAGGACATTGCATTTGGAGTCAGTGTCCAGGTCCAAATCCCACCTCTGTTCCTGTGTGTGTGTGTGTGTGTGTGTGTGTGTGTGTGTGTGTGTGTGTGTGAATGTGTGTGAGTGTGTGTGAATGTGTGTATGTGAATGTGAGTGTGTGAGTGTATGTGTGAGTGTGTGTGTGAATGTGTGTGTGTGTGAATGTGAGTGTGTGTGTGTGTGTGTGTGTGTGTACTAGAGACTTTGGGCCATGTTACTCCCCCTTCTGGGAGTAACCTCACCCCTGGGAAGCTAGGATGAACACTTGCAGGAATATCAAGCATTTATTATGCTTGATTTTAATTAAATATATATTTATATAAAATACATATAAATATATATAAATGTATAATATATAAATATATATTTAAATCAATATAATAATTAACCTGCTGTATGAAGGTGACCAGGCTGAGGTAGACAGTTTAGATAAGACAAGGTCCCTCACGGGGTTGCAACAGTCATTTCCTCTGAGCTTCAGTTTTCCCAAATCTCTGTAAAATAGGGAGGATAATGCTTGTGATGCCTTTCTCACAGGGCCTTTGTGGGGAGAGCATTTAAAATGCTACCCAAAAAAAGTGAGCTCTTCTTCTGATTTGGATCTGGGGGTGGGGGGTGGGAAAAGGAATGGGGTTTACTGGGAGGTGGGGAAAGGGAGTGGGGTAAGGGAATGAGGTTTACTGGGAGGCATGGAAAGAGGTCTAGGACTGGGGGTGGGCTGCGGTGGGGGCGGGGGAAAATGGAAAGACAAAATCTGAGACTTAACCTTTTCTCCTAGGGCTTTAAGAGGATTTTCTCCTACTCTCCTTCTGCTCCCGTGGTGCGTCTTCGTCTGAAGAAGAATTCTCTGGCTATACCTGGTTTGCAAACCCAGGGACTATGGGGGGGGGGGGGGGGAGAAGTGAGGAGGGGGAGGCAGAGCTTCTGGGGGCAGAAAACAGGGATTCTAGGAAGGAGGGTGCTTGGCCCTGGGAGGAAGGGACCTCAGGAATTCCAGCTCCTGCTCAGTCCTCAAGCCCGGCATCTTTCCACCCCACAGGTAACCACTAGGGTTCACCCAGAGCTGGTGGCCACTTGAGTGGCCCGGGGAAAGCCTTCCTCTGGAAAGAACATTCTCCCTATTGGTTGGCTGTGAACCACTATCAAGTCTAGCTACAGCTCCAATCGTTCAAGTAATTCTTTCAACATCCCCTTGCCGAGTGGCTCCTACTACAGTTCCAGCTCAAGCCGTCCTAGTAGCTCCAAATACATCCCACCCAAAGCCGTCAGCTGTCCCGGTCGCCCCTACTGTTCTGTCTGCCCAAGCCAGAAGGAACGCTCTGGCTCCCCCAACAAGATGAATTCCAGGAAACTCCCCATGAACCGATGCTGCAGTCCCAAGGCTGACGATCCCTCGGCCGACAAATCTGACTCTCCCGACAAACCAGCCTGCCGGGGCCACCCTCACTGCATGCTCTGCATGGACCGCCCTCAAAATCCCACCTTCCTGGACTGTCTCATTCAAGGCATAGATTACCTGGACCGCTCCCTGAGCAATGAAACTTGCACAGGTCCTGCCAAAGACTCCAAACTCCCTCCCACCAAACCGGCCCTAAAGGAAGTGGGGCAGGGCGGAGCCTCTAGCAAGGTGAACTTAGCCAGCGGCTCCTCTGGGTCCAACACATCCCAGAACACCAGCGTCAACTCTCTTCAGTGTTTCAATAGCAAAGCGGGCAACAAAAACAGCCTCGCCAACCCGTTGCCTTCAAAGTCGGGGCCCGCCAATTTGCAGGATGATCCTTGGATGGGGGCAAGCATTCAGATCAGCCATATCCCCAAGATATGGGAGACCATTCAGGCAGGATGGGCTGCCAAGCCTGACCCCAAGGATGCCCTGTGGTGGTGACATTGGCTCCAGCTTGGAGACTCTCGCTTTCTCCTACAAAATAAAACGTTAATGAGCAGCATTTATGGGCTTCGCTTTGGCCACGAATGCAGGGTAGCTGGCAGCCCCCAGGGGTCCCTGCAGAGGTCCCTGGCCTCTCAGCCTCAGCTTCCTCATTTGTTGAAATGCCTAGATTTGGGGTCAGGAGACCTGTATTCAAATCTTGGTGTGGTAACCAAAGAATCACAGAACGTCTCTAGGTTCCTTTCCTTAGAGCTGAGGATTTTAGAGTCCATTAGGTCCAACTTTTTCCATCCACCCCCATTTAGAAAATGAGGAAACTAAGGAACAGAAAATTAGTGTCTGAGAGAGGATTGAAACCCCAGTCATTCTGACTCCAAGTCAGGAGTCATCTCATCCATTTGGGGACAGGGAAGAGTGGGAGACAAGGAAATAGGCTAGCCTAATAGTGCCTGCCCACCCCCCCCCCAGGCATGTGAGAATCAAGTGAGGTAATATTTGTAAAACACTTTCTGTAAAATCTGTCAAGTTTTTAGTCGTGCCCAGCTCTTCATGATTCTGTTTGGGGTTTTCTGGAGATATACTAGAGCAGTTTGCCATTTCCTTCTCCAGCTCATTTAACAGATGAGAAAACTGAGGCAAACAAGGTTAAGTGACTTGCCCAGGGTCACACAGCTAATAAGTGTTAGAGGCCAGATTTAAACTGGGGAAGATAAGCCTGGCATTTAAGTAAATACTTGTCCTCCTTCCTTTCCAATACAACTAACTAGCTATGAGAGAGGGTGATTGGGCAAAGAAGAGATTCATTCATTAAATATTGTTTTATTGAGCACCTACTGGGTTAGGTATGGGAAATTTAGATAATATGTGACCAAAGACTCCAGGAAAATTTAAGAACTCTTTTTTTTAGACAGTCTAGGTTAAGTGACTTGTCCAGAGTCACATAGCTAGTGTCTGAGACCAAATTTGAACTCAGGTCCACTGCACCACCTATCTGCCCCTAAGAATGCTTCTATCTGAGGAAATCTCTGAAGGCTTGGTGGAGGGGTTAGTGTCTGAGTTGGACCTTGGAGAAATCTGAGAATGATCTGAGCAGGTGGAAGTCAGGAGAGAGGGAGGAAGAAGCAGGTATAGGTTATGTGGTCTGTGCAAGTCAATCCATAATCAATAAACATTAAGTGCCTCCTATGTGCCAGACACCGTGCAAAGCTCTAGGGATACAAAAAAAGGTAAAAGACAGTCCCTGCCCTCAAAGAACTTACGAGTTGGGAGAGGGCAGACATGGAGAACATCTGGTAATTTAGTTTGGTGGAGGGTGGAGGATTTGAAAGGGAAGGCGATGCCCAGCAAAGAAGAATGGGATAGGACAGCAGTGGGCAACCCATGGCCTCAGGGCCACACATGGCCCTCTAGAACCTCAAGAGCAGTCCAGGGCACACTGGGCTGCTACCTTTGAATCTCAGCTCCAGAATCTCATCACGTGCTACCATGGACAAGCTCTCCATTCCTCAATCTGCCCCTTTATAAAAAGGGGTTTAGGGGCGGCTAGGTGGCGCAGTGAGTAGAGTGTCGGCCCTGGAATCAGAAGGACCTGAGTTCGGATCCGACCTCAGACACTTAATACACACAAACAAAAACCTAGCCATGTGACCTTGGGCAAGTTACTTAACCCCAATTGCCCTCCAAAAAAAAAAAAATATATATATATATATATATATATATATATATATATATATATATATATATATATATATATATATAAAGGGGTTTAATAATCCAGGCACACCCTGCCTCTCAAGGTTCTCATGAGGCAATCACTCCATAAAGCTTATGGCTCTATAGAAATATAGGGGATTCTCAGGAGAGATGGCTGGAAGGGCATAAGGGCATGGAGGAGCCAGGCACAGAGTGCCAAGCCAAGGTGGTTTTCCTTGGGCCTCCCTTCCCTGGAGCCTTCTGGAAGCCACCGGGGACTTTTCTGATGCTCCCTGCCTCACAGTGCCTTTTTTTCTTTCATTGCCCTGAACTTTAGACCCAATCCCTTACTGTTGCTGCTGTCTCTCCCCCTCCCCCTTCCTCCCTCTTTTCTCCTCCCTTTTGATCTCCCTGGGAATTGGAAAGAAGAGGAGAAAGAAGAGGTCAGGTGGAGTGTGCCCAACCCCAGTTGGAGAAGTCTGAGGCCCCTGGATTTGCAAACAGAGGGCGCTGGCTGGAAAGGACAGGAAGATGAAGTTGGGGCGGGGGAGAGAGGCTGTGGTATTCCATGGTGCTCCCTCACCCCGGGCTTCCCATGGGTTGTCTCATAGAACTTCCCATGGGACAAGGGCTCATTCCTATTGAAATGATCTCTCTTTGTGTTTCTTCTTGTGTTTTGTTTTGTTTGGTTTGGTGGGGGGCGTGTATTGAGGTATGAAGGACTTGGAGTCAGGCTTGTACGAGGGCCTGGGTTTGAAAGCCAGCTCTGACACTGACACTGTCACCAATGTGACAATGGACAGACCGTTTAATTTCTCTAAGCCTTAGTTCTGTTATCTGTAAAAATGGACGAACAATCATTCTTGCACTGCTACTACAAGAATCTGGTAAAATCAACTATGGGAAAGTAGTTCCATTCCTGAGCTCTCTAGTTAAGGGTGTCCCAAAGCACAAGTCCTTTCCCCCTTCATGCCCAGCCTATCAGGCTGCTGATCACCCTGTTAGACAGATGTGTGGTTCATTATTATTAAAGGAGACATGTGAATGAACTGTCCCTGGAGAGGGCATAGTCATGGCTAGGGAGCTAGACTGCCTCCCTAGGGACTGAGCCTGTGACCTTTGGCACTGGGCTGAGGTTCTGCTCCTCTGGCATCCCTGCTGGCAGCTCTGTGGCCACCAGCCATGCAAGGGTGTGGTGGAGTTCAGAACAGAGGAAAGCATAGGTATTTGCCAAAGGAAGTCAGTGGGGGAGACTTGCAGAAGGAAGGTGAAGTGAGGTTGCTGGAAAGGACCATCCAGGAATTATCTCATGGGTGACGGTAGTTAAGAGTTGGAAGGGGCTTTGTTCAGTCATGACTTCGTATTCGGTTTCCTGAGCAGAGATAGTAGAGGGGTTTGCCATTTTCCTCTGCAGCTCAGAGGAAACTAAGGCAAACAAAGCTAAGTGACTTTCCCAGGGTCACACAGCTAGTAAGTATCTAAGTCTGAATTTGAACTCAGGTCTTCCTAACTCCAGGCCCAACACTCTATCAACCAAATGGAAGCCTTTCCCTCATCATAATAACTTATATTTCTGTAATATGTTAAGATCTTTTATTCCAACATCCCTGTGGGGAAGCTTAGTATAAGTATTGGCATAACCATTTCACAGATGAGGAAATAGACTCCAAAAGCCTAGTGGTTTGCCCAAGTTTATAGAGCTGGTGAGTGCTGGATCTCCTGACTGCATTTGGTGTATTTTCTATCCATTTGGTGGGATATTCAATGTCCTTTATGGTGTAGAGACAGTCGGGATGTGTGTGTGTGTGTGTGTGTGTGTGTGTGTGTGTGTGTGTGTGTGTGTGTGTGTGAGAGAGAGAGAGAGAGAGAGAGAGAGAAAGGGCAATATGTCAGTTTGGAAGGGAACTCTCCAGGGTCTATTTTCCTGGCACAGACCCCACAGGAAGTCCCCTATTCAGCCCCTACAATTAAAACACACACAGGGATAGCAGCAATAACAGGAAGACATTGGAGGAATGGTGCTGAACAATAGTCCAGGCATGTGGTCTGTTTGTATTGGTAGAAGAAAGCCAGGTGTCAGTCTAATCTGAGTTCTGGAAAAATCATGTAAGCATAAAACCCTCATAACTATATTACTCTATTCAGGGGCCTCTTGTGTGCCCCAAACTGAAAAACCACCAAGAACAGGGACCAAACATGGTTAATGGAATGTCCTCCACCAGCCAAGCTAGGTCAACTCTATCCTCTTTAAAGCAAAAACAAAACAAATAACAACAATAAAATACAACAACAGCATTAGCAACAAACTATTCTATCAGTCCAGGTAGAAGCTAGACGTTTCCCATTGTTCCCAGTGTTACTCGTATATAGTCTTTAATGACAGTCAGACGGGCTTTTGCCTATCACACCACAAGCCATCCAAGGGAAAGGCAGACATCAAATGCAGAATTTATAGTCAGTTCCCATCTGTCTCTTTTCTTTTTTTCTTTTTTTTTTGTTAGTTGATCAGACGGCTGACATCTTGGTCATTCTCTGAAGTGGGACCACAATCATGGAGCCAGGACAGTTGAACTATGGGGACAAGACAGTAATTGCTGCCAATGGCACAAGGTGAGGCACTTGTTCTTGGATCATGGCTTTAGATCTGGAAGAGACCCTAAGGCCACCTAAGTCTACCCCATCATTTTTTTCCTTTTTTGTAGGCAATTGGGGTTAAGTGACTTGTCCAGGGTCACACAGCTAGTAGGAGTCTGAGGTCACATTTGAACTCAGGTCTTCCTGATTCTAGAGCCAGTACTCTATCCACTGTGTTACCTACCATGGCACCTTACCCCCTCATTTCATAGATGAAGGGCCTGAGACTCATAATGGTTAAGTGACTTGTATAGGTCACACAAGTAATAAGTGACAGACATAACATTCAAACTCGGGTCTTCAGACTCCAAATCCAGGATGCTTTGCCCTGCCCCACACTTCAAGGCAGGGAGAGACCAGGCTTCCGGGCCAGTGTTCCCTAAACTGCCCTTTATATTGCAGTAGAAAGTCCAATCTTTCTAAGTGCTAGTGCTCTTCCTTCCAAACCACCTTGTATGTAACCCCCTTGGTTTATACACATATTCATTTATTAGCTTTATGCTGTGTATTTTATGCTTTTGTATTTTATGTATTTCTATTTTAACATAATTATTAAATTAACTTAATAATTTTATGTATTTCTATTTATGCTATGATTTTTTATATTTATATACTTGTTTTTTATGTTTTCTTGTTGACTCCCCCTTTAGAATGCAAGCTTGATTTGAGTAGAGGTTGTTTCATCCTTTCTTCCTGTATCCCCAATGCCTGTAGCAGCAAGCACCCCAATATCCCCAGGGTAGCTGCCAACACAGGTTCTTAGATCTGCTTTTCAAAAGGAAAGCAACTCAAAATGGGTTAACAAGCTTACTTTAATCAAACACACATACATTACCTAGTTCAGGGGAAAAAGGTCAGCACCCCGAACTTCAGAGTTACAGAACTTACAGATAAAACAGACAGGCTTCCAAACTGTCCAACCATTATATCAATACCAAATCACAGTTACCAGAGAGGGAAGCATCAACATCTGGGTTTTCAAAGCCGGGGGGCTCTCAACAACGGCTTCCCAGAGTCTCATCTGGTCAAATCACACAACACTTCTCAAAGTGAGCCCCCAAGCAAAGCCTCTCCTAAGGGTTTATATAGCCTTCTCCTGGCTCAGAGAATGTAACAAACTTCTGGACCCACTGCCCAATCACAAAGTATCAAGGTGTGGGCTTTCCTGAAAAACAAGCCTCCCACCACAGGCTCCAGGTGCACTTAAGCTAGGGGCAGGGAAGATCTTTAAATCTGCATTTCCATTACAATGCCTTACATGGTGCCTAGCACACAGTAGGTGCTTAATAAATATTTGTTGATTGATTGTTTTCAATTCTATATCTGAACACCTTGACAAGAGGGAAAGCAGAAGAACCAGGTAGGCCGCGTTGGGGAGAATGGCTACCTGGACAGCCTTGTCATGTCCCTGGCAAAATTCTCCTGCATTGGACTGTATTGCTAAGGGCACAGAACAGAAGACTGAGCAGTAAATACTCTGTGTCACAAGTTAGAGTATATGTAAGATCTTGGACAATACTTTTTGAGGTCTTCCTTATTGCCTTTGTCAGTGGGTTCTCTGCTGACAAGTTTCAGAGATCCTCCCCCTGATCCTGGTGGGGTCAGCTCCTGCCCAGCCCCTAGACCCATACCCTCCACTCTGATCATTCAACTTCCCAGTGTATACTCCAGTGAAAAATGATCTATATGTGGTAATTCTGTACAAATGTTTTTACATATATGCCTACAAGTTCAGAACATCCCCAAAGTCCCCAAAGCAATATCTTTAAAAAGCACTGAAACTATATATTTCTTCCTTTTAGAGAGATTTCATTTTAGGGATGTGTCCATTATTCGAAACATTATACATATATGGAAAATTCAAAAATTTATCTGCTAAGATCAGCTGTGACTTCCTGTTGCAAAGGTGAAATCAAGGCCTCAGGATGTGAGACTGAGGTCTCCCAGACTTCAAGTTTGGTCCTCTATCCACAGTCACCTCGTGGTTTGCCACTCAGTCCTTCCCCCCCCAAAAACATGTGGATTGAGAATCCAGTCTGGCCAGGGTCCAGCTTAGTTCTAATTGGAATGTCAATAGGTTTTAGATATGCTAATATTACTCTGAGATCAGACTAAATACTAGTATAGAGAGAACTTCCTAAGGGGGTTTGGTGATTTGAGATTAAATTAAGAAAGGGATGAAGGTGAAGCTAGGGAGTGAGAAGAGACAGGATGGTGCAGATGAGTATTTTAAAAAAACAACAATTTTTATTCTTATGTTTATGTTGTTGCTGTTCAATAGTCCAGTTGCGTTAGACTCTTTGTGACCCCTTTTTGGGGTTTTCTTGGCAGAGAAACTGGAGTGGTTTGCTATTTCCTTCTCCAGTCCATTTTGCAGATGAGGAAACTGAGGCTAACCAGTAAAGTGACTTGCCCAGGGTAACACAGCTGGTAAGTGTCTGAAGTCAGATTTGAACTCAAGGAGATGAATCTTCCCAACTCCAGGCCCTGTTCTCTATCCGTTTCAAGACTTAGCTGCCCCAAGCATTTGTTAAGGACCATAGCACTATGATAAGCACTTTACAAACATTTGATCCTCACACTAACCCTGGAAGGTAAGTGCTATTATTATCCCCATTTTAAAGTTAAGGAAAGTGAGGCAGATGAAGGAAAAATAAATAAACTGGGGTCCTAAGGAGGAGAAGGAGAATTGCCCTAGGTCACAAAGAGAATTGGTTGCAGAACTAGGGACTATTCCTCAGGCCTTATATGGGGACCATAAAATTGGAAGGGAGTGGCACCGTCCCAAACTGTGCACAGGCTGAATGTTGGAGTGAATCCCAGGCCGGCCCGCGTTGGGCAGGAGCAATGGGCAAGCTACGTGTTGTGCTCTGCTGGTACAACCATGTTTGGTGTACTGCCTGACATGGGGCCTCATCTCTCCCATCAAGGCAGGAACTTCTCAGGAACAACTGGACAATGAGGGGAACTCCAAGGCTTGTGAAGCGAGACATTCCAAAAGACTTGCTTCCCCGCCTCCAAGGTCAATTACAGCATCTTGGATGTTGACCCAGTCACCAGTTCTGTTTTTCCCTTTCAGGACTCGCTGACAACAATGAGGCCAATTCACTCAAAAAAGAGTTTACACAAATTCTTCCAGCCCTTTAGTGGGACTTGGCTCATCATCTCTCATTTTAAGGATGTATCCAAAGTCATAGAGCTAGTTAGGGTTGGAGCCAATGTTCCATCCCACGTCTCCTAACTCACTGTTTAATATTCTTCTAGGATCCTGTTGGCCATCTCCTTTCCCCCCATTGTTGCCCAGGAACTCTGCCTTCCCTATACATACCCCCTTAGGTCCAAGACCATCCATGGTCCCCAGCCTACTTCTAGGGCTCGTTCAATATTTCTTTAAAAGAAAAAAAAATATTTAACCATTTGCTAAAAAAAAAAAAAAACAACTACTATATTAAGAAAAAAAAGAAATACAAAAAGGACATTGGATTTGATGATTAGAAAGTTACAAATTATTTTCTAGGATGAATTTTTTATTTTAAATTTTACAATTCTAAGGGCAGCTAGGTGGCACAGTGAATAGAACACTGGCCCTAGAGTCAGGAGGACCTGAGTTCAAATCTGGCCTCAGACACATAACGAAAAAACTAGCTGTGTGACCTTGGGCAAGTCACTTAACCCCAACTGCCCTACCTTCCCCCCTCCAAAAAGCAATAAATAAATAAATTTTAAAATTCTGAATAACAGGCATTCCCATAAAATGAAATCTTTCTGAAGGGAAGAAAACATATAGAAAGACAATAAAGAAAGAAAACTTATATAGGTCGACACTGAAATTTTATTGAGCAAAATGTGTATCTATTTACATTAAGGAACTGAAATCTTTACTGGGAGGATGAATGGTTAGACAGTTGAAGAGAGGAGTCTGGGAACTGCACAGATAGTTAGGATCTGATCTAATCAAAGTCCAGGGGAGGATATCTAAAACCTATCACCGGAGTCTCAGGACCCTGACAAAAATAATCGCTAGCATTTACCCTAGTGCTTTTTAAAGGCTGCAAAGCACTTACAAATATTACCTCATTTGATCCTCACAACAACTCTGAGAGGTAGGTACTATTATTAGCCCTATTTTACAGATGTGGAAACTAAGGCAGTCATCAAGTGATTCACCCAGGGTCACCATTTAGTGAGTGTCTGAGGCCAGGTCTGAATTCAGATCTTTTGGACTCAATTTACTTTGTCACCTACAAAGGTATACCCAAGGGAATAAAGAAGCTTGAAAGGTATTGTCAAAAATATTCACTCTAGCTTATAACACAGTCTTTACTGCCCAGCCCTTTGTGGTACTCTGTACCTAAACTATAACCTGATGCATAAGACTTTTCCCAGGATGGAAATGTACACAAATACAGACACACAGTGAAAACTATGCTGGTAGCTCTCTTTAATTTCTTCCTTTTAAAAGTCCTAGCTCCCTTCAAGGCTCACCTCAAGGGCCACATCTCCAAGAAGTCCTTCCTGATTCCCCTACTTATTTATGCCCCCTATCACTATGTATTTATTCACTGTGTATTTTCTTATCCATGAATGTATTGTCTACCCCTCATGCAGCCAGAGTGCTGAGTCAGAAAGTGCTGGAGTCAGAAAGACCTGAGTTCAAATCAGACCTCAGTCACTTAGTAGCTGTATGGCCCTGGGCAAGTCACTTAACCCTTTTTGCCTCAGTTTCCTCATCTATAAAATGAATTGGAGAAAGAAATGGTAAACCTCACCTATGTCTTTGCCAAGAAAACCTCAGATGGGATCATTGGAAAGTCAGATGATCCTCAACAAATGAACAAGTACCATGCAAGTTCCTTGAGGGCAGAGGGCACTCACTTCTGTATTTTTATCTCTAGCATAATACCTGGTGCTTAATAATTGCTTCTCAGTAGATTCCCTTATCATTAATTCATTCCACAACCATTTATTACTAACATTAATAATAGCTTACAGTTATATGGTTCTCTAAGGCTATACTCCTTTCAACAACCCTAAAGTAGGTAGTGAAGTATTTTTATGGTCATTTTACAGATGAGGAAACTGACTTTTATGGTGAGGGACAGCGATTTTGCTCAAGATCACTCAGAGAATTAGTGGCAGAGCCAGATATCCTATCCTTGGTTTAGAGCTATTTCCTCTATATCATGTTAGAATTGCTAATGGAGGGATTCTAGAGGCAGTCTGGAAGGAGGTGGGTTTGGGATATTTGGGGGAGGTCCTCCCTGGGACCCTCCCAGGTCTCACTTCAGCTTCCTTTTACCTCCTACTCTGCTTGAATATCTTCTCTTCCTTCTCCCCTCTTCCTCTCTTCCTCCCTCCCAGTGGTCCAGGAATCAGGGAGTTTGTTATCTCCATAACAATAGAGAGCATTAGGTCAGTATTTCTGCTACTTGGGTTATCTGCATCAACTTGTGTCTACTTGTATCTGTCTCTCTTCCCCAGCCCCAGGCTGAAAATCCAGCTCACAATGAAGAACCAAGTTTTTTTCAGTCTGTTGGACTTTAGTTTCCTCATCTATAAAATAAAGGCGTTGCACTGGAAGATCTCTAAAGGTTCCTTTCATCTCTCCATCTATTAGCTTCTATTTTTTGAGTCTTTGTTCACAGATGGCAGTCTCCCTGAGGACAGGGGCTGTGGCATCTCCCTCTGCCTGGTGACTCTCCATGCAAGGGCAGAGCTGTTGCCCCTCACCCCCACCCTCAGACTGGATGTAGGCAGGGGCTATCTTCCTTCTCAGGCTAGGGGCTCCTAAAGGGCAGGGTCCAGCCTCACCCTCAGATTGAATGTTCCCCAAAAGCAGGACTTGTGTCTTCTCCAGCTGACTGAGGGCTCTCTTAGAGTAGTAATCTGGGCCCTTCCTCTAACTATCCCACACAATCCAACCAAGGTCCCCACTGAAATGATGCTTTTAAAATTCCAATGTCTGGGGGAGGCTAGGTGGCACAGTGAATAGAGCACCAGCCCTGGAGTCAGGAGGACCTGAGTTCAAATACGGCCTCAGACACATAACGCAAAAACTAGCTGTGTGACCTTGGGCAAGTCACTTAACCCCAATTGCCCTTCAAAAAGCAAAAAAATTAAAAAATAAGTAAATTCCAATATCTGAGGGACTTGGGTGGCCATGTAAATGTTACTGATAAGAGCAGAGGACTGGCTATGGGCAGGGGACAGAAACTGGTCTATTGCACTGTCATTCAGACTGGGGTAGGTTATTCTTCCCTGTGTGGGCCTGAGATGCCCAAGCTTTCTCCCTGACCCTAACTCTGACTTAAAAATCCCTTCTCTCTGGGTCTGAGTGCCCTCACTGGCCCTGGGATGGGAGGTGAGAACCCTTCCAAATGCTATGGAATCTGGTCCCTTAGTGCCCCCTGGAGAGCTAGGGTGGGGATCGGGGGAGTCTTTAGTGCCAACTGTGAAGCTGAAATGCTCCCTCAATGGCTAGGAAGTAATGTGGTATATGGTAGAAGGAGCATTAGCTTGGGGGTTAGAGGATATAGCTCCCAATCTTAGCTTTAATTCTTATTACCTGTGTGATTTGGAGTACGGTACTTAATTTTGGTTGGCCTCAATTTTCTTACCTGTAAAATGGAAAATGGATAAGATTGCTATAGAAATATATCAAGGATCTTAGTTTGAGGTTGGGGGAGGAGAGGGCAGTGGAGCATTGGTTACTACTTTGAGAATGAGGTGAGCCAAGATCACAGAAAGCCATTGATGGCTACAGTGTGTCTCATGTGGGCCTTCTTAGGAAGCTAGGAGATAGAAAAGGAAATATCCCAATCCTGGACATCATTGGGCACACAGGCTGAGAGCCGGGCTTGGAATGCCATGGACCATGTCACACCCAGATGGGCACTTCCCCTGGTTCACTATTCATCTTGCCTGCCCGCCCGTCTGGCTGGAGAGCCAGCCTGGAATCTATGGAAACCTAGCAACTCTTTGCTGAAACAATGGAAAACTTCATTTTTCTCTCCCTCCACCCCACTATTTCATTACTCAAAAGGTTTTTCTCAAGGTTTAAAAAAGAAAAAAGCAAACCCCCACCCAAAAAAGTGTTTTCTTTCTGCCACTAAGATTGGTGCAACCGTGGAAAATTTCAGGCGGAAAAGGGAATTTCAGAGTGAGTCCAAACTGGAAAGAAGGGCCATGCCTGTTTGAACTCATATGCCTAAGAATTTCTTGGGGAATTCACATGAACTTATAGGCCAATTGTGTTCTGTCTCTGTGTGTGATTTATGTGATTGGTGTGTTTCTGGGATCATAGATTTAGAACCAACAGACCCAGAGATCATCTATTCCAATCTCATTTTTTGGAGAAGGAAGAGGTTGAAATGATGAGAGGATCAGGGAAGGCTTCCTGGAGGAGGTGACATTTGCATTAAACTTTAAAGATTGAGTATGAATTCTACAGAGCTCTGATTTATATGGATGACTGGGTGAGCTGAGGAGTTCTGTCCCTCTGTGGGGTCACCAGGATAGGGATAGGAACTCCTGCCTCAGACAATTTTGCACGTAAGTGATTGAGACCTAGAAAGGGCCTCAGAGGCCATCTCGTCTAAACTCCTCGTTTAACAGAAGAGAAACTTGAGGAATAAAGAGCTTAAGTGAACTTAGCTTGTCCAGATAGTAAACTAGTTATACAAACACGATCTGAATCCAGGTCCCCTGACTCCAAACCCCAAGTGTTCTTTGGAGTGCATACTTTGACAAAGTAGTAGTACCAGTGTGTATTCGAGGCTGGATTCCTGTTCCTAACTTACTGTGTGAGGTACCAACTTGTTCAAGGGTCCAGGAAGTACTTCCCCAGCGGGATGGGGAGACGGGGATCTTGGAGCATTTTAAGTTCAACCCCGTCCTTTTTCATGGGGGGAACTAAGGCCCCGAGAAGTTAAGTGACTTGTCCAAGGTTACACAGCAAGAACCCATTGGGACGCTTTCCTCTACCCCTCGCTGCAGACTGAGTCTGACTCTACTCTTTCCCTGGACCCGGCTCTGCTCCTCGCCTACTGGGCAGGTTTCTGCGAGCTGAGCCGGGATCAGGTCCCTCCCCGCAACAGTTCACTCCGGCAGTCTTCCCGGTTCTCTTACGGTCTCTCCGCGCCCCCGCGCCCCCGCCCCCTGGTCCCATCCCGGACTCCAGGCCGGGTTTGGCGGGGAGCCGGCCCTGGGCCGCTGCCCCGCTGGGGAGGCGGAGGGGATCGGGGGCCCAGACAAAGGGCCAAGTTGGCTGCGCGGCCCGGGCTCCAGCCGCCTGGGCCGGGCCGGAGGCGGGGCCGGGGCCGGAGGCGGGGCTGCTGCCGGTGGGAGGCGGGGGCTGGGAGTGGGGGGCAGAGAGCCGGGGCGCCGCGCCGATCCCGAGCCCAGCGGAGCAGAGGCGAGCGGGCCGCAGACATGGGGCCGCGGGCGGTGCGGACAGGACGGCTGCTACCGCCGCCGCCGCTGCTGCTGCTGCTGCTGCTGCTGGATCCTCTCCTCAGCGTGAGTCCGCCTCTGCCATCCCTCCCCACCCTCCGTTCCTTCCTTCCTCCCTCCCTTCTCGACTTCTGCAACTTTGGAAACTTTGCGTGCCCGGAGGGAAAGTTGGCTCCGCGGCCAGCGGGCTGGGGCTGCCTGGGGACTGGGAGACGGGCTGGGAACTGGGGATCCGGAGCTCCGTTCTATCGGTCGGCCGCGCTCCTGCCTCGGCACCTTTGCCATGCGCCTCCCCCCCGCCCCGGAGCAGATGTCCTTGGGGGCCCCGCAATGCCCCCGGACCTCCTTGGCCACCAGAAGGCTGGGCTGGAGGGGAGAGGGCACGGGGACTGGGGAGAGAGGGAGAGGCCGGAGCCCGCGTCCTCCAAGAACTCGGGAAACTTTGAGAGCACAGAGAAAAGTTGACTTCTCGGTGGATCAGCCCCGTAGACTGCGAACCAGCAGTGCCCCTGCTGGAGTCCCTCAGGGCACAGAGCAAGGCGGAGGGGGGGGGGGCCCCAGGACGGTACACCCCCGTTCCCGCCCCAGGAGGCCAGACCCTAGAGGGGAAGGGCTGTCCAGAGGAGCTGTTCAGGCTGGGGAATGAGAGGCCCAAGTCCGGGTCCTTGCCGTCCCGGAGACACTAGGAATTTGGATACCCCTGGGTGACCTGCCTATTCCACGAACGGGTCTGGCCTCAGGGGAGTGGAGAGGGGAGAGAAGCGAGAGAGAATGGGCGGGGTCAGTCCCCGCGCGTGGAGAGAGTGGGCGGGGTACTCGCCTCTAGTGGGGAGAGTAGGTGGAGCCAGCGTCTCGGGTGGGAGGCCAGACCCTCTCTGGGTGGACCCTCTCGTGGATGACGTGGAGGGGCTAAGCGTTTGCCTCCGACAGAGAGAATAGACAGGTGGGGGGCTTTTATAGGGGAGGGCAAGCAGAGATGATCCCTCCTCCTGGGCCTGTCACTTCACCTCTTTTGCCTCAGTTTACTCAATGATCTCCAAGATATTGGGAAAGTGGCTGGGGACCCATATCCGCCTGGCTTCTTTTGATCTGTAAATTGGGCCAGAATGATCCTAGGGATTTTTTTGGGGTGGGGGATGAGGTCTGTGGGAAGCCTTAAGGCTACATATTTGGGAACAAGACTGGCTGGAACTGACTTTTGCCGCCCTATCCTCAATGGTATATACACTGAAGAGTGTTGGATTAGATCCCTGTGGTCCCTTCCCTCCTGTGGTCCTTTTACATTCTATGATGCCTCTGTTAAAAAGAGGCCTGGTGTGGGGTGGGGACTTGCCCACAGCAAGTTCTTCCATTCCTGACTGCTGCCCGCTGTGAGCCTCAGCCCTAGGGAGGGCCCTGGGCAGGCACCCTGCAGTAAAGGGCCCCAGTGAACAGCTGCTTTTCCATTAATAAGTGTATATTTGACTCATCCGATCTGACCGTACCCTTAAGGACCTTATACCTCAGAACAAGAAACTAACCCTGTGCAAGATCATTAACCCCCTGTGCAAGGGGACTGATCCCAAGTAATTAGACCTGAAACCAACCTGAACCAAATTGCCTCAACCTCTCACTTCACCAATGGGCAAATTTATGCCCAGAAAGGTTCAAGTCAGAGAGAGAAATCACTGTCTTGGGACTTGAAAGAGATAGGAAAAAAAAAGTCTCCTGAAATCTCGGCAGATAACCAGATAACTATAAAGGATGTTTGTGTCCTGCTTGGACGTTGCCTAGGTAATTTCGTCAAAACATTCCTTTAAGGTAGATCGTTTGAGCATTCATAAGATTATAGCCCTAGCGCTGGAAGGTACCTGAGATATTTTTAAGCCCATCCTCTCTCATTTTACAGATGAGAAAACCAAGATGTGGCTTGCCCAGGTTCACACAGCTGGTATCTGAGGCAGGAGGCAATCTATCTTCTTGGCTCCATTCTCTAACCATTACACCATGCTGCCCTGTGCTTATCTTTGTGATAATAATTGCATTGGATTTAGAGGAGGAGGCCCTAAAGTCACTTTTAACTCTCTAAAACCGAAGGCTGCTCATCTGTCAAATGACCAAAATGATGGGGGTGGCCCCAGAGCAGTGAAAGAGCAAGGGATCCCTGCAGGCTGTGGATTGACTTAAAAAAAAAAAAACAAACCCACAATTCAACCTTATCTGTTTTGTGCTTTTATTTTGTTAAACATTTCCCAGTTCCATTTTAATGCACTCATTTGGACACCTCTGGACCAGAAGAGATAGAAGGTTAGGGCCCTTCACAGCATCCCTCCTATAGGACCAACTCTACTAAAACGTCTTCCTCTGATTCCTCCAACCAGTGAGGAGGTGAACCTGGGTTCTAGAAGGTTCTAGAAGTTCTAAGGGGAGCACAAGTTCTGCCAGAGCTGATGATGCTGGAAAGGCTATGGGCCCAACAATGAACTGGGTGTGTGATTGTCAGTGGAGGACCAACCTAGCTGAGTGTGTATGGAGAGGTTCTCTGCCAGCTTGACCCCAGCCTTGATGGGCAGATTTTTTAGTTATAGTCTCTCTTAACCAAGTGCTTAGTTATGGAAGGGCCTCTAGTCTGGATGGGCCCATTTGAGGACCTTGATGGAAGATCATAGGATTTAAAGGCAAAGAGACCTTGGAGATCCATCTAGGCCAACCTCTTTCATTGTACAGATGAGGGAATTGAGGCTTCCCTAGAGTGAGGGAATAGTTTGCCCAAGGTCACACAGTAAGTGGCAAATTTAGGCTTCGAGCACAGGCCCTCTGACTGCAAATCTGCTGCTTTTAATAGACCTAGACTCGAAAATCCTTCCTCCTCTGCCAGGGTAGTGCCCTAAGAGGCTGCTGAGGGTTGGGAGGAGGGAGGCAGATTCCCCAGATCCTGAGCCCTAACTCCAGCTGCTGACTCCCCAGACACAGGAGCCATTGGTCCCATTCATAGGAAAAGAGAAGGGAGTGTCTCTCATCCTGAAGCCTGGAAAGTAGCTGGTGGTGAGAGGCCTAGAAAACTGGAAAGAACTGCAGGGGAAGAGGGGAGGCTGGGGCGGGGTCAGTGGGCAGGGAGTTGGTGGCCCGAGGTTGGGTGGGTGGAATCTGGGGAGATGTGCCAGGCCTGCCACAGTGAGCCTTGATGCGCCTTCATCCAGCTCTGGAGCAACCCTGGCCAGAAGCGGGTTTTTTCTAACCCAGCAAATGTTTACCTAGTGACTGACTCTATCTCCCAATGACTTCATCCCCTCCCACCATGGGTAGTCTCACCTAGGCTGGGCCTTAGTCACTCTGTAACTACCCCCTTCCCCCCCGCAGCCCCGTGGCAGCCCCCTTATCCTGCTAGATCTCACTAGAGTGGCCATGTCCCCCTCCCCCTACCTGGAGCCCTGGCCTGCAGACCTCCCCGGGGCAGGAGAGCTTGGTTTGAATCAGCCCTACTCTTCCCAGTTGGATGACTCACATCACCGCTCTGAGACTGTGAAATGGGAATGTAAAAATGCTTAGACTGCCTTCTGTGATCCAGCCTCTATCACTGATAGGGGAATTACTATTTTGTCGAGGAAATCACTTCTTTGGCTGGCTTCCTAAACCCCCTGTGTCTTTCATGCCCTGTGGACACCCTCTTCCCTGACACACCCACACTTAGCCCTTCTGGCTCCCCTCCAGCACCTTATTGGAGTGTTTAAAAATAACTAGATGAGGGTGGGGAAGAGTGAAATGTTTAGAAATAAAAGTGATGGAAAAACAATAGATCAATAAATTTACAAAAAAAATACATTTTGAGTCAGAGAACCAGGGTTTGAGTCCCAAATAACTTTTGCTTCTTATTCCTTATCTAGTCTTGGTCAAATCACTCAACCTCAGTTTCCTTATCTGTAAAATGGGGTGTTTGGATTCCATGATTCCTAAAGTCCCCTCTGGCTTGCGATCCATAGTCCTAAATTACTTCTAGTTTTGACATTGTATAGTCTAAGGTCCCTCCTTAGGTCCTGTGTTCGAGTTACTTCCTCCACCACTCTGTGTTCTAGGGGCTCTCCCAGCCTCCAGACATCTTCTGTTCTCTAATAAATCAGCTTCTTCCTCTAGCTGAAAGTCCCAGTAGTATTAAGCCTCTGAATCTCTCTAGCCTGTACAAAGTCTATTTAGTTTCTTTCCCTTTATCCCTCCCTTCCTCCACCTATAAGCCTTCGATTTGTTGAGGAACACAAGCCCAAAGTTGTATCGAGAAAGAGAGAGAGAAAGAGAGAGAGAGAAAGAGAGAGAGAGAGAGAGAGAGAGAGAGAGAGAGAGAGAGAGAGAGAGAGATGGGAATTCCGGGTGGTTTATCAAAGTAGTGGTTTATCGGAGGCCCCCCCCCACCCCATTTTGCCACTGGAAGAGGACCTAGATTAAATCACAGCTATGTTACTTGCTCCCCTATAAACTGAGTGGGTTGGATTAAATGATCCCCAAATGTTTCTTCCAGCTTTCAGCCAGACTCACATCCCACCTGGAGGCTTTGGGTCAATAGAGGATGTCTGCTCCAGTCACATCCTCTCCACTCCTTCCGACGACTTTTTATTACCACCACCCCCCACTTGACTGGGGTCTTATTTCCTCCCAGGAAGGAAAAGGGAGTGGGTGGGCTCCTTACGATGGCAGGCTCTGTTCCTGAGAGGCCTGTAGAGTTTTCCAGGGTGGAGGAGGGGAGTTGCTTCTCAGCCTTGGATCCTTCCTCTCTGGGGACCAGGTACTTAGGAGGAGTACATTGGTTTTGCAGTCTGAACACCTGAATGTGAGCCCTGACTCTGGTATTTCTAGTGTAATAGGGTTTATGACTGAAAGGTCACAAAAAAAGGTCAACCCCTTTATTTTACCAAGGGGGAAATTGAAGCCCATTAAGGAGGAATAATTTGTCCCGAGGTCACAAATGTCATAGCTAGGGAAAAAATAATTTTACATTTCTGAGCCTCAATATCTACTTCTGTAAAGTGGGTATAATGTTGCTTGCTGGGGGCGGCTAGGTGGCGCAGTGAATAGAGCAACGGCCCTGTAGTCAGGAAGACCTGAGTTCAAATCCGGCCTCAGACACTTAACACAAAAACTAGCTGTGTGACCTTGGGCAAGTCACTTAACCCCAATTGCCCTCCAAAAAGCAATAATAATAATAATAATAATGTTGTAGGAGATAAGGAATGAGAGAAGGTCTTTTTTTCTTAAAGTACTCAGTAGTTGTTATTCTTCTGTACATATCTTCTCCCTTGCTCCCTCCGGTCCTTCCTATGCCTTCCTTCCTCCTTCCTTTCCCTCCCTTTTGTTTCTTATCATCTTTGTGTACTATCACCGGTTACCAAATCTTGCACTTAGGACTCTCTTTAAAGTTTAGAGAAATGATCTGAATTGTTCTTTTCCAGTCCCATGATTCAGCCAGTTCGGCAAAGTTATTGAATGCCCACCATAGGCCAGGCCCCAGCATCAGAAACAGAACAGATTTGCTCAGTGAACATTTATGAAAGGGCCGCTGAGCACATTTGGGTGACGCCAGCAGGCCGTGATCCGTAAGAGTAGCTAAGATAAAAGTGCTGTGGGAGCTGAGAATGGGGAGAGATATCCTGGTGGGCTTCTTGGAGGTGGCAGGAGAGGAGCCACATCCCGAGAGTTCTGTGTGACTCACTGTGCTTTCCTTCCTGAGCTCGTAGGTTTCTGGGCTAGGTCTTGACCCTTCATTTCTTATGGTCAGCCTGACCGGGAGATTGGGGGTGAGGGGATGTGATTGTAACTTTTCCAAACAGGAGGAGGGAAGTGACTGAGATAACCCACTTCCTGCTTTGGGGGCCTCCTGTCTCCTTGTAGGTTGGACTGCTGGGAAGAGGTTGGGCCTCAGACCTCCATCTTCTCCCCTTGGTATGGTTAATTGTTAAACATTCCCATCTTCCACCTCTAGGAGAGAGGCAGCTTGGTGTGGTACAAAGAACCCTGAGTTTGGAGTCAGGTCCAGGACTGAATTCTGTTCCCTTGGATGATTAATGAACCTAGGTTTCTTCCTTTGTAAAATGGGGTTATTGGATTTAATAGAATCCAAGGATTTGAGATTTGGAAGGGACTTCAGTGGCCATCTAGGCCAAGCCACATCTTAATGGGAAGTCCATTCCTTCTACCTCTGACTCCTCTGAACCAATGGAGCTGCCATGTTGTTTCTCTTCCTTTCCAATGTGGCCAGTGTATTTTCTGAGTACTATAGCAGGGAAATGGACTTTATTGGTTTCACAGTAAGAGAACAGGAATGGGACTCAGGGAACCTGGATCTCAGCTCTATCTTTAAATATTAAGTGTCTTAGCCGAGTCACCCTCTTCAGCCTCAATTTTCTCCTATGTCAAATGGAACAGAGCATAGAGCTTCCAGATTTACAAAGTGATTAGAGAAATAGTGTAATAGAGTTGAAAGAGCGTTGTCTCTGTAGTCAAAGGACCTGAGTTCAAATGCTACCTCAGGCATTTATTAAGGTTATGTGACCAAGTCAAACTCTCTGGGTCTTAGTTTCCTCCTCCGTAAAATAAGGGGTTTGAACTACATGGCTTCTGAGGGCCCTTCCAGCTTTGGATCCAGGCTCCTATGATTCTCCACAAAAGTCCTATGTGATGGGTAGTGGAAGTATTATTCCCATTTTAGGGACTGATATGGGGCCTAGACCTAGGATTCTATTGACATGGAGAATTCTCAGATGAAGGAACCCCATGTACCCATGCAGGTCATGGCCTTATTGAGTTGCCCAGAGCCCTTAGAGGTTCAGTAACTTGACCTGGGTCACCTAAGCAGTGTGTATCAAAGGCAGGCATTGAATCCAGTCTCCCTGGCTATGAGGCCAGCTCTATCCACTATACCCTTCCACTCAGCCCCATTTCACAGAAAACATCAAGGGAATACAGCCCAGTTCTCCCAAGTCTAGAGCTCTTTTTCCATGGCCCCTAATCATCCTTGTGCTATCTCCCTCTCAGGGGAATTAGAAAAAGAGGATTCCGTAAGCTGGGAAGGGCTACAGAAGTGTTGACTGAGGGTGATGCCCCTTGGGCAAACCATAAGGAAACTGGAAGGAACCATAGAACCCCTGACTTTACAGCAGGCAGAGACAGGACCCTCCTCCCTCCTGTCCTTGGTGGCCCACTCCCCTGGGCAAGGGCTGACTGTATATATCAGGGGAGCTGCCTGCCCCCTACCTGCTTTTGGTCTGGGCTTGTTCTCTGTCTGTGCCCAGGCAAGTTGGGATCTGAGTTTCCTGTGCTAGGATGGCCCCCGAGGGGAAGCAGGTTTAGAAGGAGGGACAAGGAGGCTGGGCTCAGTGTTGGAGAGCTAGAAAGGGGCAGTGTGTGGGGCCAGGGAAAGAGCACCCTGGGTTGGAAGTCACATAGCTGGCTTTTCATTCTAGCCTTTCCAGCTGTTGGGTGTGATTTGGAGAAGGTTACCAGTCTGAGTCTTAGTTTCTTCATCTGGAAAAAGAAAGCCTTAGTTATAGTGGTTATAGGAGCATGGATTTAGGGTTGGAGCTCCTTAAGTTCAATCACCCAAACTGAGGCAAGAGAGGTTGAGTTGCCCCAGGTCACTCAGAGAATAACTGTCAAGAGGCTAGATTTGAATCTGGATCATAACTAGAAGAGACCTTAAAGATCCTTGAGGCCACACACTCCTCCCACCCCCATTCATTTAACAGATGAGGAAACTGAGGCCCAGAGAGTTCAAGTAACTTGGTCACATAACCTTAATAAATGCACGAAGTAGAATTTCAAGCCAGGTCATCTGACTTCAAAGCCAATGTTCTTTCCACTGTGCTACATGGCCTCCCTTCCCGACTTCCTCCCAGCTCTGGCATTCTGTCTTCCAAGATCCCACCTAACTTGAAATCCTCTGATTTTAAAGATCATCTTAGTCCAACCCCCTCAGTTTACAGAAGAGGAAATGAAGGTTGAAGTGACTTATCTAAGGTAACACAATTAGATGGGATGGTAGTGAGTCTCCTAAGTCCCAGATCAGCGGTGTTTCCACTGTTCTTGGTTGCTTGGGGGTGAGCCCCCATCAGTGGGGTGACAGGTGGTGAGGCCAGGAAAAGGCTCCCAGGTCAGTTAGACTAGATCTTCTTGAAGGAGTCTTCCAAACCCAGGTGTTGGAGCTGTTCCTAGAGACTGATAGAGTCCAATAAGATGGGGGTTAGTGTGGAGAGAGTTGTCAGGAAGCCCTAAGAGAGAAATCTAAGATCCCAGCCCCATGACTTTCATTCATTCATTTGCTCATTCATTTAATCAGTAAATATTTATCAAGCAGAAGCAGTTCTCCAGGCACTATGGTAAACCATCTAGTCCAAGTCATATCTAGAAAGGAAGCCTGTTTCTACCAGCTCTGACCCCTCTGAATGGAGCCACCATACTTTCCTCTTCTGTCTGAATGTGGCACAGTGTAGTGTTCTGGGTACTAAGGCAGGGAACTGGGCTTTGTTGGTTTCATGGTAAAAAAAACAGAGAATGGGACAAAAACAGAACAATTCCTATCCTCAGGGAACTTATCTTCTACCTGGGAGGAATTATGTGAACACAGACAAGTAAATGCAAAGATCTTTGTGAGGGCAGCACCTCAGCAACTAGGAATAAAAACTTCCCATAGGAACTAGGGAATCTGAGGCAAAGGTGAGGAGGGAGAGAGAGCATTCCAGGCATGGGGCATAGCCTGTGCAAAGACACATTGGCAGGAAATAACATCACGTACTGGGAACAGCAAGCAGACCCATTTGGCCAGAATGTGGAGCTCCTGATGGAGAGTAACATGAAAAGATAGTCTGGAGCCTGACTGGGGAGGGCTTTCAAAGGCAAACAGGATCATTTATAATTTTATCTTAAAGGCAGTGGGGATCTCTCTAAACAGGGGAGAGACATGGTCAGGCCTGTACCTTGGGCATATCTTTTGGGCAGCCAAGTAGAAGACAGATTGGATATGGGAGATGCTAGATGTAGGGAGATAAGTTAAGAAACCCTTGATTGCAGTGACAAGGGCCTAAGCTTTGGGTGATGGCCTTGTGAGTGAAGAGAAGGAGACGTATCCTAGAAATCTAGCAAAGGTCTAATTGGCCACTGTATGGAAGAGTTGAGGTTGTGGACTTGGGTGACCAGAAGGATTGTGGTTAGGAAGAAGAGAAGGGTTTTTTGGGGAAAGATTGTGAGTTCTGTTTTGGACATAGTAGGCACTTATGGCATTTATTTAATATTGGTTCAGCTAAGTTGAAAAGGAGTTGTCTAATAACAATGCCTTACTTAATGAGGCCCATTTTATAAATGAGGAAACTGAGGCTCAACTGGCAAAAGCAAGCCATGACTTCCTTAATCCTTCGAAAGGATAACTTTCCCATCTGTCATTTCACACATCCTCCCAACATTTCATTTCTACTCTATATTTCTTTTTTTCAATATCTCCTTTTTTCTTATTGTAGACTTGGTATTAACAGATAAGAACATTTATTTATACAAAGAACAGAAAGGGGGGTTGTATTTGACACCATGAATCTCTGTTATGTGTCCAGCTCGGGTTGTTTTGGTTTTCTTTTTTTTTTTTTTAGCATATATTAAATTTAACACAGTAGATTCAACACTGCCCTATTTGTCTGTGTCCCTTTCTGAACTTGGTTTTCCCCTCTTCTGTGTATATTTTTCAATGTTTCATTGACTCCCTTATTTTTTTTAACTATGCACAAGATTCCCTATTTGGTGCCAGGCTACAAAGGTGAAAAATTGTCCCTGCTCTCACAGAATGATGTAGGGTAGGACAGACACATCCACAGAAAAGGGGCGGTGCAAAAGAAAGCATGATGGGGAGGGCCAACATTTGCTAAGAAAATATGGAGGGAGGGAGAGAATGCTTTCAGCTGAGGAAATCAGGGAAAGCTTCATGGAGGACACACACTTCAAAGGAAGAGTGCAAGATGGCACCAAGTGAAGAGGAAATTATGTTTGGTCATTGGGAGAGGGGGCAGCTCAGCCTGCGAAAATGCTTGGAGGTGGTAGAAGGCAGGATGATGTTGAGAAATGGTCAGTAGCCCAGTTTGGCTGGAACAAGACTATGTGAAGGAAGAGTGGTGTTTTTTTGTTTTTGTTTTTGTTTTTGTAGGCAATCGGGGTTAAGTGACTTGCCCAGGGTCACCCAGCTATTAAGTATCAGAAGTTGGATTTGAACTCATATCTTCCTGACTCCAGGGCTGGTACTCTATCTACTGTGTCACCTAGCTGTCCCCTAGAAAGTTTTTGAGATAGGGCCTTCAATTGCCTCAGAGTCATGGGGTCTGACTGTGGTTTCTGAATCCTACGGTCACTTGGATTTTAGGCTGAAATAAACAAAACGCTGGGAGAGTGGAAGGAATTTCTAGAGCCAGGATTCTCTCTTCCCAGCCAGTTCTAAGCTGCGAAAACTTCTGGGCAAGGAGTCAAATAATAACTCCTATTTCAAGGGCCCCTTAAAACTTGACAAAGGGTATTCCTCCCTCCACCCCACCCCCAGGAGAGAGGTAGTTCAAGTTTTGCAGTCTCCATTTTGCAGATGTGCAAACTGAGATCAAGAGAAGTGAATTTCCTTGCCCCAGATCACACTTGGCTAAGTTTTCAAGCTGGAACTGATGCTCAGCTCTCCTAAACCCACATGTAGCTGGTGTTTTTTGTGTGCTCTTCCTTGTTTCTTGGGAGAGCGCTCAAGGCCATCCCTGACCTGACCTCTTCCTCCTTTCTCTCTCTTGGAACTTTTGGGAGTAGGGATATGGGGAAGAATGGGCTGGATTGGCGAGTGTAGTGGGTGGGAAGGGGTCAAAGCCATTTACTGAGGGGCCATCCCAGGAATGTGGTGGGCAGCAGGCCGGCAAGCCACAGGCCTCTGTCCCTTTGGCCCTTACGCCATCTCTCCTTGCCCTTGTCCCCCACTCCCACCCCCCCAAGGGGCACCCTCCCTGGAGCCGGCATTTTCTGGGACCAGAGTGTAGCTGACAGAAACCCAAAAATATGTGTGGAACTCACAGGGCTGGGATCGGAGCTGCTGGCTCAAGCCTTGTCAATAGCCATGTTGAGAGGGAAGTAGGGAGCGGCCCATGGGCTTCTGGGGGCGGGATCCATAAAAAGTTGGAACAAGGAGATTCTTTCAGCTCTGAGCTTGCTAGGCCTTTCAAGTCCCCCAGTCCTCGGCATCTCACGCCTGTTCCACCATTCCTGGCTGCCTGTCCATTGGAGAGCCTCTTCAGAAGCCTTCTGGCTGGGCATGGTGGCTGTTTGTGGGCTAGAGACCCTGGGATGTGAGGGAGAGAGCTCTTGGCTAGGAGACTGGGGTCCTGAGTTCTGGTCTCAGTTCTGCACCTTTTTTCTTATTCACCATGTCACTCTGACTCTGGGCCTTATTTTTGTGTCCTCCATCAAACTGGAGGGCTTGACTAGGTGGTTTCATAGACATTCAGCATCTAAGGACAGAGGACCCAGCTCTGATATTGGGGGTTCTAAATTCCAAGGCCCCTTTCAGTTCCTCCATTCTGTGTTCTAAGGCAGCGCTGACTTAGAAAGCCACAAATTACACTATCTGTGCCCTGTTGTATTTTTATTTTGTTAAATATTTCCCCAATACATTTTTATTTGGGCCACTTGGACATGTTATGGATACCTTTTTTCCAAGTCTCCTTCCAATTCTAACATTTTCTGTTTTAAAGGCGCTTTTAGCTCTGACATTTTATGTTCAAAGTCCCTACCGACTCTGATGATGTATGCCCTAAGACCCCTCCCTGCTCTCTTTCTGTGAGAATAGATTTTTAGCTCTTTGTGATGTCAGAGAAAACCCAGTGAGGTCACAGCAAGGGCATCAGTATCCTGTCTCTTTCTTTTGGGCCTCTCATTCCAAGGCAAGCAGGGGCACTGCCTTAACTAAGGTGGGATGGTTGGCTCTTTGTGTCAGGGCAACAACAGTTTGATAAAAATGTAACATGTGCAGCTGTTCTGCAGTAATATCCAACAATGAAACAAGTGAACTTAGGTAGTCATTGTTAATAACATCTATCTGTTAAGCCATTAGAGTAATTAATTACCCCCTCCCACTCAATTGGATCTGTCTCAATTACTTTTTGTGTTAATTGCAGTATTCTGTAGTATTACATTCAACAACTTTTGCATTTATTTGTGTTGGTATGAATTACAAAGTTACAACATTACAAATAACAAAGGAGGGTGTGGGGTGTGTATATGTACCAAGGGCACTTGTTTCTCTTTTGGCCTATAGCCCTCTAGAAGAGAGGTGTCTAATAGCTGATGTCCATTTCCTGGCTTGCCAAGGGTCAATGTGCTCACACATAGGGATCCATGTTTATGGTGGATGCTGCCATAGACCCAAGGATCAAGAAGAGGCTTGTGGTCTAATGTAGCCTATTATAACAATAATAGCCTGTATATAGCATTATATATATCTGTAATCTGATTTGATTCTCATGACTATCCTGGGAGGTAGGTACTACTAGTATTATCATTTTATAGATGAGGAAACTGAGGGCAGGAGAGGCTAAGTCTCTGGTAAGTGAGGTCAGATTTGAATTTAGGTCTTCCTGATTGTTAGTCCAGCAGATACGATCAGTTGGGTCACTTAGCTGTTTATGGAAAATGCTGTAGACTTAAAATCAGAAGAGGGAGCTGAGCTGGTGCCTGGAGTCAGGAAGACCTGAGTTCAAATCCAGCTTCAGATACTTACCAGATGTGTGACCCTGGACAAGTCACTGAACCTCTCAGGGTCTAGTTACCTCATCTATAAAATAGAGACAGTAATAGCACCTTCTAATGTTGTTGCAAAGATCCAATGAGTTACCATATGTGAAGTACTTTGTAAAGTTTAAAGTGCTATATAAATGCTAGGTATTAGGACATTGAAGACTGAATCCTAAGGGGAGCCACTTACTAAGTGGGACTTACGGAATTGCATTTGACCTTTGGAAACCTCAGTTTCTGTATCTATAAAGTGGGGGTGTTGTTTTGTGCTACTACCCACAAAGGACTTTGGAAGGAAAGTGCTTTTAATACCAGATATTAGGGGTGGCTAGGTGGTGCCCTGAATAGAGCATAGGCTCTGGAATCAGGAGGACCTGAGTTCAAATCCGGCCTCAGACACTTAACACTTACTAGCCGTGTGACCTTGGGCACAACTGCCCTGCCTCCCTCCCTCCAAACAACAACAACAACAAAAAAAACCCCAAACAAACAAAATCAGATATTAATGATCATAAAATTCTTTTCAATTCAGTTAACATTTATTAAGCACCTACTGTATCCCAGGCACTATGCTAAATGTGAATAAGAAAAAGAAGAACTGGGGCAGCCAGGTGGTGCAATGAATAGAGCAAGGGCCCTGGAGTCAGGAGGACCTGAGTTCAAATCTGGCCTCAGAGACTTGACACACTTACTAGCTGTGTGACTTTGGGTGAGTCACTTAACTCCAATTGCCCACCAAAAAAAAAAGAAAAAGAAAAACAGACACTGTCCTCAAGGGGCTTACAATCTAATGGGGGAAAGGCAGCACATGAAATGCTAGCAGCTAGAATTAATAGAGTACTTTAAGATTTGCAGAATGTTTTTACATGTAAGTTAGCTTGTTTAAGGGGATGAGGGCTCTTGGGGAGACATATATGCATATAGGATATGCATATAGTGAAGGCTATATCGAATCAAAGGACCCAGGCTAGAATTCCAGCTCTGTTCCTTACTAACTTTTGTGAACTTGGGACAGACACTAACCCTCTCTGGGCCTCAGTTTCCTCTTCTGTAAAAGGGATGGGCCTGGATTAAATTTTGGCCTCCAAGTTGCTTCCAGTTCTCAATCTATAATCCCAAGATCCAAGGTCTCAGTTATTTTATGAAGGTCCCTTACTTGTCTTTTATGGGAGTGCCAGGGGTGGTGAAGCCCCACCCGAAGGCCCCTCCTTTGGAATCAGGACAATGCAGGTGCTGCTCTGAAGGGAGGGCTTTCTGGGACCTGTTTCAGGCACCATTCAGACACAGTGATATTATTAGCTTCTGGCTTCCAGGGAGGCCAGATAGGTGGAGAAAAGTGACTGGGCACAGAGAAAAAGAGAAAGAGATCTCCCCTCCCAGGGGAGTTTATAGAATAAAAAGTTCATTTAAACTTATTTAAATTCCAAATAGTTTGTTTGGAGATAGACAGGACCTTAGAGGTCAGGGGTTTATAGTATTCCTATAAAGTATAGGATTGAGAATCCTGTCACCTCTGATTGCCTTAGTTTCCCCTGCTGTAGAATGAAAACAATAGTCACACCTACCTCATAGAGTTGTCCAGTGAGATAATACTTGTAAAGCACTTAGCACATAGCAGGGTCTATATAAAATGCTTATTCTCTCCCCTTCCTTGTCTCCTTTCCTCTCTCCCAGGTGATTTTATAGAATCCTAAGATTTGGAGACGTGATGATTCTTAGGGGTCATAGACTTATAGTATCATAGAATTCAGAGTTGGGGGACCTACCAGGATCACACCACCCTCATTTTAATGGTGGGGAAACAGAGGCCCTGTGCTGCAAAACCGCAATGGGAACCAAAGTCTTGAGAGCCTGCCCAGACCCTGTAGATGTCTGGATGGGCCAGGAGACCTCAGACCCTGTGCCTTGTCCCTGCTCACTCTTTCTCAACCTGAATTTCTAGGACAGTCAGCTGGGTCATGCCAGTAATACTGGTGAGGCTCAGAGGTGTCTAAAGCAAACAGGGGGCTGGTGGTGGGATCTGTAAGGATCTCTGCTGCTGCTGCTGCTGCTGCATAGTAACTTAGAGAACCACAAATTGTTATTATCTTGGTTCTCTGCTCATAGAGGCCATGAAGAGCCATAGCTCAAATACAGCCTCAGACACTCACTAGCTAAACCCTGTTTGCCTCAGTTTCCTCAGCTGTAACATGAGGATAGCAATAGTAGATTGTTGCTTTTCAGTCATGTCCAACTCTTCATAACCTCATTTGGGGTTTTCTTTGCAAAGATACTTGAAGGGCTTTGCCATTTCCTTCTTCAGATCATTTTACAGATGAGGAAACTGAGGCAAACATGGTTTAACCAGTGAGTGTCTGGAGCTGGATTTGAACTCAGATCCTTCTGACTCCAGGCCTGGCACTCTCCACTGAGCCACCTAGCTGTGATCCGCCTCCAAACACTATTAGGAGAATCAAATGAGAGAAATGGGAGCTTTGAGAACTAAAGGGCCGTGTGTAGTTGGGAGAGCCAAGAGTTCCCAGGCTCACACGCCCTTTCCTCAATATGACCCTGTTAGAGGTTCAGAGAATGGAAGGTGTTTGTCCACAGCCACTCTGCTAAGAAGCTTCAGAGCTGGGATTACAGCCCCCATGCTCTTTGCCATGGCCTTGTTATCCTTACTGTTATCAATATCATTAGGTCTGCTGAGACCTGACCTCTCCAGCTGTTATCCAGCTGGAAAATGGAGCTCCCCCTAATCTCTTCCTCCCTAGAGGTCTTGGAAGGGGGAGGGAGGCTGCCCTAGGGTGTGGTTTGAGAATGGCCTGAGGCTTGGGCCTTCTCCCAGCTGTATGCAGCTGGGAAGTTTGGGACAAGCTCATCAGATGAGCCTAGAGCATCCCCTGGGTGAGAAGAGGATGTTTCTCCTTCCAATTTGGGGGGGTGCAGCCTGGGATCTCCACCCGACCCTTTCTAGACTCCCTGAATGGTGGTGTTGGCCAGGCATGGTGCTAGAAGGGAGCCTGCCAATGGGGCCAGGGCTGGGGCCAGCCTCAGGGAGCAGTACTTCATCTGCCTTGACGCTCAGGAAGGCGGCTGTGCCTGCCAGGGAGGTTCATGGACGAGTGGAGGCAAAGCCTGGCGTTTAGCCCTGACTGTAGCTCTGGGGGTGGGGGAGGTGGCAGGGGAACCGAGGGGACAGGAAGCCACTGTGTCTTCCTCTTATCAACTCCCCTGCCCTACCCCTGAGCAGGGGGCAAGGATAAGTCGGATGCCCTCATTCCTCTTCCCAGAAAGCTACCCAGGCTTCCACACAGCTGTTGCAGCTGCAGCCTCTGGACCCTTGCCCATCTGCCTGCCCCCCCCCCCATTCCAGTTTAGAGCTGGTTGGGAGGGTCAGAGTAGCCAGGGACAGAGATGCTGGGAGGAAGCTCCATGGAACTCAGGAGATCTGGGTTCCAGTCCAGGCTTTACAATTTGCTAGGCACCCTCTCCAGGCCTCAATTTCCCCACTTGTGAAATGGGCATAATAAAATCTGCATGTGCTAGCTAATAGGAAGTTTGTGAAATCCTGCAGAGATAATGTGAGGTATGGGTAACATGCTATCTCTGTGTCAGCTGGGCTTCCTCCAGCAGGTTCCCACCTTCCCTTCTGAACTCCCTTCTGGTTGTTATTCCCTGCCTTGCATTCTGCAGCCAGGCCACATTTTCCTCAACTGATCTCTCCATGCTAGGTGGATCTCCCCTCTTCAGACTTTGCAGAAGAGGTCCCCTGTGCCTGGGAAGCATCTCTACCTCTTAGCATCCTTAGCTTTCTTCAAGGTTTAGACCTTCCAGCTCTTCCACAAAGCCTCCCTTAATTTCCCCTTTCTTTAGGGCTCTCTCTCCCTTCTCAAACTAACCTTCTGTTTTGTTCTCTGTACACAATGTGGATCCTCCCAGGAGAAGGTAACTTCTTAAAGGCAGGGACTGTATGCTTTTTATCTTTGCATCTTCACTTTGTTTCTATACAAAGGGACCAGTATGGTACCTTATACACAGTAGGCACTTTATAGATATCTGTGAAATTGAATTCAGTTCAATTCTGGGTCTGGGAAGTCATGAAACAGGTTATTTGGTGGAAAGAACTCTGGGCTTGGAATCAGAGGACCTGGATCAAGTTCCAACTGGACTATGTGAGTCTGGATAAAATACTTTCCCTCTCTGGGCTGTGTGACTGAGGAAATCATGTTCCTTCTCTGAGCCCCCAGTGCAATTAAGATCAGTGGTTCTCAAAGTTTTTGTCACTTAAGGCACAGTATATACTCTTTGCTGTTAGGAATTAGTACATTTCAGGGAGTCAGGAAACTGTCACATGCACATTCAAATGGCAGTCCTGCAATTCTTGACACATTTATTTGGGATGAATTTGAATTGGGACCGAATGCAGGTGGCACACCTTTGGAGAACCACTGGCCTTTGTGATCACTGAGGTTCCTTTTAGCCCTACCCCAGGGAGTGATAGTGCATGTTCCCCCTCTTTTGGTCCTCAAATCATGAAAGGTCAGAGCTGGAAGGAAACATCTCATTCCACTCCATCATTTTATAGGCTCAGAGAGGTTCCATAATTTACCTGAGGTCACACAGCACCTATGTATGGAGCCAGACTTCAGGGGGGCGTCACTTGAGTTCCCTCAGCCCATAGATTCCCCCACTAAGGCTAGGCTGGAGCTTGCCCTGGGCTTTTCCATCCCTGGTCTCCCATTGAAGGCTGGACAGAGAGCCAATGAGGCCGTCTCCCAGGCACCACGGCCCGGCCCGCTGCCCAGACTCTGCTGAGTCATTCTTCTCTTTCTTTGGTATCTCCACTTTTCAAATAGTTGGGAACATGGCTCATATCTCCACTTAGCACTGAGCTGAGCTGGACGGATTTAACATCTTTCCTCATCCCTCCACCCTGGCCCCAATGGCCTTTATCACTTTAACAGTTCTTCTCTGCCTCCTTCTCATTCCCTTCCTCTGGCTCCCTACGTCTGGAAGGAATGTTTCCTTCTAGAAGAATGGGGAAAGAGGCCTCTGCACTGCTCTAGGCCCAGCCTTGGTGTGACCAAAAATCCACCACTCAATTTGAAGTCAGAGGACCTGGGTTCAGATGCTAAGTTAGGAGAGATGACAGGATTCATTCAGCTAATAATTTTCTCATAGAAGCCCTGTGAAGTTGGTAGGTAGGGCCAATACTATTAACCCCATTTTATAGCTGGGGAAATTGAGGTCAGAGGGGCTCTAAGTAACTGGCCCATGACCCCATAGACAGTAGCTAGCAGAATCAGGCCCCCAATTCTGGTCTTCTCGTGTCTAAGTTCGACGTTTTTTGCCCTCCAAATATTTACTAGATACCTTCTAGTCCAGGGATGGGGAACCTGTGGCCTCAAGGTCACATGTAGCCCTCTAGGGCCACACTTGAGGACCTAGAGGACCACATGTGGTCTCAAGGCCACAGGTTCCCCACCCCTATTCTAGTTAACTTAGACAACATTCATTAAGCATTTATTATAGTCCACGTACTTTGGAGGCAAAAATATCTCCAAAAAAAATCTAGTCCCTGCTCACCAGGACTCTACCACATGCCAAGGGGTAGAAACAGATAAGCCATAGAGGAGAAAGAAAGAACCAACCACTGGGAGTGGTAAAATCAGGTCTATTGAACTGAGCCTTGAAAGAAGCTGGGAATCCTAAGATGAGAACTCCCCTGCTTCCTAGCAGCTTTCAGGGGATTATTAAAATATTTTAGTGATACTTTTTGGCATTTTTATACCCCTGTCATGGAACTCCTCATCATAAATAAAAACCACTAAGTAAAACCAGCTCTCACTGTTGCCCCAGTCAATGGTTTTTGCAACATTCTGCATTTGAGGGAAGGAAAATTAATTTCATCATCAGACTTCCAGAACTGAGATTTGTCATTGCATGATTCTGATTTCAGATGCCTTGGGCTGTCTTAAACTCCAGCAGAAGCCATCATGTTAAAAGTAGAAGGCAGGGTATCATAATATAACAACTTATGCAGTGTAAACCATAAGGTTGGTACAGACTGGCAGTGCACTTAATCAGCAAGCATTTATTAAGTGCCTACTATATGTCAGGAATTGTGCTAAGTTCTGTTGATTCAAAAACAAGAAGGTAAACAGTCCCTGCTATTAAGGAGTTTATACTCTCCAGGGGCAGGCCGTACAGTGATGTTTAGGGAGAGGTGAGTAAGGACTTCACATAGGAGGTGATACTTGAGATGGGCCTTGAAGGAAAGCAGGAAATTGAATCTGAAAAGGAGAATGCATCCCAGGCCCAGGGGACACCCAGGGCAAAGGCAGAGAGGTGGGAGATCAAGAAAGTGTGTGTGTGTGTGTGTGTGTGACAGAGACAGAGACACAGAGAGACAGAGAAGAGAAGAGAAAGGGAGGGGAGGGGAAAGAAGGGGAGAGGAGGGAGGGAGAGGGAGAAATGAACAGAGAGAAGTCCAGCCTGGTTGGGCTACAGAGTACAGAGGACAGAATAGTGTATAATGAGGCTGAGTAGGTACATTGAGGCCAGATTGTGAATATTTTAAAATGCCAAGCAGAGGAATTGCTGTTTGATTCTTAGGGCAATAGGAACCATTGGAGACTGACCACTCACTAAATATGATGGAAGTGACATAGTTAGTTAGCCTGTACTTTCTGAAAAATCATTTTGGCAGCTGTGAGGAAGAGGAGGAGTAGTGGAAAACCTGAGGCATTGATCCCAATCAGGAGGCCATCTCTTAGCTTAGATGAGAGGGGGGAAGGGTCTGACCCAGGGATCTGCTTGTCCATGGAGAGAAGGCAACAGATGTGAGGTTATTAGGGAGAAAAGACCAGACTTGTGGAGAGAGGGAGAGTGAGGAGTCCAGGGAGAACTGGGGTTGACCCAGGTGTCTGGAAGGATGGTGGTGCCCTTGACCAAACCAAGGAAGTCTGCAAGAGCATGGGGTCTGAGATGAGTTTGATGTTCAATGTATGGAGTTGGAGACGTCTTCATGCAGTAGGAATTCTGAGGAGAAGAGGGGCGGAAAGGAGGAGATAGGACTTTAGCTGGGCCCTGAAGGCTGACTAGACCCTGAACAGGTAGAATAAGGAGGACATTATTAGGAAGAATGGCATGCTAGCAGGTGGCCTGCTCCTCTCCCCTGTCTGGGTGCTGCATTCAGCTGAATGTCTGGTTCCCCCTTTTGGCCGCCTGTTTTACTATCTTCACCCGCCATCCTACCCTATCCCATCTAAGATTTCTGCTGGGGGATTTTGTTTCCCTTGGGTGATAAATTGTATTTCTTCTTGGGTTTAGCTGTAAGCTTTCTTTAGGAGTTAAAAAGTATCAGTTTATTTTAAGTCCTGTCTTTATTTAGTCAGCATTGTACTAGGCTAAACTGAGATATGTAAGCTCTTAAAGAATGTCCGATCTGGAAAGACCCTGGAGCGCAAGATGTCAGAACTGGGTGGGACCTTTCAATGTGTCTTAATTCTGCTCCCTCATTTTGCAGGTGAGATGGTTGAGGCCCATAGGGAAAGTGACTTGTTCAAGCTGTAATCAACAGAGTCTGAGGTAGAGTTGGAACCCAAGTCTCGAGAGCCCTGGGCCAGAGCAATTTCCACGGCTTCAAGTTGCCTGTCATTAAGGTGGCCCTGGAGCTGGGTGACCTAGGCTGGAGTACCGCCCAGCCCCATCCATCTATAAGTGATGTGACCTTGGGAAAATTATGTGCCCTTTTGGAGCCTCTGTTTCCTCATCTGTAAAATGAGGTGGATGGACCAGCTAGTCTATAAGGATGCTATTAGGCCTAGCATTCTCTGATCTTAGGGTAGGGCTTGAATAGATACAGTCATGAGGAGTGTGTTCCTGGGTGGGGGGAGGGGACATCCTCCATTGTCTCTGGCCTGGCTACAGGGAGTGGGTCATTCCTGTCCATATTGTTGTCCTGTTTGTAAGCAGGAAGCCCTTAGGCCTGCTGCCGAAGTCATTAATGTCTGGGAAAGAATCAGAGGAAACCATCAGGCATGCACAGGTGACATTCTCTCTTACTCAGTCCCAACCTCTTTGTACCAAGCTCCAAGGTAGGCACTGGAGACCGTGAGCCCAAAGTGGGCTCGTCCCTTTCCTCATTGAGTTAGCACTTCTGTAAAGTTTGTAAAGCACTTTGACATGTGTGATCTCATTTGCTCCTCACATAATCATCTTTGGAAACTGAAGCAGACAGCTGTCACTTGTTCAGGGTGGGACTGGTAATGTCTGAGAGAGGATTCAAATTTGGGTCCTCTGCACAGCAGACCTGGCCCTTCACCACGGTGCCCATCTGCTTCAGTGGAAGCCACAGGGCCTGGCATCTGCTGGGGTCTGAGGGGCAGAGTGAGCTAGAAGAGGGAGAAATGACGCTTCCTTACAAACCTGAGTGACTGGAAGAATGAGGGTGCCCTCAACAGGAAGAGGAAGACTTAGAAGAGGGGCAGATACGAGGTTCTGCTTGAGCAAAAGAACTTGATTGAGCACACCCTTGGCTGGGAGGCTTTCCTTAGCCACCAGCCTCGGGGACTACCTTCATTCTGATTGCAAGTTGCCTCACCATGTTTCTTCCTTCCTAGCATGTGGTAAGTGGGTGGGTGAGTGGGTGGGGTTGGAATTCAAGTTAAGATTAGTAATTCTGAACTCCCAGGGAAAGAGGGAAAAATCAAACAAAATAAACACATTGGACTGATCTGAAAATGTATGTCTCAATATGTACCCCTAGTCTGGCCTCTATCAGTCACAAGGTAGGTAGGAGGCTTTACCATGGGTCTTCTGAGGTCTTGGTTGGTCTTTGTGTTGATCAGAGTTCTTTAGTCTTTCCAAGTTGTCTGTCTTAACAGTGTTGTTGTTATATGAATGATCCCGTTGGTTCTGCTCAATTCCTTCTGCATCAGTTTATATAAATCTTCCCAGGTTTCCAGGAAACCACCCCTTTCTACATTTTGTTTGGCACGATAGTATTCCATTTATATTAGCATACCCTAGGGACACCTAGGTGGTACAGTAGAAAGAACAGAGCCCTGGAATCAGGAGGACCTGAGTTCAAATCTGACCTCAAACATTTCCTTGTTATATGACCCTGGGCAAGTCACCTAACCTAGATTGCCTCCCTGCCCCAAAAATGTCACATTAATATACCCTGATATTCTCCAATTGACAGGCACCCCTTTATCTTCCAGTTCTTTGCTACTATAAAAAGAACCGCTAAAAATATTTTTTGTACATGTGGGTGATTTTTAAAAGAATTTTTTTCAGTGAACAAAATTTTTTTCACTCTTTCGTTTAAAAAAAAGAGGAAGAACAAAGCTCTTGTGAAACATACACAAAGAGAATAAATCCCTGCATTGGTCATGTCCGAGAAGTCTATTTCTCAGTCTGCACCCTGAGTCTGGCGCCTTTGTCCAGAGTAAGTGGAAGTTTTCAGCGTGGCTCCTCTGGAATCGTGGCTAGCCATTTTGTGGGTCACTGTTTTTAAGTCCTTCAGAATTGTTTTACATGGCTTTTTCAGAGTTTAACTGAGATGGGGAGAAGTATTGCGGGCTGGTGGGATTTTGTTTGGATTGGAGACTTTGAGTGAGGATGACAGATTGTTTTGGCAAGGCAGAAGGACCACATCTCTATCCAATAGAAGAGAGGAGGACATAGTAGAGTTTCCTTTTCCATCATGGGGCTTTTTTTTCCAACAGTCATACCTATATTTCACACATTACTTCACCCCAACATTCCCCTGCTTCCCCATCACTTTGCATGTTCCCAACCTTCCCCCTTCTAAGCTGGAAGTTGGTCCCTTGTGTTAGTTATCAACTGATTTGGGATGATTTGGGAGTCTATTGCAGCTCCAAAACCCTCCCCTCTTCTCACTCCCCACTCCAGGATGTATACCCAGCAAGATAGAAAGAAACACCCACAGGGCTGTGGGATCTAAAAGTATGAACTTAAATCTGACTTACAACAGACCCTTGTCCGAATTAAATGTTGGATAAATATTTTATGCTACAAGCACTTATTGGGCTTCTACTAGGCACCCACTATGCAAAGAAAGAGATGTTATAGGCATCATCAATTTCTTACTGATCTTACAAACTATCCTGGGGGGTGGGGATAAGTGGGAGTGGGGAAATCACTTTTACCTGGAAGAGAGAATCAGGGAAGACTTCATAGAGGAGGGGATGCTTGAGCTAAGCCTTGAAGGAAGGATTGTCCTTGGAAGATGGAGAAGAGGGCAGGGAATCTCTTTCATTTTTTAAAAATATTTTTTCATATATATCCTATATCAACATATAATATATATCCTATGTCAATATATATAATGTCTATCCTATATCAATATGTGATGGGTATCCTATATCTATATCTATATCTATATCTATATATATATATATAAAATGGTTAACCTATGTCAATATATATATAATGGATATCCTATATCGATATATATCCTATATCCTATTGCTTACCATCTGAGGGAGAGGGGAGGGGAGGAGAGGGAAGGAAGGAGAGAATTTAGAACTCAAAATTTTAAGAAACAAATGTTAAAAGTTGTTTTTATGTGGAATTAGGAAAAATAAAATATTATTTAAAATATATATTATTATTTATTTTGTTAAATATTTCCCAATTACATGTAAAAATCTTGAAAATCATTTTTAAAATTTTGAGTTCTAAATTTTCTCCCCTCCTCTGCCCCCTCCTTCCCTTCTTTCTCCTTGAAAAAGCAGCTTTCAATATTGATTATCAGGGTTTAGACCCGGGGAATGTCGTGTGCAAAGGGATGGAAGCGGAAGAAAGAAGGACAGGACAGGAACAGAGAATAGTCCAGTGGGACTGGCAGGCTAGAGGTAGAGAAGAGACCAGAGGCAAGGCAACATCACACATCATTGTAATAGCTAATGCTCTAGGGTTGGCTTTGCATATAACACGAATCTTCTCATGTGATTCTCACAATGCCCTATGAGGTAGGTACTGTTATTACCCCATTCTACAGATGAGGAAGATGAAGGAGGCCATCCATCCATGTAGTGTTTAGGAGTCAGGAGACCTGGGCTATAGTCAGCTGCACTCTAATAATAGTAAGAACTTAGTTTAAAGTTATAACAATGATGATAACAGTTATAACTATGGCCCTGGCAGAGTGTTGCCTTGGGCAAATCACTTTCCTTATCTGGTCATCAGTTTCAGAGTCAGAAAGTCAGAGCTGGAAGGGACCATGGAGGTCATCTTGTCCACACCGCTTGAGCACCCCCATTTTATAGATGAGGAAATCTGAGGCTCGGAGAGGAGAGGCAGTTTGCCCAAGATCACACAGGCATAATGGAGTGTCAGGCTTGAGAGATGGTCTCAGGTCCTCCAACTCCAAGTCCTGGGATCCTTCACACTGGCTCCATTTGGTCCCTCTTTGCGAAGATGGAGAGAATGATGCCAATCTTGTCAAACTGCGGGGTTGTTGGGAGGATCTGATGAAATCGTGGCTCTGAAAGTGCTTGGAAAGCCTTCCCTGGCAGCTGTGAGTAATAGTCGAGGCAAGGTCAGTGTTTGGAGAATGCTGGGAGCTGAAGGGTTAAGGAAAGGGTGGAGGTGGGGGGCATCCAAGGAGAAGCTATGATTAGCTTGAACTGGCTTTTTGTGCTTTGTAATTACTCACCCCTCCCCTTCTCCCCTTTGTCCTTACCCACCCTTTTTCCCCTTTGGTCCCCTCTGCTGAGGATGCTGGGAGTTTGGAAAGGGTTAAGAGGGTCTCCCTCCCCCTCCCTGAGGAGGAGAGGTGAGCAAAGGAATGTTTGATAAGATCAGAACCCTAAGCCTCCGATTCACCTCAATGACTGAGGGGAATTTTCTGTAAGGAGGGAAGGGAGGCCACAGCCCCAGAGACCTCCCTCCCTGAGAATGGCTCAGGTGTGGCCTGGGGAAAACTCCAGGTGCCAAATTCAACCCTGCTCACATGGGGCCTTCCACTTGTTCCCCCACCCACCCACCCAACTGAGAGATTCCACTCCAAGAAAAAACTAGAACCTTAGAACAGGAAAAGACATTAGAAAATTAGTAAAGTGTGTTGGAAAAGATGACAAGGCTGGACCTATGGAGAGACCTGGGTTTGAATTCTACCCCAGATGCTTACTTTGTGACCCACTGGAGTCTCTGAGCCTCTACCTACTCATCTGTAAAATGGGGATGATCATGGTATCTAACTCCCCCAAATTGTAGGGATGGATTTAATGTTATAAAGAGCTTTATAGCCCCTCAAGCTGTATTATTCTTATATGATAAAAAATGAGGATATACAGAATTAGGGCCATTTCCACTGATGCTGAGTTATGTGATCTGAACACTCCTATCCCCTCATATCAGTGGGCTCTGAAATGTTGAGACCTGACTGACTGGAAACTTTTCTAAAGCCTTTCCTTGGGGGGGTGGGGGAGGATGTCATTCATTCAGCCAAGCATTGACTAAGTGTGGGGCTTGAAGTGGTCATGATACAGCACCAGCTCCAGGTCTCAAGCCCTGGGTTCACATTTTAGCTCTTCAGTTTCCTCCCTGTGACTTTGGCCAAGTCACTAAGACTTTTTCTCAGCCTCAGGTTTTCCCACCTATAAATTAAGTGAGTTGACTCTACTGGGTAATTTCTAACTTCTAAGATCAGTCTGGGTCAGTCTCTGAAGGAGAAATCCTGAGCCCAAGGCTCTGCTTGGGAGGGAGCTGGACTGCAGGGGTGGCCAGGTGGTGGACTGCACACCTTCTACTTCCTCTGCTTCTCCTCCAATTGAGTCGCCTCAGGCCTCACCCCTAGGCCAAGTGTCTGAGCTACAGAGACCCCCAGATGTGGCTGGAATTCTTCCTTCTTTTTGGGGAAGGCCCTGCTGTGGCCTCTGCCCTGGGGTTAATGATTGCTGAGGGAACCGGTGAGAAGGGGGTGCTGGAGAAATTCCAGCTCTCCTGGATGGAGTGTGTGTGTGTGTGTGTGTGTGTGTGTGTGTGTGTGTGTGTGTGTGTGTGTGACATTCCTGTCCTCCTGACATTCCTGCCCTGGGAGGAAGCAGACAAAGCAGCTGAATTGGGGGATGGGATGGGATGAGGAGGGAGGCAAGTCTAGGGAGAGACTGACTGTGTCTGGACAACTTTTGGTTCCATGGATGGACAGGTAGGAAGCCTTGGGTCTAATAATATTAGGTGAAATAGGAATAGTTCTACAGTCATGAGCTTGTGTCCCTCCTCTTCAAATCCCACCTCTGCCAGATTCCAGACTTGTGAGAAACACTCCAACAGGACAGTCACCAGCGCACATCCTCTCCCCTTCTTTGTGTGCCTTGGACAAGTTGCTCCCCTATTCAGAGAGTTTAAACCACTGGTCCTTTTCTGGCTTCAGCTTCCTCCTCTATAAAACGAGGGGGTTGGAATAAAGCCCTTCCCTATGAATCAGTGGAGGCTGACGTTTCTTTGTGCCTTAAGGTCCCCAAAGTGATTTCCATATGTTATGTGATCTGCCATTTTTATACCACATGACCAAAAATCCTAGAATACCACCCCAGATGGCCAAAGCCTCAAGATTTTGAGTCTCCTAAAGGGCAATATGAGCTCTCTCTCTCTCTCTCTCTCTCTCTGTCTCTCTGTCTCTCTGTCTCTCTCTCTCTCTCTCTCTCTCTCTCTCTCTTTCCCCCTCTCACACACACACACACTCACACATACATATACATGCATGTGTGCACGAACACACACACATACACACAGAGGACAGACATGGCTATGTGCAAATACTGTCAGAAGGTTGGTGAGAGATTCCAAAGAGATGGCTGGCTAGGCTAGGGAGGGGGCCTGCCATGTCATGACTGGATCATCCCAGGATGACCCCCAGTAGAGAATTTTCATGAGGGACACAGGTTCAAGGTGGAGTGGTTGAGTTTCAATGAGATCCTTGATTTGTTGAAGTATTGATCTGACCTTGGACAAGCTGTTTGCTCTCTCAGGCCTCAATCTCCTTAGCAGTAAAATGAAGGGGGTGAAAAACAAACAAACAAACAAACAAACAAACAAAACAAAACAAAACAAAAGGGGTCAGCTAGGTGGTACAGTGAATTGAGCACCAGCCCTGGAGTCAGGAGGACCTGAGTTCAAATCTGGCCTCAGACACAACACAAAAAATAGCTGTGTGACCTTGGGCAAATCACTTAACCCCAACTGCCCTCCAAAAAACAAAAAATGAAGGGGGTGAATTGGATGGTCTGTAAGGTCATTCTGAGATCCTGATTCTCTGATAAACTGAACTCCAACACTCCCTGTCTTAAGGTCCCTCAAAGCTCTAATAGTCAATATCTTAAGGACTCTTCTAGCTCTGATTAAACAATCAACAAGGAACAAGCATTTATTAAACCCTTATTATATACCAAGCACTGTGCTAAGTGTTTGGGAGACCAATCCAAGCAAAAGAGAAAGACAATCCCTGTCCTCAAGTAGCTTCCCATCTAAGGGAGAAAAATCAGTAAACATTTATTACTGTCCAGCTGTGTGCTAGTCAGTGTTCTAAGCTGTAGGGAAACACCAGGAAAGGCATTGGGAGTGGGGGAGACATAGAGGTGGGTGGGGTGTGATATTAAGTATTTTTTTTTTTTTTACATTTTTGGAGGGCAATTGGGGTTAAGTAACTTGCCTAAGGTCACATGGCTAAGTTTTTGTTTGCGTGTGCGTTAAGTGTCTGAGGCTGGATCTGAACTCAGGTCCTTCTGACTCCAGGGCTGACGCTCTACTCACTGCGACACCTAGCCACCCCAGTATTAAGTATTATTAAGAAAGTCAGAAGCAGATCCAGGATGGGAATGAACGCTGGCTGTCCTGGGACCCTCTCCAAAATGGAGGTCCTGGGAAGACCTCGACAATGGGAGGAGGGGGCTGACATGCTGGAGGGAAGTTCCATGTGGAAACTGATGCATGGTGGGGAAGTCTGGGAGGTCAGAAGCAGATCCAGGAAGGGAACAAGCAGTTATTGAGCACCTACTGTGTGTGGTGCCAGGTATACAAAGTAAAAAGGAAACAATCCCTGCCCCCAGGGAGCTTACATTCTATCAGAGGAGACAGAGGCATCCCCTCTTGACATAGAAATATGAAAGTGAAAGGTAGTTTTTAGGAAGGAAGGCACTAGCAGCTGGCAGGGCTCGTGTCCTAAGAGGCCTCCCAGCCATGACATTCCTACCTCAGAATTCTGCAGCTTTGTTGGTCTGGGGTGGCCTATTCTCCGAATAATATTATTAGATGCCTACAATAAAATCCACACAAAGAAAATCAGTTGTATTACAATCGATCCTTTTTCTTCCCCATCCAAACTCCTGGACCCCCTTGAAATCTATCCCTGGACATCATTGGTCCTTGGACTTCAGGGCAAGAAACCCTCTTCCAGCTCTGACATTCTATGTTCTAAGGCCCCTCTTTAGAACAAACTGAGATCATATTTGTAAAGCACTTAGCAAAAATCCAGGTACATAGTGAGTACTTAATAACCACCACCAGGCGGTTTGGTGTGGCTGTCCAAGGCCCCCAGGACAGCTCTCAGGGCTGACCCTTACAAGTCCTGGGGAGGCCAGAGAATCATTCTCCATCCCTTCCCAGATAGATCCCTCCCTCCCTCTCCCAGACCTGACATTCTGTGAGTCTCCTAGACCTGGGCTTGGCTGAGGAGCTAATTCTCCAAGGCTTGGAGTGGAGGGTCATTTTGTGGGGATCAGGATTAGACATATACTCCCTAGGAGGTGAGTGAGGCAGGTGGAAGGGGAGGAAAGCAAAGGAGTTTGTCAAAAGGGTTCCCTGGGCAGGCTGAACTCTCTGCTTCCCAGGAATTGTGGGAGAAGAACCAGAAAGGATGTAGAAAATAGGATCTGAGCCTTCTGCTTGCTTCTCCTCATATTAGGGCCTTGGGGACTGTCCCTCCTCAGGCCTCCTCCCCAGCAAGGCCAGGCCAGGCCAAGCAGACCTGGGGCAGGCCAGGGAGTTGGGGAGACTGTTTATTTTGATAACATTAGGGTATTTTCCCCTCCTTGGCAGCTGTTATTTTGAGAGCGCCCAGTGCTCAGGGACCGTGGTTAAATTAGGTAATGTTGATCTGGGAGGAATGTATTCAGCAGGCTGGGGTGAGGCAGAAAGGACTGAAGAGTGCATTTGCTCTGTATAAAATTAAACTGTGCTTAGAGAAAAAAAGTAGCAGGACAGCTGCTTTATAAGGAGATGAAGGGCTGCAAGCTGCTGGGCCCAGCAGGGAGGCTGTGGCCGGGTGGTTTGGTGTGGCTGTCCCAGGCCTCCAGGACAGCTCTCAGGGCTGACCCCTACCAGCCCTGGGGAAGCCAGAGAATCATTCTCCATCCCTTCCCAGATGGGTCCCTCCCTTCTCCTCCCCAGGAGATAAAGGAGGGAGGTGCTGATTACCCACTGACAGGAGGGCCAGGGATCTCCTCAACCTACCATTAAGGAAGGGGTGTTGATTTCTAAGTGATGATTAGTGCCCTGTAGCCCTATCCTGAGAGGGAAGGGTGCAGTTGGGCTTCCAACGTGGGTGATGAGGTCTACTACTGTAAAGGTCTTTCTCTTTGACCCCAAAAAGGGCTGTCCTGGGAATCCGGCAGGGTTGGAGGAAAGAATGAGGTGTCCTTGCCTTAGCCTGAGGGCAGAATTCATTCCTCTCCCCTCCCTTCCCCTCTGCATTTTCTTAGACTGTTGGTGGGGCTCCTCAGAAGTTGAATTAAGCCTGGGGTCACCTAGTCAGTATATGTCAGAGGCAGGATTTGAACTCTGATTCTCCCTTGGCTCTCTGCCCACTAAGTCATGCTGTCCCTTGTACTGGAGCAAGAGGAGTGGGTGGAGGATAGATGCCACTATGTGGTACTGGCCTAGAACAGTGGGGACAGGTGTGACAAAGCTCAGATTGAGCTGAGCATTGTAAGGAATGCTAAGGATACCAAAAAGGATTCTGGGGTTTTTTTTAAATCTATTTTGGAAAAAAGAGGAAGATCCAAGAAGAGATAAGGCCCCCACTCTGGGAAGGAGGATGGGGTAGACTTTGGACGGGAGAGGGCAAAAGAAAAATGACTCTGAGGCAGCTGGAACCTGGAAGAAATAAAGAGAGTATAAGAGAACATTTCAGGTCACAGACCCAGAACAACTCCATCCCAGGGCTCTGATAGAATTGGCAGGTATCATTGTGGAGCCGCTATCAGTGCTTTGAAGTGCCCTTGGAGAATAGGAGAGGTGCCATGGGATGGGAAAAGGGCAAATGTTGTCTTCATTTTCTTTTCTTTCTTTTTTTTTTTTGGTAGGGAGAAGTCAAGGAAATTGGGGTTAAGTGACTTGTCCAAGGTCACATAACTAGCAAGTGTTAAGTGTCTAAGGCCAGATTTGAACTCAGGTTCTCCTGACTTCAGGGCCAGCGCTCTATTCACTGTGCCACCTAGCCACCCTTGTATTCATTTTCAAAGTAGGCAAAGGAGCAGGCAGTGAGCTTGATTCTCCACAAAATTCCAGAATGGACTATTATTAAAGGGAAGGTAACTGAACATCCAGAAAAGGACGCAGTGATCATGGAGAGTGAGCTCAGCTTTAGTAAGCATGGATCATGCCCAGATTGACCTCATTTCCTTTTTTGGCATAGTATATTAGAACACAGTGAGAGTGCCATTAACGGAGAGTAGCTGGTGCCATCTTTGTGGACAAGATGGAGACACTTGTACCCAATACTACACACCTAGAATTAGAACTTGGGAGGGGGAGGGCTTTAAGAGTAATCATCCAAAGACTGTCATTTCATCTTTTGCTCAATGATTTGGTGGATAAAGGCACAGATATTTAATTTGTGGATGCCCCAAAGTGGAAAGTGGAGGTTGTATGCTAGATGACTGGCAACTGGGTGGAACAGTGGATTTTTGTTGTTGTTTAGTCATTTTTCAGTCATGTTCAACTCTCTGTGACCCCATTTGAGGTTGGATCAGTTTGCTATTTCCTTCTCCAGCTCATTTTATAGATGAGGAAATTGAGGCAAACAGGGTGAAGTGACTTGCCCAGGGTCATACAGCTACTAAGTGTCTGAGGCTGGATTTGAACTCAGGAAGATGATTCTGACTCCAGGCCTGGCATGCTACTATGCCTCCTAGCTGCCCAGAATAGTGGGTAGATGACATACATGAAGTGGAATCAGGAAGACCTGAGTGCAAATTTTGCCCCACATATTCTGCTAGCTGTGTGACTCTAAGCAAGTCACATAACCTCAGTCTCAGTTTATTCATCTGTAAAATAGGGATAATAATAGAGCCTACTTCATGGGATTGTTGTGAGGATCAAATGAGATAGTATATATAAAGCATCTTAAAAATGTTTACATAAATATAAGTTATTATTATGATGTCATTATAGTGATGATCCAGAAAGATCTAGACAGTCTAGAAGTTGGACCAAATCTAATAAGTGAAAATTTAATAGGAATGAATGTAATTCTATACTTGGGTTTAGAAAACAGTATTCTCAAGTACAGGATGGGAGGTGTACAGGATAGAGATTCAACTGAAAAAAAGATCAGAAGGTTTTAGTGGACCACAACATGGGTCATCAGTATGGGGAAGCTAAAAGGGAACAAAGAAACCTGAGTGTGCTTTTAGGCTGCATTAAGAGCAGCCTAGTGTCCAGGACCAAGGAGGTGCCAGCCCTGTGTCCTCTGACCTGGCCAGATCAATTTGGAACACTGGGGCCAGTTCTGGGGGCCACAGGGGAGGTAGGGAATCTGGCCTTCTTCCCTCCTTTCTTCCTTTCCTAGCATGCTGTGGAGGTGGCTGTTCCTGGCTCAAGTGACACTAATCTACTTTATAAAAGGTCAAAGCATGTGTCTATACCCCAGAGCATATATGCTCTGCTGCATGGTAGGTCCCCATTCCAACAGAATCAGGGGCATTCTGTGTTTGGAGACCCCTCCTAGCTCTAATGTTCTGTGTTCTAAGGACCCTCCCAGCTCTGACATCCTGTGTTCTAAGGGCCCTCCCAACTTTGACATTCTGGATTCCAAGGTCCCTCCCAATTCTGAAATTCTGTGTTCTAAGGCCCCTCCCAACTCTGACATTCTGTGTTCTAGGGCCTCTACTAGCTCTGACATTCTGTGTTCTAACACATATTTGTCCCTGTGTTATACTTGGTTCCTCCTGTTCTAGGAAGGACATTGATGAGCTGGAGAGTGTCCAGAGGAAGGTAAACAGGCTAGCGAGTAGCCTTTAGGTTCTGACCTAGGTTGAAGGAGAGGAGTGGGGAGTGTTTGACTTGGTGGTGCTTGATTGGTCTAAGAACTGTCTTCGGGGTATTTTAATATTTAAAGGGCTGACATTGTACATGGAAAATTAGACTTGTTCTGCTTAGTTTCAAAGGGCAGGACTAGGGGCACTGAATAGTCAGGAAGACTTGAGTTCAAATCCAGCCAACCAGACTTGAGAAACTTGATTCGATAATATGACCCTGGGCAAGTCAATTAACTTCTGTGTGCCTCAGTTCCCAAGGGTTCTTGTGAGAATCAGATTAGATATGTTTGTAAAGCGCACTCTGCAAACCTTAAGGCACAATCTAAATGTCATTTTTTTTTTTTGGAGGGCAATTGGGGTTAAGTAACTTGCCCAAGGTCACACGGCTAGGTTTTTGTTTGTGTGTGCGTTAATTGTCTGAGGTTGGATCCGAACTCAAGTCCTTCTGACTCCAGGGCCAGCGCTCTACTCACTGCGCCACCTAGCCGCCCCCTAAATGTCATTTTTGTTATTGTATTGCTGCTGTTGGTTGCTGTGATTATTTTTCAAAGTAAGCTTGCTATCACCAAAGTCTTACTAATAGTTACAGCTCTCCCCAAAATGACAAGTGCTGGAGGGTGCTTGGTTCCCCCTCCCCTGACTTTTGTTCTTGTTCAGTCATTTTGGTTATGTCTGACTCTTCATGACCCCTTTTTGAAGAGTTTTCTGGGCAAAAATACTGGAAAGTTTTGCCATTTCTTTCTCAAGCTCATTTTACAGATGAGGAAACTGAGACCAGCAGGGTGAAGTGACTTGTCCAGGGTCACACAGCTAGGAAGTGTCTGAGGCCAGATTTGAACTCAGGAAGATGAATCTTCCTGATTCCAGGCTGGACACTCTATCCACCTCCACACCTAGCTGCCCCCTTCTCTCACTGGAAGCCTTCAAATTGACTGCTTTGGGGAGATATGATAGAAGAATTTCTTGGTTAGGTCAGTGCTGGACTAGCTGCCCTCCAAATGCCAGACCATGCTTCTGTGTCCGCCCCGCCCCCCCATCTCCCAGCAGTCTGTGTTCTAAGGTATCAGGGACAAAGGACCCGCCTAACTTTAACATGGAATGGGGTCCAGGGATTCTGCTTCATTCCACTTTTATCCTCACAACAGCTGAGGCCAGGCAGCAGCTGGTATGGAATTCTTTCCCCCACCTTCTCCGCTGCTCTGTCCATAATTTTTCAAAATCTATGACCCTCCACCCACTAAGGCAGGCAAGCCAGCAGGCCTGTCCTGGAATTCTGAGCCATTCTCTGCCCATCCCACCCCCTCCCCGGCCTCTGCTGCTCCACAGCTGGGGTACACAGGAATTCCCCCAACCTCCCACTCCCAGTTTCCTGGAAGGGGCTAGAGGCAAGGGAGGAGGCTTGCCCCAGGAGGAGGCCCCATTCCCACAGCCCTCCTGAGCCCTAGCATGTCATGCCTTGGCCCTGGGCAGAGTGGAGATTAGGGATTGTTGTGACGGGGGTCAGTGGGCAGCCTGCCCGCCCCGCAGCATTAGTATCTGGGCGCCAAGCATGCTGTCTGAATTTGGCTCGGGTCCCCAGCCCTGGCACATTGCCCATGTGAGCAGGCCCTGTCTGGAACCTCTGATAACAAAGGAGACGATGTTCACCTCCACTACCTTGGGCCAGTCCCTTCCCCCTCCCCTATCCTTGGGCTTGAGCTTAACTGGTGGTGGGGCACTGATGGGCCAAGCCAGGAAAGAGGAGCCTTGGACACTGGCTCTGGAACTCAGGGTGGAGCCACCTGTGCTCAGAGATGTCCTGGGGACCGTCCTGGAGAGGGAGGGGGATGCTTCTGGCTGGGACAGTATTAATCAGTCAGTAATTAAGGCAATATCCACCACATATTAAGCACTTAATGAATATTTTATCAATTAATCTATTAAATTTTTATTGATATCTTTTGTTTTTATATTACCTTCTTTTCCTGAATGTGTTCTTCCTCCCTCCCTACTTCCTACTGAACCAACCCTTGTAACAATTTTTTTTTAAATGGGGGAAAATGAGTTCAAGAAAACTAACCAACATGTTGCTGAAGTCTGACAAGCGTATACACTGTTTCACACCCATAGCTCACCCCTTCTTCCACGAAGGGAAGGAGGAGCATTTTTTCCTCTCTTTTCTGAGGCCACATTTGACCATTATAGTCATATAACTTTCAGTAGTATTTTTTTTTGCTCTTTCCATTTTTTAAAAATAGTAAACATTTCTAAAGTATCTACTACATGCTAATTCCTGAGAAGAGGAAGACAAAATTGAAACAGAACCTGTTCCTAAGGAACTTTGGTTCTGGTGAGAAATAAACGATATCCATACAAGCATATGAAAAACACATAAGAGTGAAGACCAGGTACTTGTGGGGAAGGTACTCAGGGGGCGGGGGTAGGGTAGAAAAGGCCTCTGTAGGAGGTGATACTTGAGATAAGCTTTGAAGGAGGCTAGAGATTCCAAGCAGCAGATAAGGCAGCTCCTTCTCTGTATACCTTTTCTGAGCCACAGAGAGGCCAGGATGATGTTAGTGGGAGAAACCAGAGCCCAGAGCTGCTGTGCTTGACTTGGGGGTGGCTGCTTCCTCTCCCTTTTCCCCCTTCACCATCTAAACTGGTTTTATAGCATCAGTCTCTAATGCTGAACATAGAACAGGAGCTCAATGAATTTTTTATTATTTTATGATAAATAAAATGATAGGCGATAGGTCACACTATAGGTTTCCTAAGGCCTTTCATAGCTGTGACATTCTCTGTTCTAAGGCCCCTCTCAACTCTGATATTCTCTGTTCTAAGGCCCCTCTCAACTCTGACATTCTCTGTTCTAAGGCCCCTCTCAACTCTGACATTCTCTGTTCTAAAGGCCCTTCCAGCTCTGATATCTTGTATTCTAAGGGCCCTCCCAACCCTGACATTCTATGTTCTAAGGCTCCTCCCAGCCCTGACATCCTGTGTTCTAAGGGCCCTCCCAGCTCTGACATCCTGTGTTCTGAGAGCCCTCCCAGCTCTGACATTTTATGTTGTAAGTACCCTCCTATCTTTGACATTCTTAGTTCTCAGGCTCCTCCCAGCACAACATATGATTCTTTGGTTCATTAAATATTTGAGGATAGTTTGGTCTATTCTTGATTGTCCTTGGCAGGAGCCATTGAGTGGCCTCAGGTTCTTGGCAAAGATTTGTCACCCTCCTCCATCAGAGCAAGCTTCAGCCTCTGCTTGCAAACTCCCCTTCCCCACTGGCCTCTGAGGCTTGGGCCCAGGCTCCAAGAGCTGGGCTGTCAGACTCAGTGAGCCATCAGAACAGGATGTTCCTCCGGGGAGGGAGGCATTTCTAGTGGAAGTGACAAGCTTGGGGGGATTTGCTGTTTCCGGTAACCTGAATCCCCGAGGTGGAGTTTTCTTCTCCAGACCCTCCTCTGCCCTCCCGTGCCCAGGCTCCTGCTGGGCCTGTCTGTCTCCAGTCTAAGGACAGGTGGGCACCAGCCCAAGGTCAAGAAGGTGGAAGATAATACTGCTGTGAGCCAAGGTGGCATTTCCCAGACAGGAAAAGATACTTGTGGGGCAGCTGGGTCCGCTGGGGCTAAGCCTCCCCTCCTTCACCACTTGCATGGCTTTAAAATTACTTTTTAAGAAATCTTCAGTGAACAAAAGTCTACTTTCTTTTATTCTTTTAAGGGAAAAAGCTAATCTTTTATATAACAAATGAAAAGTCAAGCAAAGCAAATTCCATCACTTACCACTTCCAAAAAAGAGTGCCTTGTTCTGTACCTTGAGGCCATCCTTTCTCTTGGGAGGCTGTGTGTTTAGAGGCACAGGACACACAACTTACAAGTCAGGAGGACATAGAGGTCATTTAGGCCAACCCCTTTATTTTACAGTCTTGGAGAGGGTAAGTTACTTGCTCATGGTCACCCATCGATTAAGGAGCCAAGCTAGGTTTTGAGCCTTAGTGCTTTAACTTTGGTATAGTAGTTGAAACACTCACCTTGAATTCAGGAAGATCTGAGTTCAAATTCTGCCTCAGGCTCTTATTGACCCTAGACAAGTCATTTAGCCACTCTGTGCCTCAGTTTCCCCCTCTGTAAAATGAAGGGATTGGACTCAATTGTTTCCCCCTTGGGATCCTTTGATTCTATGATTTGCTCAACCCAAGTCTAGGGCTCTTTCTAGCATACCAAATTACACACTGAAAAAAGGGAGGGGACCCGTTGCCCTTTCTTCCTGGGATAATTCTCTATGGTCTGAAATGTGGCCACCATCTAGATGCAGTGGGAGAAATTCTGGGTTTGGAGTCAGAAGGCATGAGTTCAAATCTCAGGTCCTGTGTCCTTGTGTCCTGTGTGACTATGGGTAAGTCCCCCCTTTTTTTCCTCTGGATTCTAATTTCCTACTCCATACAATGATGGGGTTGTATTGGAGGGCCACTAAGACCCCTTTTAAAACTTAAAATAAATCTGTGATCCTATGATTGCCAAGTCTTCCTGGAGAAGGTAGAACTGAGCTGAGCTTTGAAATGTGAACAGAATCTGGGTCCAGGAGAAGCAAGCAAGGCACAAAGGCTTGAGCAGAATGGGGAGAAGGGGGAGTGTACTAGGTTCCAGAAGTCTGGCTGAAGCACAGGATGGCTTCTGGGTAGCTGGAAATCTGTTAAGGTGACTAATAAATACAGTAGCTCCATTCCTTCAGTGCTGTAAGGCAGTGGTGTCCAACTCTATAGACATGGTTCCCTGCTGGCAACATATTGACTTAGAAAACCACAAATTAAAATTATCTGTGTTGAATTGTATTTTTCTTTATTTTTGTTAAGCACTTTCCAGTTACACTGTAGTTCTGCTGCTACTGTTTAAGCAGTGCTTGGGAGGTGGGGGAGATGGGAAGAAGGTACTGAAATATGGAGGACAGCCTTGGAATCAGAAAGATTTCAAGAATTCAAGGATTACCTCAGATGCTTCTGGCTGTATTACCCAAGGCAAGTCACTTGACCCTTCTGAGCCTTAATTTCCTTCTCTGTAAAATGGGAATCATAATAGTCCCCATCTCAGTCTCATGATGTTCAACTGAGGTATTGTAAATAAAGCTCTGTACATGTCTTAAAAGACTACATAAATGGGAGCTGTTGTTCTTATTATTATTCTTATTTGGCTCAGTTTCCCCATCTGTAAAATGGGCTGGAGAAGGGAATGGCAAACCACTCCAGTATCTTTGCCAAGAAAACTCCAAAGGGGGTCACAAATAGTCAGATATTACTAAAACAATTGAACAACAACAGTACTTTATACTGCTGATGTAGTTAGAATCATCTCCCTTTTTATTCAGGGATCCTAGTCTTTTCTCTGGAAGCCAGAAAATCAGAATCTCTCTTTTCCCTCAAGTTCTCATTAAAGCAACTTTGGGCAGTGATGGGGCACTCATTCTCAACCTGTAAGGAGAGTCCCTTATAAATAGGCTTTGAGCTTTAGTTTGAATTTCAGATAAATTAAGTCAAGTTAACAAGTATATAGTTAGTGCTTCCCATGTGCCAGGCACTGTGCTAAGCACTGGGGCTACAAAGAAAGGCAAAAACCATCCCTGCCTTCAAGGGGCTGCCAGTCTAATGGGAGAGACAATGTGTAAATAGCCATGTGCACACAAGGTTCATACAGGATGAATTGGAGATAATCAACCAAGGGAAGGAACCAGCATTACAAGGGGGCGGGAAGACTTCCTATGGAAGGTGGCATTTTAGCTTGAAGCTGAAAAAATCCAGAGAGGCTGATGAGGAAGTGCTCCAGTCAGAGGAAATGCCCCGAGTGAAGCAATGGAGTGTCTTGTGCTCAAAGGACCATTGAGGATGATAGTGTCCTGGGACCCCAGAGTCCTGGCGAGGGAGGAAAGTGCACAAAGACAGTCTTGCCTCTTGTTCGAGCCTCAAAACAAGCTTATGAGGCAAATAATGCAGATAGCATCGATTCCTTTTCATAGAGGGGGGACTCACTGTGACTAAGTGAGGTTCAGTAACCTGGCCAAGGCACACTGCTAGCATTTGTTCAGAGGCTGAATTCAAACCTAGGGCTTTTAGAACACTTCTTCCTCCTGGCAAACTTTGAAGAGGCGTCCTGAGGCCAAAGACCAAGGGTATCTGAAGCCAGCTCCTAGGAAACCCCTTGTTCATGACGACATCCCCTCCCTTCCTCTGCTTGTAGGCCTTCATGGCAGTTATTTTGGGCAGTGCAGGTTGTGGGCATGGCTTCTTGGGTTATTTTAAGGATGTCCAGGGTAGATCTGTTTCAGAGGGAGCACAGGACCCAGCCCCACCCTTCTCCTCTATCCATCTTGTTCAAACTTCTCAGCATCTCTCTGGGGTGCTGAGAAGTGAACTGATTGGAGGAGAGGGCCGCTGCCCACCAAACCATTCCAATGGCCCCCAAGGGCCTGAGCTACAGCCTGGTCTGGCAGCAGACTGAGGGGGATAAGTCTGGCAGGTCTCCTTACCTCCTAGAAGGGCCTGTCAGGTAGAGGCTGTAGCACTAGGGTTGGGATGCCACAGATATGGCATTTCCTTCTTATGGGAGGAAAGGAACAGCAAGAAGATAGCCCTAGCTGCAAACCTTGTGTCCTCCTCCTCTCCTTCAACCTCTCCTCAACTCCAGAAACTAGATTTAGAACCTCTGAGCCATAAGCTGTTAAGAGTTGGAAAGAAACATGGAAAATAGAATGTCATAGCTGTGAGGGACTTAGAATATGGAATGTCAGACCTGAGGAGGCTCTCAGAATATAGACTATCAGACCTAGGAGGACCCTTAGAACAGATTGTCTGAATTGGGTGGGACCTTAGGACACAGAATGTCAGAGTTGTAAAGGGCCTTAGAATATAGAATAGCAGTGCTGGGAGGGCCCTTAGAACATAGGATGTCAGAGCTGGGAGGGCTCTTAGAACACAGGATGTCAGAGCTAAGAGGGCCCTTAGAATACAGGATATCAGGGCTGGGAAGGGTCTTAGAACACAGGATGTCAGGGCTGGGAGGGCCCTAGAACACTGAAGGAGAGAAGGGAGCCTTCTGGGCAGGAAAAAGGTGTACTTGAACACCCTCCAGTCTTCTCCCCTGCCCTCTGCCACAATCAATTCAGTGGTTTGGGGGAAGTTGCTCTAAGAGTAATCTTAGCTATGCTTTGTGACCTCAGATAAGTCACCTGGCCATCTATGGATCCCACGTTCTGCATCTATAACATGGAGGGAGCCATCTCTGAAGACATTTGGGATATTCTGTTTTGATCATCTATTTCCTAAACACCCTTTTAACTCTACAGTTTTATTCTGTTATACAGTTATATTTTAAAGACCTTCTGGCTCTAATGGTCTCTGTTCTAAGGCCCTCTCAGCTCTGACATCTGTGTTCTAAGGGCCCTCCCACTTCTGCCATCCTGTGTTCTAAGGGCCCTCCCAACCCTGACATTCTGTGTTCTCAGGGTCCTCCCAGCTCTGACATCCTGGGTTCTAAGGGCCCTCCCAGCTTTGACCTCCTGGGTTCTAAGGCCCCTCCCAGCTCTGACCTCCTGGGTTCTAAGGCCCCTCCCAGCTCTGACACTGTGTTCTAAGGGCCCTCCAAGCTCTGACCTCCTGTGTTCTAAGGGCCCTCCCAGCTCTGACATCCTGTGTTCTAAGGGCCCTCCCAGCTCTGACATCCTGTGTTCTAAGGCCCCTCCCAGCTCTGACATCCTGTGCTCTAAAGGCCCCTCCCAGCTCTGACATCCTGGGTTCTCAGGGCCCTCCCAGCTCTGACATCCTGTGTTCTAAGGCCCTCCCAGCTCTGACATCCTGTGCTCACCACTCTAGTACTCTAACCTACCTTAGGAGACCCTCCCCATCCCTGAATTGCTTTCCCTCCTCATTTACTTCTTAGCATCCACAGTTTCCTTCAAAGCTCAGCTCAGATGCCATCTTCTATAATGAGGTCTTTCCTTATTCCCTCCAGAAACTCCCCCATTCCCTTCCATTTATTTTCTGCATCTGTGTTATATGTACTTATGCCTGTATGTGTTGTCCCCCTTGATGAAGCTCCTTGAGATCAGGCACTGTTTTATTTTTTTCCTTTCTCTCCATCCCCTGGCACTGTGCTTGACATGTAATAGATGTGTAGTATGTGTTTACTGATGGATTGGCCTCCTTCCAGCCCTGACTTTCTGTGTCACAAGGTCTCTTCTGGCCCAGACATTCTATGTTCTGAGGCCCCTTCCTCTATTTACCCTTCTGGAAGGCCTGATTCAGTGACTGGTTTGGAGGTGAACTCTAATCTGGCAGCGTGCCCCCAGGGGCTACACTGAATTGGGGAAGGGCAAGGCTATGCCAGGCTTAGAGCAGTGGGGAGCTGACCAGATGTCTGGTAGGGTCAGAGTAGGACCCAGTAGCATGTGGGCACTCTGGGCAATGGATGTGCTAGAAAGAAGGAGGGTCCTGCCTCTGGCAAGGGGCAGAGTTTCCTTATCTAAATACTGCCCAAGGCATGGGGCTCCAGGCCCATGAGGCAAGGCTGAGATGGTAGATGTGGGGGGTGGGCTGGAGTTTGGGGGAGGATATAGGATGAGGCCTCATTAGTTCAGGTAGCAACAATGCCAGGAAGCCTGTGTTGGGGCCAAGGCTGCCTGTTCCCCAAGGGACCAGAGCTTGCCAGTTCTTTAAATACCCTCCCAGGCCTGTGTTCCCCAGAATAGTCTCCATTGTCCTGGCCTGCAGCTGGGAAATTGGGGATCCTGGGAGGGGCTGGCCACAGAGAGGGAGTCCTGGGAGGGGATTGCCCTGTAGTAAAGGGGTGGGGGAGATCCTGGGAGGAGATGGCCCCAGACACCCCTTTCTGGATTTTAAGAGACATTAACCTTGCACTGGGCTGTTCCAAGAAGGCCCAGCTTTGAAATAAGGGAAGTAGGAGAGTGTGGCCCTAGGGCAGGAGGTTCTGGGACAGTAAGTAGCTTTAGAAGGGGTATTGTGGATAGGGTGGACTCAGAACAGGGGTACCCAACCTGGGGATACACTTATCAAGAATTATTGGGACTATTTAGTAATGACTATATTCAATTAAAATTAATCAGTTTTAGATTTGGTATGTGCCTATGTATGGTATACTCCAGAAATGATTCTCTTTAATACTGGATAGCAGGGTGTGTACAAGAAAGTTTGCTGAAAACCAAATGATACAGGGACTGAAAAAGGTTGGGAAACCCAAGTTTATAATGGAGGGACTGGTCCTGAAATGGAAGCTTCAGAGAAGGACCAGGGCTGGGGAAAGGGGTCATTGGAAAGGCCCACCCTTGTATGGGTGGCTTTGAAGTATCAGGATGTACTTTGTACCTAGAATGACTTTGGTGCTAAGGGTGAGGTGGCCTCCTGGCATCTGGCTATAAGGGAGAGGGGATGTTCTGGGAGGGGCTGGTCTGAAGTGTAGCTACCTCCCTGAGGACACTGATCTCAGTTCTCTTGGTGCTTTGGGAGGCTTATATAGCAAGGGAAACCCAGCAGACAAAAAGTCAAGAAGGGAGGGAAGGAGGATGGGAAGAACCTGATGTCCGTGAGGAACGTGCTAGCAGACAGTGAGCCAAGGCCCAGGGACATAGACAGGCGTGTGTCGGGAGGTGAAGGTGCCTCTGTGTGAATGTGAATGTCCCCTGTTCTCAGGTCAGCCCATGGGCGGGCCCCTGGCTCCATGGCCACCCGAATCCCCATCCAGCACCGCTTCCCCTCCCCAGGCTCTCCAGCCAACCAGGCTATTTTTGGATTCCCGGCTGTTTCTTTTAGGTCTTGCTGCTGGGGGAGGGGCAAAGGGAAAGGTGGGATAGGAGATCTTCAATTATAGACTGTCAGAGCTGGGGGACCTGAGAACAAACACACTGCCAGAACTGGGGGGGAGGACATCTAAGAACACAGCAAGAGCAGGGGGTGTCCTTTGAGTGAAGAATGTCAGAGCTGGGAATAGAATATGACAGCTGGCAGGGCCCTTAGAGCCTAGAATGTTAGAAAATCAAGTGATAGGAGAGAACCCAGATAAGGATGGAGGTGGATAGAGAATGGCAGGCCTTCCCTCCCCCTCCAATCTTATGTCACCCCCCTCTCCCAGCAGCCCCTGCTCCAGCCAGCCCCATCATCTCTAAATAGGCCTTGGATTTCTCCCCCTCCCAGATCTGTGCTTATTTATACCCCCTGTTATTCTCCAGGCCTAGACTGTCCTCTCTCCTCTGCTCCTCTTTACCTTCCCCCTGCCGCCATTGTCTACCTAGCAGACCTCTGGTTATTCATCCTTCAAGGCTCAACCTGATTCTTACCTTTCTCGACCTAAAATATGTTTTATTTCAATCCCTCCCTGCAAAGAGCAGAGGGAGACCTCAGTAAGTGTTTGAATGAATGAGGGAGGGAGGGAATGAGGGAAGGAATGAACTTGCCTTTCCCAGGGAGGGAGGATCTTGGTATTATGGGAAACAAAGAACATAAAGCTTGGAGTCAGACTATCTGGCTATGACCTTGGGCAAGCCACATTAGTCTTTATTTCCTCATCTGTCCAAGGGCTGCCTTGGATAAGACCTTGAGTCTCTGCGGTTCCTCTTGACTCTGACCTTCTGGGTTCTAAGGGCCCTCCCACCTCTGACATTCTGTGTTCTAAGACCCCTCCCAGTTCTGACATCCTGTGTTCTAAGACCCCTCCCAGTTCTGACATCCTGTGTTCTAAGGGCCCTTCCAGCTGTGATACTGCATTTTCCCAAGGACCTATGCTAATCTCTGGCACCAGGACCAACCATACCAGCAGACCCTGCCAATGTTTCTTCATTGTCCTTCCCCAGGGAGCCCAGCCATCACCAAACATTATCCTCTGGTTGCTGCCAGGGCCAGCAGGCCTCCTGTAGCCTCTCATATGTCTGCCAGCAGCCTGGTGGCCTGTGCTCTTAGTTTCCTGTATTCCCTGGGGTGGGTAGAGCTGCCAGGTAGCACGGGGCTTATCTCCCTGGCTCTCTGGCAGTGCTAAGCCACGTGGCAACAGCCGCTTGAGAGGGTCCCATTCGCTCTCACCTGAGGCTTTGAGAGAAGCAGAAGAGGGTAGTGGGAAGAATCTTGACCAAGGAGTCAAAAGAACAGGACACCTCTTAGAAAGACAGCTGATTCCAGCTCTCTCAATTGTACTACCCTGCCCGGGAAGCCCTGCATATTCCCGGAAATGAATAGCAGAGCCATGCTGAGGACCAGCTTTGTCTCCTAGCCCAGCCCAGTGTGGTGTTGGAGCACATGCAACACTGACCTTATATTTAAAACCCAAGTCCGAAGTCTCCCCCGCACGCCATCCTCACCATCCTTTTTACAGCTGTTCTTAAACTCTTTGGTCTTCAGACCCCTTTGCACTCTTTGATTGAGGACCCCTCTACAAGTCTTGTTTAATGTGAGCTTCATCTACTGGTATGTGCCATATCTTAGAATCATTGTGAAAATCATTTGACCTCATAGGCCCTGGAGTGGTCTTGGGGACTCCTGAGGATCCCTAGGCCACACCTTGAGAGCCATTGCCTTAGTCAGAGGATGGAATAGACTCTTCAGCGCTACCAGAAGCACCTTGTAGAAGAAGAAGAACCTGTCTTCTCAAAACGCAGGTTTTTTCATCTATAAAATGGGTATGACATTTGCATGCTTTACATTAATCTGATCCGTGAGAGTAGAGTTCTTAGGCCTTAGTACCAGTCCCCTCCAGCATGCTCTGTTGGACCCTTGCCTAGGCCTGCCATCCTCAGATGTACTAAGCTGTTCCCAACCTTAGTTCCTTAACCTAATTCTTTGGTCCAAGATGGCAAAAAGCCCCTGCCAGGAGGCCTGGCCAACCCCTGGCTCCGAAGGGACTCTCCTGCTACCTTGGGGGTTGGGCTGTGGGAAGATGGCCCTGTGCCAGTCTGGCACGGGCAGCCACCAGCTTGCCAGGGTCCAGCAGTCACCTCCTTTCCGGCCTGGACTCCCCTCTCGGGCAGCCGGTGGATTAAAGGCCTTTCATGCCTCCGGCTACTCCCTTTGTAGCTGTCCTGCCCCTCCCCCAGACAGTTTGCACAACAAAATGCTGCCCTGACAGATTCCTGCCCCTTTGGCTGTCTGCTGCCCTCGGGCACCAGAGGGGCACTCTGAGGTGCTGTCACCTGTGAGGAGCCCTGGGGCTGAGTCTGAGCCAGGCTGAGAGTCAAAGGTGGAGTAGGAAAGACAAAGCTGAGTGGTGCCAGGTAGAGGTAGATCTGGGGGAAGCTGGGCATAGAAGAGTGACAGACCTGGAAAGGACCTTAGGAAATAGAATGTGAAAGCTGGAGGGTGCTCAAAAGCCAGGATATCAGAACTGGGAAGACCCTTAGAACACATAATGTCAGAACCAGGAGGCCCTTAGAACAGAGAATGTCAGTGGTGAGAAGGTCCTTAGAATTGAGAATGTCAGAGCTGAGAGGGGCCTTAGAACACAGGTATCAGAGGTGGGAGGGCCCTTAGAACACAGGATGTCAGAGCTGGGAGGGGCCTTAGAACACTGGATGTCAGAGCTGAGAGGGGCCTTAGAACACAGGATATCAGAGGTGGGAGGGCCCTTAGAACACAGGATGTCTGAGCTGGGAGGGGCCTTAGAACACAGAATGTCAGAGCTGGGAGGGCCCTTAGAACACAGAATGTCAGAGCTGGGAGGGCCCTTAGAACACAGGATGTCAGAGCTGAGAGGGGCCTTAGAACACAGGATATCAGAGCTGGGAGGGCCCTTAGAACACAGGATGTCAGAGCTGAGAGGGGCCTTAGAACACAGGATATCAGAGGTGGGAGGGCCCTTAGAACACAGGATGTCTGAGCTGGGAGGGGCCTTAGAACACAGGAGGTCAGAGCTGGGAGGGTCCTTAGAACACAGGATGTCAGAGCTGGAAGGGCCCTTAGAACACAGGAGGTCAGAGCTGGGAGGGCCCTTAGAACACAGGATGTCAGAGCTGGAAGGGCCCTTAGAACACAGGAGGTCAGAGCTGGGAGGGGCCTTAAAACATAGGATATCAGAACTGGGAGGGCCCTGAGAACAGAGAATGTCAGTGGTGAGAAGGTCCTTAGAATTGAGAATGTCAGAGCTGAGAGGGGCCTTAGAACACAGGTATCAGAGGTGGGAGGGCCCTTAGAACACAGGATGTCAGAGCTGGGAGGGCCCTTAGAACACAGGATGTCAGAGCCGGGAGGGCCCTTAGAACACAGGATGTCAGAGCTGGGAGGGCCCTTAGAACAGAGAATGTCAGAACTGGAGGGCCCTTAAAGCACAGAATATCAGAGTTGAAAGGGCCTTTAGAATATGGAATGGCAGAGCTGGGAGGGACAGTTAGAAGCTGAGTGGAAAGAGCAATCATTTTGGAATCAGGGGGCTTGGGTTTTATTGTGATCTTACTGCTATCTGTATGCCCTTGATAAATCACTTTCACTCTCCCAGACTCAGTTTCCTCATGAGGAAAATAAGTCTGTGAACTAGAAGACATCAAGGGCTCTTTCCAACTTTGAAAGCTAGGATTCTATGATCTTCCAAATATAAGAGATTAGGCCTGGGAGTCTTCCCCTTTAGAAGTATTAGAAGGTTCCCCCCTCCCCCATGCCTAGCAAACCCCTTTGCTGGGACTGGGCCCCAGTGCAGGTTGACAGGAGGCAGTGAAGGCTGATGGGGACAGTCTGAAGCAGGTCTAGAGGGGCCCAAAGGCAGCCCTCTGGGCATCTGGCCACCCTTCCCTAGCTCTTTTCTCTGGAATTTCAAAGGATGAGCTCATGCAGGCCCAGATGCTGGGAACAGGCTCTGACCCTTATGGCCTTCTTGCCCAATGTGTGGGCCAGATAGGTTGTGGGGAGGGATGCTGAGATGATGAGGGTAGGACTTAGCCCTGTGGCCTGGTCTGGCCTGGCCTGGGCTGGGCTGGTGGCAGGGAGGACCTTTGGCTACGGGAGAGCCTGGTGTGCAGGCTTCAGAAGGCATCTGAAGAATGTCTCCATGCCAGGGGGTGGGGAGGAACCAAAGCCCTGAGGCTGGGCAGCCACAAGGGCAGATGACTTGAGTTTTGGATGAGTGCCCCAGCCCAGCATTGATGTGCTGGAGGGGCTGAGCTCTCCCTCCAGCTGTAGCCTAGGGTCCAGAGCAGAAAAGCCTGCCCCAAAGCACTGCCTGGCCTTCAGAGTCCAGTGACCTCAGCCCTGGAGCCCCATCCTGAGAGCAGAATTCATTTCTAGAGCGCTTTCTTTCTTAAAAAGTGCTTTTCTCGTGACATCCTTGTGACAGTGTCAGTATAGAGAAGGAAACTGGGGCTTCCGATGGATGCTTGACTTTTCCAAGGTTCTGGAATCTTCTAGAAGTCAGTGCTCAGATTTCCATCAAAGTTTCCTGAAGCACCTGGAACTCTAGCTGCCACTCAGTCACTGGAGGAGTTTTAACCTCTCTGGGTTTTCCTTTCTTCCTCTGTAAAATAGACTCAGTGCTCTCCCGCGTCCCTTTCAGCTTTCCATCTGTAACCTTGGGGCTCTTTCCATCTCCTCACCCCTTACAACTTCCTCTGCCTCAGCAAGTAGCTAATCAAAGGTCTCCACACGGCTATATTGCCAATACCCAAATTGGGCGTGGGACACCTCATGATGGCCACGGCAGCATGGGGCAGGCCATAATGAAAAGATCCCTGGTTCTGCACGCAGAGGCCCTGGGTCCAAAATGTGGTTCTGTTATTTTTATTAAACTGTGTGACCCAAAGCAAGTCACTTGCCCTCCCCTTGATCCCAACTTTTCTTCCTCTGTAAAAGAAAGAGCTTTAATGAGATCTTCTCTAACTCCTTGCCCAATATAATGTCTTTGCATCCTATGATTCCTCAGGGGAAGGGGGTATAGGGAGAGGGAAGGCGCCATCCCTAGCAGGACTTGGGGGACATGGAGAATCCTGTTGCCTTTCTTCCTCCTCCTGCTACCTAGGCCTGGAATCAAGGCATCCAAAACCTCCTTCTCCAACACCATTAAACCAAGGGGGAGATCAGAGTCTCTGGTCTGGCTTCACATGAATGCTGCCAGCAGGATGTCCGCTCATGCTTGTTCCCAATGCTTGGGTTGAGTCAGACACCCCATTGCTCCCCCAGGAGCCCAAAGAATCCCTTACTCCCCCCCTCCCCTTCCTCCTTCCTGGTTTCCCCCAGATCCTGGCAGCTGCCTGACCCTTCCAGGGACCCCATTGCTGCTCCATTCTCACCCAGCTGCCAAGGGAGCCAGCTGACCAAGCTGGCGTTTCTGAATAGCTAGTTCCTTTGGGAGGAAGCAGACGCCATTACCAACCGGAGACAGAGACCAGGAGTCAGGAAGCCTGGGTTCTATTTCTGCCTCTGACTTTGGAGCCAGTTCCTGGCCTTTCTGGACCTCACCCATATGCCTAGAACCTTGCCCCATGGGCCCAGGCTGAGCCACCCTGATGAGAGGCAGAGATGGTAGCTTGGTGGAAAGAGCTCTGGTCTTTGGGTTCAAAAACCTGGCTGCCAATTCTGCCTTGGTGAGTTTCTTCAGCTGTAAAATGGGAGGGATTGGGCTAGATGGACCCTAAGGCCCCCATCCAACTCCAAATCTTGCCACATGTAGTTTGGGATTCAAACTCTTACTGAGGCATATCCAGGACTTTAGTAAAAAAGTGGATTGAGGGTCAGGAAACCTAGATTCTAATCCCGGCTCCTTGTCCATTCATTGTGTGACCTTGGATAAATCACTTCTTCTGAGTCTTAGTTTTATCATTTGTAAAATGAAGGACCTGCTAGTCTAAATCTTGGTAATATCTAAGATTCCTCCCAGTTCCAACATTCTGTGTTCTAAGGGCCCTCCCAGCCCTGACATTCTGTGTTCTAAGGGCCCTCCCAGCCCTGACATTCTGTGTTCTAAGGGCTCTCCCAGCCCTGACATCCTTTGTTCTAAGGGCTCTCCCAGCCCTGACATCCTGTGTTCTAAGGGCTCTCCCAGCTGTGACATTCAGTGACCACCACATAAAGGATGATCTGTGTCACTGTGTGGCAGCGAGGTGTTTCTGTGAGCAAAAAGCTGGACTTGAAATTGGGAAGGCTGGCTCTGACCTCAGACACTAGCTGAATTACTCTGGACAAGTCAATTAGCCTGCCTCAGTTTCCTCATCTGTAAACTGGGGGGTCATAACCGCTCCCCACTCCTGGGGTTGGTGTGTAAAGTGCCGTGTGATCTGTGAATGCTGGCTCCTGCTGCTCTCCCCTCCAGCCTGAATATTCTGAAAGCCCTGCTCCAGGGGCCTCACCTTTCTTCCCCCTAGAATTTCCAGGCTCATCCATTCCCATGTTCCTCTTTCTCTCTGGCCTCTCAGTCCCTCTGGCCCCACCTTCCAGATGCTGACTCCATTTTTCCTTCACCCTCCCCACCCCCCAGATGTGCAGTTCAGCTGCTTTGTTCTTTTCCTCTCATGCCTTTGAGTCCTGGGCCAAATCTCCTCTACCGCCCGCTTGTCTCCTGGCTCCCAGCCTCCCCTGAGCTGACCCTGGATCTGGGGAGGGCATTCGGGTGGTTCCCCGCTCCCCCTCTGGTTCCCCTCCTAGTTTTCTCCCGTGTCCACCCTTGTAGCCTCTGCAGGATGGGACTTTTCCCTCCCTCGTCTGCCCCTCCCTCCCAGATGTGTGTACTTCTTGAGCTCCAAGTTGAATTTCACTTTGCTATTTCCTGTCTTGTCCCCATCCTCTCCTGGTCCCCCAGGCCAATCCAAGTTAGGCCCTGAGCCAGGCAGGCAAAGGGTAACCAGGGATTTCCTCACCTGGGATAGAGCCCAAGAATTGTGTGTGCCTGGGTATGCACTGCCAGCCTTATGTGGCGCTGACCAAGAAACCTGGATATTTGAGCTCCTCACTTCAAAATCAGCCTGAAGGGATTGCTTGCAGTCTGCCTCTGCCTGACTTGGCCATTTCGGACCATTTTGGTTACTCATTCCCCAAGGCCAGGTTCATCCATCCCCCTCCTGCTTCCTTCTCCTAGCTTACACTCCCTCTTTCCTTAGGACAAGAGTTCTCTCTTCTCCAGAAGCTCCAAGTTGGGGCCCCGCTAGGTCTGGGCCAGAGACAGGTCTTATGCCTTCATCTGGGTGCAGACATGCAGGGCGTATGCAAGCAAGGGCCTGATTCCAGAGATGGGCCCACACCAGAGGGTTTTCTTGGGGTCCCAAGGAAAGTGGGCCTGCCTTTTGGAGCCTCGATGCCACATCTGGCCCCCAACTGACTCTCAAGGCAGCTGGGCTCCTCCCCGCTGTACTGGGGAGGAGAACTCACAGATGCTGTTGTCAATGTTTCTGTGAATTTTCAGTCTAATTCACTTAAGTGTCTGGAATGCATTTCCCTTGGGCTCCTGATCTGGATGTACAGCGGTAACAACCCCCCCCCCCAAAAAAAGAGGCAGTCAAGACGGTGCTCCTGTGAATTCCCCCAGCTGGGAAACATTCCTGTTTCCATTATCATCCCATCCATCCCTTCTGCCTTGGAGCTGCTGGGCAGCACCATGGTGCACAGAGCCCTGGGCCTGGAGTCAGGAAAACCCAAGTTCAAATGCAGCCTTGTCACCCTGGGCAAAGCATTGCACCGCAGCCTCACTCTCCTCATCTGTGAAATGGGGAAAATAACAGCATCTCCCTCCCAGGGTTGTTGTGAGCAAATAGTTGTAAACTGTAACTGTAAAAAGGGGCTTATGGGGGTGGCTAAGTGGTACAGTGAATAGAGCACCACCCCTGGAGTCAGGAGGACCTGAGTTCAAATCCAGCCTCAGACACTCAGCACACTTACTAGCCATGTGACCTTGGGCAAGTCACTTAACCCCAATTGCCCTGTCCTCCCCCCCCTCCAAAAAGCAAAAACAAAAAAGGGGCTTATGGGGTATCAAGGGAGGACTAGTACCACTGGGGAGAGGGCTGTTTTCAGGGCTGCTCATCCATCTTTCACTCAGCTCTCACTTGTGGCTCCACGAAGCTATTTTCCCAGGAAACATTGTTGGCAGAAGGGCTAAATCAGGCTGAGGGTAACTGAAGGGTCTCCAACCCTTCAGGAAGTTAGCAGGATGTCTATGCCAAGCACATAAAGACATCCCTGCTTCAGAATGGGCAGATAAGAACAGTTTGTACCAATGGCCATAAAGGCAGCTGAAGCAGGTGCTGTGGAGGGCTCAGAGCTTGGTGCCAAGGCCATCCACTGGCCATCGCCAGTCGTTTTGATTTTTGCCCTGCCACTGGACTTTGGTGACTCAGGAAGAGAGTGAGGCTGACAACTTGGGGCAGCTCTCCTCACTTAAATCCAATTCACTCAAAAGTCCAGACATCACTCATGATGTAACTGGTCCTCTTCAAAAACAAAGATCGCCAGCCTCTATGGCCATCAGCCTCTATGGCCAGGGCAGAGATGAGGCCTCTTTAAAAACCTCCATGTCTCCAGATATTTCCGATGTCCAAAACTGAGCTGAAAATGCCACCCTTCACCCCACCAAAACTATAAACAACAATTACAAAACCCTTAGCCCAGTACCTGGCACATGCTAAGCCTATCTAAATGTTAATTATTCTTATCTTTCTAACCTGCACTACCTGTCTATCCCTACCTTTGCTGCCAAGTGGACCCAGGAAAATAAAATGGAAATGGAGCTTTTCTCCTGATATTGCTTCCTGGTTCCTTTCAGGACCCTAGGCAAGGTGCTCCTGGGGCTGGTGGGGTCAGGAATAAACTTATTCCAACGGCACACATGGGGAAACCAAGGCAGGAATTAGGGTGGGGAATAGAAGGGCATGTGAAGGTCTGTTCTAGCCCAGGAAAATCCCAGCCTAGGAATCAGGCAACGTGGGCTTGAGTCCTGTCCCTTCTAATTCAATTCAGCTAAGATTTATTCTACGCTTAATATTGTACTGAAAGGTACTTCACCTACTAATTGTGTGACCTTAGGGGAGTCCAGTAACCTCTCAAAAAGTGAGTTTAAAATGAGGATAAGAATTGATGTCCCAAGCTTTACATTCAGGGGCAGTTGTGAGATACCAATTGATTTGAAAGGGGCACTAGGTAGAGCAGAAACAGCAGGGGCTGTGGAGTTGGAGGACTGGGATTCCAATCTTGCCTCTGATGCTTACAGTCTAAGTGACCTTGGGCAAGTCATTTGATTTCCTCAGTTCCCTCATCTGTAAGATGAGAGGGTTGGGTTTAATAGCCTCTGAGGTATCTATAAGGACTTATAATAACAATTATTATAATCATTATTAATATTACTTCCATGAAAGTTCTTGAGGATTATACCAAAAGATGTAATAAGTCTTTTCAAACAGATAGTCATTCAACAAACATTTAGTAAGTACTTACTGTGTGCCAGGTACTGTCCTAAGAACTTTACAAATATGATCTTATATGATCCTCAGAACAGCCCTGGGAGGCAGGGGCTATTATGATTCCCATTTTACAGTTGAGGAAACTGAGGCAGACAGAGGTTAAGTGACTTGCTTAGGGTCACACAGCTAGTAAGTATGTGGGCTTGGATTTGAATTCAGATCTTTTTGACTCCAGACCCAGTCTTCTATGCACTGCACCACCCAGTTGTCTTAAGCCAAGGAATTGCTTAATCAATTAATTAAGAGCATTAATTTAAGCCCTTACTATGTGCCAGTCATTGTGCTAGGTACTGGGATACAAAAGCAAAAATAAAACAAGCCCTGCCCTCAAGATATAAGTATATAAAAGATTAATAGAAGGTAAATTTTGGGGAGGGAAGACTGTAGTAACTGAGGAGGGGAATCAGGAAAGGCTTCATATAGAAAGTTACATCTGAGTTAGTTTTGATGGAAACAAGGAATTCTAAGAGGGAGAGATAGGGCACAGCCTGGGCAAAGGTGTGGAGATAGGAAGTGGAGTGCTGCCTGAGAGAACAGTGAGAAGGCCCATCTTGCTGGATCGTATGGGATGGGAAAGAAAGTAATGTGTCAAAAACAGTCTGGAAGGGTAGGGCGGGCCCCGCCTGTGTTTAGCTGCCATAAGTTCTTGCTGCTGGCAGGTTGGACACTAGGTGATGAATTCTTTGGCCGCTGTGATAAGGGCATGATTTTCAGTCCAATGCTAAGGGGATGGTGGCAGTGGTGACCACAGAGAATATAAAAGGGATCAGACGGTCTACAGATGTTAATTTAAGTATTTGTTTTCTTAAAGAAAAACACTTGTCCAGTGACCCTACTAGGGAAGCCAGCCGTACCCAAGGGGACATTCTTGCTATGAATGAGTCCAACTGAAACAAACAAGCCCCATTTAAACGCCTTAGAAAAACAAAGTCAAGAGTTGGCAGAGTTGATTTCGTTATGTGCTCACGGGTCACCCACTTGGTCATCTTGCCATGCTCATTCGTGTAAACAAGCAAGCCAGCATAACTGTAGATCAAGGCATCAATGGGTGAAGAAGTAGAAGCCTCAATGTAGCACGGTGGATAGAATGCTGGACCTGGAGTCAAGGAGAACTGAGTTCAGATCGGCCTCACTCAGTCACTGTGTGACCCTGGGCAAGTCACTTAACCTCTTTCTGCCTCAGTTTCCTCATCTGTAAAATGTGGATAATAATCGAACCTGCCCCCCAGAGTTGTTGTGAGGACCAAGTAAGATTATAATTATACAGCGCTTGGTAAAGTTCCTAGCACATAGTGTGTGTGTGTATACACATACATACATACATACTAGCTTTTACCATTGTGATAAATTGTAATAGTATAAATTTAGAGCAAGAGGGGACCTAGCCAAACCCCCTCCTTTTAAAGAGGAGAAAACTTAAATTTGCAAAAAGAGTATTGGCTCCAGAAGTCAAAAGATCTGAGTTCAAATTCTGCTTCTGACACTCACTCCCTATAGGACCTCAGAGAAGATACTTAACCTCTCTTGGCTTCAGTTTCCTAATCCGCAGAATGAGAGAACTGGACTGGAGAAGTGGCTGGTAATAACCCTTCCAACTCTAGGGCTGCAATCCTAATTCCAAATTAATTTCTCTCCCAAAATAAGGAAATGTCCGAGCTGGGATTTGTACTCAGGTTTCTGTACAGGCTAGAGCCTATCGTCTCTTCCCTCATGCCAGAGCAAGAGTACAATGAAGGGCGTGAAGCCAAGACATCACATACGCTTCTAGACAGTGACTTCAGGGGAACGTGGGCCTGGGGGAGGACAAGAAACACTGATGTTGGAAAATATGCTTGGAGATCCAGGAATGAAAGGGACCGCAGGCTTGGAGACTCTTCAGACACCTCACACCCCTGCACGATGAACACTTTCTTCCAGAAGAGAGTGGGAAGAAAATGTATGTGTCAAGGACTGAAAGACATCAGGAAAAAATGCACTTCCCTTGCCTTAACCAATGAGAAATGCCCAGATGGAGGAATCATTTCAGAATCATCTGTCGGTATGTGGTCAGTATGTATGTAGTCAGTCTCAGTATGTAGTAAGATCATCACCAGATTACAGCAAAGACCAAAATAAATACCCAATCACAAGAAAGGGATAGAATGCAACGACAGTTTGCTATGGCGATAGTTCCATCTTCACCAGGGTGACCTATCAAACTGCTGGTTCTGATAGATAGGAAACGAGAAAGAAGACATTCAACTTTGGCCCTTTTGCTTAGAGGCATTGAATTGATACAGAACAACTGAAAAGGTCAAAAGAAACTGCCCTTAGCTAGCAACTACTTAGGGAAACTAAGGGGTTCCATAGTACATAGAACACAGGGCCTAGAGTCAGAAAGACTGTTCAAATCCAGCTTTAGATATTCACTAGCTGTGTGATCCTGGACAAGTCACTGAACCCTGTTTGCCTCAGTTTCCTCATCTGTAAAATGAGCTAGAGAAAGAAATGACAAACCATTGCATTGTCTTTGCCAAGAAAATCCCAAATGAGGTCATTGGACAAGATTGAGCGAACAACAAGAAGATTCAACAAATACCCATATGTCTTCTTTCTCACTTCTCTAAAATTTTTATGAAAATAGCCTAGGTATGCACCAATGATATCCCTGATGAAAATATTAGAAGGGAAATTAAAGTTTTCACAGATAATTTCCTTTATCAGACCTTATCTTTACAGTCACAGAACCAAGGTGAGAGATATAGAGGACATATATTGCTTCTTAATTTTTAAAAAATTATTCAGTACAAGAAAATACAGACTTAAAATACAGACTCTTCTCAAAAAAAGGCATGACACACAAAACAGTTAGACAAGACCATGTGATATGTGCAATGACAGACAATTTGTTCAGTGGCCTGCTAAATATTAGCATCAAGCAGCATGTGAAGCAAGGAGATATGTACACTCACCTAAAGTGTTCACCAGCATCATTGAGGATATGCTGCACAAATCCCAAACAAAAGAATGGTTCCTCATAGATGGTGAGATTCTCCAAATGCTCCTTTCCACAGATGACATTGTACTCATTCTACCAAGCCCAAGAATGCTACAAAATTTCCTTAGTGTAAACAATGGTAGGGAGAAAGAAGCTGGAATAAGCATCCATGTTGGAGAAACAAAGTGGATGAAAAATGCCTATTGTCCCAATTGTAACATGTAGCTTGATGGGCAGCTTGCCGAATTAGTCCAGCAATGTGTTTATCTTGGACTGGTGCTGCAAATAGTGAACCAGGTCCAAAATCTGAGTAGCAGATTAGATTGGATTGAATTTGGGAATTCACATTGTGCTATCAGTAATTCTCAAGCTGTTCATTTCTCCAAAAGTCTGTCCTTTAAACATCTGTATTCCCCAGATGATGCTCTGTGGCCTAGAACACCATGATCTTGGAAGAATCCAAATGACAGCTAACCCAAAGGGTAATGAAAAGATGCATAGTAGGTGTAAGCATTGGTATTAAAAAGAGTGAAGAGTGGTCACTGAAGGAGTTCTGGGTTTGGGTTCTGGCACCTAGATTTGGATCTTTGCATTGCCATTTCTTTGTGCCCTTGAGTAAGTCATGTAACTTCTCTGGGCCTTAGTTTCCTTGTCTGTTAAATGAGAGTTGGCAGAGAAGAGATTTAAAAAATGCATTTCCTTTCCATCTTGTGGAGAGGTGTATGAGAAATATTCAGTAATGAAGTAATCCAAAAATAAACAACATCAATAAAATGTGATTAAAATAAGTTAAAAATAAAGAGATTGGACTTAGTGCTCTCTAGAGTCCCTCCCAGCTCAAAGTCATAAGGTAAGTAGCTTAAAAGAAATCATTGAGGATGCTTGTGACAAGAAAAGGAGAGGAATCAGTCAAAGGGGGTGAATGAGACCCAACAGAGAGACCACTGAATCCCCAGCCTGAGGTATTCAAAGAACCAGACCTGTAATGTGTTGGGGTCTTCCTCCCTGGAGAATTTATGGAAAGATGCTAATGAGAATCCCCGAGGCTAAAACTGATCCTAATAAGTTTAAAGAACCATCAGAATGTCTTTCTTATTTAAGTTCATCATTTCTCTACAATTTCACCAGTATGAGTACTTCTCACTTCCTCACCACCCCCAACACTGAACATCTCCATCAAGACACACGACAATCCTACTACATCATGGTATGTGATCTTTGTAAACTCCTGTGCCTTCCCCAGATTCATCCCCTGGTGATCCACCTTCTGGCAAGGAAGCTACCTGCTGCATTTTGTTAGAATGTAAGCACCTTAAGGGCAGGGTCTAGCTCTAATTTTTGTCTTTATAGCCCTCATCATGCCTTGCACATGGTAAGTGTTTAATAAAGGCTTATTTAGTTGTATGGTGTAATAATGAGTTTGCCTGGTCCTGGGATGATAGGTGCCCACTCAGTTCAATGCCCAGCTTGGTATAGGACCCAGCAGAACTCAGGCTCCTTGGCTTAGCTGCAGAGCAGACACTCTGGTGAGGAGTTTAGCAGATTATCTGCCTATTATTCCTTTCATTATTATTATCTGTAAAAATCTCTTTGATATTTCATATTTTGTAGTCTGTTGTGCAAAGGTAGATCAAAAAACTATTTTTGGAATCGAAAAAAGTACTAGGGTGTAAAGACAGCTAGGTGGCGCCATAGTGGATACAGCACTGTGCCTGGAGTCAGGAAGATTGAGTTCAAATGTGGAGTCAGACTCTCACTATCTGTGTGACCCTGGGCAAGTCACTTAACCTGGTTTGCCTCAGTTTCCTCATCTATAAAATGAACTGGAGAAGAAATTGACAAATCACTCCAAGAAAAACTCAGATGGAGTCATGAAGAGTCAGACAACTGAAAACGACTGAACAACAACTTTAGGGTACAAGCTCTTTGAATGTAGACTCACTGAAGTCACCCTTCTTAGTACAAATCCAGGGGCAGACTGGACAACAGGAATGACCTGAAGCAGCAATGGATATAACCTTGGATCTAGAGTCAGGAAGACCTGAGTTCAAATCTGGCCTCATACTCTTACTAGCTGTGTCACCCTGGGCAACTCACTTAACCTCTGCCTCAGTCTTCCTCATCTGTAAAAGGGGGAACCATAGTGGCACTTACCTTGTAGGGTTGTCATGATGATCAAATAAGTCAATATTTGTAAAAAAGTGTCTTACAAACCTTAGAGTACTATAGAAATACTATCAGTAGTGCTGATGGTGACATACTGTTCTCCCAACATCTGGGATTTCTTCTTCTATGGCCTTGTGGTTTTGAAAGCTTTTTATTCCATGCCTGCTGGAGATTGTGAGGACATCTTATGGCAACACTTATTTAAAACATGCTTCAGCTTTTATAGATCAGGTTATGTTGGGGAGACCGTGAGCCACAACTAGGCTTGTGCCCTCCTTCCAGCTTCATTTGTTGGTTGAGTTCTCAAGGATGCTTTGAGGTCTCCTTTTGTAGTATAGAGATTCGTCATCTCAGACAGAAGCTCTCAAAGCCAGGAGGGACCTGGGTTCAGATTCTGCATCTGGTACATTCTGACTCTTTAACAAGGGGTCAGATTTAAGAGGTATCAAACACTCTGGAGTGCCCAAACCAGATTAAAATGTAATTGGGAAATATTTAACAAAATAAATGGAAATACAACAAGGCATAGATAATGTTAATATGTTTTTTTAATAAGTCAATCTGCAGCCCATAAGAGGTCTTTCTATGTAGTTTAATGGCCTCATTTCTATTTGACTTTGACATCATTGCATTGGTTGGGGGCAGGGCTCTGTTTTTGTAATGCAGGGATTTCTCATTGTTTGACTCCTAAGAAATAATAATCGTTTGGTATACAGTAATGGCTACTTGATTGCAATTGTCTAGGTATTCAGTAGGTACAACATTTTTTTCACCTACAGTGATACATTGAACAGTTTTTGCCATTTTTCTGTGCAATCTGCAACTGACAAATAGTTCCCAGGCTCCTTGAGTATCAGTAACTTATCAGTTTCTAGTCCCAGTGACCTTTTATTTAGAAATGTTATTATTAATAGTGTGTGTAATGTGGTGGTTAGGGAGTCAACCTCAAAGCCAAGAAGTCCTCTGTTTGGGTTCTGCTTCTGACATATAGTAATTGGCTGTGTGACCCTGGGCTAATTACTTAACCTCTCAGTGTGCTAGACATCTAAGTCTATAAGTTACAGTGACGATGCCAGCCTTCGGTGGTAAATGTTGTCTCCCATGAGAGTCTGCCACACCTGTGAAATCAGAGGTCCAGTCATCACTCTTGTTGTTTTTCCTTCTTCACTCCCTTTCTTCACCCATTCTGCCCAGGGGCACCATGCTCTAGTCAATAGCTTACTCATATGGATCCCTTGGAGGGTGTTATCAGGGGATTTTGTTTGGGTAAAGGACGGTTAACCCTCGAAGGGAACATGAGGGGAAAGAACCTCCAGTCAGACTGTCTCTGAGTCCAGAAAGGGGAGGCCCCAGGATTTATGCTTCCGTATTCTACAGGTGGTCCACAGTCGAACTGCATATGATGGACTGTCACTGCCTGAAGATGAGGAACAGAAGACGGCGGTGGTCCGGCCTCGATGGAACTATTCTGACCTCTCTGATGACGAAGACCTGCTGGCTGATGAGGCTTCAGGAGGTGAGCGGCTTGGGCCAAGGGGGGATGGCTGGAGAAAGGACTGGGAACGAGGGACAGCACAGGGCCCCTCCACCCCAGGCTCCTGCAACAGAACAGGGTCTCCCTTCCTGTCCAAAGCACCTGCTAGATTGATTGGCAGCATAGTGTACTGAGCACTGCATTCAGGGGCAGAGGAGACCTGGGTCACATCCTGGCTCGGGGGGCATTTGGCTTCATGCGTCACTTTGGAAAGGTCACTGACTCTCTTGGGGGTTGGACTAGATGATATTAGCAGTAATAACTAGCCTTTATATGGCACTTTAAAATATGATCTCCTTGGATCCTCAGAGCCCTAGAAGATCAGTGCTGTTATTATCCCCATTTTACAGATGAGGAAACTGAGGCAGACAGGGTGAAGTGACTTGCCCAGGGTCAAACAGCTAGGAAAGTGTCTGAGGCTGGATTTTAACTTAGGTCTTCCTGACTCCAGGTTCAACATTTTATCCACTGTGCCACCTAGCTGCCCATGTTCTTATCTGTAGAATAAGGCAAATCACTTCTCCACTCTGGACCTCTGCTTCTCTACAAAATGAGGTGGGATTAGATGACCTCTGATGTCCCTTCCAAATCCACCCCTAAAAGACACTATTAGTATCTTTTATATCTAATACTCTACCACTGATTTCCTTCTAATCCATCCCTCTTCTTCAGAGGGGTCTGCCTGCCCCAGGCCTCTCCCCACTCCAGTCTGTCCTCTGCTCAGCTATGAAAGTGATAAAACTAATGTGTGGGGTCAACCTGGTCATCACCACCACCCCCGCCACTGCCCAGTAAACTCCGGTGGCTCCTTATTGCCTCTGGGATCAAAAACCCAGTGCTCTGCTTGGCATTCAAAACCCTTCATCACGTCCCCCTGTCCTACTTTTCCAGTCTTCTTCCACCTTACTCCCTGACACATATTCGATCCAGTGACAATGGCCTCCTGGCCATTCCTTGAACAAGATACTCCAGGCATTTTCCCTGGTGGTTTCCCATGCCTAGAACACTGTGACTTCCTTCAAGTCTTAGCTAAAATCCCACCTTCAGCAAGATCCCTTCTGATCCCTCTTAGTTTACTCTCGGATTCACGTGTGCCTTTACTCTGAGGATTATCCCCAATTTATTCTGCCTATGTCTTATGTGCACATGTTTAAGTATGTTTGAGGGCAGGGACTGTCTTTTGCCTGTCTTTGTATCCACAGCTCTTGGCACAGTGCCTGGTATCTAGTAGACACTTAATAAATGCTTATGGGCTGCTTATTTATTGACTGACTTCGTAACCTATTGAGAAGAATTTAAGCCATTTCAAAAGGTCTTGTATTTTTTTTTCCATTTCTTTTTCTGGTCTGTGCTACCTCTGGGAATAAGAAATCCCACAAATGAATTGCCCAAGTTGGACAAGTTCTTACTTAAATTTGGGTATGCATGTATAATTTCCTCATTGTGGGAACTCCCTCCATCCATGAACAATGCAACCCATCTCTGACTTAGCAGATAAGTCCCAGGGAGTTGCTCGAGACATGCACAGACATGCACAGGTTAAGTGACTTGCCCAGGATCTTTCAGCAGAATCAGGATTAAACCCAGTTCTCCCAGGTTCCAAGTCCAACACTTGTCTTGTTGTGTTCCCAGTTCTGGTCAGGTGTTTATGGGTAGGTGCCCCCTTTTAGCCTTGTCTTCCTCCATCCAGCTGAGGGAAGCCCAATCTTTTCTGCCTGGTCCTTTGCACTCCTTCCCCATGACCATCACCCCAGACCCATTGATTCCATGGTGTTCCAAACTTCCTCTAGCTCTTGCATGTCTCCTGGAGGGTCAGCCCACAATCCTTTGCTCTTTCTCCCGCCTCACCCCAGGATATCCTGGGTATTTAAAAGTATTTAAAGACCCTCTGATTAGGGCTTTGAAGTTGACCTTGTAAGAAGCTCCCAGGACCTCCTCCTCAGAGGCGGTTTTCTGGTCTGTTAGATGACTGTCCTGCCCCGACCCTGCTCTGCTCTGGGGCCCTCGCTGGTCTCCTCCCTTAGGATGTTTGTGAGATCTCTTCTTAGAAAATCTAGGCCTTCCTGACCCCAACTCAGTGCTCAGGCAGGGACTATTTGCCAGGCACCAAATTTAATATACTTGAATCTAAGAGAAAGTGCTGGATTTGGAGGCGGGAAAGGATGGCCTTTGAATACTGCTTCAGACACTTACTTTCTGGGTGGCCTTGGTCAAATCACTTGATTTCCCTGAGACTCAATTTCCCTAATTGTAAACTGGCAGTGTTAATACCCATCTCACAGGGCTGTTATGAGGAGGAAATCGAGTAATGGAAACACTTTGTCAACCTTCAAGCACCATAGAGAGGTCAATGCTCAACAATCCCCAAAATAGAGGGGCATAGCTGAAAGACGACCTGGGTTAAAATCCTACTCTGATCCTATTGGCATCCTGGGATTTGTAGTGCAGAGGAGTCCCCCTACAAATTTCACTTTGCTGCCTCTGTGACTTTGGGCAAGTTACTTAAATTCCCCAGGCCTCTGTCTTCATCATTACAATAAGGAGGTTGGGCTGTGTGATCTCCGAGGCCCCTTCCAACTGTATGATATAGAGGTGGAGGCATTCATGGAAAGTGGATAAAGGGCTGACTTCAGGGTCAGAGAAGGCCTGAGTTCCAGGCCCACCTCTGACCCCGCCTGGCTGGTGACCCCTCAAGCATCTCTTTGAGGCTATAAGAGGCAGAGCTGGTGATAAATTGCATTTATGGAGAACCGTTCTTTACCTGGTGTTCCTTATACCAGTGAAATTAAAGGTGTGGCCCAGAAATCTACTGCAGAACAAGTGTGGTGAGAGCATGTGGCTTTGGAGGTGCAGGGTCAGATGGCAGCTTTGGTACTTACATAGTTGGAAGCGACCTCATAGATCATCCATTTCACAGAAAACAGAGGCCTAGATTTGCCTCAGTGACTCACCTGAGACCACACAGTTAATAACTGTCAGAGGCAGGATTCACATCAATGCCTTCCTTATAACAAGGCTGACAACTTGAAGCTCTCTGTCCCTTTAGGGTTTACAAAGCATGTTCCTTACAGCTCTCTGGGAGGAGCAGAACACAGAAATGACCACATCTGTTTCCCAGTTTTTAGGTTTTAAATCTATGATGCTCTCTGATCTCTGATCCTTGGAATAATGAAATGTTCCTGAGGATGCTATTGGGGGAGTTGTCCCCTCCTCCCTACTAAGGCCTTTTAAATAGGCACCAGGCCCCTTTGGCTGGGATGTTGCCTTCATCTATTCCTAACTGATGTCTTTGTTGGTTCCAGATGATCTCGGCAGTGGGGACCTGGGAAGTGGAGACTTCCAGATGGGTAAGTCACCAAGAAGATAATTTGAGAGGCCACCCCCCCAACCCAGCCCAGCCCTGCTTTCCCCTTCTGTCCTCCTTTTCTCCCAAGGGAAGTCCAAGAGGGTAAAACTTTTATAGGTCACCTAGGGTCTTTCCTCGAAGTGGTCCTTGGAGTCAGGAACCCTCCCTGGGGAATGGACATGGCTGATAAGGGGTGATTGACTGGAGGTGGAACTGACCTGAAGGGATGTTTTTCCCAGGAGGGGTTTGGTGACTGGGAGGCTGAGTTTCTGACCCATAGCCTAGACCTAGAGATGAAGCAGGAGCTACAGCTCAAGAAGGCTCTAAGTGCTAAGCAGAGGCCAAAGGCATGGTGCTCAGTGCTGAAGGCTGAAAGGCCTGGTACCTTCCTGCATGGAGTAGGGAATCTTAGGAATTGTGCAGAATCAGGCTACTCTTCTTCCCCTTTCCCCACTGGGAGCAAGAGGAACCATAAATGGGGCAAGAGTAACCTATTTTCAACTCCTCCTTGCATAGGGTCCTCTATCCAGAAAACGGGAATATGGTACTAAGGGCCCTCCCAGCTCTGACATCCTGTGTTCTAAGGGCCCTCCCAGTTCTGTGACATCCTGTGTTCTAAGGGCCCTCCCAGCCCTGACATCCTGGGTTCTAAGGGCCCTCCCAGCTCTGACATTCTATGTTCTAAGGCCCTCCCAGCTCTGACATCCTGTGCTCTAAGGGCCCTCCCAGCTGTAACATCCTGTGTTCTAAGGACCCTCCTAGCTCTGATATTCTATTTTCTAAGGGTCCTCCCACCTCTGACATCCTTTGTTCTCAGGTCCCTCCCAGCTCTGACATTCTCTGTTCTAAGGCCCCTCCCAGCTCAGACATTTTGTGATTTAAGGTCCCTCCCAGCTCTGATATTCCATGTTCTTAGGCCCCCTTAAATCCTATCATACTAAAAAGTCTTGACAAGCAACCAGCTGCATTCAACCTCTGGGCCTGGGGACAGAAGGGGAGTGTTTGCCTCAGCCCCTCTTCCTTGCCCTAGGGAGATAGATACAAGCCAAACCATCCATCTGTCTGTTCCTCTCTCCTTGGCTCCACTCCCAAGGACTAAGCCCTGAATTCCAGGCAATCAGAATGCCTAAGAGTCTGGATTAGGACAATGGGGGACAGGGAAAGGCCCAGCCGGGATCTCTGGGGGACAGACCCTGTGTCCATTCTGGATCTCCACTTTATTCCCTGTCTCCAAAGCAGTCCAGGATGCCAGGTAGGGAGCATCCCTTGAACAAGACCCCAGAAACCACAGACATTTCCTGCCATTTCTGAGATGGGAGCCGTCTGACCGAAGGTTGTTCTGTGGTCAGGGTGCTGGGCACCCAGGCACCCAGCCAGGTGATGATGACAGAGTTGGGCCCATTCAGTGCCTGGTAGAGGGAACTCCCTTGATGGGTTAGCCTAGCTAGAAGCTCTCAATTCTGCCTCCTGGCTGTCCTGGGGCCCTGAAGCAGGAGAGGGGCTTCTCAGTCTCAGTTTCAGTGTGGTTCATTGGGACATTCCATGGGTCCCCTCTCATCAGCACTGTTTTAGAAAAGGGGTTGAGTATAAACGTTGGCCTTCAGCCTCCTGAGGGTGGGGATTGGTATTTAACAGGTCTCAGGCCATAATTAAGGCCTAGGACCTCTCAGGGCTGGGCTACTTCCTTCTGGGCCAGCGGTGTTGAGGACAGTGGCTTCTGGGGAGAATGGACCTGACCACTGCCTCTGTCATCTTGTGACTCAAAAGTCAGACAGAGTTTGGCGCTGTAGACAGGATCCCATCATAGGATTCTCCAGGAGCTGGTGGGCAAAAGGGCCCCAGGGGTAGGGCAGGAAAGAAGCTAGGCTTTCCCAGTGCCCCCTCTGGCTGTGCTTGTGCTCTGTGCCCTCTAGCACCTCTGCTTCTTAGCAAGAAGAGCCCAGGGAAGGGACTGTCCATCCCATGCAGGCCCCTTCCTTCCACCCTCCCAGACTGTGCCCAGGCCTCACTCTCAGGCCTCCTCCCCTCTGCCTTAGTCTCTCTTTCCTCACTTTTTCCCCCCAGAAATCTTCCTGGGAAAACAGCTGCAAAGAGCAGGAGCCAGGCCAGGGCGGAGGTGGTTTCGGGTGTGAGGGAAGGGGGTGGGAACCTCAAGTCCAGCTGGGGAACAGCCAGAGGCTGGAGCCAGAGATTGTGGGTGATTGTTTAGAGGAGGAGAAAGAGAATCTGCCGCCTTGCTGCCATCCTCTACACACCTGACAACTTCCACTGAGTTGCAGTTCCCGGAGGTGGTCCTGCCTCCTCCCCACCCCCGGCTGCCACACAGCGAGGGGCCAAACCCCTCTTCCTTGCCTTGTCTCCACTGAGCCTCAGAAGGACCCCCCACTCCTCCTCGCGCAGCTCTGCACGTTCCCAGCCTCCCCTGGCACGCCCTCCTTTTGGTCAGGATGTTCCTCAATTCATTTCAATGAGCATTACAAAGGAGCTGTTCTCCTGGCCAGCAGCTGTGTGGCTGCAGGCCCCTCGGACGCATCCTGCTGTGTGAATCTGGACAAGTTGCCTCATTCTCAACGTGCCTGTAAACTGCAGCCCAGGCTCTGATGGTCCGAGATCTCATACCAGGTCCTGTTTAGAAATGCTCTTAGGAATGTGCTAGGCCCTGTCTCTGTTTTCCCTTTCTCTTCTCCTCATCTGTCTTTTCTGTACAGATGGTCTTCTCATTAGGGATCTCTAAGACCCTGCTGTAGCTCTAGATTTGATGAGGAGAGAGACAGAGACAGAGAGAGAGACAGAGAGACAGAGATGAGAGAGGAGAGGAGAGGAAGACAGAAACAGTGAGAGACTCCTTTGTTTCCCCACCTCTCCATCCCCTTCCCCCTGTTTCTCTCTTCTTTTTTACTTCTCTGTTCTTTGTCCCTTCTGAGCCTAGAGGATCCTGGGTAGCCAAGACAATTGTTCTTGCCCCTCCCTTTCCTCCCCGCCCCATTTATCCCTTGGGCAAGTCCCAGACCTGCTCCCATTCCCCTGCCCCAGGAGAATCCTGAGGGATCCCCAGACTGAGCCCTTGAGTCTAACCCCATCATTTGACAGAAGAAACTGAGATGAGAGGGGGCAAGGTCAGAGACTCGAACCCAGGTCTGCCTCCAAGTCCAGTGTATTTTCCATAATGCTCTGCTTCCTCCTGTCCCAAGTCCAAGAGGTCAGGGAGAGTGCATTTCCACCTTCCATTCTCTTCTTCCCCATGCTCCCTCTCTCAGGATTTAGGTCACAGATCAGAGTGGTCTGGCCTTTGTGCCCAGCTGGCATCATTTGTCAGTGGATAGCTGCCAGGGATAGGATAAGGAAGTTGGCCGGTTACCGGGAGCCGCCACAGTCAGCTTCACCTGCTTTTGTGGGGCAGGGAGTGTGGGCACCACTCCCCAGTTTGCCGGCCCCCTGGGGTCTGGTTTCCAATGTAGGTGTTGTTGGACCCTCTTCCAAGCCTGTCTCTTTTTCAGTTCCTCCTGTAGTGTCTGGGCTCAGCCCATCCAGGATGCATCTCAGAGTAAGAAATAAGAAGGCCACCTCTGCCCCATGCTGGCTGGGTGACCTTGGACCAGTCCTTTTTGCTCTCGCTCTGTGCCCCTCAAGACTGAGCTGCAGAGCCTGGGCATATCCACACTGGTGCAGGAGGTTTCTCACTGGGGACACCCTCCCCAGATGAAGGCACAGGTCTTGGTGAGGGGAAGGAAAAAGGTACTTTGAGGGGTGCTGAAGATACAAAGACAGAAGTAGAAAGGCCATGTTGGGTAGGGCAAAGCACTATGGCTTGGAATCAGAACACCTGGGGTCTAGTCTTGGCCCTGATAGAAAGCTCTGTTGGATCAGGGGATAAAGTGCCAGGTCTAGAATCAGGGAGACTCATCTTCCTGAGTTCAAATCCAGCCTCAAACAGTTGCTAGATGTGTGACCCTGAGCAAGTTACTTCACCCTGTTTGCCTCAGTTTCCTCATCTATAAAACAATCTGGAGAAGGAAATGGCAAGCCATTCTAGTATCTTTGCCAAGAAAACCCCAAATGGGGTCTCAGAGAGTCAGACAGGACTAAAGAACAACCTGATTCTGCTATTTAAAGCCGTGGGACCCAGGGCAATCAATGCATCTTCCTTCTCAGAAACTCAGTTTTCTTCTTTATCAGAGGGCTGGGTTGGCCGGTCTCAAGGGTCCCTACCAGCTTTAAATCTCTGAGTCAGTGAATCCTAGGGAGTGGTTGTCCTTGTCCCAGAGGAGGAGATGATGAAGTTACCTCATGCTGGAGGTTTTCCTTCCCCACCCCCTTGCCCACTGCCCTTCTCAGCCCACGGTAAGAAAGGGGCTTTGTGGGCCCTGGATCCTCCCCTCCTCCCCCGGGGGAGCAGACACATTCCTGGGCAGGCAGACTGGGCAGTTCTGGGGAGGGCCAGTGGGGCAGGCGAGCGGTCTGCGTGAATGGGCCTTTGTGCGGCCCGACAAGGGGGCCTCTGTGGCCTGGGCCTGGGGGTGCTCTGCCTACGTGGCCTCCCCAGTGACCCGATCTGGGGATGGGGGAGTTGGAACCCTAGTGATACTGCACCTATGCTGTTTATTCACTGTGTGACCTTGGGCAAGTCACTCTCCTCTGAATCTCATTTCTGGTTCCATGTAGGCAGGTGTTGAATCAGCCTCTCCCTAACTCCCACCCCCTGTCTGTAGGGGACCCAGGACTAGGCTTCACTTTGGGCCTCATGGTCCCGAGCTTTGTTCGGCCCCTTCTCACTCACCATACTTCTCTCTCTCTAGCCCAGAGGATCCTCAACCCAAGGTCTGTGGACTGTTTTTTTCCCCAAATATTCTGATAAATGTATTTCACTATAAAATTGTTTTCCTTTATGAGCCTATAGATTTTAGCATTTGAAATGTATTCTGAGCCTTCACCAGGGAACACCTACAAAGCAAGGCCGTCCTTGCTGTAGCCTTACTCTAAGTCTCCAGATGGGTGGATGGCGGTGGCAGAGATGGCGGCTCCAGCTGATTCTCCATCCTTCCTGTCACCACTAGGAACCAGAGGTCCCACTGCCCTGATGGAACTTGGTTATCCTGGGAGCTAGAGGAAGCTAGCTCTGGGACAGGAGGACCATGGGGAGAATATGCATCATCATCACCATTATGATAGAAAAATGTTTATTATTGCATTTATATATCTTTTTTTTGTTGTTGCTTATTGGAGGGCAATTGGGGTTAAATGACTTGCTGAAGGTCACACAGCTAGTAAGTGTTAAGTGTCTGAGGCCGGATTTGAACTCAAGTCCTCCTGACTATAGGACCGGTGCTCTATCCGTTGTGCCATCTAGCTGCCTTCCATGGATCACAACTTTTGGGGTCCCCCAGAATGACTGTGCCCAGAACATGCCTGGCTGGGGCACAATAGTGACCCTTTTCCTCCTGGTGAGACCCCAAGTTTGCACCCAGTCTTGGCTCAACACCTGGCTTAGCTCAAGGCCTCTCTTTGGAACGCCCTTCTCTCTTCTGTCAGTAGAGCTGAACTGGCTGCCTCTAAGGTCTAATAGGTCCAAATTCTACCATTGCTGCATCTCTTTTCCTCTCCCTAGTCTACTTCCGTGCCATGGTGAACTTCACGAGGTCCATCGAGTACAGCCCTCAGCTGGAGGATGCAAGCTCCCGGGAGTTCCAGGATGTGTCTGAGGCAGTGGTGGATACGGTGAGGGCCTGGGGGCGGGGGGTGGTCCTGGAGGCTGAGAGGAGGCTGTGGGAGGGCTGGCAAGAAGGACGGTGGGCAATCACCCGCTCTTGATGCCCTTTCTAGCATCAGAGAGCTTTGGGTGGGAGTGCAGAGGAGGGTTGGAGGGAGGAGGGTCCCAAGCTGAGAACATGCAAGGAGATCAATGGTTCTGTGCCCCTCACCAGTTGGAGTCTGAATACCTGAAGATCCCTGGAGACCAAGTTGTCAGTGTGGTGTTTATCAAGTAAGAAAGATCATCCTGGGCATGGATGGGGTATGGGAGGGAAGGGCATAAAGGCACAACTCCTAGATGCTTAAAGTATGGAGGGCCCTTAGAACACAGAATGTCAGAGCTGGGAGGGCCCTTAGAACGCAGGATGTCAGAGCTGGGAGGGCCCTTAGAACACGGAATATTAGAATTTGGTTGCTTGATGACAAAAGATCAGAAGAGTTAATATGATTTATGGTTGGCAGAGACCTTAGAGCATAGAATGTCAGTGCTCCAAAGGACCACAGAAGTAATCTAGATTAATCTCTTTATATATGAAGAAACTGAACCCATAGAACTTAAAGGACTTGCCCAGAGTCACACAACAATTTAGTGGCAGGACCAGAACCTAAAGGAGATGGTGGAGGGAAACCAGGAATATGAGTGGAGAGAAGAGAGTTCCAAGACAAGCAAATACCAGTCCTAGTTCAAATCCTGGGAGCCCCATTGGGAAGATAAGATAAAAAGGGAAGGAGATGAATAGGGTCCACCCTCGTGCTCATCTCCCTTTGTCCCCTACATCACCTCCTGAGCGTCCGGTTCATTCATCTACAAAATGATATGACTGGCCTGGTCCTTTCCACCCTTTAGGACTTAAATCCTATAGTCCTGGGAAATGGGGATTTATGTTGCTCCCACACTTTTAGAATGGAAAGAATATGGGATCTAGAGTCAAGGGACTGGGTTCAAATCCTGCCCCCTGTGACTTACGGGACATTGAGCCTCAGTTTCCTCATCTGTAAAACGAGGGGGTGGACTAGATGACCCCTAAGAGTTCAGATGGTGCCGGGCTTGGAATCAGGAAGACCCGACTTGAAAAGCTGCCTCAGGTTCTTTACAAGCTGTGTGTGACTCTGGCTAAATAAGTCATTGAACCTCTTCCAGTTTCTGTTTCCTCCCCTTTTAAAATGAAAGGTTTGGGTTGGGCAGCTTCTGTGATCCTTTCTAGCTCTGATTCTCTGATCCTTTTTAGTCACTGCCCCCCAGAGACAGGATTTGAACTCAGATCCTCCTGAACCTAGGTTCCTTGCTCTTTCCTAGTTGCCTTCCATGGATTACAACTTTTGGGGTCCCCCAGATTCTTCTATTCCTAGATGACTGTTGGGGCAGCTAGCTGGCACAGTGGATAGACTACTGGCCCTAAAGTCAGGAGAACCTAAGTTCAAATCCAGTCTCAGACACTAACTATGAGACCCTGAGCAAGTCACTTGACCCTGATTGTCTCAGAAAAATATCAATGATCTCCTCATCATCCAGAGGAAAACCCACACTAAGGTTTGAGCACCTGAGTGGGCTCCTTGTAGACTTTTCCTCCCCTCACGTTTTCATTTTAATTTTTATTATTTTATTTTATTTTTTGGCAAGGAAATTGGGGTTAAGTGACTTGCCCAGGGTCACACAGCTAGTGAGTGTCAAGTGTCTGAGGCAGGATTTGGACTCAGATACTCCAGACTCCATGACTGGTGCTCTATCTACTGTAGGCACTGCCTAGCTACCCCATGTTTTCATTTTTAAAAGAAGGCCAGGCTCAGGTTCCCAAGGTGTAATGTGAGACCTCACTGTATGTATGTGACAACCCTTTCCTTGCTGGGGAAGCCTCTTGGTGCTTCTCACATCTGGTGGGTAAGTGCTGCCCACCCCCAGAGGAGCTTGGGCACAGGAGGTGCTAGATAGAAGACCTCCCAGCTGGGCAGAGACAGAGAGTGCAGAGAAGGGCCCCAAGCCTCTCCTCACCTTCTCCCCACCCCTGCCCTCAGGGAGGTGGACGGCTGGGTGTTTGTGGAGCTTGATGTGGGCTCAGAGGGGAATTCCGACGCCGGCCAGATCCAAGAAGTGCTCCACTCAGTGGTCGCCAGCGGCTCCATTGCCTCCTATGTCACCTCTACCGCTGGCTTCCAGTTCAGGCGCTTGGGAACAGGTAGGCAGGCTTCATCACTGGGCTGGGTGCTGTGGGCCCAGAGTGGTGGGAGAGAGAAGCAACCTTGGCCCTCAGCTATCTGCACTCCCGTCTCATTGCTAGTATATTCCAGAGGGGAGATGGGTACCAAGGGCTAGGTTACAAGCCCTAGCCGGGTCTGTGCATTCTGGGCAGCCCAGCAGTGCCACACAGGGAAAAGGATCTCTGTGGCCTGCCATGGGCTCCCAACCACCACACTCCGCTACACATGCTGGAGGCCCAGAGGCCAATGAGCCCGGGTGGGAGGAACTCCCAGTCCCCTGGAGGGCCAGTCACTGACCAGCTCTTCCATTGCAGCAGAAGCCCCGCCCCCTCCTGTTGCCATGGCTTCACCAGGTGAGACTGGCACCAGCAGCTCCTATGGGCAGAGAACAGGGTACCAGGGAGACACACTTCTTTGGCCTTTCCACCCAGTTGGGGGTCAGAAGTGCATGACACCCTCCCTCTCCCTCTGTTTGACCCTCAGGGTTTTGCTCTGCCCAGGGGGCCCTGGCCCCTGTTGCAGGGGGTGGGGAGGGGGCTTGTATGCCATGTTTTGTGTCTATGTTGAGGGGCCTCATGTGCTGTGTGGAGCATGGGCCTGGCATGGGCATTATCAGGGGGAGTGGTAGCAGGGTGGGGCATGCGCTGTGTGTGTGCCTTATGTGCCCTGTGTGCTGTGTGGCCTGCTGTTGGGAGGCTCAGTGCCTCCCCAGGGCATTTCTTTTGGAAACGTCCCCTTTAGTTGAGCTCAGCTGAGTCATTAATCCCAAGAAGCTGTTCTAGACCCACTCTGATCTTACAACTCTCATCATTGGTCCCTCCTTGCTGGTATATGCCAGAGGGGAGATGGGTACTAGGGACTAGGTTACAAACCTTAGCTGGGTCCATTCATTCTGGGCACCTCAGGAGAGCTACCCAAGGGAAAGGTCCTGTGGCGCTGTGGGCTCCTGGCCACAATACTCACCTATACTTCATCTCTGCCTTCTCACCAGAATGGCATCACTGTGCCCAAAGCCTCCTCAGGACCAATGTGGCACCCATTTTATTTATTTGTCATCACATATGACAGCACCATCTCTGTCCTTGATACCTCAGGATGCTGTCCATGGAAAGCAATCATTGCCCTTTCTAATTATCTTGATGAGGTTAAGAAGAGGGGAAGGGATCCCTCACCTGGGCCCCCTTGTCTCATACCTCAGCCCTGTTTTCCTTCATCTTTTAATAACATGTGTACCCCAGGCTCTGTGTTATACCCATGCCCATCCTGTCCAGGTACTAACCAAGCCTAGAGGCTGTGCCAAGCCCTCTGATCATGTCAGTCAGACTCATGGCCCCAAATGTGCACAGGGACTGGAGACCCCAGCGTCCCTTGGATCCAGGATGAGAAGTGCCTTAGTCCAGGGCTCACCCCTTTCTGTGTCCTCCCATCCAAACATATCTCCTCACGCAGCCCCTCCCCTCCCCCAAACTTCCTACTTGGGAATGAGAGGTGGAATGTGTCCCTACCCCCCCTCAGGCAGGCATATTTGTGCTGAAAAGCCAAGGCTCTACTCCAAAGAAACAAATTACTAAATGTTACTTCAGGTACTCGTAGGCAGAGGAGAGATCTTTTTAAGTTGAAAGAGGGAATTTTCTTAGCATATGTCACTGCCAGTGGCTGATTGCCTTGGGATGGAAGAAAAAGGGTGAAGAAGGAACAGAAATTGAAGGCAGAGTGTGGCAGAAAGAGAACTAGATTTGAGGCCAAAGGACCTGGGTTCAGATCTCTGTTCTCCTAACTAACAAGTAGTTAGCTGTGCAACCTTGGGCCAGGACCTTCACCTCTCTGGACCTTAGGTTCCCAAGGTCCTTTTCAGCTCAAGAACCTGCTCACCTTTGACATTCCCTAGTCTGTCCTGTCCAGAGTTCCTTCAAGTCTGAATCCTGCCACCCTGGGGCTCCTGCTCCATCTGTCCTCTCTGGGACCTGGACCTGGGGCCATAATGTCCTGCTCACCAGGCCCACTCTCAGACAGCCAAGGGCAAGCCCAGTGCTATTCCTCCACCCACCCATTCATTCACTACCTGATGGCTCCATCATGCCTCATTATTCCCAGGAGCCACATCAAGACAATATTTCTTCTCCCTACCTCAAAATCCCATAAGCATAGGAGCTTTATTCATGTTGTTGTTTCAGTGGGCCCAACACATGGGATAGAACAGCCAGAGCTTCCACCTTCAAGGGCAATCTAGCATTTCCAAAGCACCTACTATGTCCTAGATTTTTGGAATGCAAATAGAAAATTGGGACCACGCCTGTCTTCAACAGGTTTATGTTTTACTAGGACACTACATGCTTCACTAAGGAAATTGGTTTTTAAAAAAATGTTTTTAAAGATTTGATTTAAAATTAAATTTAAAATTAAGATTTTCAAGAATTGGATTTTTTTTTTTTAACTAGACCTGTGAGAAATTCCCTCTACTAAAGAACCTTCTCTTAGAATCTAGAGGGTTGACTGGGGGCATGCCCTGGGTCACACAGCCAGGATGAGTCAGAGGTGAGACTGGAACTCAGGTCTTCCTGACCCTAAGGCCATCTCTTAGTACACCATGCCATCATATATTGCTAAAGAAATACCTAATTTTGGTGTGGGGGCAGTAACGATTAGGGGGATGAGAAAAGACCTTAGGGAATGGGAAGGTTCAAGAGGCAAGGGTGAGGAGGGAGACAGGTCTAGGCATGGGAGACGAGTCTGTACAAGGGTAGAAGAGGAATCTTGTATGGGGAACAGCATAATGCCTGGGATTAGAAGTAACATGCAGTCATGTGGAAAAGAGAGGCTGGAGCCGGATAGTGCAGGGTTTTCAATCCCAAGGGAGAAATGTTCACTTAGTCTTCAGGCAATGGGGAGTATTATACTGATCAAAGGAGTGCCATGGTCAGAGCCAGGCTTTAAATTCTCTTTAGCAGCTATGCAGAAAATGAGCTGGAGAGAGGAGAGACCTGAGGCAGACTGAGTCACCAGCGGGCTACTGCCATAGAGGTGATGAGGGGCTGCCCCAGATGGGTCATCATGTAGGAAGAGGAAAGGGGACATATGGAAGAGATGCTGCAGAAGAAAGATTGACAAGAGTTGGCAATTTATTCATACATAAGGGGTCAAAGATGACTCCTAGATTGGGAATTTGGGCAACTGGAAGGACCGAGGAGCCCTTGACAGAAAGAGAAAGGCTAGCAGGAGAGTTAGGTTGAAGGGGGAAGTTAGTGAGGTCTCTTTTGAACACACTGAGTTTGAGATGCCTACTCGTCCATCCAGGAGACAGCTGGTGATGCAGGCTCAAGAAGGAGATGAGGGCTGGGTGCATAGAGAGATACTAGATGAATCCATCCAGCAGACAAGACTGCTGAGATAGTATAGGGGAAAAAAGAAGACAGAGCCCAGGACAGAGCCCTGGGGGCTCACCATGCAGAGGGGACTGTATGTGGATGGTTCTTCAGCATTGAGACTGAGAAGGATGAGTTAGATAAGTAGAAAGAGAATCATAGTGTAGTTATATGAAAACCCAAGGAGGAGAGGATTACCCAGGAGGTGGTCACTAGTGACAGACCCTACACTGACATCAAAGAAGCTAATAAGACAGAAGCATTGATTGTTGTGAATATGAAAAGAATATGAACCAACCAGGGCTTGAGAACTGGCATTCCCTGGTGCCCAGTAGTCTAGGAAGCCTTGGTCTGCCTTCACAGGACAAGGACCTTTCCCCAAATCCTTCACTTCACCATGGTGCAGGACTGCCTTATGCTCTGATACCTCTCTGCTCCCCAATTTTCTCAGCTGCTTGGCCCTGACTGTCCCTCCCTCCTTCCCCAACCATTCCTATTTTCCTTAGTGACACCCCCCTCCCGGCTCTGCACGGACAAAGAATTTGCCTGCCGGACCCACAATGAGTGTATAGCCCTGGAGTATCGCTGTGATCGGCGGCCAGACTGCAGGGACATGTCTGATGAGCTCGATTGCGGTGAGGGTCAGGGTGGTGGTGGGGAGAGTGGACACAGAGCAGAATCAGGTGGGGATGGGAGTGTGCCTGAGGGAGTATTCAGGTGTGGAGTAGTCAAGGTAGTGGACATGAGGAATGGACTGGAGGAGTCCTATGGGAAGGGGTAGGCTGCCGAAAATGAGGAATGGGGGGCGGCTAGGTGGCCATCCCCAGAGTCGGGAGGACCCGGGATTGGTTCCAGCCTCAGAAAATGAGCACCCACACATAAATAATGACTGGCTGTGTAACCTTGAGCAAGTTACTTAACCCCAATTGCTTTATTTAAAAAAAAAAAAAAGAAAATGAGGGATGGGGCAGAAAGGACTGGGAAGGGTTGGTTAGACATGTGAGGTAGACCATGACATGGGCACCAGGAGCAAGGACTCCTTTCTCTAGACAATTCACTGATGTTTCTTCTCTCCATTATCCAATTATAGAGGAGTCCACTCCACCAGAACCCACAGTACCACCCCCAAAGACCCCAGCCCCAACCATGCCGCAGATACCATGGACAGCACCTGCCCTGACCTACCTCCCAGCTGGCCCAGTAGGTCTACCCAAGGTCTGTGGACACCATGAAGCCTCGTGTACCAGCGGGCAATGCATCCCTAAAAATTATTTCTGTGATGGGCAAGAGGATTGTAAGGATGGCAGTGATGAGGAGAATTGTGGTGAGTGAGATGGGGCAGGCACTGAAGGGCACGTGTCCCCAGACCTCTCTCTTCTCCTCCTCCCAGTCCAAGTAGAAGACCTTTGGGGAGTGGGGAGATCACTGGCAGAAGCCCTTGGTATTTGTCCTTCCAGATTCCACCTTGCCCTGTGAGCCCAATGAATTCCAGTGCAGGGATGGGCGCTGTGCCCTTAAGCTCTGGCGATGTGACGGGGACTTTGACTGTGAAGACCGGACTGATGAAGAAAACTGCCGTGAGTCCTCAACTGCCTAGTCAGCCCCTTCAGCTCTGGTCAGGAGGAATCTACAAACCACCCCTAAGTTGGGGGAAAAGGAGACCTTCGTGTTTTCTGTAGGACAGCTCCCTCTTAGCCTCAGAATGCAGGCTAATCCAGTGTCATCATTTATAATGCCTGTATCATTTCTACTTAGCTAGTATTTCATGGGACATGGAAGAGCTGGGAGCCACCTGAGAACAGAGAATATGAAGTCATAGAATCAAAAGGACACTTAGAACACAGAATGTCAGAGCTGGGAGGGCCCTTAGAATAAAGAATAAAGATCTGGGAAGGGCCTTAGAACACAGAATGTTAGGGCAAGGAGATAACTTAAAATATTGGAAGTTAAAACTTAAAGAATATTTAGAACATACGGATTTTGGAGCCAGAAAGAACCCTAGAACATAGCCTGATAGAACTGTTAGAACAGGCCTAGAATCCAGGGTGATAAAGCTGGAGGAGCCTTCAAGAGCATCTAGTGCAACATTCTCATTCTGCAGATGAATAGAGAGGGGCGTCTTGAGCTCCCCAGGGTCATGCAGAACTGAGTTTGGAGCACACATGCTCTCCTATCCAGTGCTCCACCCTTTCTCTCCAACCAAAGGTCTAATCCAAGTCTAATCCAAGTGCATTGAAAGGTGCTCACAAGGAGGGGAAAGCCGCCCAGCTCTGGCATCCTACCTTTGCTACCTTCTCTTCCTCTCTCCCCTCTGAGGCTGGCACCAGCCCCATCCAGCCTCAGCAGAACTGCCCTCTCTTGCCAAACCTGCTTCCTGGCTAGCTCACACTTGCCTTGGGAGCTGGGGAGAGAATGAGATGCTTTGGCTCCATAGATCTTCCCTTGGAATCCTCTGCCTGGCTGCAGGCGACAATGGCCATGGCCATTTTGGGCAGAGGCTTAGTGTAGCAAGAAGGAGGTGACAATGTCAGGAAGCCTGGCTGTATCATCAGCTCTTTCCCTGCTTCCTACCCTATCCTAAAGGAGCTGCCTCTGTAGGAGGACCCTGCACCAACCGACTTTTTTATGGGGCAAAATGTGTATATGAGAGCAAGAGACTATGAGACATTGTACTTGTGTCTGAGACTGTGATTGTGTGTGACTATGGTATTGTCATGTTGTGTATCTGAGACTGTGTGGTTGTGTGTGACTGATATTGTCATGTGTACCTGAGACTGGTTGTGTGTGACTGTGACATTGTTGTGTTGTGCATCTGACTGTGATTGTGTGTGACTGTGATATTATCATGTTTTGTGTCTGAGACTTATCTGTGTGACTGTGATGTTGTCATGTTGTGTGTCTGAGATTGCGATTGTAACTGTGACATTCTTTGTGATACTGTGAGATATGTTATCCAAGTCCCTGGGAAAGATGCAAAGTTGATTTCATATATTTATTTATGGATGCAAAGTTTAGAGAACACAAGGACTCCTGTCTTAATAGAACTTAGCAATCAATTAATCAATAAGCAAACACCAATTAAGCACTTCCTTTTTGCCATGAGCTGTGTTATTGGAGGATCAGATACGCACAGGTAGCTTGCTCTCCAGGTAGCCTGTATGTGTCTCCACATACGTACTTGTGCATGTGGTGTCCCCCGTGGGAGCTTCTTGAGGCCAGGGATTGTCTTTTGCCTTCCTTTGTATCCCCAGAGCTTTGCACCGTGCCTGGCATACACTAGGTGCTTAATAAGTGCGTGTTGCTTGGCCAGCTGATACTATCACATGGTAAACACATTGGAGTTCTGCTGAACAAAGGGCTATGGGAGGCCTTGGGGTAGTACAAAAAAGTGGAGTGAAAGTCTGGGCAGGTGTGGCAGCATCACATTGGGAAGGGCCTTGAGTGGCAGGAACAGTGTTTGAGCTTTAGTGACCAATTTCTGTTTGGGAGAAGGCCATGCCTAGATCTCTGCTTAAGGAAGTTAGTCTGGCAAAGGAAAGTGGTTGGACTAATTTGGTGAAGGATTGGACTACATGGCTATTGAGGTCCCTCCCAGCTCTAAAATGCTCTGATTCTTGTGCCTGAGGGGGAGAGACAGAGAAGGGGAGGGGAGAGACAGAGACAGAGACAGAGATATAGATGGAGAAAGAGACACAAAGAGGGAGAAGGGAGAGAAGAGAGGGGGGAGAGAGAGAAGAGGAGAGAGGAGAGAAGAGGAGGGGGAGGGGAGGAGAGGAGAGAGAGGAGAGGAGAGAAGAGGGGAGGGGAGGGGAGGGGAGGAGAGAGAGGAGAGGGGAGGGGAGGGAGGGGGAGGGGAGGGGAGGAGAGAGAGGAGAGGGGAGGGGAGGGAGGGGGAGGGGAGGGGAGGAGAGAGAGGAGAGGGGAGGGAGGGGGGGAGGGGAGGGGAGGGAAGGGGAGGGGAGGGAAGGAGAGGAGAGAGAGGAAAGGAGAGAAGAGGGGAGGGGAGGGGAGGAGAGAGAGGAGAGGGGAGGGAAGGGGAGGAGAGGAGAGGATAGGATAGGGGAGGGGAGTGGAGGAGAAGAGAGGAGAGGAGGGGAGGGGAGGGGAGACAGAGAAAGGAGAGGTGAGGAGAGGAGAGGAGAGGAAAGAGGGAGAAAGACATACACAGAAACACAGAGACAAAGAAGGAGGTAGGGAGAGAAAGACTTGTGTCAGAGATTCTTTTGACCTAAGTAAGATGGCATGTCTGTGTGATCTCTTGTATAGGATTGTGTGACATGGACCAGGTACGACCTTGTGTGTGTGTGTGTGTGTGTGTGTGTGTGTGTGTATGTGTGTGTGATATTGTGTAATATGATGTGTGTGACCTTGTTAATATGAGACACAATGTGATATGAGTGTGTGAAAACCTCTATGTGTGTGTGTGTCTGTGCCATTGTGGGTGCCCTCCCCCATGCCACTAGGGGTACCCTCCCCCATGTTATTGTGGGTTTCCTCCCCTCTACACCACTGTGGATGCCCTCCCCATGCCATTGTGGGTACCCCTATGCCATTGTGGGTGCCCTCCTCCTGGCTACCAGGGGCCCTCTGCCCTGAGCTGCACCTCCCCTGTGCCCTCACAGCCTCCAAGCTCCCAGGGGAGGTGTGTGGACCGACCGAGTTTCGCTGTGTCTCTACCAACACTTGCATCCCGTCCAGCTTCCACTGTGATGATGAGAGTGACTGTCCAGACCGTTCGGATGAGTTTGGCTGCAGTGAGCACGGAGGGAAGGGAGGGCACCAGGGAAGGGACCCTGGGTTCTGGAGCAGGATCTAAGAACAGATCTTGGGGGATTCCACTCATGGCTTCCCAGGCCTGGTCCCCTGCCCCTTCTCTGATTCCCCATTTCTCTGCCTATCCAGTGAATTTTCCTGGGCCCCCTTTTTTTTGCCCCTGTGTCCCTTCCTCCTCCTCCCCCCACATTTAGAGCTCCCCCTCCCCCTTCGCCTACAGCATCCTCTCCCTTTGTGTCCACAGTGCCCCCCCAGGTGGTGACCCCACCCCAGGAGTCAGTTCAAGTGTCCCGAGGTCAGACAGTGACCTTCACCTGTGTGGCTATTGGTGTACCCACCCCCATCATTAATTGGAGGCTCAACTGGGGCCACATCCCCTCACACCCCAGGTATGCTGAGAGATTAGCCAAGGCTCCCTGTCAAGGGCAGGGACTCTAGAGGGGGAGGGGGTCCTGGTCCTAGAAGGCTATGGGCTTAACTTTGTGCTCCTCTGTACCATTGCCCAGGGTGAAAGTGACCAGTGAGAATGGCCGGGGCACCCTGACCATTCAGGATGTGAAAGAGGCCGACCAAGGAGCGTATACTTGTGAGGCCATGAACTCTCGGGGCATGGTGTTTGGCATCCCAGATGGTGTCCTGGAGCTCATTCCCCAGCGAGGTATGAAGCAGGCAGGGGTCACAGACTGACTCTGGACAATATCTAAGGGCCTCTGACAGCTGAGGTCCCAGAAGGACATGGATGGAGCAGGGGAGAACTCTGTCCTTGTCAGTGCCACCCAGGACAGCTGAGGACCCACAAGTGTGTCCCCACAGCTACTCCAAATGGAAATGGGCAGAGGGCATGGGGAAGGCTACCACCTCTGTTCTGATGCAATTTAAAATGTTCTGGCAAAAGAGGGAGGATAATCTCAGTCCTCAGGGATCCTGGGACGGTGGAAAGGGAGCTGTATTTGGAGGCAAGGGATCATGATTTGGCTATCATCAGACGGTCTGATGTTACCAGCTGTGTGATTCTGGGCAAGTCAGCCCCTGGGAGCCTCCATTTTCCCATCTATAAAATGGGAATAATCACACCCACACTTGCATTACCTCTTCCAACAGTTACTCTGAGGAAGGTGCTTTGCAAACCTTAACAGGCTATAGACACAGGAGCTTTGATTGCCCCATCAGGCTGCCCCTCCCCAGGCCTATGTAAGAATTCCCATTAGAAGCAGCTAGTGGTGCAGTGGAGAGAGTACTGGGCCTGGCATTAGGAAAACCTGAGTTCAAATCTCCACCCCAGACACTTAGTAGCTGTGTGACCCTGGGAAAGTCACATAACTTCCTTCTGCCTCAGTTCCCTCATCTGAAAAATGGGGATAACAGCATCCACATCACAAGGTTGTTGTAAGGCTCAAACAAGATAATATTTGATAATATTAGTCGGGGCTTGGTATACAGTAGGCACCTAAACGAGTGCTTTTCTTTCTTCTTCCTTCTGTTAGCGTTGCCCACAATGACACTCACTTCCACTCCTGTAAAGCTGTGAAGGTTCGTTTTCCTTAGAGCAGCTTTGTGAGAGGTTCGGGGACCTCAGAGGCTTTCGAGTCCAACCCCCTTCTGTTTACAGGCGAGGGAGCTGAGGTCACACCGGTAACAGACTTCGGAGGTCACATGGGACCCCAAGCCAGTGTCCGCAGCCTCCCCCTATTCCTACCAGGATGGTCACCCCATCATTCTATGCACAGGCCAAGTTCCTTCCCACCTCTGTGCCTTTGCTCATGCTGGGCCCCACAGATAATGCCTTCTCTCATCCTCTCCACCCAGCTAATCGCTCAAAGTCCTTCCCTTCCTTCAAGGCCTGTCAGGAAGTGACCTGCCCTATGCCACCCAGCTAGTAGCTGAGAACTAATATTGGCATTAATATATTTTTAAGGTTTGTAAAGTACTTTCTATATAGTATCTCATCTGACAATAAATGTCAGAGCTGAGATCTCGAGCCGGTTCTCTGTCTCCTCTCAGGAACAGGGAGAGGGGCAGCTCTTCATTGTCCCCCTGGTAGGAGTAGGGCCTGACTCTGGATTCGAATCCTGCCTTTGCAACTTTGGGCCAGGCCTTTTGCTGCTCTGGGCCCATTCATTTCTTCTGTAAGATGAGGGCTTTGTACTCTGGTCCCTCCTGGGGATGAGGCTACCCCAGGGAAGGGCCACCCCCTGCTGAGGGGGCTGCCACCTGACTGAGGCTTCTGGCCTGATACTGATGCCTTCTGCCCCACAGGTCCCTGCCCTGATGGGCACTTCTACCAGGAGGACAGTGCCACATGTCTGCCATGCTTTTGCTTTGGAATCACCAGCTTGTGCCAGAGCAGTAGTCGTTACCGAGATGTGATCCAGCTGCAGTTTGACAGACCCAACGACTTTAAAGGTAGGGGGAAGGTGGGTCCAGGAGGCCTGGCCGCTGTGAACCCAAGTGGGGGGCTGCCTCAGCCTGGGAACCAGGGGGCAGGGTGTGGGCAACGCTGCCCGTTTTGAGGGAGGAAAATGGGTGTGTGGGGAAAATGGAAATATACAGCATCCGTGCCACTGGGTGCAGAGGCCTGTTAACAGCTGGGCATAGTGTATGGGCTGGGGGTGAGCAGGGGAAATGCAGCTTGCTATGCCAGGTCCCTACCCTCATGGAACAGTCTGATGGCTGGATAGCACATAGCCTTTGGTACCCAGTACCTGGTAACAGAGTGAGATATAGTGTTCAGGAGACCTAGGTCCAAGCTCCTCTGAAGCTCACTACCTGTGACCTCGGGCAAGCTGCAACAGCTCTGGGTGCCTCCATTCCCTTGTCTCAAGATGGATTGCCTCTAAGGCCCTTTCTGGGACAGCCAGGTTGCTCAGTGGATAGAGCGCTGGGCCTGGAGTCAGGAACACTCATCTCTGTGAGTTCAAATCCAGCCTCAGATACTCAGTGGCTATGTGACCCTAGGAAAGTCACTTAACCCTGTTTGCCTCAGTTTCCTCATCTGTAAAATCATGGAGAAGGAAATGGGAAACCACTCCAGTGTCTTTGCCAAGAAAACTCCCAATGGGGTCATGACAAGTCAGACATGACTGAAAATTACTCCAGACTTCCAGCTTCAATCCTAGATAGGATTCTATAATCTATTGAGTACTTGAGTTTCTTTACGGTCCTTTACGGGTCTGAGATCACTTGGCTAGACTCTACTTGATAAATCCTGTAGAATTGGAGGGACCCTAAAGGCTGTCTAGCACCATCCCTGCTCAAAGCAGGCATCCCTTCCACAAGTGGGTGTCCAGCCTTGCCTCGAAGATGCTAGGAACACAGAACCCTTGGACCACAGAACCAGACCACAGAACTCTATTTTCTTTTTAGAGTGAGTTCTGCATTCTCTTGAACCCAAGCCTCCCTCCTGGATATCCTTTCTCCCCCAGCAACTCTTTCAGGCCCCTGTGACCAAGCAGAAAAAATGGAATCTTGCTTCCATATGACAGCTTTTTTACATAATTGAAGACAGAATCCTTGTGTTTCCCCCAAGTCTTTGCTAGGACTAGACATGTTTAACTTAGCTTGCTCTCAAAATTACTGTTTAGAAACATGAAAGCTGAAGAAATTAGGGGAGGGGGATTTCCTTCTATTTTTTAATGATGAAGACAGAGAAGAACCATCTCTGAGAGAGAGAGAGTCTGCCCAAGGGTTGTTCAGCCTTGGGGCCATTACTTCCCTAGGTAAAGATTTCAGACACAAGCTAGAATCCTGGTCTGGGGGCTGGAGGAACAGCAGCAGTTAGCAAGCTTTTACTAAGTGTTTACTATATGCCAGGCCCTGAGCTGAGAATTCAAAGAAAGGCAAAATCAAGGTGTCTGCTCTTAAGGGATTTTCCTTCTAATAGGGAAGACATCATACAAACAGCATCATACAGCCAAGATATGGATGGGGTAAATGAAAGTTAACTTCAGAAGGGAAGGCAGTAGCTAGGGGGTGGGACTCACCAGAAAAGGCCCTCTAAAGAGAGGGGGGTTGGAGCTGAGTCTTGGGAGAAGCTAAGAGGCATAGGGAGGAAAGAGAACATTCCAGGGAAGGGGGAGAGCCAGAGAAAAGGCCCCAAGTTGACCAGTCGAGCCAAGTCCTATAGTATGTGGAGGGGGAGCCAACAGGAAGAAGAAGGGAGAGGGAGGAAGGCTTTACATTGGGATGGGTGTTAAATGCCAAACAGGATCTTATGTTTGAGCCCCTAAAGACTAGGGGAATGACACAGGCGGGCAGGCTGTGTGGCTTTCTGGCCTCGGCCAGCCAGGGTCCGGAGCAGCTGCAGGAGTAGGGCTCGGAGCCCAGAGCCCTCACTGCATCTCCTCTCCTCCCCAGGGGTGAATGTGACAATACCCGCCCAGCCTGGTATGCCGCCCCTGTCCTCCACCCAGCTCCAGGTAGATTCCCAGCAGCAGGAGTTTCAGCTGGTCGACCTGTCCCGCCGTTTCCTCATCCTGGATTCCTTCTGGGCGCTGCCCCAGCAGTTCCTTGGGAACAAGGTGAGGGGGCCAGGTCGCCCACTCTTGGGTGCAGGGGAGTGGGGGAGGGGTTTGTGTCTCTCAGTCTACCTGTCTGTTAAATGCAGACTCTGTATACCCTTAAAACTGGGAAGAAATGGGCTGGTCCCAGGTCTGAAGACCCAGAGAGGAAATTGATTGTGGCCAGAGGAGCCTGTTGTAGTGGGGAGCCTTTGGACTTGGGAGTCAGAAGGCTTGGGCTGGAGGTCTGGCTGATTCAGATTGTGACTGTGGATGGGCCATCTGGCCTGTACAGGCATCTCCTTCTTTTGTGCCATAAAGGGGGTTACCAGAAAGGAGGTAAGAAGGCTCTGTGCTCCTTTCCTTGCAAGGTGAGGGCCCCAGGGTTTGGAATAGTGCACATACTGTTAGCACACGGATGTGTGGTTGGCTTGGGTAAACCACTCCTCTCCCCTCCCCCACTTCTTTCCTTTTTAGTCTTTGCTTTGTGGGGTTTCTGGGTGGTGGGGGAGGGACATATATGGAAATGAAAGTGACAGAACAAAAGATATCAATAAAAAAATGAATAACCACTAAAGATACAACAAATTTAGAGGACTGCTAAGATGCCTTCTAGTTCTAATTCAATTCTATAAGCATTTATTAAGTTCCTGCTGTATGCCAGGCACTTGTGTGATATAGAGATATAAGCTCCCTCGAGGAGCTTACATTCTGCTGATTTGAGAGCAGTCTTCTGCATTCTGAGGCTCACTGCGGGATGAGACATGTGACTGTCCATGCCCATAGGTCCCTTAACACAAGGGGGGGTAGGGTAGACCCTGAGGAGCCACAGCGCTCAGCAGGACCTTGGAGCTGGGGTCTGGGGGGCCCAGAGATGTGAGGCTGGAGCACACTCTGGAGGAGTGAGGGGCTGGTGCTTCTGAGAGCCCCATCACAGTGTGGTCCTATGTGTCCATAGGCAGGGCTGGGCCACAGAAGAGAGGACCAAGACCCATGGCCAGCTTTCTTTCTTTCTCGGGGCAGGTGGACTCCTATGGAGGCTTCCTCCGCTACAAGATACGCTATGAGGTGTCTCGGGGGTTCTTGGAGCCTGTGCAGAAGGCCGATGTGATGCTTGTTGGGGGTGGACACCGCCTCTTTTCAAGGGGCCACACACCCACCCATCCTGGGGTTCTGAACCAGCGTCAGATTCGGTTCACTGAGGTGAGTAATGGCCTGTGTGGGGTTCATGGGCACTTCTGATAGAGAGAGTGTAAGCTTTGGGGTCCAAGAAAAAATCCTGACAGTTCTAGGTTCTGGTCCTGATTGTACCACTAAGGAGCTGGGTAACCTCCCCTGTCTGGGCCTCAGGCTCCCTCCCTGTAAAAAGGGGCCAACACGGAAACAAAGTCAGATGGGATGAGCAAGTCTTTGATCACCTGTCATGAGCGAGGCCCTTCACTCCACCCTGGGATACCAAGCCAAACTCACTTTTACATTCTAATGGGGAGGATAAACACAAACAGAACTCTTACTGAAGAGGGAAGAAACTGTCAGGGGAGGCTTCCTGGAGGAGGTAGGTCCCTGTTTGGGGCCTTGAATGTCAGGATAAGAAGGTCATTGTTTATACTGTAGGCAGCTTCCCCCATCTGAACGTGGGGAAGGGCAGTGGAGCGGGTTGGGGGAAGAGCACGGAGGGGAAGGGTGGAGAAGGGGTCTGGAGGAGAGCCCAGGGTGGTCCAAGGAGCTAAGCGGTCCTTTCCCTCCCACCCCTACTTGCAGGAGCACTGGGTCCATGAGTCGGGTCAGCCAGTATCCAGGGCTGAGCTGCTCCAGACCCTGCAGAGCCTGGAGGGCCTGCTCATCCAGACTGTGTACAACAACAAGATGGCCAGTGTGGGACTGAGCGACATTGCCATGGACACCACGGCCATCGGCCCTACCCCCCACGGGCGTGTCCACAGTGTTGAGGAATGCAGGTGACCCCCTGGGGCTGGGCCAGGGCAGGGGGAAGGCTGAGGGCTGATGCCCAGGAATCCTTGAAGCTTCCAAGGGCAGGGAAGCTCCTCACCCTCTAAGAGCCCTGGATTTAGATCAAGAAGGCCTGTGTTCAAAGCATGGCTGCCACTTAATCCCTGTGTGACCTTGGGTTGGTCAATTCACCTCTCTGGGCTTTGGTTACCTTAGGACCAGATGATTTCAAAGCTCTTTTGGCTTCAAATCCTAGGAATCTACTTCTTGAGCCCTTGTGAGAAATGTGCTTTCTGTGCATTAAAGAATTATAGAGGGGGCAGCTGGGTGGTGCAGTGAATGGAGCACCAGCCCTGGAGTCAGGACGACTGAGTCCAGATCCAGCCTCAGACACTTAACACACACATAAAAAACTAGCCGTGTGACGTTGGGCAAGTCACTTAACCCCAATTGTTCTACCTTACCCCTTCTAAAAAAAAAATTTATAGAGGAGCAGCTAGGTGGAACAGTAGATAGATCATTGACCCTGGAGTCAGGAGGACCTGTGTTCAAATCTGGCCTCAGACAGTTACTATCTGTGTGATCCTGGGCCAGTCACTCAACCTTATTACCTCTAAAAAGCAAAAAATAACAAAGAAAGAATTCTAGAAATATGAATTGGCATCAGAAGGATCTGGGATTTTTTCTATGTAGGGAAATCTTGGTGTGGGAACTCCCTCCACCAACATTGATCTCAGTCCTCCCTGTCTATGACATAAGTCATTTGCCCAAGGTCATTCAGTTGTAAGTATCAGAGGGAGATCTGATCCCTGAAGCTTGGCCTCTAGCTGTCACATTGTGCTGTCTCAGGTTATTAATCCTTCAATGGGTTGAAGACGTTGAATGAGACAGACCCTTTCATCTCTAAATCTATGGTGCTTTGTTTTGTCCCTCATTCCCAGATGTCCCATCGGCTACTCAGGCCTGTCCTGTGAGAGCTGTGATGCCCACTTCACCCGAGTGCCCAGTGGGCCTTATCTGGGCACCTGCTCTGGGTGTAACTGCCATGGTCATGCCAGCTCCTGTGATCCTGTGTATGGCCACTGTCTGGTGAGTGGTGCCCGTGGGCCTGGATAGACTCTGCTGTCCTACAGGGATGGGGTTAGGGAGGTGAGGGTATGGCCCTCTCCTGCCCCCATCTAGACTCTTTTGGTCAGTTTTGGGAGCCACATTTTAGGAAGGGCTGAGGGCTGTCATGAGGCAGAAGAAGAAAACTTGTTTCATGTGGCCCCAGAAGGGAGAACCAGGACTAGTGCTCATAAGGGGAAAGGCTTATCCCCCAGGGAACAAGAGATTTTGACTCAGGAAAAAGCTATCCCACAGTATACCTAGGAGACAATGAGCTCCCCATCCCTGGAAGTGTTCAAGCAGATTCAGGATGGCTTTGTGCACTGGTGGGTGGGTGGACTAGCTCCTTTCCAGCGTGGGATGTCTATGATTATTCTCTGGGAGCGTGTGGGTGTCTTAGTTCTGAGCCCCTCTCTCTGCCATCCCAGAACTGCCAACATAACACAGAGGGACCACAGTGTAACAAGTGCAAACCAGGCTTCTTTGGTGATGCCACCCATGGCTCCCCCACTGCCTGCCGGCCCTGCCCCTGCCCTTACATTGATGCCTCTCGAAGGTCAGTGTCCTAGGGGCTGGTGAGTACATCTGACTTCGGACAATATACAATTGGCACCTTCTCTGGCCCTGCCTCCACTATGGCAGAACTGTGCCCGTGTCCATCACCCTCAGTGTTTAGGCTCACTCACCTGCAGTGTCCAATGCCCACCTACCCTTGATTCCCCATGCCTACGTCCTTGATTTCCCAGTTCCTAATCTGCCTTATGCCAACTCTCCTCTGATACTGACAGGTTCTCAGACACCTGTTTCCTGGACACAGATGGCCAAGCCACATGTGATGCCTGTGCCCCTGGGTACACTGGGCGCCGCTGTGAGAGGTGAGGGCAAGATGTAGAGGGTAGGGTCTAGTTGGCATGGTCGGAGAAGTGGGGGTCATGCAGCACCCCCAAATAACTCTGAGTGCTGCTGACACAGGTTTCTCTCTCCTTAGCTGTGCCCCTGGCTACGAAGGCAACCCTATTCAACCTAATGGCAAATGCAAACCAATCACTAGTGAGTAATGCCAGCCCGGGTTCTCCACAACCTCTTTTCGCTAGCCCTTACTCCCACTGGACTTGGGAGGTCCCCTGAGTGCCCTTACCTGGCACCCCCAGCATCCAGTGGTGTCTCCCAATCTCAGCTTTCAATCATACCCCTTTGCTATTTTTTGGCTCCTAATAAAACTCAAAGTTCCCCAAGGCCACCTCTCTTACTCACCACTCCCAACTGCCCCATGACCCTCTGAGTACTACTAATACCCTTTTTGTCATGATTCATCATTGTGTACACTGTCCCTGCCTGGGTCCTACCAACACGTTGTTCTCCCCCTGCCTTATTCCCCAGACCAGGCAATTGTGCGCTGTGATGAGCGAGGGAGCACTGGCACCTCTGGAGAGTCCTGCCGCTGCAAGGTATGTTAGGTACTAGGCAGGGGTCAAGGCACTACACATTGCTAGGTGGGCAATGGCCAGGAGGTATTTAAATTTTTAACAAGTGCTTTCTTTCTTTAAAGAAATTTATATATTTACTTTTAGTTTACATTCAGTTCTACAATCCCTTGAGTTCCAAATTTTCTCTCCCTCCTCTTCCTCCCCCTTCCCCTGCATGGTGGCATGCAATCTGATATTGGTTCTACAAATACCTTCACATTAAACATTAGTCAAGTTTTAAAGAAAAATTATAACCAATGGATTGAACAATGAGAAAGAAGAAATAAAAGAAAACACAAAAGAGAGAACGCAAATAGTTTGCTTCAATCTGCATTCAGACTCCATAATTCTTTCTCTGGATGTGGACATCCCTTTCCATCATGAGTCTTTTTTTTTTTTTTTTTTTTGCTTTTTGGAGGGCAATTGGGGTTAAGTGACTTGCCCAAGGTCACACGGCTAGTATTTGTGTTAAGTGTCTGAATCTGGATTTGAACTCAGGTACTCCTGACTCCAGAGCCAGTGCTCTATTCACTGTGCCACCTAGCTGCCCCTACCATCATGAGTCTTTTGGAGTTCTTATATAACCTTGCATTGCTGAGAGGAACCCAGTCTATCAAAGTCAATCATCACAGATACTATGTGTCTGTAACTGTGTACAAAGTTCTTCTGGTTCTGCTCTTCTCACTCAGCATTAGTTTGGATAAGTCTGTCCAGGTTATTATGAAGTCCATCTGCTCCTCATTTCTTATAGCACAATAGTTTTCCATTATATTCACATACCACAACTTGTTTAGCCAATCCCCAATTGATGGACATCCCCTTGATTTCCAATTCTTTACCACCCCAAAAAGAGCTGCTATAAATATTTTTGTACATAGGGGTCCTCCTCCCACTTGTAAGATCTCTTTGGGACACAGCCCTAGAAGTGGTATTGCTGGGTCAACGGGCATGCCTTTTTATAGCCCTTTTGGCACAGTTCCAAATTGCTCTTCAGAATGGTTCGATCAGTACACAACTCCACCAACAATGCATTAGTGTTCCAATTTTCCCACATCTTCTCCAGCATTTATCATTTTCCTGTTTTATTATCTTAGTCAATCTGTCTGGCAAGATGTGATACCTCAGAGTTGTTTTGATTTGCATTTCTCTAATCAATAGTGATTTAGAGCATTTTTTCATATGCTTTCATATATCTTTAATTTCTTCTAGAAACTGCCTGTTCATATCCTTTGACCATTTATCAATTGGGGAATGACTTGTATTCTTCTAAATTTGACTCTGTTCTCTGTATGTTTTAGAAATGAGACCTTTATCAGAGAAAAATTCATTCCCAACTTTCTACTTCCCTCCCAATCTTGGCTACAAGTGCTCTCTTCACAACCATCGCCTGAGATCAGCTGTGTGTTATTGTTCCCCCTTGATGGGTAACACGCTGATTGGTCTTGAAGTCAGGAGAGGGACCTAGGTCACCCGCCTCCCAAGTCCAGTGTTCCTTCTGGCTGTATTCCCTTTCTATTAAAAAAAATTGTTGCTGGCTCTGATGTTCATCAGTCAGTCAGCCAATCAACAAGCATTTATTAAGTGCTTACTGTATGCTAAGTGCTCTGGATACAAAGAAAGACAAAAGCAGTGTTGGTCCTGCAGAAGTTCACAATCCTATGAAGGAAACAATGTGTGAATAATTCAGCACATGTATGACATAGAGAGAAGAAATGGAAGCCATCTATCTGAAAGGGGGGAGCATTTATAGAATTCATGCTACTTATTTAACTTTGTGCAGGCTGCCTCCTTTCTGGCCTCGGTTTCTCCATATGTAAAACAAGGGGGTTGGATTAGCCCTTCTCCAAGACTCCTTCAGGCTCTGGATCCTGTCCCCCATGATCTTCAGCATTCTTCCCTCCCCCTTCACCCCTCACTCCAATTCACACCCCCTAGGTCTAGGTCCAAGGCATCGTAGCTTGAGAGTCCTTCTAAAAAGGCCAAGGACTGGCCTTCTTCCTGAGAGGGGGTTACTGCTCCTCTGGCTGCCTGTCTCCAGTCCCCTGGGGCCACACTGGGGCTGAGGACCCCTCCTGAGCTGAGCTGACTCTGTGCTCCCTTCGTTGTAGCCAAATGTGGTGGGCCGCCTCTGCAATGAGTGCTCGGATGGCACCTTCCACCTGAGTGCCCAGAATCCAGATGGCTGCCTCAAGTGCTTCTGCATGGGTGTGAGCCGTTATTGCACCAGCTCCTCCTGGAGCCGTGACCAGGTATGTGGGAGGCGGGATGGGGGAGACGTGGGGGTGGGGAGAGGGGGCTCAGAGCTGGGCAGGGCAGAGCTGGATCACAAGGTCAGAAGATGGGCACCTACCCAAGGGATCTGCAAGCTTGGTGGGCATTTACCTTCCTGCCTCCTGGGAGAAGGCAGTCAGAGGATGGGGGTCTGCCCGAGGGAGCTGCGAGCCTAGTGGGCACTCATCTCCCCAGATAAACTGCCTAGGGGAAGATGGGTTTCTGGCATGACACACATGCTGCCCTTGGATGCCTCATCATGGCACCGAGGGCATCCTGAGTCGGCAAAGGCCATGCCAGCTGAGTGCAGGCCCTAGTAGGCACTACCTGCCTGAGAAGACCTTGAGGCCTGCAGCTGCTCCCTGTGTCTGTTGTTTGAGGAACATGAGACATAATCTAACAAGGCCTGGGTTCGAATGATTTCTCTGCTACATAATACCTTGGGGAGGTCCCCTGGCCTGGGTTTCCATGCTCTCATCTGTCATAGGAATGACTTGTACTCCATGGCCTCCTGGGTCCTTTCCAGATCTAGAGCTGGTTTCCTGTGATCCTGGACCCCGGCTTGCCAATGTCGGCTAACAGAGGGTGGATTTTTTTCACTCTCAGGAGCACATTTGCAGTCAGACAGCCTGCATCTGAAATCTGGCTCTGCCACATAACTAATATCTGTGTGACCTTCAGCAAACCCCACTGCCCTGTGCCTCAGTTTCCTATTCTGTTAAATCAGGGAATGTGTAAATCTTGTAAATTTGTAAACTGTAAAATCAGTTGTGCATGATGACCTCTGAGACCCCTTTCACCTCATAATCATGATTCTCTGACTAGCCTTTCCAAGAGCCAGAAATTTCACTAAGTTGGCTGCTGGAAGGATAATTTTTTTTCCAGTCATAGCAGATCCTGAGTCCATTTTTTAAAAAAATATTATTATTATTGAAAAAATATGTGCTTGCTTCTTCCTTTTGGCATGGAGCTCTGGAAAACTCTGGAATGTTCTGTCCTACTGGAAAAGCTTCAAGTTATAAGTCTGTGATAGAGTATATCAACTCAAGACCAACCTAGCTAAATCCCCAAGGGCTGCACTCCTGGGGATATTTTTTTTCAATCCCTGTAATCCATTAAACTGTGTCAGAAGGCACCAAGATTATGGTCCGCATCTGTGGTAGGCCTCCCTTCAAAGAGAGGTCTTGGGAACATCACAGTACAAGTGTAGGTGGTGCTGCCTTTTTGTCCTTTGGAGGTAATTGTGGGCTCTGGATGGGCACAGGCTTTTGTAGGTCTTCCCTAGGCTCCAGGGCTGGACTTGAGCTAGGCAGGGGGCACACAGCCTCCATCAGCCCAGGCCCACATTCTCTCTTCCTCTCTTTCCCAGGTGCATGGGGCCTCCCAGGCTGGCGATCACACCCAGTTCAGCCTGTCCAATGCGGCAGGTGATCATAGCACAAGTGAGGGCATCTCTTCCCCTGCGCCTGGGGAGCTGGTTTTCTCTGACTTCCACAGCCTGCCCCCTGGCCCCTACTTCTGGAACCTGCCCTCAAGATTTCAAGGAGACAAGGTGAGCAGACAAGGGGCGAGAGTGAAAAGCAGAGAGGAGGAAATTACCTTCCTCCTTTCACTGGATAGTGATGGAATGTGCCAAATGTCATTCCTGTGTTGACTGGTTTTTCATTCTGTTTCACTAGATTTAAGCAGAAGAGGTATATTCAGAAATGATTGTGATATAAATTAGTAGGCATCAATAACTGGTTTTTTTTAAAAAGGTTAGATTTAAAATGTAGGAAGAAAAAAATCAATGGGTGGGAATTCAACTGTTAGAAAGGAGGGATGGCATTCCAGGAAGAGGAAGGAGCCTGAGCTGAGGCACGTTCAGGGAGCTGGAGAGTATCCATTTTGGCTAAGGCCTGGGATCTGTGGAAGGGAGAGCATAAGAGCAGGCTGGAAAGGTAGAGTGGCATCAGATTGGGGAGGGATCTGAGTGCCAGGGAGGGGAGTTAGAACTACACCCAGAGGGCAGCAGGGAGCAGAGAAGGAACAGGAGCAGGGCTCTATGTGAGGGAGATGCCTATGTCAGCGGGATGAAGGACACACTTGGAGGAGGCAGAGGATGAAGCAGGAAGCCATGTGATGGATCTGAGGGGAGGTGCACGGGTGGCACCCCCCGGGAGGAGGGGACTGGAGGGGAGAGAGGAGTGAAAGCACATGGAGCATCTATGCACTCTGCCCTGGCCAGAGGGCACCTGATCAGTACTGCTGAATATGAACAAGGGGTAAGGACCCACATGTGAGAGATGTAATTAAGCAAACCAGTAAGTGTGGACCACAGAGAGATGAGGGCTGAGAGGGGCCTTAGAACACAGGAGGTCAGAGCTGGGAGGGCCCTTAGAACACAGAATGTCAGAACTGGGAGGGGCCTGAGACCACAGGATGTCAGAGCTGGGAGGGCCCTTAGAACCCAGGATGTCAAAGCTGGGAGGGGCCTTAGAACACAGGTTAGAGCTGGGAGGGCCCTGAGAACCCAGGATGTCAAAGCTGGGAGGGCCCTTAGAACACAGGATGTCAGAGCTGGGAGGGCCCTTAGAACACAGGGTGTCAGAGCTGGGAGGGCCCTTAGAACACAGGATGTCAGAGCTGGGAGGGCCCTTAGAACACAGGATGTCAGAGCTGGGAGGGCCCTTAGAACACAGGATGTCAGGGCTGGGAGGGGCCTTAGAACACAGGTTAGAGCTAGGAGGGCCCTGAGAACCCAGGATGTCAAAGCTGGGAGGGCCCTTAGAACACAGGATGTCAGAGCTGGGAGGCTCATTAGAACACAGGATGTCAGAGCTGGGAGGGGCCTTAGAATAGAGTATTAGATATAGAAAGTCCCTTACAACCTGGAGTGACAATGCTGAATGGAAGAATCATCTAATTTTTTACCCTGAATTTACAGAGTAGGAAATTGAGGCACAGCAAAGTAAAGAGACTTATCCAAGGTCTCCCAGCCAGTTAATAATAACATTTGAACCTTTGCCATTCCCGGGGCCTTTGTCTCGGATGGGGCTCCTTTTCTGGCATGTGACCTTGGAGCTGATCACCTCGTAATCTAGCCCCTTCTTCCACTGCCCAGGTGACCTCCTACGGAGGAGAGCTGCACTTCACTCTCACCCAGCGGCCGCAGCCTGGCTCCCCATCCCTGCACGGGCAGCCACTGATCCTGCTTCAAGGCAATAGCATTTCCCTTGAGCACCACGCCCAGCGGGAGCCTGTGCCAGGCCAGCCCAGCACCTTCTCCGTGCCCTTCCGAGAGGTGAGCCCTGGTCCCTGGGGCTGGAGAGTTCCAGTGGGCCCCAGGGTCATCCTCCCCACCCAGTGTCTGGTCAGCATGAGTCGCCCCCTTTGCAGGGGCAGGGGCAGGTTGGTCATCTCAGGAGGCCATCAGGATTTATGCTTTCTTGTTAACAGCATGCCTGGCGCAGAGCAGACGGGCAGCCAGCCACTCGTGAGCACCTGCTCATGGCCCTTGCGGGCATCGATGTGATCATGATTCGAGCGTCCTTCTTTGAGGGACAGGCAGAGAGCAGGTACTTGGCCAGAGGTTTGCACCTGGCCTGGGGCACAAGCCAGAGGAGTCTCGGGCCAATGGCGGGGGCTCAGGAGAATCTAGGCAGTGATCTGGGTGGTTTCTGGGGTTGATGTGCAGAGGACAGGGGGAAATGAGCACTAGAGTGAGGTTGGGCAGGGATAGAAAAAGGTGGGCCTCTTGTCATTCAGAAGGTCTTAGACTTGGGGTCAGAGAGCCTGGGTTCCGATCCTGCCCCTTATACAAACTAACTGTGTGACCCTGGGCAGATGACTTTACCTCCCTGGGCCTCAGTTTCCTCATCTGTAACATGAGCAAGTTGGACTTCAGGGTCCTTTGGCCTCTGAAATCTTTGATGCTATGGCCTAGAATGAGGTTGGAGGGGCTGGATGATGGTGGGTGGGCCTCTGCCATAGGGGAAAGAGCTTGAATTTGGAGTTGGGGGAGTTGGGTTCATCTCTTTGCTCTCCTACTTTCTCAGCTGTATAAGCCTATGCTTAAACGTCCAAATCTATAAAGTGGGGCTGGGGTGAGGGTTGAACTGGATGATCTCTGAAGCCCGTGACCCCATGTGCTCCTCCCCTCATCAGGCTCTCTGGACTGCGCATGGATGTGGCAGTGCCCCAGGTCACAGGACTAGAGCAGGCTGTGGAGGTGGAGCAGTGTGTCTGCCCACCTGGCTATCAGGGCCCATCCTGCCAGGTGAGCCCTGGCATTTGTGAATACCCACCCCCACTTTCACCTCCACCACCAGTCCGTTCCTGCACTCCCCTTCTCCTGGAGAATCCCAGCCCTGTACTTACTGCCTGTGGGGCCTCTGGCAAGTCATTCTAGGCCTCAGTTTCCCCCTCTGTAAAATGAGGTGGGTCCTGCTGATCCCTTAAGTTTTCCTTTCAGTCCTACACCCCCTGCCACCAAGAGCTCTTCTGACCCTCCTTGGCTCTTTGAGGTTTTGTTCCTTGTCCTTCAGGGGGCTCAATCCCCCTTCCCCAACTTGTGGTTTCTAGAGACGGGCAGTCCTGCCAGCAGCAGAGCCCAGGGAAGACGTTCTGATCTGGGGTGGAGGGTGATATTTTGCTAACCACCCCCATCCCTGACCTGCCTTCTCCCTCAGTACTGCGATGTGGGATACACTCGTACTTCTAGTGGCCTCTACCTGGGCACGTGTGAGCTCTGTAGCTGCCATGGACACTCAGTGATCTGCGACCCAGAGACTGGAGCTTGCCAGGTGAGACTCTTGCCCAGGAGTGACCCCTGACCTGATGCCCAGGGGCCAATGATGCCCCTGCCAGAGCTCTTCAATGTGCCAAGGACTCCCAGGGCTCTAATCCCTATGGCCCCTCACTGGTAAATGAGCAAAAGACAGCCCCTAACTTGGGATGGAGAGCACAAGGAGTTGGGGGGGATGGGGACAAGTGACCAGGCTTCCCCACTGACCCAGAAGAACCCAAGATCTTGACATCTTCTTTCTAGGGCTGCCAACACAACACAGAGGGTGCCAAGTGTGAGCGCTGCCAAGCCGGATACTATGGTGATGCCCAGAGAGGTGCTCCTGAAGACTGCCAGCCATGCCCCTGCTATGGGTTACCTTCTAACAACCAGTATGTGGCCCATGCCCTGGGCCAGATTTTTTCTCTTTGTTTCGTTATCCTTGGCTTTCCTGTTCCCCTTCCATCCCATTCTAGCATGGTATAGAAACAAGTAGATTTGGAGTTGAATCTGGGTTGGAATCTTAACTCTGTTGACTTTGGTCAAGTTCTCCCCTCTCCAGGCCTCCATTTCTTTCATAAAATGAGGGAATTGGGCTGGATCAGAAGGGTCATACTTACAGCCCATAAAACTCCCATGTCCATTTCTGTTTGGGTTTGATCCCACTGGCTTAGATAACTCCAAAGGTGCCTTCCTGACCTACCTTTCACCATTCTGTAAAGACGTTCTGTAGTAGCAGTCCATGTTCACAGGCTCCTTTCAGTGCTAATTCACATTTAGATCCTAGGATGCCTTCTAGTTCCTTGAGGGTCCTCCCTACCCCCCCCTCCCCCATCATCAGTTGCAGCCCAGACCCTTCTCCATCTTGGCTTCCTCTCCCCAAACCCCAGGGGAATCCACACGTGTTTCCTGGACACTGACGGCAGTCCCACCTGCGATGCCTGCTCCCCAGCCCACAGCGGCCGTCACTGTGAGAGGTATGTCCCCAGGAGGAGGGCGAGGCCAGAGGAGAGTGAGAGGAGGGGGCAACACTCAGCAGGTCCCAGGACCGACCTCAGAGGCCGTGTGGCTGTCCCTTGGTTTCTAGATGAAGAAACAGATTTAGGAAAAGTTAAGTGAGGGGAGATTGGCACTCCAGAGCCTGGGCTGTTTCCCCTGGAGCACCCTGCCTCCCCATGGTGAGTGGCTGGGGGTGTGGCCTGGTTTTCAGGCCAGTTCTATAGACTTGAATTAAGGGTGGGCAGAGAGCAGGCCCCCACTGACTAGACCTTGGACCTGGTATTGCCATTTTTAAAACATTTGATCTTGAGAGGCTGTAGGAGCCTTGGGTTTTTCACCTGTAAAATGAGCTCAGTGGGATTAAATGGGTCCTTTTTTTTTTTAAAGAATATTTTTAACTTTTTTCTCCATTATATGTAAAAACTATTTTTATCATTCTCTTTTTTAAAAATAATTTTGAGCTCCAACTCCCCTCCCTCCCCCATTAGACAATTTCTAAGCACTCTTTCAGCCCATGGTTCTGTGGGGATCATGGTACCTAGTGTAATGCTCACTGGGCTTGGGACAGGAGAACTGAGTTCCACTCTGGGCTCGCTGTGTGACCCTAGCACTGGTTACATCCTGCTTCTTCATCGGTGTGATGGGGATAGTCATTCTTGGATCGTCTGTCTTGTGAGGCCCCTCTGCAGGGCTGTGCTGAAAACTCCCTGATTCCGGAGTTGGGGCAGGAGGGCAGAACGTAGGCAGAAGACACTTTTAGCTTTAGTCCGTGTTGTTTACATTTTCCTTGTCACTAAATCTCTGTCAATAAATCAAGCATTTTCTGACTTCTGAGGTATAAACGCTCACACTGGAAATGTAATTGTCATCTCTCTTTGAGCCGGTTTAAGCTGCCTCCAGCACACGCCTGACCCCAGGAAATCACAGATGGAGAAAGAGTTTTACAGAGAGACCCAGATTCATTTGGAAGCGGGGCTGTAACTTTCATGGCTAATGAGTTGTTTTCCCCAGGTGCGCTCCTGGTTATCACGGCAATCCCAGCTTGGGCCAGTCCTGCCGAAGTGAGTGGGGTTTGTGGGACAGGAGAGGCCGAAGCCCTGGGGGGGGGGGTGGGCCCCTCTGTTCTGTCCACAGTACGAGGAGCAGCAGTGGGGGTGTCTGGAGCAGGGGGAAAGCCATAACTTTTCCTTCCATCTCTCTCTTCAGGTGACGCACCTGGCCCCGGCCCTGGCCCTGGCCCTGGCCCTGGTCCTGGTCCTGGCCCCAATGGCTGCAGATGTGACCCAGAGGGCAGCATCAGCACCCAATGTGAAGCTACAGGGGAGTGTCGTTGCAAGGTGAGTAGTAGGACGGGGTGGCAAGAGGTCTGGGGGCTTGATTCTACACCTTTGTAGTGGGAGGGAGGATTTCTGTTTGAGGGAGGGAGAGGGAAGCCAGGGACAGGGGATAACAAAGCACAGAAAAGTTAGAAACAGGCATCAGGAAAACATTTAAAAATATAGAGGAGAAAATAAAAAGATCCGAAGTTATGGGACTTGTCTAGGATCAGAGAGCCATGTGTATCAGAAGCAGCATTGGAACCCAAGTCATCCCGACTCTAAGATCAGCCCTCTTTCCACTATACCCTGCTGCCCCTCCATTTTGATGCCCCCCAAAAGCAAACTGTGTGTAACTGTTTCATACACCATCCTCATTTCTGTTTCTCTTTATATCCTGAAATGTTCATGTTTGTTATGAATGTTAAGTTCATAATAAAAAAGAAAATTTAAATTTATAAAAAGTTGAAAAGACCACTGAATGTGGGTCTAAGGACTCTGGCTGAAGTCCTGACTCTGCCATCCACAGGCTATGTGACAGTAGACAAGCCATGAGATCTCTCTAGGCCTCAGTTTTCTCATCTGTAAAATGGGGATGATCCTACCTTCTTCATCTGAGGGAGGGGAGTAATCTTTAAATCTCTGTTTGCTGTGAGCTTCTGTTAGTCTACCAAGCCCAGGGCCTTCTCAGGATGCCTATAGTCCCCAGGGAGGCCAGCTACCTACCCCAGGACCTTGACTCAGGCCTAGAGGGAGAGGAGGAGACAGCACTAGGCAACAAGTTGAGATGGAGAAAGGGGTGGGAGGTGGAACCAAAAAAGACAGCTAACCTTCTTGTCTGTCTGTGTCTGCCCCATCCCCCCCTCAGCCCAAGGTGGAGGGTCCCACCTGCAGCTATTGCCGGCCTCATCACTTCTATTTGAGTGCTACCAACCCTGAAGGCTGCCTGCCCTGCTTCTGTATGGGCGTCACCCAGCAGTGTGTCAGCTCCTCCTACAGCCGCCACCTGGTATGACCTCCCCAGCTCTCCCTCCCTCCCACAGCGGCCTGTGCCCTCCCCTCCCCTCTGTTACCAGAGCCAGCCCCTTGTTCCTGGAGGGACCTCAATATTGTCTCCACTGTCCACTGTCCTAGAAGTCTTAGTATCTACCCCAATGGCCATTCCCATGGAGCCTCAGCCTTAGCCCTTTCGGTGCCCACCCCAGTGCTTCCCCATGCTTTCCTTAGTGCCTAGGCCCACTGCCCAGAATGACACCATCCTACTCTCTCTCCTGCTAGATCTCAAGCCCCTTTGCTCCTGGGGACTTCCAAGGTTTCACACTGGTGAATCGGCAACGAAGCAGCCAGGTGGCCGGGGGGTTCACGGTGGAGCCAATGCCCGAGGGCAGCCAGCTCTCCTTCAGCAACTTTGCGCAGCTGGGCCATGAATCATTCTACTGGCAGCTCCCCGAGCTCTACCAGGGAGACAAGGTACAGGGTGTGAAGGCACAGAGGTGGGCAGCAAGGGCCAGCCCAGGTCCCCACACCCAGAATGACCTGTGACCGTGATGCTAAGGGTGATGACGAGGCTGACGAAGGCAGCAGTGGAGATGATAGAGGAGGCAGAGGATGAAGTGGAAGGGTTTTGCCTTTAGGCTGTAATGTTAGGGCATCCTGCGTCCAATGAGCTGCCATGGGCTGAGAAGGGCGATGCCAAAGGGCTATGCACATTGCTAGGAAGGGACCTGAGCCAGAAAGCAGCAAAGGTACTTCTTGGTGGAGTGAAGCTCTGGGGACTTGCACCATTCTCCATCCTTGAGACCACAATGGCTTCTCACCTTCTTCCTCCCAGTGGGCTCACCATATCAATGTCACCTCCCCAGATTAGGCCAAGGCTTCATTGCTACATTTATTTGTCCCCTTTATCTCTTTCCTTATCTGGCCCCCATCCATATCTCTGTCTGTCCTGTCTCTCTGTCCCTCGATGCCTCCCTTCCTTCATCTCTGTCTATCCTGTCTATCCCTGGTCTCTGCTTTCTTCTCCATTCTCCATATCTCTACCCTTGTCCCTTTGTTTTCTGGCCTCTTTCTCCTTTTCATTCTACCCTTCACATCTCTGTCTCATGTAATCTCTGGGATTTCTCCTGTTTCTCTTTCTCCTGGTACCCTGTGCTGCCAGAGGGAAGCATTCTTTGCCCGGCTACGGCGGGCACATCAGGTATGGCATGTAAAGAGTGGTGTGGCATAGTCCTGGTGTGCAGTTGGGGTGCCTGCTGTCCCCCTCATCCCAGCATGCATTACAGATCCAAAGATCTATGCTCTGTGGTAGCCCAGGAGTGGTGCCCATGGTGGAGATACAGTGACACCCTGGGCATAAGTCCCTGCTTGTCCACTACATGCACATCCAGGCCTGTAGTCAGGCAGGGGCCCCACAGGCCAAGCCACAAGAAGAGTATTCCCACAGCCTTCCTGTAACTACTCTGTGGTTTGGGCTCTAGGACCAACCGTGGGTTGGCAGGAAGAGGTAACCTTGGTGCCACCCCACACTACCAGGTCATTGGCACTGACCTTCCAATCACCTAAAGCTAACTTTCCATGTGCCAAGCTCAGAAATGAGAAACTGTGACTCATGGCATGATACAGATTGGGACTTCCCACTGGCAGGCACCTAAGGGAGGATTGGCACTGCCCAAGGGTTCTGGTGCCAGGGCATTGTTTAGAGAAATCTAACCTGCCATCCATCCTATCAGAACCGCACATCCTTCTCAGAGGAGCAGCTGCGGGAGGCTGTGGCAACTGGGAAGATCCTGGGGCCCCCTGTGGGCAGGGGCCGGGCAGCCCGGGCACCCCAGGTAACCATTGAGCCTGGCAATGCCCGGGGCCCTAATGAGAAGGCCAAAGACCAGAGCCAAAGCAAGTGCTTCTGGAATTGAGGGCACAGGTCTAGTCTGTGCTCACTTTTCCAATCCTAGCATTGGCTTGTGCCATCATTGACTGGTCATTTATGCCAGCTCCTTGGAATATATTCCAGAATAGGAGGGCTGTGAGGACCAGAGGGGCAAATTCTGAGTCCATCCCCTCCCCATATCCCTGAGTGCCCATTGTGGGCATTCCCACAGCCACTTTTTAAGGCCTCCCCCCTCCTTTGCCCATCTGGTTCCCCTTTTCTGCCCATTAGGCAGCAGTCATGTCTTCCTTGGATAGTTACCAATCCCCCCTCCCAGTTAGCAACACATGCCCTCTAAGATCAAAGCAGTTGCAACCCCAGGGGGTCAGGAATGGGAACAGAGTGAGGTCCTGGAGCCTCCCTGTACCCTGTAAATGTAGCAAGGGTAGTCCTGCCCTGGGGAGCCTTGGGCTAACCTTGAGGCTCAGTGCTGGAGGGGGCACTAAGAAGGCAGCCTGGGGAGACCCACAGGGTTGGGGGTAGGAGTGGGGAAAGAGCTTCTAAGTCTTGCTCATTCTTGCAATCTTCTCTGTTTCTTTTGTTTCCTTCCTTCCTCCCTTCCTCTCCTTCCTTCCTCCCTCCTTCTCCTTCCTTCTTTCCTCCATCCCTCCCTCCCTTCTCTCTTTTCCTTTTCCATCTCCCTTCTGCTGACCATCCTCCTTTCTCATCACTTCTCCCTCCCTCCATTCCCTCCATCTCTTTCCCTTCCCACCTGCATTTCCAGGTGGATGAGGCTCAGAGGCGGATGGATGCCGAGATCTGGCAGCTGCTCTCCAGCTTTGCTGCTCCGCCCCCACCCCTTGGTCCAGGCCATGCAGGGCCCAGCCACCCTCAGGCTGCGGCCTCCCTCAAGGCAGCTCCTCCTCCCTATTCTTCTTCCTTTTCCTCTTTTTCCTCCTCTCAACTGGCCTCCCTCTCTTCCCCTTCAGTCCCTGGCTCTGGCACCACTGCCAGGCTAGCTGGCTCTCAGGTAGGTGTATCCCCAGGGACTCTACCCAGCCCTCTTCCTCCCTCCTCCCCACCCTGGCTGCCCCACTCCATCCACCATTGCCAGTTTGGTTCCAGCCTCCTGGCTGGCTCGCCTCTACCAGCATAGTCAGAAATCTCTGGCTCTCTGCCCCCCATCCTTTCTCCCACCTAGACTGAGACGAGGTGTCCTAGGGAGTGGACCTAGCCCAGGGCCACCCTGACACCCATTACCTTTCCTTGGGGTCTCACAAACAATTGCCACCATGTTGAGTCTTTGTCCCAAGGGCCTGAGCCATGGGAGCTCATGGTGATAACTCTCCTCTGCCTGCCTTTTGGCTTCTCAGTCTCTCCCTGAATCCAGTAATGGCCCTGCCCCATCCTCCTCCCTTCCTTCCTGCTTCCCCAGACCCTCACTGGTCTTTCCACCTTCTGTCCTAGTTTTCTCTTGCCTACAAGGCCTTCTCCCAACTTCCTGAAAGAGTCTATTATTGGCAGCTGCCTAGAATCTTCCTAGGGGACAAGGTAATGGGGGCTGGGGGAGAACAGGGAGATGGACAGACCTCTCATTCAACAGGTCTTTGAGAAGAGGCTAGACTGTGCATGATGGAAGGGCCCAGGACCCTGGGAGGGAAATACAACTGGGCAGCCTGTAGGAGAGCCTGGGGTTTCATGCCTCCTTCCTGGCTTACTCTCCACTTCTTATTCCATCATCCTTTGCTGGCTAGCTCCCAGAGACCTCAAGATATGGCTCCTTCAACATCCCTTTACTGTGCCAGCCTGTGCCTGGCCTGGCTCAGACACCCAAATTCACCTTTAAATCAGTGTTGGCTTTCTAAAATGAAAGTCAGTGCCTTGAAGAGATCCTAGGCAGACCCCAACAAAGTAGCCGTTGGGGAAAAACGTCGTTCTGGCTCCCAACTGGGAACAGAGGGCTGGCTGATACATGGAGGGGTGAGACTGGAGAGCTCACAGTAGGCCCACTGAGCCCCTCTTCCCATCTCCAGTTCGTCAGGTGCAGAGAGCTGGGATTGGTGTGAAGCAGGTTAGGAGTAGAGGGCTCTGTTGTGGGGTATGGAGGAAGGAGAGAGCCCCCAGAGACCCTGGAGACAGCCAAGGTCACTGTCCTTTTGTGAAAGTCTCCCTTGTAGGAGGATGCACAGAATACTGAGTGACCAATCCATGACCCTCCATTTGACTGTGACCATCCATGACCCTTCCCAAATCCATCTGAGTGAGGATTGGAGATTTAGAGCTGGAAAGGGGCCTCCTGGAGATCATCCAACCCAACACACACTCACACTCACACACACACACACACACACACACACACTCACATACACACACATATACACTCATACACACTCACACTTACACACACACACACACACATATATACTCTCACACACACTCAAACTAACACATTCACACATATACACTCTCTCTCTCTCTCTCTCACACACACACACACACACACACACACACACACACACACACACACTCACACCCCACCACCACCGTTGTTATAGAAATTGGATTGAATTGAACCAACAGGACCAGTGCTTGTATGCTTAGACAGCCCAGGAGTGGGGCAGACCAGAATGGCCTGTAGGAATTCCCATAGGGCAAGGAAAGATGCTCCTTGGCTGAGGAGCCCAGAGGAAATGGTAGAAGGGCAGGATGGGAAAGATTTAGACAAAGGGAGGGAGGAACAGATTGTGGTCACATCCAAGGGTCATTTGCTTATTCAGAGACCAAAAGCCTTGTGTGCACGGAGAGGAGAAGCTTGGCTTAGCAGACAGAGAGGTGACTTCAGAGTTAGGAAAACCTGGGTTCCGATCCTCTGTGACCTTCCTGCAACTCACTGAGACTGAAAATCAGAGAAGGTGCAAACCTGCATGGATGGAGAGGATATCCCATAGTAGGAGGCCCCTACGATCAATGAAACCACAAGTTCAGTTTCTTTGAAAATGTAGATAACACAGTACTGGTGCTGAGAGAGATCCAGAAGTAATTAAAACAAGACTCTGACTTAATAGGGCTAAGGAAGACTACAGACCACAAATAGTGTATGCTAAATGTGCTAGATTAAAAAAAGAAAATTGAATAATAAGTAGTAGTCTGCATCTCCCAGGAGTGGCAGATGGCTAGTAAAGTTATTAAGATTAGTTGATTTAATGTGAATTATTGGGATCACATGTCTCATTTGGATGGGGTGGCTATGGAAAGGACCATCCTTTCTGGCTGGGAGGATCATGGGAGGCTTTAAGCGGGGTCTTAAGATGGGTAAGATTAATAGTAATTAGGGTTATCGATGAGGAAGGGTTGACCCTCACCATGACCCCAAGGTTAACTGAGACTGATCCCAACAACTGAATTTCCCACTGAAGGGAGATTCACCCTGTGTCCCGTGGCATTGACCCAGCCTCAGGATTCAGCCTCACTGGGGGAAGAGAAGGAGCTTAGAAAGGCAGCATGGCCCTTTTACCCAAGCCAGACCCTGTGTGCCCTTACCCAGGTCTCCCTTACTGAGGAAGCAGAGTTGGGTGGGGGTGGTAGGCAGAGGGGTCGGAGGGTCCGAGCAGGGCTGGTGATAGCCCAGGCTTGGTTCCCCACAGGTGGACGCCTATGGTGGGAAGCTCCGGTACATTCTCTCCTACACAGCTGGAGCACAGGGCAGCCCTCTCTCTGATCCTGATGTGCAGATCACGGTGAGCTCTCGCTGGGGTGAGGCCATGGGAGAAAGGGTGGGTAAGCCTGGTAGGGATTGTGGGGAAGGGGAGTGGGTGTCAACGAGAAAAGGGCTAGGCTCTGCTAGAGTCTCTTCTCCCAGTACCTGCCTACTCCAGTAATACTTGTCCCAGTGTGTATTATATCATGGGTGTCTGGGTCATGCCGCCATCTTGGCAGGCTATGGGCAGAGATCTCTTCTGCTCTCTCTTCAGGGAAGCATGGAGGGCTGATAATCAGAGTGGAGTTATCAGAAAGCAGCCAATCAGTGTGCCCACTGTGAGCCTCTTCCCCTATCTCATAGTGGCCCGGTCTGGGAGTCACAGACTCCTCAGCCTTACCATTTTACTCCATGTCTGACTTTGGTCAAGTCCCTTCTGTTTTCTGGGCCTTCGTTTTTTCATTTGTTAAATGAGGAGTCACACTTGCCCAACAACCTTGTAAGAGTAAAGAAGATGGAGGATGTGAAAGCTTATCTAGTGCCAGTTTTAGGAGGGATTATTCTTCTCTCACCATCTCTCCACAGGGGAATGACATCACTCTAGTAGCCACCCAACCAGAGCTGCAAGGCCGTGAAAGGAAGAGCTTTGAAATAGTGTTCAGAGAGGTACAAATGGACCAGCTTGACCTTGTCTGACTAGGACCAAGACCCCCAGCTCTGAGCTTGATTCTGACCTCAGCATCAATCCTGGCCACGAGTTCAACCATGATGTCAACTCTGATGTCAACCATGATCTTGGCTCTGATCATGACCTCATGATCATGACCACAGCTGTGACCAGGGCCATGACCACATCCCCAGCTCTGACTATGACCATGATCCTAACTGACCATGATTAACTCTGACCTGAGCTGGGACACCCAACTCAGACCCCAGTTCTAACCAAAACAAGAGGCCTGACTAACCCCAATGCTATATCTCATCCTGATCAATTTCCAACTTTGACTCCATTCCTCCACAGCCTCAGACATAAGCCAGCTGCCATCCTAATTTAATAATCTAAGACTTGTCTTTGCTTGGCCAAGAGAGACAAGGGCCAGATTGGAGGGCGGGGGGAGGGGCGTCACAGAAGCAGGGTGGAGAGCCTTCATTACCTCCACTCACTATCCTTCTTCCCCCAAACCAGCAATTCTGGAGGAGGTTAGATGGACAGCCAGCCACTAGAGAGCACTTGCTGATGGTGCTGGCCGACCTGGATGAGATCCTGGTCCGTGCCACCTTTTCCTCAGTCCCTCTGGCAGCCAGCATTGGTGCTGTTAGCATGGAGAGAGCTTTGCCTGGCCCTACCGCAGGACCCCGTGCCTTGGAAGTAGAGGAATGCCGCTGCCCACCTGGCTACCGTGGCCTCTCCTGCCAGGTGAGAGGGAAAGCACTCGAAATGTAGCCTTCTTTCAAGAATGTCTGAGACTGGGGGCGGCTAGGTGGCACAGTGAATAGAGTACCAGCCCTGGAGTCAAGAGCACCTGAGTTCAAATCCAGCCTCAGACACTTAACACAAAAACTAGCTGTGTGACCTTGGGCAAGTCACTTAACCCCAATTGCCTCCAAAAAGAAAAAAAATGTCCGAGACTGGTTTCTGGTATTACTTAAGTTACTAATGTGCAGTATGACCTTGGGCAAGTCACTTCTCTCTAGGCCTCAAATATTTTTTCACCTATAAAATAACCAACCTGAACTTGATCTCATCAGAGGCACCTTCCTTTGTATATCCTCAGTGTAGGGGGTTCACTGTGAGGGGAGATGAGTGAAGGGTCAGGAGGGGATCAGAGGCAAGCTCAGCAGATGAGAGAAGGACTTCTAGCTTTGACATTCTGTTCTAATGTCCCCCTAGCTCTGACATTCTTTATTTTAGCATTCAGTGTTCTAAAGCCCCACCTCAGCCCTGACATCCTGTGTCTAAGGGCCCTCCCACCTATGACATCCTGTGTACTAAGACCCCTCTCAGGTCTGAGTCTGTGTTCTAAGAAGAGCCTTCCAGCTCTGATATCCTGTGTTCTAAGGGCCCTCCCAGCTCTGGCATTCTGTGTTTTAAGGGCCTCCCAGCTCTGACATTCTGGGTTTTAAGGCCCTACCAACTCTGACATCTTAGCACTTTGGTTTTTTCCTTTTACAAAAGCAGTCTCTGGGGTGGCTAGGTGGCACAGTGAATAGAGCACTAGCCCTGGAGTCAGGAGGACCTGAGTTCAAATCTGGCCTCAGACTCAACATAAAAACTAGCCAAGTGACCTTGAGCAAGTCACTTAACCCCAATTGCCCTCCTAAAAATAAAAAAAGTGGTCTCTGACTCTAGAAACTTCTTATTCTTCCACTCCCACCCCCACACTGAACCCTGACCTTCCTTTCTCCTTTGCCAGGACTGTGCCTCTGGCTATACACGAACAGGGAGCGGCCTCTACCTGGGCCACTGTGAGCTGTGTGAATGCAATGGGCACTCAGAGAGCTGCCACCCAGAGACTGGAGCCTGCTCGGTGAGGAGTGAGAGCTAGGAGTGGGGGTGGGAGGGGGAGGAAGCTTGGGAGAGGCATCTGTGTCTGTGTGTCTGTATCTGTATCTGTGTCTGTGTCTGTGTGTCTTTCTATGTCTGTGTTTGTGTGTCTGTGTCTGTCTTTGCTTGTGTCTGTCTGTGTGGTGAGGGGAAGGGCTCAGTGTGGAAGGCCATTACAGAGTGGTGGGGTCCAGGGCCACCATGGGGCCATTAGCTGAGAGTGTCAGTGATCAGTGAGTAGTCAGTGTAGCAGGGTCCATGTGGAGGGAGATCCATGGAGGAACTCTAGGAGGGGGGATCAGTGAGGAGTAGCCATCACAGGGAGGGGTACAGCAAAGGGGCAGGCCTGGTATGTAGGGTGAGCAGAGGGGGCCAGTATTTAAGTTCTTTAGGGGTTCGGGTCAGGGCAAGCTTAGCAGGGAAGAGAAAGGCTCATTGTTAGGAATCAGTGAGAGCTAGGGGGCCACTGTGTAGATCAGCAATTGGGGGTAAGCATGGAGGGTTGAGTGCAGTCACTGAGAGGGTAGAGATCTGTATAGGAGTGCATTGGGGGGCCTCAGTGTACATGGGTGACCCGCCAGTGGCCAGTCAGTGGGGCTCGGTGGGGCTACAGGATAGGGGGGACTAAGCCAGAGTGTGATGCACCTGAATCCTCAGCAATGCCTGCACCACACGGCCGGTGAATTCTGTGAACTCTGTGCACCTGGCTATTATGGCGATGCCACTGCGGGAACTCCTGAGGACTGCCAGCCCTGTGCCTGCCCCCTGACCAACCCTGAGAACATGTAGGTTGACCTTGCCTGTTCTAAGGGACGTGGGGAATCACCAGACCAGCTCTCAGGGTGGTGGGCTACCCCAGGCCAAAGCTGAATAGGATACCACGGAGGGTGGACATGGTCTGGATGATTGGCACTTAGGAGAAGGGAGGGGGCAAGGGAGGGGAAAGGAGTCATTCAGGAGAGGGAAAATGAGAGGAGTCCCCAAGAGGGTAAAGGACTCACCTCAGTCTGCCTTCTGTCTCTTGGGCTGCAGGTTCTCCCGGACATGTGAGAGCCTCGGGTCTGGGGGGTACCACTGCACAGCCTGTGAGCCAGGCTACACCGGCCAATACTGTGAACAGTGAGTCTTTGTACAGCTTGGGGCGGGTCCTTGGGGTCAGGGAGAGGCATAGCCTGAAGGAGAGTGGGATAAGAGGCAGCAGGGAAGGACATGAGAAGTTGGAGGGTGGGGTGTTAGGAAGATCCTCCTGCAGTGGACACAAGCCCCCAACCCATCGGAGTCTGGTGAGACTTGGTAGTCTTGGAGCTATTTCTACCCTCTGCCCCTAGTCCTTCTTTTCCCCAAAGAGACCCCTGTGGCTCCAGCCTAGCCCTGGGCCAGAGACTGAACTCTGATCCTCCGGGAATCCCAGGGGCTCCAGCCAGTCCTGCTGGGGATAGCCTGATGAGGGTGGCATGTCTCCTGCAGGTGTGCCCCAGGCTATGTGGGCAACCCCAGTGTTCGTGGAGGCCGCTGCCAACCTCAAGGTAAGTGGAGGCCTGAAGACGTAGAACTGTAGAAGACTAGGGAATGAAAGGGTTCTGGGAAGAGTGATTAGTGTGTGGGTGTTAGGAGTCCCGGAACCAAGGGAGGAGGACCAAAGAAGGGATTTTACCTATGGGAAGGACCCCAGCTCTGACATTCCATGTTCTAAATTCCCTCCCAGCTCTGACATTCTGGGTTCTAAGGCCCCTCCCAGCTCTGACATTCTGGGTTCTAAGGGCCCTCTCAGCTCTGACATTCTGGGTTCTAAGTTCTCTTGGTCCCACAGACCTTGTGTTTAGGGACAGAAGGCAAAGCAGGGTGCTTGTGTGTGGGGGTGTCATCAGACTTGACTGGCCCCCCTGAACCTCTTCTCTTCAGCAGACCAGGCCCTGCTGGTAGTTCAGGTCCACCCAGCCCGGAGCACAGTGCCGCAGGGTGGTTCCCACTCCCTCCGATGCCAGGTCAGCGGGAGCCCCCCATACTACTACTACTGGACCCGAGAAGATGGGCGGTCTATTCCTAGCACCACCCAACAGCGTCAACAAGGTACTGAATGTCCAAGGATGCCCTCCTAGCCAGTGAGTAGTAGGGATCTTCAGTTTTCCAATTCCCCACAATCTGTCCCTATTGCCTCTGGGCCTTGTCTAGTGTGGAAGGACCTGCGGAGGCAGGAGGAGGGAGGGCTAGGAATTTTTGGAGTGCTTCTTTGTCCAAGCTGGTCTGAGTATCCCCACCAACACACCTCCAGGCTCCGAGCTCCACTTCCCCAGCGTCCAGCCTTCAGATGCAGGCGTTTACATCTGTACTTGCCGCAACCTTTACCACGCCAACACCAGCAGGGCTGAGCTGCTGGTCACTGGTGAGCCTCCCTTTGTCCCCTTCTGCTTCCTCTCTCCCCTTCTGCTTCCTCTCTCCCCTCCTTCCTCTAGCCCTACAGCTCCCCTAGCTCACGGCTGACCTTTCTATAGTTCTCTACACTTTCCCTTCCACCCTTCATTCAGGCTTCTTTCTCTTTAAAAGTTAGAGTTAGGGTCTGGGTTTTGGTTGGGTCAGGGACTAGGATTAGGATCAGAGTTGGTGTTTGGAACAGGATGGGGTAAAGGCAAGGAGTAGGCTGAGCCCTGGGATTAATAGTGTGGGCTGGGGGTGGTTTATGGGACATGGTAAGGGTCTGGGTCTGGGCCTGGATCTAGGACTGAGGTTTGGGGCTGGGATTAGATCTGGGTTAGGGCTGGCATCAGGAGCTGGGCCGGAGCTGGCATCGAGAGCTCAACCGGGACTGTCATCGGGAGCTGGTCAGGGCTGGGATCGGGAGCTCGACCAGGACTGGCAGTCATTGCAGCTCTCCTGTGTGCACAGAGGCCCCCACCAAGGCCATCACAGTGACCGTGGAGGAGCAGACAAGCCAGAGCGTTCGAGTTGGGGCTGATGTCACCTTCATCTGCACGGCCAAGAGCAAGGTGCGGGAGGGGCGGGGGGAGAGGGGGAGGCGGCATCTCTTCTTCTGGGCTGGGTCTAGGTTGAGAGATAACGTGCAAGAGACCAAAAGTCTCGTGGGTCCCATTTGTCCTTTTCTGTCTCTCCTAGTCTCCAGCCTACACACTGGTGTGGACTCGCCTCCATAATGGGAAGCTGCCTCCACGAGCCATGGACTTCAATGGCATCCTCACCATCCGGGGCGTCCAGCCCAGTGACGCAGGCACCTATGTGTGCACTGGCTCCAACATGTTTGCCATGGACCAGGGCACTGCCATGCTGCATGTCCAGGGTACAAACCCCTTCCCCCCCAATTCTGGGCCCTTCTCTGCCTGTGCACCCCTTAAAAACCTCCCTGCCCTCAGCAGAGGTCCAGTCCCTACTCTCCCACTGTCTTCATTCTCAACTTTCTGATATAGTAGACTTGTCCAAAAATCTGGGCTCCAACCTCTGCCACTCACTAGCTGTGTTATCCTGGGCAAGTCACTTTCCTTTTCTGACAATCACCTTCCTCATCAGTAAAATGAGGGGGTTGGACAGGTGGCCTTGGAGATAACTTTTAGGGGTAGCTAGGTGGTACAGATCCTGGCTTCTCACTTCTCTATCTTCTTCCTCCCTAACCGTAGCCCATCCCCATCCACTACCCCATGCTTTCCCATTTCCTTTTCTTTGGCCCTTCTTTTATGTTCGATTCCCTGTTGTGATTGCATTTCTCTCTTCACTCTAGTCCTCGGACCACTGTCCTGATTGTACCCATCTGCCCCTTCTCTATTAACAGCCTCCGGGAGCCCATCACCACCTGTGGTTTCTATCTACCCACCACAGCTCACAGTGCAACCTGGCCAGCCGGCAGAGTTCCGCTGTAGCGCCACCGGGAACCCAGCGCCCAGCCTGGAGTGGTCAGGTGGGAAAGCATTTGGAGACTTCCGTGCTGCCTAGTGTCTCTCATTGTTAGCAGTCACGTGGCTGCAGCTTGGTACAAGGGAAGGGACATTAGATTGAGAGTCAGATTACCTGGGATCAAATTCCCTCTTTGCCAGTTACTACTTGTGTAAATCCTGGGTAAGACAGTTAACCTCAGTACTCTCATCTATAGAAGGAGAGGGTTGGGCCAGATGGCCTCTGGGGTTCCTTCCAAGTATGTCTTTGATCCTATGACCTTTGGCAAAGCTAGGGCTTAGTCTGAATCTTCAAGCTGAGGAAAAGAGGATGGGGGGCTTTGAAGGGTTTTGGTCAATTTGCTTAAAATGTTTTTATTGCTATCTTTTGTTTTTATATTATCTTTATTTCTAAATATTTCACTCCCTGATCCCTACCCAGAGAGCTATCCCTTATTACAAATAATAATAAAAGGAGGAAAATAAGTCAACATCACAGAACTAACCAACATAGCAACCCAGTGTAATAGTATATGCAATAGGGGGCAAAGAGCTTTGTGATATATCTCCCCCTCTTCACGGGTAGAATGACGGTCTTAAGGGAGAGGACTTGGGCCAGACTCTGACTGTTACTGACCTAGTACTCCCTTCTTTCGGTCCCAGGAGGTCCTGGGGGTCAGATGCCCCGGAAAGCCTGGATTCACGGAGGTATCTTACGCCTCTCAGCCACTGAGCTCTCTGACCAAGCCCAGTACCTATGCCGTGCTTCCAATAGTGCTGGACAGCATGTAGCCAGAGCCGTTCTCCATGTGCATGGTAAGAGAGGAAAGAACACAAGGAGGGGGAAGAGAAGGTCAGAGATGTGAACAGGGGCCTGCCTTGATGTTGCAAGCAGGGGGAAGGGTGGGGAAGAATCAGAATCTGGGGCAATGATGGAGATGGGAGGAAGGGGCAAAGGCCCCAGAGAATGAGCAACATGAAAGTATGGGAGAAAGAAGTAGAAGGGCTCCCCAGACAGATCTCACTCTGCCTCTTCTGGGCAGGGGTTCGACCATCCGATGTCCAGCCACGCCCTGAGCAGACCCAGGTCCAGGAGGGCCACATTGTGAGGCTGAATTGTCAGGTGACTGGAAACCCACCTCACAGGATCGTCTGGACTAAGGAAGGGGGAACCTTACCAGCCAAGGTGAGAACTCCAGGACACGGTCTTAAAACCTGCTTTGCCTCTCCAGGGATGGGGAACCTGTGACTTCAAGGCCATATGTGGCCTCGAGACTGCAGGTACCCACCCCTGGCCTAGCCCAACCTAGTCCAGCCTGGTCTAAAACAGACCTGTTCTTACAGTGCACCCACCCCCTATCTTCAGCCTCCTTTTGTTCTTTCTGTCCTCCTTTTCCCCCCTCCTCTCTATACTCCCCCTCCTCCTTGTGTCCTTTTTTCACCCCCTCCCCTTTTATCTCCTTCCTCCCCTTCTCCCTTTTTCTTCTCTTCTCTCCCTTGTCTCCCCTTCTCTCTTTTCCCATCCTCCCCCTCATCTCCCTCTTTTCTATATTCTCCAATCTGTTCCCATATCCCCTTCCTCCTTCATGGGTCCCCTGGGACCCCAGACACTGCACGTGTTCTGCAGAAGCATCCTTTCTCCTGTCCTACTTTGCCTCTTTCTGGCCCCGACTCATTGCTTGGACCTTGCAGGCACGTGTGGAGCACACCATGCTCTTCATCCCGGATGCAGTAGCCGCTGATGCTGGAATCTACGTGTGCAGTTCTAACACCCTCACTGGCAGTGCTCAGGCCCGCATGGAAGTGGTGATTGTGCCAGGTATGGGCTGGGGCCTGCTCAGACAGCAGCACTGAGGAATTCCTGGGAGATCCAGCCTGGGGATCCCCTGAAAGGGGTACACTGAGGACCTAGCCACTTTGCCTTTCTTTAGCTCACCCCATCCCCCTTTCCTAAGCGAACATCCCTGTGGGCCAGCAGAGAGAGCTCAGGCCTTGGAGTTAGAGCGCACGGGGTCACATCCTGGCTCTTGCCACCTGCTACCTGGGCCATTCCTTTGGCTTTATTTCCTTCTATACGTAGGTGTGGTCTCCCCCAATAGGATGTAAGCTTCTTGAGGGAAGAAACTATGACATTTTTGCCTTTACATCCCTGATACCTCCCATGGTGCCTCAGGCATAGTGGGTGATTAATAAATGTTTGTTGATTTATTTATTGATTTGACACTTTGCCTCCCATTTCCTCATCTACAAAAAACCTATTAGCTCACATTTATATCGTGCTTTGGGGGCTTCCTCTTTTATCTCATCTGATCCACAAACCACTCTTTGAGGTAGGTGCCCATTTTACAGATGTGGAAACTGAGGCTAGTAAGTGTCTGAGGTAAGAATTGAACTCAGTTCTTCCTAACTCTGTCTGGCACTCTCTCTACTATGCTGTCCCTCAAAACAGGGGGTAAGTGAACTAGATGACCCTTGATGCCCCCCGTGCCCAGCATAGGTCTTATAGACTATTAAGTAGACACTTAGTAACTATTGGTTGGTTGGTTGATCCTTTCAATGACCTAACAATCTTCCCATTCTCATTCTGAACCTCCAGACTCAGGCACTGTCCCCGCCATGAGGATCGAGTCTTCTTCACCATCAGTGACTGAAGGACAGACAGTAGATCTGAACTGTGTGATCACTGGTCATGCCCATGCCCAGGTCACATGGCACAGGCATGGTGGGAGCCTCCCTACTCGGCACCAGGTACTTCTGGAAATCCCTCTTAGGGAAGCCGTGTGGAGATGGGAGGTGGGAGATGGAGCTGTGATTTGGGGGATTGGTAGAGGGACATAATGGGAATGTAGAAAGGGGGTCATTCTCAGATGCTAGAACTAAGACTCTGGAGTACTGGGGAGCAAAGGGCATGAGGCACCCTTCTCCCCCTTCTCATCTACCCTGTCCCTTAATTCTCTCTACTCAGGTTCATGGCACCCGACTGCGGCTATACCAACTGACTCCAGCAGACTCAGGCACATACGTGTGCCGGTTTGAGGGCACCTCGGGCCACCAGGAAGCTTCCATTGATATCTCAGTCTCCCATAGTGGCAGTCCTGGCTCCAGCCACTCACAAGGTGAGGGACCATGATGTTGGACCAGGCTAGGGACAAGCCAGAAGCTGCAGGACCCATGGGTTCTCTGTGTTGTGAGTCTGCCTAGCCCTGGGAGACATTTGCTGATCTGTAAACCCAGGGGAGTTTGGAGGGGTCCTTAATGCTTCTACCCCTGGGAGAGTGGCCCAAAAGACCTAGGAGGAATGGAGAGTTTGGCCTTGCTTACATGGAAACAAAGTGAAATAGCTTGGATCTTTAAGCTGATATGCAAAGGCCTTGACTAATGCCCTATGTTGCCATTCATTCATTCACAAACATTTATTAAATGCCCTTTTATTCAGAGCTGGGGAAGATGCTCAAATAGCTCACTCAGCCCTTGCTCTGAAGAGATACAGATAATGGAGGTGACAGGGCTGCCCCAGCAGAGTGCTAGGGAAAAAAATCCAAAGAGAAAAGACCCTGGAGGATGAGTCAGAGAAAGCTTCATGGAAGAGGTAGCCTCTGCTCGGGGTCCAGAACGAAGGGGAGGCTTTCAGTGGACAATTGTCACCATGGGGGCGGAAGTCCATTGCAGGCCTGGGGTATAGTGTGAGCAAAGTGACAGAGATAAGAGAGGGCAAGGGAATAGGGGACAGTGGATAGTCCAGGTTGAGTGGATTCCAGAATCTGGGGAAAGTAGGCATGTGAAGTAATCCTTGAAAAGTAGAATGGCACCAGATTATAAAGGGCTGCGGATGCCAGAACCAAAATTTATCTGGTAGGCCCTTTATTAGGGAGTCCCTAAAGGTCTTAGGATGGAAGTATGATCAAAGTATTACTGTGTGTAATGACCCATCGGCAATGAGGCATTTCTGAGAAAAAGGACTAAGGACAAGGCATTGAGTTGGGATGGAACATGGGAGAGAAAGTTCTTGGTGGAACTGAGCAGGTCCCTTGGGGCAGCTGGGCTGCCTAGACCCAACCTTTCTGAGCTGCTTTCCATGCCTCAGTTTCAGCCACCATGGCCACCCAGCTGACCCACTCTGGCATATCCTTGGGGCCCATGCCCTCAGTGGCACTGCCATCTGAGTCTTGGAGATAGGTACCAGGGGCAGAGAAGGGGAGCCTACACCTAGCTCTCTGGCCTACCTGTTTGTCCTCAGGCTCTGACACCAGCTTCCCCATGAGGATTGAGGTCTCCTCTACGGAAATAACTGAAGGACAAACTGTGGATCTGAACTGTGTGGTCACTGGACAGGCCCATGCCCAGGTCACGTGGTACAAGCGTGGTGGCAGTCTCCCTGTCCGGCGTCAGGTATGGGAGAAGAATGTCAGACGGCGGTGTCTGAGCTCTTATAGACCCTTAGGATTTTAAATTTTGAATTCTGAAACAGAATTTAGAGATTATTTGGTCGTATCCCCTCATGAGGAAATTAAGACTCTGGACTTGGCGTCAGGAAGACCCAAGTTCAAATCCCTGACATAGGCATTAACCAGCTGCATGGCCTGGACTGATCATTTTCATTTCTGTGCCTCAGTTTTCTTCCTCTGTAAAGTAGGAATAATAATAGCACCTATATCCCAAAGTTGTTGCAGAGCTCAAATGGGACATTTGTAAAGAGCTCTATGAGTGCCATTACTTTGTGTTAAGCAGTGCTTGGGTTCAAACCTAGAACCTACTACTCCCCATGCCCTGCTCCTTCTGCTGAGGCACACTACCTTCCCCTTGGTGACATAGGTCGCCATCAGCCTAACCGGGGGAGGAGCCCCACCCCCCAAGTCTCCCACTTCCCCAGGAGCCTTTGCCATGGGAGCCACCATTTCTATAATATGCAACTTTTCCAAAGTGCTGTCCTCACCACCAGCTGGTGAGGTAAGGCTTGCAGACATGACCTGCCTCTCTTTCCCCATGAGATCATGCATCCTCAAGGAGGGAGCTGTGGACTCCTGACCCCTGACTCACAGATAGCTTCTCCAGCCCTTGGGAGCCTAGAGGTGTTGGGAGCAGCCTGGAGGTGTCTCTTTCCCCTTGTACCCTACATCCCTCTCCCTCCTTCCCCTTGTTCAGGACCACGGAACCTGGCTACGTCTGTACCAGGTAACCCCAGCTGACTCCGGGGAGTATGTGTGCCGTGTGGTCCGAGACTCCCGTCCCCACGAGGCTTCCCTCGTCATCACTATCCAACCTTCCCGCTTCAGCGATGGCTCCATCCCAGGTGAATAGCCTGGGGGTCAAAGGAAAAGACCAAGACTGCAAGCATCCTGCTACCTGGCTGCTGAGAGCCTAGCCCAGGGGCCCTGCTTCCCTTGACCCTCTGGGTTACTGCTTCATCCCAGGCCCTCCACTATCCCTTTCCTGCTGGCTCTCTTCCAGTTCCCCTCTGCTTATCTTATTTCCCCTTGTCTCCTTTTCACTGCCTACCTGCCTTTGCTTCTGGATCTGACATCCTGATGTGACCCCCGTGTCTGCAGCCCCAGCCACCCCAGCACCTGTCCGGATCGAATCTTCATCCCCAACAGTGGCCGAAGGGCAGACGGTAGACCTGAGCTGTGTAGTTGCTGGGCAGGCCCATGCCCAGGTCACTTGGTACAAGCGAGGAGGCAGCCTCCCAGCCCGGCACCAGGTACATGATCCCACAATAGAGGTCGAGGGGCAAGGGGGGTGGGGAAGGACTCTTAAGAGGGGAGATGAAGAAAGCAGCTCTCAGTCTGAGTGTCTGGCCCATTCCAATCCAATGAGCAATTATTAAGCTCCTACTGTACTAAGCTCTGTACTAAGCAGTGGTAATACAAAGACAAAACAAAAGTGACCTCTACCCTCAAAGACTATACACTCTACTGAGAAGCAGGGCCTGTTAAAAAAAAAAAAAAAGTAGCCCCATGATCATTTAAGGCAAGAAGGAACCCCAAGTGCAAGGACCAGTAAAGGTTTCCTATTGGAGGTGGTGTTTAGTTGAGCCTTAAAGGAAGTAACAGGGAGTGGCTCAGCCCAGCCTTGGAGCCAGGGAGACCTGGATTCAAATCCTCCCTAGCAGGGAGACCTTGAGCAAGTCACTTAACCCCTTTTTCCCCAGTTTCCTATATGTTAAAGGAGGTTGAATAATAGCATCTCCCTCCCAATGTTTCTGTAAAGATCAAATGAGATAACATTTATAAAGAGCTTTTCAAACCTTAAAGTACTATACAAATGCTATTAATAATGATCATTATATGTAACATGAGAATTATTATATGTGACAAAATAATTATTATTACAAAATCTTTATTACCAAATCTCAGAGGATTAGGATCAGGGTAGACACAGAGCACAAAGAGAGCTCTCTGCCCCCCCTTCCCCAAGGCAGAATTGTTGGCCTTAGGAGGGGGTCAGCTCTCCTTTGCTAGCATCATCGATCAAGAGCCCAAAGGGAGCTCTGAGGTCCTGGAGTCCAAGCCCACGTTTAGAAGTGAGGAAGCTAAAGTCCGAGGGATGTGCCTTAGCTAAGATCACACAGGCAGTAGGTGCCAGGGTGGGGGCTTGGAAATGAAGACCTCGGATGCCAGGGTCAGTTCTAGGGATCTGTAAGTGGGGGCTGGGTGACCACTTGCTGGTAACTCGACCTTGAGAACAGCTCCCCCACTGGACTATAAGCTCATCGAGGGCAGGGGTTGTTTTTGCCTTTCATGGAAATCACCAGGGCTTAGCACAGTGCCTGGCCCATATTAAATGCTTGTTGACTAAGTTGCTGACTATTCGGGGAAAGACTGGACCAGATGTCCTTGGGGAGCCCTTCCATCACTGAGATACTGTGAGAGAGGAAGCTTCAGGACTTTCTGTCCCATATCTCCTCATGGCTGTCTTTGCAGGTCCGTGGCTCCCGCCTGTACATCTTCCATGCCACCCCGGCCGATGCTGGTGAGTATGTGTGTCGTGCGGCCAATGGCATGGAAGCCTCCCTGACGGTCACAGTCAATGGTGGCCAGGGCGCCAGCTTCTCCTACCGTAAGTCCAGGCAAAGGGGGCAGTGGGCTGGTCTGGGATAACTGAGCCCCAGGGGCAGCTGATAACCCACTCTCTGTGTCCATTCCCTCAGCCCCAGGTGTCACTCCCCCAATCAAGATTGAATCCTCTTCCTCTACTGTCGCTGAGGGACAGACCCTGGTTCTGAACTGTGTTGTGGCTGGGCAGGCCCATGCACAAGTCACTTGGTACAAGAGAGGAGGCAGCCTTCCAGCCAGGCACCAGGTATGACCTTGGGAAAGGTCAAGGGAAGCTGTATGGGGGAGCTCTCTATTGCCCTCGGTTCTCCCACCCCATTCCCTACAGTATCACCAGAAGGGAAGCTTACAACCCCCACCCCTAACTTCCCGAGTCCCTGAGGATGTCTCAGGCCTAATTGGCAGGTCAGACCGAGCACATGTAGGGAAACCAGACCATAAGATGGATCCTGTGGGGGACAACAGACCCAGAAGGGTTGGAGGTGTCCTAGCTGGGGGAGGGCGATTGACAGGCACTGACGGCATTCAGAAGGCCAGAGGGCATGGAGGCTTCAGCCTCAGGAATCCCTGGCTCAAGCTCAGTTCACCCTGAATCCACCCTTATCCACATCTTCTCTCCATCCTCATCAGACTCTCACCAGGATGCCAGGATGACTGTGGTAGCCTCTGGCTCTCCTCTCCCCTCTGTACTCCATCCACACCGCTACCAAAGTGGTGTTTCTAAAACACAACATCATTCATGGGCTCAGGAAGTCCAAATGGCTCCTCATTGCCTCTAGGACCAAGAACAAAATCCTCTGTTTGGCATTTAAAGCCTTTCACTCCAGCCCACATCCTTGTCCTTCACTTACTTCATACTTCAGCCAAGCTGGCCACCTTAGTCTTCCCCATATACAACTTGCCATCTCCCACCTCCATACCTTTGCCCTAGCTGTCCCCTATGCCTGGAATGCTCTCCTACACACTTTTTAGCTCCCTTCAAAATTCAACTCAAAGGTCAACTCTTTCAAGAGGTCTTTCTGATTCCTCTAATTATTACCAAACCCCCAATTTACTTTGTTTTTATTTTTCATATATATATATATATGTATGTATGTATGTATTTGAGATGGGGGTGGGTTCGATCCTGTTCCCCCTCACCTCATACAATATAATCTCCTGGAGGTCAGGGACCATTTTGTTTTAGTGTCTTAGCATAGTGCTTAGTACCTTCTGGGTCTTAATCAAAGCTTGTTAAATCCAGTTGAATTTAACTGTCTTGGATCAGGTCCATGGCTCCCGCCTACAACTGCACCAAGTGTCTCCTGCTGACTCTGGAGAGTATGTGTGCCGGGTGGTCAGTGGCTCCAGCCACCATGAAGCTTCTGTCCTTGTCACCATTGAACCCGAGGACTCTTTGCATGGCTCTGTCCAAGGTAAGGGGCCAATGATCAGGGAGATCTCAGGACCTGGTGCATTGCCAGTGAAATCCTGCCCTGGGATTCACCTTCTCTGGCTGGTGTCTAGGGAATCCTCACAACACCCTTTCCCCTCCGTGGGAGTGGAGCCAAGAAGCTGACGAGCCTCAAGGGTGGTCCTTGGGGTCTGCCCTGGGACATCAGTGAGATCCCACTGTCTCCATAATCCGGCCTCTCTGCTAGAGAACCTTTCCTTTGTGTCCTCAGCCCAGGACATCACACCCCCGATCAGGATCGAGTCATCTTCCTCATCTGTGGCTGAAGGTCAGACCCTAGATCTAAACTGCGTCATCGCAGGGCAAGCCCATGCCCAGGTCACATGGTACAAGCGTGGTGGCACCCTCCCTGCCCGGCACCAGGTATGGGTCCATCTAGGGCAGGCTGGGGGAGAGACTGCTCTGGGGGGGCTTGGGGGTGGAGGCTCTCTGCTCCCCATCATGGGCTCCCTAAGATCCTTATTGCTGTCTTTTTTTCAATTAACAAAATGCTTTTTTTTCCTCTCTCTCTGACCTCCCTTCCCCCATTAGAAAAAAGGGAAAAACAAAACCCTTATAGCAAACATGCACAATCAAACAAAAATAAATTCCTGCATGGACCATGTCTGGAATGTGTACATTGAGTGAATATATATGTATATATGTGTGTGTGTGTATTTATGTATGTATGTATACACACACACACACACACACACACATATATGTATATATAGAGAGAGAGAGACAGAGAGAGAGAGACAGAGAGACAGAGAGACAGAGACAAGAGAGGTATGTGTGTGAGTGTGGGAAAGTAAGAAGCAATGAGAAAGAGAGAGAGAGCATTCCAGGCATGAGGGACAGCCTGGGCAAAGACACTGTGATGGGAGAGGCAGTGTTATGTTCACATAAGAGCAAGTGATGAATCAATCTCCTCCCAGTTCATTGTCAGGAGGCCCCAAATCCCTTTAAAATGTCCCCTGCCCAGAAGGGGCACTTCCTGTCCCCTAGAGTCTGGGAATGTCTTGGCCTTAGCCTTGAGAATTCTTGAGTCGTTTTTCTACCTTCTCTCTTTTTCCCCTGCTCAGGTCCATGGCTCCCGGCTACGACTCTATCAGGTGTCCCCAGCTGACTCTGGAGAATATGTGTGCAGAGTGGTTGGTAGTTCCAACCTCCAGGAAGCCTCTGTCCTTGTCACCATTGAGCCTGAAGGCTCCATCCCTGGTGAGGGTCCCAGGGTCATGGAGGGGAATGCTGAGTGAGAGCCCTGTGGCCCCATGAAGCCCTGCCCCAAACCCCTCCTCTTCTCCAGTATGTGCTTGGGACATCCTTAGATCCGCACTCCTCCTATAACTGGTGTATCTCTGAGTTAGCCCCTGGTTCTAGCCTAAGGCATTATAAGAAATTTAAAACCATGGAGCTCCTGTTTTAGAAATGAATGGACTGAGGCATAGGAAGTGTGATGTGTTTTCCTCAGAACACAATGGTAGCCCAGGTCTTCCTGCTCCCAGTTTTCATCCCACTACACTAAACTGCATCATTTCTAGTTCCCATCTCCCCACTAGGACACATAGGTCTGTTGGGCCCCACTGCCCTGTCTCAGTCTTCCTATCACCCTGCCCAGAGAAGCTGGGCCAAGGTCCCAACCAGTTCTCTGTGTCCCCAGCCCCGGGCATCACACCTCCAATCAGGATTGAGTCATCCTCCTCGTCTGTGGCCGAAGGACAGACTGTGGAGCTGAACTGTATCGTTACCGGTCAGGCTCACGCCCAGGTCTCATGGTACAAGCGAGGGGGCAGCCTCCCAGCCAAGCACCAGGTAAGGAGAGTGAGAAAGACAAATGTCATGAGAAAGCATAAAGACACCTGACTGTGGGGTCAAAGATCCTGGGTTCAGGGGCAGCTAGGTGGCGCAGTGAATAGAGCACTAGCCCTGGAATCAGGAGGACTTGAGTTCAAATCCGGCCTCAGACACTTAACACATACTAGCCGTGTGACCTTGGGCAAGTCACTTAACTCCAACTGCCCTGCCCTTCCCCTACAAAAAAAAAAGCAAAAAATTAAAATGAAAAATGAAAAGATCTTGGGTTCAAATTCCCCTCTGCAATTAACATCTGAGTGATCCTGGGCAAGTGTCTCAGTACTTGTCTGAATCAAATTAACCTCATTTCTAAAATGAGAGGACTGGTGCAGAGATAACCTCTAAACTCACTCCCAGCTCAAAATATATTATCCTGTGACCCAACGATGAGAATCCTGGGACTGGGATCTCTCTCATCCCCAGGACCTCCTGTCTAAAAGACATTGCCACCCTTCTAAATCTCGGACTTTCTAAATGAAGGTGCCCTCTAAACAGGTCAGATTTTCATTCATTCATAATTTGTTACTTTACAAATGCCTCTTTTTTATATCATAACATTTCCTTGCAACAAAGAAATAACAGTTTAAAGACATTCACAAACACAATGACAGTGTATACAGTATTCTTTGCCCATGGTTCCCCACCTCTATAGAGAAGGGAAATATGTCCCATCTTCTGGAACATTACAGTGAATCAGAATTCACCTGCCTTTTAGTGTTGGTTTCATTTAAATTATTGTATTTATTGTGCATATTTTTCTTCTGATTTCATTCTGTTAATCCCCATGAATCTTCCCAAGTTTTTCTAAATTCCTTGTATTTGTTTTGTCCTATAGTATAATCATATTCCATTATATTTAAAGGCCACAATTTGTTTGGACATTCCTAATTGATGGGCAGCCCCTTTGTTTCCAGTTTATTGCTCCCACAAAACCTGCTGTTCTGAAGATTTAGACATTTAATTCTCTTTGCCATCCTTAAGATTTGTGGCCTCATTAATTCATTCTTTCACAAACACTTATTAAGCCTCAACTGTATACAGAACATTGCGTTAGGCCTAAGGGAAGGTACAGAGATAGAGAAGACATCATTCCTACCCCCCCCCCATTGAACTTATGGTCAAGCAGGAAAAAAAAGACAACAGAATAGATAACAGTAACATTACAGAACAGCATAGAAATAAGTGTTATGTGAGTTGGAAAGGAAAGGTTTTTATTGACCAAGGGAATCAGAGGAAGAACATTCCTTAAAGGAGGTGGGACTTGAAATATCTTTAGAGGGTAGTCAGTAAACCAATTAGCTAATCAATAATCGATTAGTTAATAGTTAATCAATTAAAGTGCCTACTGTGTGCCAGAACCATAGTAGGTACCTGGAACAACAGCAAAAAAAACAGTCCCTACCTTCAAGGGGCTTGTATTCCAATGAGGGAGGTGACCTGTAAATTACTAGGTACATGCAAGATATGTATAGATTAGATGGAGGGAAAACTCAGAGCGGAAGGCACTAGCATCTGGGAGGGCCTTTGGCACAAGGTGCCATCTAAGCTGAGTTCTGAAGGAAGCCTGGGAAAGTAAGAAGCAATGAGAAAGAGAGAGAGCATTCCAGGCAGGAGGGACAGCCTGGGCAAAGGCACTGTGATGGGAGACATAACACTGTTATGTGTTATGTTCACATAAAAGCAAGTTGGTATATAGAGACATATATAGACAAGAAGGCTCAAAAGACAGGTTGGAGCCAGGGCTTTAAATGCCAAACAGAGAACTTTATATTTAATCCACCAATCAGAGAATTCTTTATTTAATTCTGGAGGTAACAGGGAGCCCCTGAAGTTTCTTGAACTAAGAAGGAGGTGCTGTCAGATCTGTGCTTTAGGAAAATCACTCTGGCAGCTGAGTGGAGAATGGATTTGGAGTAGGGAGAGACTTGAGGCAGGAGGTTCTTATGGTAGTCCTGGGAGAGGCAATTCCAGCTAGAGATGGGGTGCTGGCTTTGTGAAGAATTTAAAGGTAGAAATGACATGATGTGGCAGCAGATTGGATAGGTGGGGTCACTGAGAGGGAGGAGTTGAGGAAATAGGCTGTGAGCTCAGGTGGGAGGGAGGGGTTTGGGAGAATGATGATGAGGTCTGTTTTAGACCTGTTACTTTTTTTTTTCTTTTTGGAGGGGGGAAGGCAGAGCAATTGGGGTTAAGTGACTTACCCAAGGTCACATAACTAGTAAGTGTTAAGTGTCTGAGGTTGAATTTGAACTCAGGTCCTCCTGACTCCAGGGCTGGTGCTCTATTCACTGCACCACCTAGCCATCCTGAGCCTTTCTTAATCCTTTTTTGCTTTTTCCCCCGGTATCAAGATCCATGGCTCCCGGCTACAGTTATACCAAGTGACTCCAGCTGACTCAGGAGAGTATGTGTGCCGGGTAGTTGGCAGCTCTGGCCACCAGGAAGCCTCTGTCCTTGTCACCATTCAGGCCCAAGGTTCCAGTCATGGTTCCATCCCTGGTAAGTGGCCTGGGGTCGAGGAAGGACTCTTCTAGATCTCTGGTGTCATGCTTGAGGAATTTACATACCATGTGGGAGTAGAGTTAAGAGATTGGTGAGCCTCAGGACAAGGCGGCCTTCCAGCATGGCTTGGGTTATCATCACATCCACATCTGTGATGATGAGACCTGTGATCTCATCAGTGCAGATCTTCCCTTTATTGGCCCAAATCTGGATTCATTCAGACTTTCTCATCTTGTATTATCCTTCTCCAGATCTTTCTAGTTAGCTCCCTCATAGTGGATCCACAGAATGGAGGCCTTCCTGCTTCAGGGGGTTGTTTTTTTCACCTCTAATAGAATATAAGCTCCATGAGAGTAAGATCTATTCAGTTGCTCTCTTTCCATCCCCAGTACTTAGCACAGGGCCTAGAACGTAGTAGGTATGTCTTTCTGACGCTAAGCCCGGTGCTCTAAGCCCTGTACCACCGAGCTGCCTAGAAAATGATGTTGGTGAAGTGTCGTGGAAAGATTCCGAGACTTGGGAGTCACAGAATCAAACATAAATGCTTGATGAATTGATTGGTTCATTTTTATTTTCCATTACCATATGCTTATAGAGGGCTCCTTGGTACAGTGGTAAAATTGCCATGGTCACTTTTGTGAAATTTGGCAAATTAATTCACCAATACCCCCCCAAAAATGAGATAAGATGGCCTCTCTCTAATTAGCCATCTGTGAAATGAGACTCGATGGCCTTGAAAGTTCCCTTCTGATGCTAAATCGAAGCTCCTTCTTCCATGGGGCATTTTGAGAAAGAACTATGGTGGGGTAGTTAGGCCACTGAACTTAGAGTCCAGAAGATCTGGGTTCAGATGCTGCCTAGCTATGTGACCTTGAGTAAGTCATTTAACCTCTCTGTTCCCCAGTTTTCTCACCTGTAAAATGAAGGGTTGGACTCAGTGGCACTCAGAGGTCCTTGCTAGCTCTGTCTATGATTCTATGGTCTGGTCCTCCAAGAGCCCAGGACCACCTCTGTGCCCATGAATCTTCAGAGCACAACTCCATTTCTGTAGCAGTCATGGTCTACAGAGCACTTTTCCTCACAACCAGCATGATTATAATAATATATTAATATATAATAATAATTCCCCAGGATTATTACCATCCTTCCTGGGGAAACCAAGGCTCTGAAGAGTGACTGGTTAAACACATAGTAAGTGGCAAAGCCAGGTTTCCTATGCCATGGAACAGAGAAGAGAGTGCTGCTGTATTTCGACTTGAATCTTAGTTCTGCTGGGATCATTAGTCAGTCAACAAACATTCATTAAACACCTGCTAAGGGCCAGGCATTATGAGAATACAAATACAAAAGTAATGCCACCCCTGCCCTCCAGAAGCTTATGATCTTAGGGAGATGCAATAGGGCCAGGGGAGGAGTGGGGGGGAAGGGGGTTTTGATCTGGACAGTCACAGAGATGGTGAACGGAGCCACAGGATGGCACATTGTCCTCCCCTTTCCAGCATCGATCATAGTTGTGATGTGATTATTACCACCTGTCCTTGGGCAAGCCATTTTTACTCCTTTAGGCCTCAGCTTCCTTATCCACAAGGTAAAGGGGTTGAACCAGGAGACCTGTAAATCTGTTGTCACTAATTCTATGATTCTGTGATTCCCAAGTCTGGGAATCTTTCCACAACACTTCAGCAACATCATTTTCTAGGCAGTTCAGTGGTTCGGGGCTTAGACCCCTCTAAGGGGTTAGAGACTCTAACCCCTTAGAGCCCCAGGGCTTAAAGTCAGAAAAACACAAGTTCAGTGGTCCAGGGCTTAGAGCACTAGGCTTAGCGTCAGAAAGACACAAGTTGGAATCCCACCTCAGAAACGGATTAATTTAGTGACCCCGAGATAAGTCACTTAATCTCAGTTTTCTCATCTGCAAAATGGGGGTAGTAATGCCACCTCCCCTTCAGGGTTAAATGAGATAATTTATGTAAAGCACTTTGCAAACCTTCGAGTGCTAAAGAAATGTTAATTAATTACTGTCATCTTCCCAAGTAGGAGCTCCCACTGTCCACACAGACTTGTTCCTGCCTCGCATTGTCTCTATCTGCAAAGTCCTGATCTGACTTCTTTGCTCTCCAGGCCTAGGAGTCACTCCCCCAGTGAGGATTGAGACTTCCTCTTCATCCATCACTGAAGGACAGACTTTTGAGCTGAACTGTCTGGTCTCTGGGCAGGCCCATGCCCAGGTCACCTGGTACAAGCGAGGCGGCAACCTCCCCACCAGGCATCAGGTGAGAAAGGATGAGGTCAGGTATGGCTGTTCAACCCTATGTTTTCCAGGAAGAGAAGGAAGTCTTAGATCAGGCACCAGAAATCCAAAGGTATGGGGCGGGGGGGAGGGAACACTTTTGATCATCAGCCTCCTCTTGTGTTTGTATTGGGAGGGGGGGGTCGGGCGGGGATGGACACAAGCCAAAGCTGGCCCTAATTCCAGCTGCTGGGCCATTGAGGAGCTGCTGAGCTCCAAGGTTGGAGGCCCAAGAGTGCTGGTACTGTAGTCTCTGGGGGAAGAATCTCTGAAGCCAGTCTGAGGGCCTGCTTGGTGCCTGAAGGGTCCTGATTGTATGCCTGGCCTTTTGTGGATAGGACATGATTGTTAAATTCTATTTAATAGATATGTTTCAAGTCACAGTCCTCAGCACTGACTACTATAGGAGGATGAAAATTAGGAACACCCTGCCCTCAGGGATTTGACATTCTACTATCAATCAATCCACAAACATTATGTGCTAGGCACTGGGGTTACAAATTGCAAGGGAATGCAATGAAACAACCTTGCTTAGTGCAGGCACTCTGTCTCCTGCTTGCTTTCCAACCTCCCCTCTTTTCCCCCCTGACTCAGGTCCATGGCACCAGATTACGGCTGTCCCAGGTATCACCAGCTGACTCAGGCGAGTACGTGTGCAGGGTGATTGGTAGCTCCGGCCCCCAGGAGGCCTCTGTCCTCATCACCATCCAACAGCAGCGTCCAGGCCACTTCCACCGTGAGTCTACCTGGGGTAGATGGGGCCCCCTGGGGTGTGATGGTGGGGAGGAGTTAGCCAGGGCCCTATGTCATCTCCTAGGAAAGAACTTTGTCTCAGGAGAGGCAGCTAGGGAGCATAGTGAATAGATACTGGGTATGGAGTCAAGAAGACCTGAGTTCAAATCCTGCCTCAAACACTTAACCAGCTATGTAACCCTGTGCACAAAAACCTCTCTCAGCCTCAGTTTCCTCATCTGCAAAATGGGGATAATAGTAGCACCTTCCTCCCAGAGTTATTGTGAGGATCAAATGAAATAATATAAAGTGTTTTGCAAATCTTAAAGTGCTATATAAATGCCAGCCATTGTTATTAGGAATGAACTAAGGATGGGGAGGCAGAAGACCTAGATCCAAATCCTCCTACTTATTGCTACCCCCTTTGACCTTGATCAAGTCACTTGGACCTAGGGTTCCTTGTCTGTAAAATAAGGTGATCAGAGTGGTTATTGGTGTAGTCAGATATGTCAGTATCCTTGGAGCCGGGAAGAGCTGGGTTCATATCTTACCATACTTAGTAGCTGTGTGACCCTGGGCAAGTCATTTAATTTCTTTGGGCCTCAAAAGTAAAGACATTGGACTTGCTAGCCTTGAAGGTCCCTTTCAGCTATGATCTAGTGATCCTTCCAGATCTAATTTCTATTCCCCCTCAGTTAAGGCTCTCTTAGATTCTTATTCTTCCTTTCCCTTCTTCCCTCCCCAGCCCAGGGTGTAGTGTACCCTGTCCGGATCGAGTCCTCCTCTTCCTCCCTGGCCAATGGACAGACCCTGGATCTCAACTGCCTGGTGACTAGTCAAGCCCCACATACCATCACGTGGTACAAACGTGGAGGCACTCTCCCCGCTCGCCATCGGGTACGAGGGCTTCTGGAGAACAGGGAGACAAGATTTTGGATAGAGGGTGGAGCAGACAAGAACAAAAAATTGGGGGGCAAGATCCATTCTTAATACCATGCCTGGTGCTGCAAGAGACCTGGGTCTCTGTCAGAATGGTTATGAGTCAGAACTTTGGACAAGGACCCTGAACCTCTGAGACTCCATGTCCTTATGAGTCAAAAGGGGGGATTGGACGAACCCAGGGATTCTCAAACTGGGGTCTGTGAACTTGGTTCTTAATCTTTTGATAACTGTATTTCAATATATTCAATTTTCTGTGTAGTCCCATGTATTTTGTTTTATGCATTTAACATGATTCAGAGAAAGGGTTAGAGATGTTCCCAGCCTGCCAGTGGGTCTAGAACACCAACAAGGTTCAGAACTGCTAAACTAAGCAGTCTTTAAGGTCCTAAAGCCTGTGATGTATAAAATAAGAATAGTAATACTTCTACTATATTGTCTCAATAGAGCAGGGCTGGATAAAAAATGATATGGTACCTGCCTTCAAAGGGCTTACATTCTACTAGAAGGAATATGAACTGAGCTCCAGTAAATGCAAGGCAAAAAAAAATTTATTTTGACAGCAAGTCATAGTATTTATTAAAACTTACCATTTAAGTTACTAGTTGGGGCAACTAGGTGGCACAATAGATGGAGTACTGACCCTGGAATTCAAATCTGCACCTGAGTTCAAATCTGGCCTCTGACACTTCTTAGCTGTGTGACATTGGGCAAGTCACTTAACCCTGAGTGCCTCAAAAAGAAAAAGAAAAGTTACTAGTCAACAAAACAAATCATTGTGCCCCTCTCTGATCCCATGTCAGTTTTGAAGGGTGGCACTGCCCTCTGCTTGGCCCCAGGAAGGCGCCCCAAACGCAGTTCCATGAACAGTGTTGCCAGCTTCTGGACAAAGTCTGTCTGTTTCCCCCAGATTGTGGGCTCCCGGCTGCGGATCCCCCAGGTCACTCCTGCCGACTCTGGAGAGTATGTATGCCATGTCAGCAATGGGGCCGGCTCCCAGGAATCTTCACTCATCGTCACCATCCAGGGTGGTGGCTCCTCCCACTGTAAGCCCCTTCTCCCTCTTACCCACTCTTCAAGGGAGCTCACTGGGCTAGGGTTAGGGGCTAACTAGGAGTCTCAGCTGGGCCACGGATGGCAAACAAGCCCTAGTGGGGGTCCCATACCAGGGAAGACCCAGAATCCTTGAGTCCTATGTTTGGTTCTCTCTTTGCAGCCTCGGGCATCACTCCTCCCATCCGGATCGAATCTTCCTCCACGGTGGTGACTGAAGGACAGACCTTGGATTTCAACTGTGTAGTCCCTGAGCAGAGCCAAGCCACTGTGACGTGGTACAAGAGAGGGGGCAGCCTGCCTGCCCGCCATCAGGTATAGGTTGGGCAAGGGACAATCTCAGTGTAGGAAGAAACCCTGAGTTAGGGCAGGGGGAAGGGAGAAGGAAAATGGGGAAAAGGGGAGAGGATAACAGAGACAGGTCTGGAGGGGATAAGATCTAAGATTCAGGGTATACAGTGGGTAGGGCACCAGACCTGGGAATCAGAAAGACCAGATTTAAACACCGCGTCAGTCAGATGCTATATGACTGACTCTGGGCCTCAGTTATCTCATCTGTAAAATATGAGTATTGGACTCAATGGCTTCCAAGGACCCTCCAGCTTTAAACCTGTCACCCTATTATCAGGAGAACCCTTTGTCTTCTGCTGTATACCCCCTAGACCTGGGGACTCTCATTAGTTGGGGGCTCTGGCAACAAATAGTTTGGGGGTAAAAATTCTGGGCTCAGAATCAGGAGGGCAGGAGCCCTTGGAGTCCAAGGCTCAGCTGTGTCCCTAACTAGCTGTGTGATCTTAAGTCAGTTCGTCTTTCTAGGCCTGTTTCCTCATATGTAAAACCAGGGATCAGCCAGTGAAACTTGGAGCAAGCCATGGGGTCCAAAGTGGCTATGGAAGCAAGTGGGACAAGAGTTGATGGGTGGGGAGAATAGGGATGGATCAAGGAACATGATAAGGGTAGAGAAAAGGTGTAATGCATGTGGGGCCAGATCCCACCATCATCCAAAACCCACTTTACATCCCACTTTGCTCCTGAAACCTTCTCTGATGGCTCTAGCCCTCAGTGATCTCTCTGGGCGGTGGGGGTGGGGGCAGGGTCAGGGAGGGGAGGATAGGAATGACTTCTACGGCTTCTCCTGTTCTGATCATCTCAGCATCTTAGTGGGCAAGGGACTCAGTGTTAGCAGCAGCCAACAGAGTGTGAAAGGGGAGTCAAAGAGGATGCTCAGCCTCTGCCCTCCCTCCCTTAACCTTCTCTTCTCTCAGGTTCATGGCTCTCGCCTCCGGCTAAACCAAGTCTCAGCAGCAGATTCTGGAGAGTACGTGTGCCGGGCTAACAACAACATAGAGGCCCAGGAGACTTCCATCGTGATCTCCATCCCCTCCAGCAACCCCAACAACCCCTCCTGTGAGTCTGACCCTGAGTCTGTCCATTCAACAGGTCCACCCTTCAGCTAGCAAGTGTCTACTTTGGACTGGGCATTTTTAGAGGGACTAGGAATGCAAAAGCAAAAATGAATGAGTCCCTGCCCTCAGGGGACTTATGTCCTACTGCTAGGAGTTGACCCAGCACTGGGCACCCTGGGCATTCATCCTCACTTGTCCACTAACTCCCTTGACACTCACTCTTGCCAAGCCACTTCTCTGTGGGCTTCATCTTCCCTCATCTGCAAAATGAGGGGCAGCATAGTGTCATGCAAAGAGTCCTAGATCTGGAATCTCCTGTGTAATCTTGGACAAGTCATTTGCCCTTGGTTTCCTCATCCGTAAAATGTCCAAGTTGGGCTGAGTGGCCTCTTAGGTCCTGTCCGGTACTAAATCTGTGACTTTTGTCTTGCCTCCTTCCCAGGACTGATAAGAAGGCAATTTGAAAATATCAATTATAAAACAATATGAGTTTGTGATATTGTTATTATTAGGACACTTATTTGGGGGAAATTGCCTTAATTCACCTTTCCCTCACCTCCCCAGAACCATTGCTTCAGGGTCCCAGAAAAGCAACATTTTAGTCTCCATAGGCAGGGTTAGCCTGGGATACCCAAGGAGCCTACTAGATACATGGCCCCCGAAGTAAGTAATGCCTTGACTCAACATGGCATCGTGGATGGAATAATTAGACCCAAGTTCAAATCCCTGCTCAAACTAGGCAAGTCACTTAATCTCCCAGACTCAGTTTACTTTTCTGAAAATGAGGGAATTTAAACTTGATGGCCTTTAAGGTACCTACCAGCCCTAGGTCTACAGTCCTATGACCTCCCCTTTCTGCCCTCAGCCCCAGGACTTACATCACCTATCAGGATCGAATCTTCTTCCTCATCTGTAGCTGAAGGACAGACCCTGGACTTGAATTGTGTCATTTCTGGACAGGCCCATGCCCAGGTCAAATGGTACAAGCGTGGGGGCAGCCTCCCAGCACAGCACCAGGTATGGGGCACTGGGGGCCTTGAAGGGTAGATGCAGGTTTGAAAGTTCCTTCAGCCAGGAGTATGCTCTCCTGGCCCTTACCCAGGTACTCATCTGCTAGGACATCAAGAGAGTCAGCAAACATGGGGGGAGGAATCAAAGGGACTTGGTCCAAGGGTCTCAACTACAACAGGATCCTTAGGTCATGTTCTCTCTGGCCCCTCTTATTCCTGTCTCAGGTCCATGGCTCCCAACTGAGACTTCATCAGGTATCACCAGCTGACTCAGGCGAGTACGTGTGTCGGGTGATTGGTGGCTCCAGCGTCCAAGAAGCCTCTGTCCTTGTCACCATTGAGCCTGCTCACCCTAACTCTGGTTCTGTACCAGGTGAGGGCCCCAGCATCAGGGAAAGTAGGCCACAGAGGGAGTAGGGATGTTACAGGGAAGGTGAACTTGGGGTTGGGGGAAGAGGCAAGGAATATGGTTGAATCTGTGTTCTGAACCAAAACATCTCATTGGATGAGCATCTCATCCAACTTACCCCCTCTACAATATCTCATCCAGTCTCTGCTTTTAATCCTTCAGTACTCCTTCAGTAACTACTTCTGAAGTAGCCCATTATACTTTGGGATAGCTCTATTTATTAGCAAATCTGTCCTTCCATATCATCTTTTAGCAAATACCCCTTTCTAAAAGTCACTTAAGACTAGATAATGAAAATGATTCTCCGCTCATACTATGTAGGGATGGAGCACTCCAATGGGGGCTCAAGCCAGTAGCATTACAGAATCACCCCCCTCAAGGTATCCCTCAAACTCTGAATGGACATGTAACTAGCTTTGCTCTGGAGACTCCTTTGTGAGAGGGGTAGTTGGGCTAAAGGTCCTCAGAGTTTCTATAAGCTATACTTTATAACTCCCCCTCATTCCCTTCCCTGTTCTCTCAGGCTAAGCAGAATGTGTCTAATGTCCCTCCCTCCTGACAGCCCACCATACCATTGCCACCTGTCCCATTTATCCACATTTCCATTAAAATGTGGGGACCCAAATCAGGTGCAACATTCTGAGACAGTCTGAAGGTTGGAACAGGGAAAGTCAGCCATTCTGAAGGGAAAGTCCTTGTATGCTGATACACTTTGTGTGCCCCCAGCCTCAGGCATCGTCCCGCCCATCAGGATTGAGTCCTCATCTTCATCTGTGGCCGAAGGACAGACAGTGGATCTCAACTGTGTGGTGGCCGGACAGGCCCACGTCCGGGTCTCGTGGTACAGGCGTGGGGGCAACCTCCCTGTCAAGCACCAGGTATGGGGAATTTAAAGGATAGGGAAACCTCTGGGAGAGGGAGAAATCAGAGAGAAGCTCCCTCACAAGTAAGTCCTGCATGGGAAACGAAATGGTTTGAAGCTGACGAGGTCCTCAGATGAGGTAGATCAAACTAAGCAGTGAATGGAAGGGCCAAAGGGCCCAGGGAGATAAATCAGAGGGTGTGGATAGGTTGGAAAACACAAGTAGTCTGAAGACCAGGGACGGGTTAGTGATCACAGGTGGGTCAAAGGGCACTAGGTGATGGTGGTCCAGGCTCCCATGGCTGGTCAAAGAGCCTAAGAAATTCAGCCTCCATATCACTCCCTGCTAGGTCCATGGCTCCCGGCTACGGCTGTACCAGGCATCTCCAGCTGATTCTGGGGAGTACGTGTGTCGGGTACTCAGCGGCGCCAGCCCCCAAGAGGCTTCTATCCTGGTCACCATCAAAGCTTCCGGCTCCAGCACCAGCTCTATCATCCCCAGTGAGTGCTTATGGGGGGTTGTGACCGGCAGAATTAGGGGTGGGGCTGCTGATAATTCTGGGCTTTGGGAGGAGGCTTGGGATGCTAGGACCCTTTAGGAAGTGCCTGGGCCAGAATTTATGGATGCTAAGGCTTTGGCTTTACCCCTCCTATCGCCATCTGCGGTGTCCATCCCTACCTACACACACACACACACACACACACACACACACACACACACACACACACACACAGAGGCAGGCAATTTTTCTCTGGCTGATTTTCTAAACACTGTCTGCTGGAAGGCAGCAAACCCCTGCTCCAAAGGCCAGAGGGAACCCAGCCATGTCTATCACTGTTTTTGGGGGGGTTTTTTTGTTTGTTTTTTTTTGCTTTTTGGAGGGCAATTTGGGTTAACTGACTTGCCCAAAGTCACATGGCTAGTAAGTGTGTCAAGTGTCTGAGGCCAGATTTGACCTCGGGTCATCCTGACTCCAGGGCTGGTGCTCTATTCACCGCACCACCTAGCCGCCCCTATGTCTATCATTCTGAAGGCTATAGCCCTTCCTTTTGTTTAAGAAACAGGAAGGGGGGCAACCAGGAAGGAAGATTCATCTCTGCTGTAGCCTCACAAATGCCTAAAGATCCTGGGATAATTCAATCCAAAAAACAGTTATTAAATACTACTATGGATAAGACCATCTAATAGGCATAAAGGTTATAAAGACAAGAAATGGCAATGACCTTCTTTACTCTTTAGGAGCTTACAGGCTCCTGGGGAGGGTGGGCATTGTGGAGGATAGAACACAGCCTCAGATATGCACAAGATAACACAAGATAAAGTGGGCTAGGGGGCCGGGAACACCTGTGATCATCACTTTCAGCCAAGGGCATAACAGCAGGTGTCCTGGGAGGAGGAGGTCCTACACTCAGCCCTGAAGGGAGGGGTTTCTGTCACCAGGTAGTGTCCCAGGCATGGGGCAGCCTTGGCAAATGCCTAGGAGGGAGAGGGCAGGGCCAAGCTGAGGACGAGCTCATTTGCTCTGGCCAGCGTGTGTCTGTCTGCTGATCTGTCTATCTGAGTTTCCCAGGCACCATTAGTTTTTGTCTTTGCGTGTCCACTGCCTACCACATCTGAGGGGCGTGAGCTGAGATAGTGTGGGAGCTCTCAGTGTGGAAAAGCCCTCCATGATACAGATCAGTCATTCACCTGCAGCTTCTGATCTTGTACTCACTGAGAGAGAAGTGAATTATCCATGCTCAAATAGCTCATTTGTTACTGTTGTTGTTCAGTCGTGTCTGACTCTTAATGATCCCATTTGGGGTTTTCTTGCCAGAGATACTCAAGTGGCTTACCATTTCCTTATCCAGCTCATTTTACAGATGAGAAAGCTGAGGCAAACAGGGTTAAGTGACTTGCTCAGGGTCACCTAGCTAGTGTCTAAGGCCAGATTTGAACTCAGGAAGATTAGTCTATTCAAAGCACCACACATAGCTACTACGTTTCTATGTATCAGAAGCAAGACTCGAATCCAGTTCTTCCTGAGTCCAAGGTTGGTCTCTACCCATGACGCCATCATGCTTTTCCTATCTTACACATAATCGTCATTTGATAAATGCGTGTTTAATGGAACGGTAATAGAAAGAGGACTGGATTTGGAAGTCAAAAAACTCTCAATCAGTCCACTTACTAGCTGTGGTGACCCAGTTAGTCAGTCAACAAACATTTATTAAAGCACCTACTGTGTGTCAGACACTGGGGACACAAAGAAAGGGAAAAATATTGTTCCTGACTTCAAAGAACTCACATTCTAATGGGAGAGCCAACATCCCAACAACCATGTACATAAAAGCCACAGAGCAGTGGAAATGGAAGGTCCTCTCAGAGGAAGCACACATGTCACCCACTTTTCCACCCCTAGTTTTATCATCTGTGACGTGAGGAGACTGGATTGCCTAAGTTTCCCTCTAGCTTAACTTCGAGATCATGTGAATTGAATTGAATTGATTCAATTGAACTTGGAGTGGATGAGGGAGACTGATCTCCTGCTGCCCTAACCCTCTGTGTGTGCCCACAGCTGCTGCCACCTTCATACCCATCAGAATTGAGTCCTCATCCCCAACAGTGACTGAAGGGCACACAGTGGATTTGAACTGTGTGGTTCCTGGACAGCCCCACGCCCAAGTCACATGGTATAAGAGAGGGGGGACCCTCCCCACCAGACATCAGGTATGGAAACAATCACAACCCCTTCCCAGTCTGCCTTTTCTTGACCAACTGAGTGGCTTCCTTGAGCATGGGACCCCTGCCCTCCCTCCCCAAGCCCAGCTGGAACCTCTCGGGGAAATCTGGGGAGAGATTAGACATGCTAGAATGAGCTAGGCAGACAAGCCCTTGCTTGATCATCCCTCCCTCCTGTTAATTCTGTTGTGTCCCTGATCTCCAGGTCCATGGCTCCCACCTGAGGCTGTACCAGGTGTCTCGGACTGACGCAGGCGAGTATGTGTGCCGGGTGATTGGTGGCTCTGGCCCTCCCCAAGAGTCTTCATTCACCATCGCTGTGCTGCCCTCCACGACTACTGCTGAATCCTACCGTGAGTTGGGACCCCCCAAACAGGGCAGGCTTGAAGTCATGGCTTATCCAAATGAAGCATCTTCCCTCTGCCCTGCCCCTCCACCTACTCAGTGGCCCACCTCCCTGAGACTCCTGAACCCCTTGCCATCCATCCCCTTGAGTCTAGGATCATTCTCCACTGCTGCCCTCCTATCCCACTAAACCTGCCTTTCCTCCAGGCCTCCAGAGTCCGGTCATCTCCATTGACCCCCCCAGTGCCACTGTACAACAGGGCCAGGATGCCACCTTCAAGTGTTTGATCCATGATGGGGCAGCCCCCATCAGCATTGAGTGGAAGATGGCAAGAAACCAGGAACTGGAAGGTGAGTAGAGCTTTGGAGGGACCTGGGCCCAAGGGATGAGGCTGGCAAAGTCAGGAACCTCCTGCCTTGGTGGCATCTAAGGGGAGAGGGCCAGAGACTTATGCAGAAAACCACGGGTCAGAAGTCACCAGGGATAACCAAAGGCCTTGAACATAGCTCTGTTGGGCTTTTATATAAGGAAGGGTTCTCTGGGTTTTTAGAAGGCTCTCACTTCTTATGCAAATATGAGCTAGTCTTTATGTGGGCACTAGGTGGCGCAGTGAACTCGGTTATCTCTATTCAGGTGATCCGTGGAGCTGTATATCCAGCCCTAGTCTCTCTACAAGCCACGCATTTCCAGCTGCCTCTTAGACAACTGGAACTGGTTGTCCATCTCAAGGGCAACTAGGTGGCGCCAAATGCATAGAGTGCTGGGTCTGGAGTCTGGGTGACCCTGGACAAGTCACTTCACTGGGTTTGCCTCAGTTTCCCACATCTATAAAATGAGCTGGAGAAGGAGATGGCAAATCACTTCAGTGTCTCTGCCAAGAAAACCCCACATGGGGTCACAAGGTGTTGGACACCACTGAAGACTGAAAATAGCCTTTGTATGGCGTTTTAAGACTTCCAAAGTGTTTGATATAGGATATCTCATGTGACCCTCATAAGAACCCAAGGTGCTCTTGTTATCCCAATTTTACAGATGAGGAAAATGAGACTGGAGGGTTAAATGACCCACACAGCTGGTCTGAGGCAGGATTGTGAACTCAGGTCTTCCTCATTGCAAGTCTAACACTCTGTCCACTTTGCCGCCTAGTGACCACTCGTTCACTTGGTCCAAGGGGACAAAAACAGGAGCCATGGGTAGAAACTTAAGTGAGACTATTCATTTGACTATAAATGAAAGGGGAAAAAAAAGATCTTCAAAAATGGATCATCCTTAGACATGTCCTAACATAGCATGTGCTACCTTTGGGAGGTAGTGAGTTTCTCACCACTAGAGGCCTTCAAATAACTACATGGCTATTTATCAGGACTGCTACAAAGGGGATTTCCTGGTCCTATAGGAATTGGATGCAATTCTTTTGATAATAGACTCGGAAGAGGGTCCAAGGCAAGAGTTCATTATCACTGAGTTCTTCATCCAAAGCCCACTTGGTAAAGATGTCTTCCAAAGGATTCCTGCTCAGATGGGGATTAGATGGGCTTGCTCTGAGGTCTCTTCCATTTCTCAAGTCCTGTTGTTCTTAGATCTCCAGCTGCTGCAAATGTGAGGAAGGAGCAGGGCTCCCACCACTGGCATTAGTGAGACTGATCTTAATTAGGCTGCCTGTGTAAGGCATGATGGTTCCAGGAAAACAGGGAAAGCAAGAGAATATGGGGCCTCCTTAGAGCATCTGATGCACCTACATGCTTTTCCTTCTGAGTCTGGGCATGTGCTCCCCACCAGGATAGGGGACAAGGGAGAGTTTGTGACAGGTCATTTTGTGAAGCCACACAGAGGACCTGGCCATGATATAGCTATCCAGAGCTGCTCCTTGATGCTTTTGGGTCCCATGACCTTCCCTTATGGTATAGGCAACAGGCAACGTCAAACAACCTGACCTTGACAAGTGAGTAGTAAGAGGGTATGAATCATGAGAAAGTGGAGTGAGCCAGGCTCAGGTGCACTGGACATTTCAGGGGCAGGTCCTTGGCATTTTCCCATGGACTCTAATGGAAGAGTTACTAGACATGGAGTCAAGAGACCTGGGTTTGAATTGCAGCTCTGCTGCAGAGCTGCTACCAGGCCCTGGACAAACCAGGCCAACTTTCTGACCCTCCTTTTCCTCATCTGTACGATTAGGAGCTGGACTCAATGGTGTCTAGGATCCCTCCTAACTGACATTCTATGTTCTGAGGCCCATCCAGGTTCTGACATTCTCTGTTCTCTGTCCCTTTCATGTTTGACATTCTGTTCTAAGGTTTCTTCCAGATCTCACATTCTGTATTCTAACGTACCTTACCCTTCTGACCTTTGTTATTCTAAGAGCTCTCCCAGCTCTGACATCCTGTGTTCCAAGGGGCTTCCCAGCTCTGACATCCTGTGTTCCAAGGGCCCTCTCCCACCTCAGCTCTCACATGCTGTGCTCTACAGGCCCCCTCATCTCTGACACCCTCGATTCTGTTCCTAAGTAAGAAGGGCACTTAGAGAACAGGAGTGCACTGGGGAGAAGGGCTAAGGACCAGGACCAGACCTGAGAGTCTCCTGTTTTTGCCCCCTCCCTTGTAGACAACGTGCATCTCAGCCCCAATGGCTCCATCATCACCATCATGGGTGCCCGGCCCAGCAACCATGGCACCTACCGCTGCATGGCCTCCAACCCCTATGGTGTGGCCCAGAGTGTCGTCAGTCTCAGTGTACAGGGTAAGTATGTGTGGCACAATCCCTGGGACCTGGGTGATCTAGATATTCCCAGGGCCTAGTCTAGGCTGGCTCAGTAAATCCCACTTCCCTGCCTCCCATAGGACCACCCACAGTATCTGTGCTCCCGAAGGGCCCTGTACAAGTGAAGCTTGGCAAAGCTATCTCCCTGGAGTGTGTTAGTGCTGGAGAACCCCGCCCTTCTGCCCGCTGGATGCGCATTGGAACACCCCTCAAGGTGGATCACCATCGGACTTTGGGACCCATGGACAGCCATGCTGTGCTGCAGGTGAGGACTGGGATCTGGGCAGGGCCATGGGGGCTCAGTCACGAAGCCACACCATGGAGGGAGCCTGATAGGGACCAGGGTAAGAAATTAGGATGTTTCAGAGCTGATGCCTTAGTATTAATGTTCCCATGGGGAAAGTACAACCTCTAAACTTTGTATAATATGTAAAAAATATATCATATATGTACATATATGTATACAAAATATATAATATATAAAATATATTTTAAATTGTGTAATATATAAAAATATTAACCATGATCTAAAAATCATCTGTTAAGTCATCCTACAGCTAGGGGAAGATGTCACTGATTACCAGCCTAGGAGGGACATTTAAGCCTGCCTAAAAGCAGGAAGAGAGGGGGCTGTTGGATGGGAGAAGGTGATGGTTGTGAAGGCAGCAGATAGTGCTGGCAATCAGAGCAGGGCATTATTTTGCAGGAGAGGGCCCTGGGTCTGGGAGGTACAGCTGCTATTTCTGTGTTATCCCTTCTCCCTTTATTGTTATTGTGTGTTTGGGGGGAGAGGGTCACAGAGGGTATTGAGCCTGGTTACTGGGATCCCCACACAGTGTATATCAAAGTATGATGACAAAGGTCAGAGTCAGTCTGGTACTACTGTTTGAATTGGCCTCCATCTGGTTTAATCTGGTTTTATCTGGTTCCTGTTCCCAAGAGCCTTAGCCAGGACAGAGTGGCTGGGGCTTTGCTAGGACACTTATGAGAAGTCCAGAATCTCCCTGATCCTCACTGAGTAATGGAGACAGACAGGCTCTTCACCTCTCCCAAGTGATTCCTTCTTGGGGGGGGCAGGGGCTTGGCTGGACTGCTCTCCTCTCAGTCTTTGGATTCTGAACTGGCCTGCACTTTTTATCTAAGTCCCAGAGGGTAATTGTTCCCCCAGCCAATCCCAATATATCCTATCTTCCCTTGGTTGATTCAATGGAGCTGTCAAGCCTTGTTGCCCCTGGTTCATACTTCAAATTGATTGATTCAATGGAGAAGTCTGGGAGCCCTCTATAATAACTGAGGTAGGATTATGAACACCCCCTCTTACATAAGGTGTTAGACACTAGGCTCACATGACCATCCTAGAGAATTTCTAGGAAGTCATCCAAAGCATGGCTCACATCAGAATGGGAGCTGTTAAACAAGGTTTAAAGGAGATATAAGAACCAGCCTAGAAGGAAGGGGCTGGCCTGGCAGCCTTCCAATGTAGGAAGAAGCTATTCTTTTTTGTTTTTTAATAATAATTTTTCCTGATTACATGTAACAATTTTTAAACATTCAGGGTTTGGACTTTTTTTAATTTTGAGTTCCAAATTCTCTCCCTCCTTCCACTTCTTCCTTCCTGAGACAGTAAGCAGTCTGACATAGGTTATATATGTGCAATCATATAAAACATATTTCCATATTAGTCATTTTGTGGGAGAAAACAGAAAAGAAGGAAGAGAGAGAGAGAGAGGAAGGAAGGAAGGAAGGAAGGAAGGAAGGAAGGAAGGAAAGAAGGGAGAAAGAGAGAAAAGAAAGAGTATGCTTTGGTCTATATTCAGGTGCCATCAGTTGTTCTTCTGGAGGTGGATAGCATTTTCCAGAATGAGTCTTTTGGAATTGCCTTAGATCATTGTATTGCTGAGAAAAGCTGAATCATTCACAGTTGATATTGCTGTCACTGTGTACAGTGTTCTTTTGGTTCTGTTCACTTCACTCTACATCATTTCATGTAAATTATTCCAGGTTTTTCTAAAATTATCCTGCTCAACATTCCCTTATAGCACCATAGTATTCCATCATAATCATATAACACAACTTGTTCAGCCATTCCCAAATTGATGGGCCTCCCCTCAATATCCAGTTCTTAGCTATCACAAAAAGGTCCTTTTTCCTTTTTTAAAAAAATCTCTTTGGGATACAGCCCTAGTAGCGGAATTCCTGGATCATAGGATATGCACAGTTTTATAGCCCTTTGGTCGTTGTTCCAAATTGCTAGGAAGAGTCTGTTCTAAACTTACTCTGTATTCTCTTTTCCCTGTGCCTACCCCCAGATTACAGAGGCCCAACCAGAGGATGCAGGCACTTATGTCTGCCTGGCCCAGAATGCTCTAGGCTCTGCTCAGGCTCGGGTGGAGGTGAGTGTGGAGACAGGTACAGCACCTGTGGGTGCCCCCGAGGTTCGTGTGGAAGAGGCAGAGATGACTGTGGAAGCAGGGAAGACTGCCGTCCTGCGCTGCTCAGCCACAGGTAAAGAGGGGGGCATGGCCCCCCCAGGTAGGGACAGGTGGTCAGTATTACCTGGACCGGACACTAGGGAAGGACATTTCTGAACTTAAAACTGTTCCAGAAATGAATACTTAAATGTCTACTGAAGTAGGCAGCTAGGGGGAGCACCTTAATACACAGAGTGTCCCGAATTCAAATCCACCTCCCACACATGTAGCTGTGTGAACTCTGGGCAAGTCAATTAACCTCTGTCTGCTTCAGTTCCCTCATCTATAAAATGGGAACAATAAGAGCTCCTACCCTCCAGGACTGTTGTGAGGACCAAATGAGATAATATTTTGTAAAGGGCTTAATACAGTGACTGGCACATAGTAGGCTCTATATAAACATTAGTTATTATTATTATTACTGTGATATTATAATATTAACATATTATACCATAACACATTCATATATAATATAAATATATAATGATTAACATTATTATAATTGGTATCATGTATTGATATAATATTACTATATATTATTACTCTGATGACCAGTGGGATATATACAGAGGGCAGGCACAAGCCATATCAAGAGCTGGGCTGTAACTATACATGTCAGAAAAGTAGTCAGCCTCTCACTTTGAACAGCTCTGGGAAGTCTGGGGCCCAGGAGGCTTGTGTGTCACTCTGAGCTCCAGCTTTTCTATTAGAGACATCTTGGCTGCTCTGCTTTCCTTGACCTCTCACTGAGGAGAGCTGGAAGAGCTCTGGCATCCTGGAAGCTTAGCCTGAGATAATTGAAGACCTGGGTTCAGATGCGGGCCCTTCCATTTACAATCTGCCATCTTGGGGACTTGACCTCAGTTCCTTCACCTGTAAAATGGAATAATAAAATCTTTTTGGTCCCATATCAAAGCAGATAAGCAACTCAAGAGATACCTGGGCACTGCTGAGGATAAATGACTTAGCCAGGGTTGCACAGGGCAGTCTGAAAGTAGACTTGAACCATGATTCTAGGAGCACTTACTAATGCCTCTCAAGCAGAAATACCTATAGGTTGGGGCGGCTAGGTGGCACAGTGAGTAGAGTGTTGGCCCTGGAGTCAGAAAGACCTGAGTTCGGATCCGGCCTCAGACACTTAACACACACAAACAAAAACCTAGCCGTGTGACCTTGGGCAAGTTACTTAACCCCAATTGCCCTCCAAAAAAAAAAAAAAAAGCAAAAAAAAAAAAAAGAAATACCTATAGGTTGAATTAATTGATTGATTGATGGGGAAAGCCTAAGTGCCAGCAATGTGCCAGCCATTGTGCTGAGTGCTGAGAATAAGATATTTAAAAAAAAACAACAGTCATGGTCTTGAAGTTTTCAAGTCAGTAGCAATAAGACTGTGATAGAGAGGTGTGGAGGCCAGGGGAGGAGTATCTGGGGAGTCACAGGATGGATGGGGAGTGGGAACCTTGAGGATCCAATTGGCACACCCTTTCTAGGTACAAAGGTGGTATTTATTTGATTACTTAGCTGAGACTGGAAGGGGTGGGGCACCCTCCAGACAACTACCTGGTGGGAGTTGAATTGGATGGAGGGCTTGATGGGTTAGGAAATTTAATTCTATTATCTCTTATCTCTCGTAGGGGGTGTGGGTGGTCTGGGGTGTCCATATTCAATAGGCAAATTGAATCTTTCACCCCTCTGGGGCACTGGGTCCCAGGGCCTCAATTCCAAAGTTGATTGGGTTAACAGTCTTGATTTGGGGGGGAGGTTGGGAAAGGAAGATGTTTTCAGATGCCCTAAGAATTTCGTTTCCCTACAGATAGATAGGCTGAGAGTTGAATGGAATGGAAATGATTTGACTGGGTTTTTTCTGTGGTCCCGTCTACTTTTAACTCCATCATCCTTAGAGAATGGTCTGGGGAGTCCAAGAATGCCCCCCAGCCCTCCAGCCCCACTCTGGTTCTTTCTACCCTCTAGGCAGCCCCCCTCCCATTGTGCATTGGTCCAAGCTTCGGGCTCCTCTGCCCTGGAAACATCAAGTGTCTGGCAACACCCTGATCCTCCCTGAGGTTGCCCAGCAGGACTCTGGCCAATATATCTGCAATGCCACCAACTCAGCTGGACATGCTGAGACCACTGTCATCCTGCATGTGGAGAGTAAGGACCCAGTCCTCAGTCCCTGAGAGTGTCTGCCCCACTTTTTAACCCACCTGTCTCTTGTTTCCATCCCTGAACTCCCATTGCCCCACAGGCCCACCAAGCCTGCCAACAGCTGGAGTGCCCTCTCTGCCAGCCCTCCTCCCAGTGTCCATCACTTTGTAGCCATCGCCCCCATTTCTGACCTCTGCCCATCTCTCCCTTTGACCTCCAATGGAGCTGGTTCCTGGGGCTAAGCGGCCTCTTTGCCCTTCTCTCTTCACTGAAGTCTGCTCATCCTTCCTCCCCACCTAATCTGTAATCTACACCTGCTGCCCCTCCTTGCCTACTTGGTGCACCACTCACCCCTTTTGTATTTATCTCCTCCAGGCCATCCATATGCCACGACAATCCCTGAAGAGGCCCTGGTAGGAGTAGGAGAAATGGTACAGTTTCAGTGCCTGGCACATGGGACACCCCCACTTACCTTCCACTGGAGTCGGGTGAATGGCAGCCTCCCCAGACGAGCAGCTGTTCGAGGGGACCTGTTGCACATCAACCCCACAGCCCCCGAGGATGCTGGCCAATACCAATGCCTCGTCACCAACAAGGTGGGCTCTGCCCAGGCCTTTGCCCTCCTCCGAATCCAGGGTGAGAGCCACATGAAAGGGGAAGGGGAGGGGCTTTCTCTGGACACCATTTATTAGTGCTGGTTCTGACTGACACCCACCTAGACCCAGAGGCACCCCCCCATAGAGAGGCCCACACCTCTATCAAGTTCCTACTGTGTAGAAGGGCCTGAGCTCTGTGATAGGAATGCAGAGATGAGAAACAAAACAATTAGTGATCTCGGAGGGCATGATAGCTTTTGAGGGGTTACAGTACCATATACAAAATGAGACAGCTGAGAGTGCAGTGGCCTACAGTCAAGGAAGACCTGAGTTCAAATCCAGCCTCAGACACTAGCTCTATGGCCCTGGGCAAAACACTTTGCTTCTGTTTGCCTCAGTTTTCTCATCTGTGAAATGGGGATAATAGCAGCACTACTTCCCAGGGCTGTTGGGAGGATCAGATGAGATAGTGTTTGTTATAAAGGTGCCTAGCACATAGGAAGCACTATATAAAGGCTTTTTAAATTTTTTCTTATTATTATTAGATAGGGAGTGTTGAAGAGCAAAGGTGACCTCCAAAGTGCTCTAGGGATATTTGAGGAGGGAGATTTCTGCTGGGATACTGGTTTCAGGAAAGAAGTAGGCCCTAAGCAGAGGGTCATTGAAGGCAGGGGAGGCTTCTGAAAGCATCACAGGACATTGAGATTCCCCCCAGAGAGAAGAGTCTGCAGGTCTGGGCTTCCTCATCAATAAAATGAGAGGCGTGGGCCACATGACCTGAGGTCCCTTCCAGCTCCAGACCCATGAATCATAATAAGTGCATTTACATGGTGACTTAAGGTTTATAGAGCACTTTATTCACATCTGTCAACTCCACTGTGAAGTCCCTGTAATTGTTATCTCTTTTACAGATGGGGAAACCAAGGTAGAGATAAGGTTGTTGGTTTGGGGTTTTTTTGTGCCCATGGTCACAAAACTAGTTAGTGTTTGATGTAGAATTTGAACTCAAGTCATCATGATTCAATCTTATCTCCAATGTGCTGCCTGGCTGGATATCAGGGAGATGTAAATGCATGTTATTTCTTTTTCTGTTGAATGTGAAAGTTAGTTGAAATAATCTTTATTTTGCTGTAATTCAATTCAGTAAGAATTTACTGACCACCTACTGGGTGCTAGGCGCAGTCCTAGAAGTTGGAGACCAAAGACCAAAAAACAAAACAGTCCCTGCCCTGGAGGAATGTACATTCTATTGCTTTGACTTGCTGGTTCTGTTACTGACCACTGACTGGTTGACCCTGGGCAGGTCACTCCCCCTGGGCCTCATTGCACCCTCTGTGAAATGGGAGCCTGGATCTTTGGACTGGATATTGGTTGAAAGGCCTCCCCTTATCTGAAATCCTATGGATTGGAGTGGGGACAGGGTAGGGTGGGGATGGGGGGTTGGGGGATAGGGAAGGAGAGGCTCTTTAAAATCAGGAACTTTCTCATTCTGTGGGAGAGGAGAGTGGAGGGAGCCAGAGAATCTGGAACTGAAATTTTAAAAAATTAATGTTAAAACAATTTTTACTAGATAAAGTCAGGAACTACATCTTATTTCTCTGTCATATGTGTATGATCTGTCTCTAACTTCCAAAGCAGATGAAATTTTAAGTAGGATAAGTCAGAATCCCCATCCTCTTTATGCCATCTCTGTTCCCTGATGGGTCTTCAAGCAGAAGGGCTAGAGGTGGGTGGTGCCCAGGAAGGTGCCCTTATCCCATGACTGCCAACGAGTGGCAGAGCTTTGACCTCCAGCTTTGTTCCAGCAGGTGCCCACCCTGCAGGCCCCTTCCCTGCAGCCTCAGCTCCAGCTGTACATGTCACACCTCAGCAAGAGACCAAGGGCATCGGGGGCAGTGTTGAGTTCCACTGCGCTGTGGACAGTGATGTGGGGACCCAGATCCAGTGGTTCAAAGAAGGAGGGCAGCTGCCGCAGGGTCACACTGTGCAAGATGGAGTGCTCCGGTGAGGAGTGGAGGCAGACACGGCAGGGGAGGGGGGCCTGGTGTCCTGTCTCTGAGGTCCCTGCCATGGAGCCCATGATAGAGCTTCAGGCCTCCTGTGTAGGGGCTAAGGTGACTCTGGCATCATCCTAACTCTATTACCGCCCTGCTAAGGTTTCCAAAGTAATCTCACTGTAACAGCCCCAGGAGGTCACCTAACTAATCAGTCTATCAGCAAACATTAAGGACTTCCTGCTAAGCACTGAGAATTCAGTTACCAGCAGGAAAAAAAAGACAATCCCAACCCTCAAGGAACTTATGTTCTAGTGGGGGAACCCAACACATAAAATGGAGTGGGGGCATGAAGAGAAAGTTCTAGAAAGAACCTGAAGGGGGGTTGCCAGAAGAATGAAGAATGGCTTGCCTGGATGCCCTCCTTGAAATGGAGGGTCTGGGAGGAACTGTCCAACCAGATGGAAGCTACAGGGGCAGAGGGCATGTCGGGTGTGTGAATTCTAGGGCTGGCGTGAGGTTTCAGGAAGAAGAGATTGGAGGGGCATGGAAGAGAGAGAGTCAGGACAGGTGTTATCCCCACTTTACAAAAGAGGAAATAGAGTCAGATGGAAAAAGCTGCTGCTAACTCTTAACCACTAAGATTCTCATTATCCTCATTGTCATTTACCTGGCTTTTATTGGCACCATCACATAGCAATATCGGACTTTGATTTCTTTACAGGATCCAGAATTTGGACCAGAGCTGCCAAGGAACATATATTTGCCGTGCACATGGTCCGTGGGGCCAGGCCCAGGCTAGTGCACAACTAATTGTTCATGGTGGGTGAAAGTCTCTTTTTTTTTCTTTTTTGATTAAGTGACTTGCCCAGGGTCACGTGGCTAGTAAGTGTCTGAGGCCTGATTCACACTCAGGTCCTCTGATTCCAGAGCCAAAGCTCTATCCATTGGGCTACCTAGCTGCCCCATGGGTCTAATCTGGGAAATTTGCAGTCAAAAAGCCTCAAGTCTCTACAGATGGGTGGGGAGGAAAGGAAACTAACAAGGGGAAGGGTCTGAGAGACATTACATAGCCTTTTAAATCATAGGAATTATATACCCTTCCAACCCTGAGATAATCCTATATATATATCTTATTTACACAGTGTTAAACTAGTATAACCTCTGACCCAGACTAGCCTGAGAGACTAGCAATCCTGTGGATGTAACAAAGTAATCACTCTCCATACCCTGTGGTTAAGACCTCAGGCAGCTTTACAGCCCAGCCCAGTGCACAAGATATTCCCTAGGGACACATGTAGGAAAGGGAACACTAGCAAAGGCAAAGCCAACCTAGTAACCAGGCCACAAAGATCTCAGTGAATCCTCTCTTGTTCTTCGGGTCAATGAAGGAATTCTGCTCTTTAGTATATAAGCCAGATTCAGAAACAGAAATCTGGGCTTTCCAAACTTTTATAAATCATGGAGCAGCAACATTGGAGTGGGGGAAAGATGGACACCATCTTGAGGGCTGTTGGTATAAGTGGCTACCTTGCTGCTCTTGGAGCTTGACTACTCTGGCTCTGTGATCATGATAAGCATTTCTTTCTTACCTGTCCATCCTCTGGGGCCCATGTCTCTGAATCTCCCTCCCTCCCTTTCTCCCTAGCTCTTCCATCTGTGCTCATTAACATCCGGACATCAGTGCAGACTGTAGTGGTGGGTCATGCTGTGGAGTTTGAGTGCCTGGCCCTAGGTGACCCCAAGCCTCACGTCACCTGGAGCAAAGTGGGGGGCCATCTGCGCTCAGGCATTGTGCAGAGCGGAGGCACCATCAGGATTGCCCGTGTAGAACAGGCAGATGCTGGGCAGTATCGATGCACTGCCACCAATGCTGCGGGTACCACTCAGTCTCATGTGCTGCTGCTCGTGCAAGGTAAAGGCCTACCTTGGATCCCTTGGTGTCCTGGACATCGTTTGATCTCTGCGCCCATCATTTCTCCCAATCACCAAGTCCACCCATGACCTGGGGGTCCCTAAGCTTCCAATGTGGCCATGCCCACCTTTCATCCCACTTCATGTCAATCATACCCTCCCTAGTCCTCCCTTTTAATACGCCCCTGTCCCTCTTTAACATCCTCCCTCCCAGACCTGCCCCTATGCCCCACATGGTGCCTGCATCTCATAATGTGTACCTCCTACCTCCTGCAGCTCTGCCCCAGATCTCCGCCCCTCCTGAGGTCCGAGTGCCCGCTGGCTCCTCGGCTGTCTTCCCTTGCATGGCTTCCGGCTTCCCAACTCCTGACATCACCTGGACCAAGGTAGGAACCTATCAGGGGGAGAGGGAATGTGAAGGTCACCGGAAGGAGAGAAAGAGCCAAGGTGGGGTCAAACTGGAGGAAAGAGAAGACCTAGAAACATGAAAGAACATACTCAAGAGAAGTGAGACTGTTGAAAGACGTGTTCAAGTCCTGCCTCAGACTTTACTCACTGTGTATATGTGATCATGGGCGAGCCATTCTGTCTCTCCGGGCCTCAGTTTCCTTATCTGTAGAATGAAGAGAGCTGAACGAGCTACTTTAAGGTTGTTCACAGCCTCTAACGTCCTTCAGTCTTGTTGTCCCCTTTATAGTGTGTTTTCCCTGATTCAGGGCTGACTTCCTAGGAACAGACTCACTCGGCGCTCAAATACTCATCCCCGAACAGAGGTTGTGACTGATGCTGGTGATTAAGGGGCCCAGGATCCACCTCTAAGATCTGGCAGAACCTCAGAGGTCATCTCCTCCTGCGAGCCCCTCATTTTACAGAGGGGGAAACTGAGGCTTCAGCATCCCCAGCTAAGGAGTATCAGAGCCAGGCCTTGAGCCTGGGTTCCCTGACTCCAAACTCAGCTCTCACTATACTGCACCACAGAGCCCAGGGGCAAAAGGAAGGACTTCTCAGAGATAATGGACAAGCTCTAGTAGGTCAAAGACCCACATGTGTGATACCAGGCTTTAGAGCCAGGACACCAGGCAGGTGATAAAGGGGCTAGAGCTGAGTATAAGTGGCTATATTCTGTTTCAGCTGGAGGGAGACCTTCCCCCAGACAGTCATCTAGAGAACAATGTGCTGACACTGCCCTCTGTCCGGCCTCAAGATGCTGGCACCTACATCTGTACTGCTACCAACCGCCAGGGCAAAGTGAAAGCTTTTGCCCGCCTTCAGGTACCAGGTGAGATTGCCCTGATGCCAGCCCCCAGTGCTCTCTCCTGTGTCTAGTGGGTCTGACCCTCTAGACCCATGGTCTGACCACCATGCCTTGTCCACAGAGAGGGTGGTCCCTTACTTCACCCAGACCCCACACTCTTTCCTGCCTCTGCCCACCATCAAGGACGCCTACAGGAAGTTCGAAATCCGCATCAATTTCAGGCCTGATGCTGCAGATGGTGAGAGGGAGGATGGTCACTGTTGGGGCGGGGTCCCTATTACAGCTTGGGCATGGAAGCCGGGTTCAAGACCCAATTCACTATAGAACCACTTCCCCTGTCATCCCCTCCCATCAGCTGAACCCCCTGGGTCTTCCCACCATTTCTAGAGTCTGTCCCTCTATCTCAGGGCACGTCCAGCCCAGCTGGTATCTCATCTTTCTCTCCCTTCTTTTTCCTCTGTCTCCTCTCATTCATTCATTCTTCTTCTTCTCTCCCTTCTCTCTCCATGGTGCCTCCCCTCCTGGAATGTTCCAACATGATCTGTTCTTCGTTCTCTGTCCTGTTCATCTGCTCCATCCCTCCTTCCTGAGGCCCTCCCTTTCCCTCCCCTGCTCCCCTTCTCCCCACCTCTCTCTCCTCTCCTGATGCTGGCCCATGCCCTTTGCCTCCCTCCACTTTTCCCTGTTTCTGCCTGTCTTCGGCCCTCCCTGTTCAGCCCTCCTTCTTTATTCTGGTAAGTCCTCCGTCCTCCCCACACACTTTGGGGCTTTCTTCATTTAATGATCCTTCTGTGGGGAAAGGCATGAATTCTCCCTATATCACCTTTCAGCAGGTCTCTCTGATCGGGAGACTCCCCCAGGGGAAAGGGGAAAGGGGGTGTAACAGGCCAGGGGACTGTCTCAGAAAGAGACAAAGACTGAGGTGGGGTTGGGAGGCTGGGGAGGGACAGAACCAGCTATCAGCAATAGGATGGGAGGAGGGGAGAGAAGGAGGCAGATGCTGGACAGGAAGCCCCTGACTTGATTGTTCCCCACAGGCATGCTGATTTACAATGGGCAGAAGCGAATTCCCGGGCCTGGGAGCCCTGTCAATCTGGCAGCCAGGCAGCCTGACTTCATCTCCTTTGGCCTTGTGGGCGGGAGGCCAGAGTTCCGGTGAGATGCCCTTCTCTCCCCACTTTTATCGCAGAGTCCTGAACAGGTTTGAGGCAGGGCCGTGGGATTGTCAGGCAGCCTGGGGGACAAGTCATGAGCAAACAGTCCCTGGTCTTGAAGAGATCCCAGTCTTATGGGAGAGACAGTCACAGTCCTCAGGGAGTTCCCATTATTTAGAAGGAACAGGGGAGACAGGCTACGTATGAAGGACTCGCCTCATGTTGGGGAGTCGGGATTGGTTATTAGAGTAATTGGAGAAGGGTTTAGACTGGGGAGGCTTCCCAGAGTCAGCAGAACTGGGGCTGGATTTAAGTGAGAAGCACAGGCCTGGGAACAAAGATCTGATGGTGGAAGCATGTCTCGGGCAAAGGGATGGAGGATAGATCTACCTGCTTGTACATGGATGCACTGGGACCTGGAGTGGGACCCAGAACTCCCCCAATTTACTTGCAGCTTCTAGGGTCTCCTGGCAGGAATTAGGAGAGTCCTGGACTGCCCTTTCTCCCATGGTCTCGCCCCCTCCCTAGAGTTCCCAATCCTGATCTCCCTTTTCACTAATCTTGACCTGAGCAGGTTTGATGCTGGGTCTGGCATGGCCACCATCCGCCACCCCACCCCCTTGGCACTGGGCCAGTTCCACACGGTGACTCTACTTCGAAACCTGACTCAGGGTACCCTGATTGTTGGTAACCTGCCCCCAGTCAATGGGACATCCCAGGTGAGGCACTGAGTACCTGTCCCCTGACACCTTCCTTCTCTCTATGATGGCTCATCTGTCCCCTGATGGGACAGGCACAGTGCATGCCCTCAGGGAACTCCCAGTATGAGAAGAGAGAAACAGGTCCTGCCCTAAGGGAGTCCCCAGGTTGATGGAAGGGACACAGTCCCTTAGGGAGCCCTCAGTGTGAGGGAGGAAGATCTCTAAAAATGACCCTCAGCTCTTCATAGACCCTCCAAGGCTCTTGCCATGTCTGCCCCAGTTTGGGGGAGGGACAAAGTTCTTTTCCACATCTTTGCTGCCCTGGGGTATGGCCCAGCCTCAAAGGAGGAAACAGTGGGCAAAGGGCCCTAGCCGGCACCTGTTGCAGGTGAGGGCCCAGATTTTGGCAGAGGCCAGAGAAGGGTTTAAGGGTGCCTTCACCTCCCTTCAGCTCATTGGTCCTTTTACTCATCACCCTCCAGGGGAAATTCCAAGGCCTGGACCTGAATGAGGAGCTCTACCTGGGCGGCTACCCAGACTACGGTGCCATCCCCAAGGCTGGCCTAAGCAGTGGCTTTGTAGGTATGAGCTACCTTCCCTCCCCACAGGGGGGCTTCATCACAGACCTCTCCAAGCTGCCCGCTTTAACTCAGCTCTGGCCCATCAGCAAGGAAAGCGCTCCCAGGAGGTGCATAATGGTGTATATGTGAATGTGGCTGGGCATGGTGGTGGCATGGGGGCACTTCCTGGGTTGAGACAGAGGCAGGTGCCCTGCCCCAGCCCCAGCATCTACTGCGTCCTCAGGCTGCGTGCGGGAGCTTCGAATCCAGGGTGAGGAAGTGATTTTCCACGATCTCAACCTCACGGCCCACGGCATCTCCCACTGCCCCACCTGCAAGGACAGACCCTGCCAGGTGACGTCATCCTCTCCCGACCCTGGGGCCCCCAACAACACCCCTTTACTGTAGCCTCCATTAGTCCCACAACTGGCCTGTGCCTGGAGAGGCCAATTCCTGTCTCCAAGTCCTTTCCTCTGCCACCTTTCCCCACCCTCGCTGTCCTTCCAAAACCTTCTCCTGCCCCTAATGAACTGAGGGGTAGAAACCAAGAGCCAGGGCCTTAGCACTCTGGGACTATCAGGAGGAGGGAGGGCCTCTGTTCCCTATTCTGGGCAGGGCCCAGGGGATCAGGGGCACTGAGGCCTGTCCTTCGGGGTCTGCCTTACAGAATGGGGGGTTCTGCCAGGATTCAGAGAGCAGCAGCTACGTGTGCACCTGTCCCTCCGGCTTCACCGGGAGCCGCTGTGAACACTCGCAGGCCTTGCATTGTCACCCAGGTATCTGGCACCCACCAATCAGTCTGACATGAGGGAGGCAGCTTATATGGTGGGAAGGGCAGGGGTATAGCAAGAAGAGGAAATCCTCACTAGCACTTATATATGACACTAACCTTTGCAAATTATCTCACTTTATCCTTTCCTCTACTGGAAAATGAGATAGGGGGACTGGACAATTACCTCTAAAGTCCCTTCTAGCCAAGGGTGTGCTGGAGCCAGCTCCTGAAAGCCGGATGTTAAATTTTCCATTTAAGCATTTACACATCAGGAATCAGCAAAGGCTTCAAATCAGGACTTATTTATTTTGTTGATTGTCTGCACTTCAGAAAGTGATGGAGAAAATGGTGATATTGAAGATTAAATTTAAATATGTGTCTTATACATTTTTCTCCACAGAGCCGGGTATTAAACAATTACCAGCATATCCCTGCTTCTAGCTCCAAATCACTGGGCTATGAATTCAACAAATATTTATGAGGAATCTGTCACCCAATCCCCTCTCCTCCAAAACATACCAACATCACCTCCAGCTTCTACCACCGGCTTCAGCCTTGGTCCCTGCCCCTACATGACACCCTGGGACCAACTGCCTCAGGGTCCTCCCCTCTCCCAAGGCATAGAAAGAGTGGAGGTTTTCTTGGTCCAGATGATGCCCAGCCATTTTCTCCCTCCCCCTCCCCATTCTTGACCCTCACCTGCCCTGTCTTTTCTGCCTCCCCAGAGGCCTGTGGACCTGATGCCACCTGTGTGAACCGCCCAGACGGCCGGGGCTACTCTTGCCGCTGTCACTTGGGCCGCTTTGGGGAGAAGTGCATGGAAGGTAAGTGATGCCAGCCCTCATCATAAAATGGGGCCATGAGCCAAGGGACAGGGAGACAGAGAGGGAAAAGACACAGGGGCAGGAAGGGAGGAAAAAAGAAAGGGACCGGGTGTGCTAGCCAGGAATCTTTAAAAAAAAATTTGAAAGCACAGAGACTTGTTAAAAAATTTAATTTGGTTTCAATTCCAAATTCTCTCCCTCCTGTTTCTCCTCCTCCATCCTTTGAGAAAGCAAGGGGGAAAGTTACAAATATATATTCTCATATTAACCATGTCCAAAAAAAGGAAAGAAGAAAAAATATGCCTCATTCTTCACTGATTCCATTGGTTTTCTATCTGGAAATGGATTAGATGGGTTGCTTCATTGCCCGTGATTGAATGCCAGTTTGTAAAATCACATTTCTCCCTAGTCTCAAATCTCCCTAGCCTCAAACACTGCCTCAGGCAGGTTCTCTCTAGCTCAAGGGCAGCAGGCCCTAATGAAATCCTTACCTCTCTTCCTGTTACAATGATCAGCTGCACTCATAGAATTTAGTAGTTTGACCCAACTGTGTACTGGCTGAAGCAGCTGTGTACTGGGTCATACATAGCATATATATCCTAGGCTCAGTCATATGTATACTCCTTAGCTCAATATACACATCCTGAATCCCTCATTAGCTTGGGATATTGTGAACTCCAAACATCCATCTGGTCAAACATGACATTGATGGGTGGCAGCTTGGTCAGCCCTGACCACTAGACACTTCAGGCCTAAAACCACACCTCCAGGCAGCCCACCCTTGGGCTATATTTCCCAGTGAATTATGGGCAATAACCTGCCCCTGTAGATGTTGAAAGTGCATGTTCCTTTAAGCACTGACCACTCCTTAACTCCTCCATAATCCCGTCCTGACTCACATAGTAATCATAATTGACATCTGATTTACTATGGTTATCCATTATAAACTTTAACTATAACTCTTTAAGGTTGCAGTTTTCCTAAGAACTCTTGCCCGCTGTAAAGTATAACAATAAACTTATACCATCCTGACTTAAAGATTGCTTGGGTCTGGTGCAGTGAATAGAGCACCGGCCCAGGAGTAAGGAGGACCTGAGTTCAAATCCAGCCTCAGACATTTAACACTCACTAGCCATGTGACCTTGGGCAAGTCACTTAATCCCAATTGCCCTGTCTTCCCCCCTCCAAAAAAAAAGCAAAAAAAAAAAAAAGATTGGTTGGGTCTGCAAATTCTTTCCAGACTGAAATCTAGGGACTCTGGTCATTAAGGTTCCTGGAACACCTATCACCCCACAACAGATTGATTTTATATCTCTTTTTTTTTCATTGATTCCTTTGATATTCTTGACCTTTTGTTCTTCCAAATAAATTTTGTTATTATTTTTTTCTAGCTCTGTAGTTTTTTGGTAGTTTGATTGGTATGGCACTGAATAAGTAAATTAATGTAGGTAGTATGGTCATTTTTATTATATTGACTCAGCCTGCCCACGAACAATGAATATTTTCCTAATTATTTAGATCTATTTTTATTTTTGTGAGAAATGATTAGTAATTACGTTTGTATCATTCCTGGATGTGTCTTGGCAGGTTATTTATTTTATACTATTGGTAGTTGTTTTAAATGGAATTTTTCTCTCTCTGCTGAGCTTTGTCAGTAATATGAGAAATGGTGATGATGCCCGTGGGTTTATTTTACATCCTGCAACTTTGCTGAAGTTGTTCATTGTTGCCACAGGTGTGACAGTGACTACACCAGCCCTGTCAGGTGCTGGTTCATACCTGGCATTACCTGCCCTCACCAACACCCACCATGAACTACGCCTGGACCTTGAGTTCAAGCCGCTGGCTCCTGAGGGACTCCTGCTCTTCAGTGGTGGGAAAGGAGCACCTGTTGAAGACTTTGTGTCCCTGGCAATGGCTGGTGGGCACCTGGAATTCCGCTATGAGCTAGGATCAGGTGAGTGCCATGTGGGTATGGGGCGTGGGGATCTTGGACCCTGAGTGGACCCTTGCACACTGAGTGACAGGGAGATGGGCATCTAAGTCCCTGCTATCTCTGATAGGTGACCAGATCTGGGTGCCAGTCTTCGTTCCCTAAGCTGGGCTAATGAATGGGCATGACCTGCCAAGACCTGGGCAGCTGGAATGACTGCTCCAAAAACACTTCCTCTGATAAATTGAGTGCCAGTCTGAAATGCTAGGGGACTCAAGGCCCTGTGCCAAGTCATAGGGCTCTAGAGTATGGTCTTAATAGCCCCTTCCCTCAAGAACAGGGCCAGAACTAAGCCTGCCTTTTCTTGTTGTCTATTACAGGCACAGCAGTGCTCCGGAGTACCCAACCCTTGAGCCTCGGCCGTTGGCACCATGTGTCTGCAGAGCGCCTCAATAAAGATGGCAGCCTCCGAGTAAATGGTGGGCGCCCAGTGCAGCGATCTTCCCCTGGCAAAAGCCAAGGCCTCAACTTGCACACTCTCCTCTACTTGGGTGGTGTGGAGCCTTCGGTGGCCGTGCCACCTGCTGCCAATGTCAGTGCCCACTTCCACGGCTGCATCAGTGAGGTGAGGCTTCCGACTCCCGGCCCCAGCCTTTTTCTATCTGCCCTTCTTGGGCCCCAGCATGCCCTACCCTCTAGGCTCTGCCAAGCTGTGTAACCACAGGCAAGCTGCTTCATTTCTCCTCTGTGAAAGGGAAATGATTATACTTGTAACACCTCGATTCTCAGAGGAGATACATTCAGATCACTTTGCAAACTTCAAAGAGGGACTTACCTCAGCTGTTACAGTCATCATGATCATCATCACTCTTGTTACATATTATGTTATATTATATTATATTGTAACATAATATAATACATTATATTCTAATATTGCATTATTTTATATTAGATTATATCATATCGTATGATATTATATTACAATATATATTATTGTATTATATTATGTTAGATTATATTGTATTACATTATATGATATTATATTACATTATATTGAATGATATCATATTATATTATACTATATATATAGTATATATATTACATATTATTATTATTATAGTCCCCAGGTCTTGTGTCCTCATCATTCTGACTCCTAAGCTCCAAGAGGCAGCTTCCTCATCTGGAAAATGGAGCCCCTGGTGCTTTCTAATAATAATAGCTGCTAACACTTCTATAGCACTGAAAGATTTCCAGAGCACTTTATGTCTATTATGTCCTTTGATCCTCAGAATAAGCCTGTGATGCAGAGGCTGTTATTATTCCCATTTCACAGATGAGAAAACTGAGGCTGAAGGAGATTTAAGTGACTTGCCCAGGGTCCAATAGCGAGTAGGTGTCTGAAGCAAGATTTGAACTTAGGTCTTCCTGACTGCCAAGCCCAGTGGTACTAGGCTGTGACCTGTTATAGAATACATGACTTTATTATTTTACAGGGTTCCGAGCCTCAATTTTCTCATCTGTAAATGGGGCTGACAATAATAACTTCATAGGGCTATTGTTAACTCTGAAGCACTATAAAAATGGGAGTCTCCATTATTGTTAATCAGTGAATAAATAAATATTTATTAAGTACCCTCTATGTGCCAGGTCTTGGGGATAGGACAGAGAGAATTAAAAAGAGTCCTTCCCTTTAAGGAGTGTATGTACACTCAAGGGGGTCATGGTTGGAGGCAGGATGCATAGATAAATCTCAGCACATCCAATGTCATTGGGAGCTAATTAGAGAGGGCGGGAGCGGGGGGGCGGGGGGAAGTGTGCCCTAGAAGCTGGAGATCAGGGAGAGCTTCACAGAGGAGATGGTACTTGAGCTGAGTCTTGAAGGAAGTATAGGATTCTGAGGTGTGCACCAGTCAGGGGCCACAGCTGGAGAAAAAGCTTCAAGATGGGAAATGGGTTGAGAGGAACAGCAGCAAGAAGGCCAGTGTGGACAGACCACAGAATATGAGAAGGGAATGAGAATGAATAAAGTTGAGGATATAAGTTAGGGTCAAATTGTGAGAGGCTTTAAAAGCCAAATGGAAGGGATATGTTTGACACTAAAAACAATAGGGAGTCATTGCAGTTTATTGAGCAGGGAGATGAAATGGCCAGACCCGTACTTGAGGCTGCTGTGTGGTTGAAAGACTGGAGTGAGGAGAGTCTGGAGGCAGGGAGACCCAGCAGCAGCTCTTGCAATAGTCCAACATTTATCATTTTCCTGTTTTGTCATCTTAGCCAATCTGATAGATGAGCTGTGGTACCTCAGAGTTGTTTTGATTTGCATCTTTCTAATCAATAGTGATTTAGAGCATTTTTTCATATAACTATAGATAGCTTTAATTTCTTCCTCTGAAAACTGCCTGTTCATATCCTTTGACAATTTATCAATTTGGAAATGACTTGTATTCTAGTAAATTTGACTCAGTTCTCTGTATATTTTAGAAATGAGGCCTTTATCAGAGACACTGGTTGTAAAAAATTCTTTCCTGGTTTTCTACTTCCCTCCTAATCTTGGTTGCATTGGCTTTGTGCAAAACTTTTTCAATTTGATGTAATCAAAATTATTCATTTTGCATTTCATAATGTTCTCTATCCCTTGTTTGGTCACAAATTCCTCCATTCTCCATAAACCTTACAGATAAACTATCCCTTGCTCCCCTGATTTGTTTATAGTATCAGCCTTTATATTTAAGTCATGTGCCCATTTGAACTTTATTTTGGAATATGGTGTCAGATGTTGGTCTATGCCCAATTTCTGCCATACTATTTTCCAGTTTTCCAAACAATTTTTGTCACATAGTTTTTGTCCCAGAAGCTGGGGTCTTTGAATTTATCAAACAGTAGGTTGCTATAAGCATTGACTACTGTGTCTTGTGTACCTAAGCTATTCCACTGATCTACCCCTTTATTTCTTAGCCAGTACCAAATATAGTCTTGATGACTGCTGCTTTATAATATAATTTAAGATTTGGTATAGCTAGGCCACCTTCCCTAGCATTTCTTTTCATTAATTCCCTTGATATTCTGGACCTTTCATTCTTCCAAATGAATTTTGATATGTTTTCCATGCTGGTCCCCAGAACTCCTTGACCTTCCCATCACCCTGCCTCAAACTTAGGATCCTGGGTGAAAGTGGGAATGTGAGGAAAGGAGAGCATGTACCTGGCACTCCAGTCTCCAACCCACCAGGCCAAAGGAGATGAGGTCAGGCCATCAGGCCCTGGGTCAGTGACCACATCTGTGGACTTCAGGTGCCCTTTGCTCTTTTCCTTGCCTCCAGTAACCTAAGCACTCACTTTTGCCTTCTTTGGCCCCAGGTGTCAGTGAATGGGAAGCGATTGGACATGACCTACAGCTTCCTGGGCAGCCATGGTGTAGGCCAGTGCTACGACAACTCTCCCTGCGAGCGCCAGCCCTGCCAGAATGGTGCCACCTGCATGCCTGCTGGCGAGTATGAGTTCCAGTGCCTGTGCCGCGATGGTTTCAAAGGTATGTGAATGCCCCGTGGGGAAGTTCTCCTTGGGCAGGAGGGAAAGGGGGCAGGAGGAGGAAAGGGAGGCAGGTGGATGTTTACTGCAGGTGGCCTCTTACCAGGAAAGGAAGGAATGGGAGGTGGGTGAGCATTCCCTGAAGCCCCCATGACCCAAAACCAGTATGCTGAAGGGAGACACTTTTAAGATAAAAGGATTTAGGGTTTGGAGTCATCTGCTCAGGCTCCCTCCCCTTACAGAGGAGATGCTTGCAGATAGTTAAAAAGTCAGGATTCAAATCCAACTGGGTTCAGGGTCTCACTCTTGACTCTGACTCTGAATTCAGTTCTCATTGTCTTAGCACTCTTCTCACTGACTGGGTGAATGTGGGCAAGTAACAGCCTCTCTGAGCCCCAGGTGCCCCCTGTGTGAAATAGTAATAGTCTTACTTGTACCTCCCTCCCTTTGCATATTGCAAATCACTTGAGAAATGAGAACTGTCATGTTAGATGCCAATCAGTGCCCTTTCCCCTTCAGGAGACCACTGTGAACATGAGGAAAACCCTTGCTTACTGCCAGAACCCTGCCTTCATGGAGGTACCTGCCAGGGTGCCCGTTGCCTCTGCCCACCTGGATTCACTGGGCCTCGATGTCAAAAAAGTAACCCACCCTTCCTTCCCCTAGCCCCCTGCCCAGGTCCTTCTTGCCCCTGGCCCACTATCTTAGGCTGCCACAACAGAGAGAATGCTGTATGGGGTGGGGAAGGGGAGGTGGGGTCAGAAAACCTGGATTTGAGAACTACTTGAGAAGTCACCTTCCCTCTCTGGGCCTAGGTTTTCACTTCTGAAAATGAGGGTGCTGGATTAGACTGTATCTACAGTCTGTTCTAGCTCTAGCCTTCTGAGAGCATTTTTGACTTTGGGCCCTGAGTCTAGGCTCAGTGTGGACAAATGCTGAGTGCCTGACTGATGACCAAGCCCTGCCCCCTTTCCCACAGGCCGAGGTCCTCCTGAAGCTGACTGGCATCTAGAGGGCAGTGGAGGCAATGGTGTGTATTCCCATGGGACAACCAGCTGAACTGCCCTGGACAAGGGAGAGAACAAGTTGCTGGTTCCCTCTATCCACTCTGTCCTGGGTTTTTCCATCTCTTTCCTCCAAATATTTCTCATCCTTAGTTCTTGTCCCTGGTCTCAGGGATTCCTTTCCCTCACCCCACCCCAGCCCCACTCCAGGAATAGCCAATTGAGTGGGCAGATCTGCCTGGGCAAAGATAATTCATTTCAGTTCAATTCAAAAGCTATAGGAGAAACATGGAGCTTAGCTAAGAAACAGTCTCTGCCCTCATGGAGCTTTAGAGTCTAGATGGCAAGAGGGTGAGCCCCACTGGCACAGACTGTTGAGCTGGTACATCTCTTAGGTACAAACCATTCACTTTTGGATCGGGGGTTGGGGATGACAAAGGGAAGGTGGCTTACAACATTTCGAGTCAGACTGTGCCAAGTGTGTGGGTCTGCATATGCATGGGCAGACCAGGGCAGGGATGGCTGACCTGAGGCAGTCTAGGGATAGGAAGGATAACCAGAAGTTGTGGGTGAATCTCTTCCCTTAACCATGGATCCAGAGCCCTTGAAGGCAAGGTAGGGAGTCTAGAGAAATCAAAGTGGCATAGGATGACCCTTAGCTTCTTGAATTTCTTCTCATCATTTCATTCCTCCATCCATTCATTCATTCATTCCCCCTTTTCCCTCCCAAGATGCCCCTGGACAGTATGGAGCCTATTTCCATGATGGTGGCTACCTGTCATTCCCAAGCCGTGCGTTCCCTCGGAGGTAAGGCCTCTGTATTCTCTTCCCACCCCCGCCCCACATGCACAGTTCTTAGGGGGTAGAGACTACCCTTAGTATTATTCTCTTTCTGTGTTCACTATGTGGCATCTTCTAGGAGGAGAGAATGCATCCAAGGAGGCTAGAAGTGATGTGAAAGGGGGCACAGCCATGGGTGGGGTCCCCTCAGCCTCCCTGCCTTGGTGGCATGGTACAGTCAGGTGTAGTTCAGGAGCGTCGATCTCAACTAGAAACAAGGATCCCCAAACCACGCATGGGAATCCCTGAGGGTGCATAATAAACTTCCAAAAGCCCATATTTACATTATCTGTCTTTTGTTGTATTTGACTTTGTTAAATATTTCCCAATTACATTTTAATCTGGTTCAGGCCATATTGGTAGTAGACTGGACTTTGAGTGTGAAGACCCAGGCTCAGCTCTCAGTTTCCTCATCTGTAAAACAAAGGGTCTCAAGGGTTGGCCTCGAGGGTCTCTAAGGGGCCTTCTATCTCCAAAGCCAATGAGCCTTTCTCCTCCTTGCCCAGCCTCCCCAATGTTCCAGAGACCATTGAGTTGGAAGTTCGGACCAACACTCCTAACGGCCTCCTGCTCTGGCAGGGTGTGGTGAGCAGGGCTGGGGGGCTCAGGGCTGAGGGAGGCAGCTGGGAGGAGGAGAAAGAACAGGAGCCTCAGCCTCTTCTCACCTTGTTGTCAATTTTTTATGAAACTTTTGGCAATTCAATTCAATGAAGCATGTATTTACTCTTCTGCTGTATACAGAGCACTGTGTCTGGTTTGGGGAAGAAAACCCTGTGTGCACTGGACTTAGAGTCTAGTGTGGGGATAAGACAATTCAGTTCAGCTCCAAAGCATTTATTAAGCACTTTTGGTATAGAGAACAGTAGGCTTAGGCACTGGGCAGGAGACTGGGATAGGGAAAATCCCACATGCAGAGAGAGCAGAGTGGTGCAAAGTTCTCTGAGGTCCAAGAGGAGAGAACCGGTGTCATGGAGAAGACAGTGCTGGACCATGTGTCTGAAAAGACCTGGGTTCAGATCCTACCTTTGATCATCAACCCCTGACACCGGACAAGTCATTTAATCTCTTTTGGTCTTCAGTTACCTTATCTGTAAGAAGGGAGGGTTGGCTGATCTAGCTTTTAAGGTCACCACCAACATAGGGGACAGAAAGGCTTCCTGGAGGAGGTGGTGTTTGAGCTGGGCTGTAAAGGATGGGCAGGAGGAATTCAGCAAGGGAGGGAGGATAGTGAGTCCTGGCGAGGGACCTCCAGTCCTCCAGAGCAACTGTGGGTTTTCCTGGCAGGAGACCAGAGAAGAAGGCAAGGACTTCATCAGCCTGGGACTGCAAGACGGCCATCTCATCTTCAGGTGAGTTCCCCATCCCCCTGAATGTCACCGCTCTTCAACAGATGATCCATGTCAGTCTACCCCCTTCCCTTCTTCCTCCAACCCCTCTCCCCCAGCCCAGCCCTTCTGGAGCTCTCCCAAAGAGAGATCAGGGATCTCCAGGGGAAGCAGCAGATTTCTCAGATCTTCTGACCAGTCTCCTATCTGGCTGACTCTCATGCCCCCTTGGGGCTCTGTGTGCAGTTACCAGCTGGGCAGTGGTGAGGCCCACATCATCTCTGAGGATCCCATCAATGATGGCGAATGGCACAAAGTGACAGCCTTTAGGTAAGGTACCGGACATGGGGAAAGGGAAGGGAAGGGGCAGCCTGGCATTCAGCCTGTCTCTAGGTGGGACCGCAAGGAAAATGGTGCCTGCCTGTCATATCTGAGTTTCCCTGGGTTTCTATGCTTTGCTCCTTCACCCCAAGGGCACTGGTGCTGGAAGGGCTGATCCCTGGGGAGATTGGAGATTCCACAAAGAAGGGTCAATGTGTCCTTTGGAGAATGGAGTGGGGCAGAGGGGTTGACCTTGGAGAACTCCCCAGGGACAGCCCAGGAAAGACAAGGAGGGGCTGACCCCATTATCCCTACAGAGAGGGCAAAAGCGGATCCATCCAGGTAGATGGAGAGGAGCTAGTGAGTGGCCAGTCTCCAGGACCCAACGTGGCAGTCAACACCAAGGGCAGCATCTACATTGGTAAGGCATACCCTTCTCCCTGGCCTCCAGGGGTCATCAAGAGGCAGCTGGGTGGTGGAATGGGAAGGAGAAATGGAAGAGTAGGGAGACCCAATTCTTACCACTAGGGCAAGTCATTTAACTTATGTGAGACTTGGCTTCCTTTTCTATAAAATAGGACTAAAAACCCTTGTGTGATCTGCATCACAGGTGTGGAGGGGAAGTTCTTTATTAAAGAGCAACCCATATTCTGACTGTTGTTATCTGTCTGTGCCCAAGGGGAAGGGACATGGCAGCCTGATGGGAAAGGTCAGCAGAAACATTCTTGGGGCGGCTGGTTCACAGTTCAGAGAAAGCACAAGAGAAAGAGCACTGGGTTTAGAGCCAGATGTCTTGGTGTCAAGGAGAGCTGAGTTAAAATCTCACCAAGGCCTCTAGTAGCCCTGTGACCTAGGACATCACTTTACTATTTCTTCATGAGTAAAATGAAGGGTTTAGACAAGGAAGGCCTGCAAGGTCCCTCCAGCACTTAATCTACCACGATCCCATGATGCAGTCCTCCTCATTGGCCGAGGCCATGGGCCGGGTTCAGTGCTCTCTGATGGGAGTGAGCAGGCAGGAAGGTCTGGTATGTCCACCATGCTGATGAGCCTTTCCTCCCTGACAGGTGGGGCTCCGGATACAGCGACACTAACTGGAGGCAGGTTTGAGGCGGGCATCACGGGCTGCATCAAGAACTTGGTGCTGCATTGTGCCAGCCCTGGTGGTCCTCCCCCTCAGCCCCTGGACCTGCAGCACCATGTCCAAGCCGGGGCCAACACCCGCCCCTGCCCCTCCTAGGCACCTATGCAGACTCCTGGGCCATGTGCCCCTGGATAGGACAATATTGATGATTATATTATTATTATTATTATTATTATTATTTTGTAAGAAACAGAGGCAACCATCATGCTTTGCTGCTACCCGCCTTGGGGCTGGGCTGACCCTGCCCCTTGGGTTGGCGGGGGACAAAGCCACAGGGTGAGGTGGGGTAGGAATGGCCACTGTGGGATGCCAATGTGCACCAGAAAATCTAGCAGAATCCTTGGAATTTCAGGCTGGGCACAGTAGGCCCCATAATAGCCGGGTCCTTGGCAATGCCAGACCCAGATGGCCATGAGATGCCCAAGCAAGGTCTGGCACCAGGACCCTTCTCCTATCTGCCCTGCTTTCTGCAGGAAACTCATGCTTCCTGTCTCACCTGGGATACTGGGGAGAGAGAATCCCCAAATCTCCAACTGGGCATACAAGAATATGCTCAGGATGCCCCCCTCCTCAGCTTTCCTTCCCTTCCACATACTCTACCCCCTACAGCTAACGGGCTCTCTCTTCTCCCTGGAATCACTGGCCGGCTTTGAGACCTTCTCGTTCCCCAACTCCAGGCAGAGAGGAGAAGGGGATCCCCATATCCCTTTCTGCTGACTACGTGGCCAAAGTTGACTCATCTCCCTAGTCTGGCAGATTCTCTTGCCTACCTCCATGCCTCCCCCAGTACCAGCTTGCCATGTTCCCCACACCCCAAGCATATGTTCTGCCACGCCTCTCCCCCAAACTCAAACCATTTATAAAGCACCTACCATGTGCCATGCACTGTGCTTGATGCTGAGGGCTCCCTGCCCTCAAGGAATTTAGTCTAGGGGATAAGGAAGAAACTTGGAAGGGAATGGTGCCAGCCCTCCACAGGCCTTACTGGCCCCACGCTGTGGTCTCTACCAAATTGGTCTGTGGAACTTGTTATTCAGACCCCCAGATACCCTCCAACCCAAGAAGTCCTACAGCTGAGACCTAGCCCCACAACTTTCTCTCAGTTTCATCAGAAACACACTCATTTGATGGGTTCTCTACACACCCAGCTCAAAAAAAGATTTGTTCAAGGCAAAGCTCAGAAAAGGGAAAACCTGTTCAGGCTTCAGCCCTGGCATCCGAGGCCAGCTGAGAGATGGCTGGGCTCCCCTGGAATCAGTCTGGCTGGGGATACTGGGAGGATGGGGGGGCCGAGGTTGACCATCAGTTGTTGTGGGGGAAGGGGAGCAGTGTACAGGGAGGAAGAGGGTGCTAACTGGGGGTGAGGGTGGGGGAACACCAAGAGCTTGAGGCTGGTGGAAAGGAGGAAAGAGAACTTGGATCTGGGATTCAATTCCCCTCAACCCCAATGTCAAATCCTAGGGGAAGTTTAGGAGACCCAGCATGGGGACGATATCTCCTCTTGTCCTAGTCAGGAATGAAGAAATGAAGCCAAGGTCATCTCTCTTCCAGTCTTCCCTCCACCTCTGGGGCCTAGCACCCCACAAACCTCCCTGGGGTCCTTCCTGTTGGGTTTTCTCAAGCAGCGTCCCTGGCCTGCAGTGAGGGTGGGAATGGGGAGAGAGGCTCCTCCTGTGGTCTTTGTCTTTCTTCAATAAAAGGTGCTACCCCCAGTCTGTTGCCTGCTTTTCTATCTAGGGCTCAAGCTGTCCATCTGGTGGGATGAGCTGAATTCAAGTGAATTAACATATGGAGAGGGTTTTGCACACCTAAAAGGGCTATATATATAGCATATATATATATATGCTAACTAAAGATGATGATGATGATGATGATGATGGGATGGGGGAGTGATGAGCAACCTCTTGGGACTCAACATTTGACTGGAGAGAAAACCTGGGGGCTTTAGCTAGGTCCTCCCCCCCCAGGCCAGAGTTGTAGGGAGACCCCTGGTAGCACTGGCCCCTGCCCCCCAGCATGGCCAACCTGCTCAGCTGCCGCCCCTTGAGGAGTGACCCGGCCTGAGCAGAGGCAGCCAGGCAGACCCAAGGAGCAGCAGGTTGGGTAGCTGGAACTGTAGCTGGGGAGCAGTTTGGATGCCCTGGTCCTGGTAAGGGTCCAGCTCGGAGAGCAGCAGCAGCACCACCAGAGAAGGCCAGTCACAGCCCCTACAAAGCCCAGCAGCACCAAGGATGCCAGCAGAATCCTTGGAGACCTTTGCCCTAGGGAGTGAGAGACATCTCCTTAAGCACATCATCCCCCATTTTTTTCATTCCAGGATGAGAGAGAGGCCCAGGAAAGGCAGGTAAAGAAGCTCCTGACTTAGAATCAAGAGACTTGGGTTGTATCTCACTAGCTATGTGACCTTAAACTCAACCTTGAGTTCCTCACCGGTCAAGCTGGGCTCATCTGACTTGCCGAGATGATTGTAAGGAAACCCTTCCAAACATCACAGCTCTATGGAAATATGAGTAGGTGTGTGTAGGGGTCCCCAGATTCTGTGGCCCAAAACTGGGTGGAAGGTGGGCAAGGACCAAGAAGAGTCTGGCTACCTGTGGCTGATCTCTCCTGGAGGGCAGGCCAGCTCTTCTTGGGCTCATTGTCTCCTCTGCCACTGCTGCTGCTGGGGTTCAGAGACTCTTGAGTCATCAAGAAGACAGGAGACATTGGGTTGGCCATGGTCACAGCTGGAAATACATCATCTCAGAGCTGGAGAGGACCTCACCTGCACCTGAATAGGACCTGCCTCTACAACATGGCAGACAACCAGCTATCTGGCCTCCACTTGGAGACCTCCAATGACTAGGAGTTCAGTGCTTTTGAGGCAGCCCTTCCCACCTCATCCCCTTGTCCTTTCCCATCCATTATTTCATGACCGTCAAGATATCCCTATGACAAGAAGCAGGGATGATATTCTTTTACAGATGTGGAAACAGAGGCCCAGAGAACAGAAGCACAAGTGCATAAATAGCTGAGTTAGAATAAATAGCACAATCAGGGCCCTTGACTCCCCTATCCCACATTGCCTGAGAAGGAACACTAGCTTCTTTACCCAGTTCCCAGACTGTGAGCAACCTGAGGGCAGGATCAGCCAACGTCTTATCTACAGTTAGTGCTTAATAAAAGTGCATGAGATTTGAATTCACACATCCAGAATCATCCAGTAAGAAAGGGCCTTTTAAAGCCATCTTGTCCACTCCCCACTTGCCCCTTCCCTAAAGCAGATGGATAATGGAGGGGCAAGGGGAAGCCTTAAACTGAAATGAAAAAACCATGGGATTTAATGTCAGGACTGGAATTCTATTCCCATGTCCAAGGCCACTTATTACCTGTTGACCTCATTCATATCACCACGTCACCCTTCTGGGCCTCAGTTTCCTGTATATGGAGTGGCGATATTCATACTTGGTGGTTGTGAGGGGGGCAGCTCTCCCAGGCCCAGAATGCCCTCCCTCCTCACCTCTGCTTCTTCAATCCCTAATTTCCTTCAAAACTCAATTTACACTCTGCCTCCCCAAAGCCCTTCCTGCTCCCCCTAGCTGTTTGTACCCCAACCTTGCCCTTCAAAAATAAAAAATGACCCAGTATTGGTATGACAACTGCCTATATATGTGTGGGTACAATCTCCTCTGGTTAGAATGGAGGCTCCTTGAGGGCAGACTTCCACCTTTGTCCTTGTATCCCCAGGATCCAGCACTGGGCCTGGCATATAGTAGGGCTATAATAAATGCTTAATTGCCTATAAGCCTTAAAAGACTATAGAAATGGAGCTGGGGAAGTGGGGTGGCTCAAGGTAGGGTCAGGGTTGGGGAAGGGAATGTTCTATAGGGAAAAGTGCTCTGGACTTGAGGCAGAGTCAGAAGACATAGGTGTGAATTCTAGCACCCACCCTTAAATAAATGAATGAATGGGGGAGGGGGGAAGCTTTCATTAAGTGTTTACTGTATGCCAGGCCCTGTGCTAGATGCTGGGACTATAAGTACAAAAAGCTCAACAGTCCCTGCCCTCAAGAAGGTTAAGGGGGAATGCTGTGGTCGGGAAAGTCACAGGGAGGGCCTGCACAGGGCAACTGATTGACATCCATCCTTTCTATTTACTGACTGTGTGACCAAGGACTTTACCTTTATCATTCAACTCTAAGCCTCAATTTCCTCCTCGGGAAAATGGGGGTGATAGTTCTTTCTGGTGTGAGGAAAGCTTTTCAAGTGCTAAAATATTATTCAAGACTACTGAAGGCAAAGACCCCACAGATATTCTTTGGGCTGACCTTTGACTTCAGACTTTGGCCCCTCATATCAAAGTAGTGGTTCTTCCTCGGGACTGTGTGATCTCAGAGACCCCCTTAAAAAGGTACCTAGGGGCGGCTAGGTGGCGCAGTGAATAGAGCGCGGGCCCTGGAGTCAGAAGGACCTGAGTTCGGAGCCGGCCTCCACACTTAATCCACACAAACAAAAAACCTAGCCGTGTAACCTTGGGCAAGTTACTTAACCCCAATTGCCCTAAAGGGGCGGCTAGGTGGCGCAGTGAGTAAGAGCACCGGCCTCGGAGTTGGGATGACCCGAGATCAGATCCGGCCTCAGAAAATGAGCAACCACATATAAATCATGACTAGCCGTGTAACCTTGAGCAAGTTACTTAACCCCAATTGCTTTTAAAAAAAAAAAAAAGGTACCTGGACCACACTTTGAGAACAACTGATCTCTTGTCTAACCCTCTCATTTCAAAGAGGAGAAAAGGAGGCCAACACTTGGCCAGGGTCACAGGGTCATAGAGATCTATGTGGTAGAGCCCAGATTTCATCTGGTGTCCTGACTCCAGGTTCATCCCCCTTTCCAGGGCATTCTCTTTCATTCCATCTCAGGGCCTGAATTTCCTCCTCTGCTCTATGTACAGTCACAGGGCTGTCAGATAAAAGTGTTTTGTAAAGCTTTGGGTGCCATAGAAATGTGAGCTGACTAGGCCCATCCAGGCCCTGCCTCCCCACAGTAGCCTCCCCTACCCCAAACGCCAGCTAAGGCTGCCTGTGCCCACCACTGACCTCTGCAGCTGGCAGGAGGCTGGGAGGTCTGGTCACTGCCGTCCCCGCAGTTGTCGATACCCCAGGTGTCACATACCAGGCTCTGAGGGACACACCTTTTGTTGCGGCAGAGGAAGTAGGAGCTCAGGCCACAGGGAGAGATGCTAGAACCTGGGATCAGGAGAGCTGGGGCAAAAGAGCACAGGGCCCTTAGGCAGGGATGTCAGAGATGGTGAGGACTTTAGAGTTTACCCACTTCTAGCTTATACAGCCTTCATTTGATAGATAAGGAAACTGAGGCTCAGAAAGATCCTACAAGGACTAGGGAGCAATAGATGATGATGTGGGTCACTGACCTTTCAACATATACTTCTTCCCTCATTCATTCAACTGCCTACAACCCCGTCTTTTCATATATAAGGAAACTGAGGCAGAGTAAGGTTCCATAACTTGTTCAAAGTTCCACCAAAAGAAGGTAGCCCAACCTTTCAGCCTCAGGCCTTCTAATTCTAAATCCAGCACTCCTTTCATATTGATTTATTCCTTCCTTCCTTCCTTCATTCAGCCAGGGCCCACTATTTGCATCAGATAAACTACTGGATTTGCCTGGAAGACCTTTCAGCTCTAGGGAGTGGCAGGAAAGAAGGGGCAGTAAGGGAATAAGCATTTATTTAGGACCTACTATGTGACCTTGGGCAAGTTACTTAGCCCAAATTACCCTCCAAAAAGAAAAAAATAAATAAATAAATAAGGAAGTAGATTTTGACCACATTCTGAGGAAACCAGATTATTTTTAAAAGATCTGAGGAAATACAAGAGGGGCATGGTCCTATGGCTAAGGGAAAGGAAGGATGCACAGGACAGAAATTCCACAAAATAATTAACAATGTTTCTATAGTGTTTTTAGTCCCTACAAACACTTTCTTCCTGATGGCCTTGGGAGGAAGGTATCAACACCTTTTCCAGATGAGGAAGATGAAGCCCAGAGAGTTCATATGTTATCCAGCAGGGCTTGGATTTGAAGACTTATTCTGGCTCCAAGTCAACTAGAGAAACCTGGATGCCTTTGGGGGCACTCGGAAGATCAGTTCTGGCCTGTCCCTTATTTGTTTCTAGGGAAGCTTTGGATGAAGGCACAGGTGTAAGAGAACAATTGAGATCTCGAGCTCAAACTGACTTTGTAGGGCCAATGTAACTCAATGTGTCTTAAACAATTTTAGTGACCAGGAAGATGGCAAAGGGGCAGCTTTCCTCAGACCACATAGTAAACTGAAAAGTTTCTTAAACTCCTACTATTGAAAGACACTGTTCTTGGAGCTGATAATACAAATAAAATGAAAATCCCTGCCTTCAAGGAATTTATTATACCCTACTGCTGGGGGGTATATCACACACACACACACACACACACACACACACACACACACACACACACACACACAAATAAATAACTACAAGGTCTTTGAATAGCCCTAGAGATCTCAGCAGTCATCCAGTTCAACTCCCTCATTTTACCGAAAAGGAAATTGAGGCACAGAGAAGTTAAGAGACTTGCCCGAGGTCACTTACAAGTAAGAGTCTGAGACAGAAATCAAATCCAGGTTTTCCTGACTCCAAGTCCAGTGCCCTATCCATTATGCCATGCTTACTAACTGTGTAACCCAGGGCAGGCTCCACAATCTGTTTAAAAAAAAACCAAACCCACCTCCCAAAGTTGTTGTCAAGAGATAATATGTGGAAAGTACTTAAGACAGTGCCTAGTATGTAGTAGGTGCTTACTACGTTTGTTCCCTTCCCCATGCTACCTCTCTATCATACAGGTAGTATCATAGGCAGGATTTGAACTCAAGATCTAGACTGATTCTAGAGTCTACTCATTCCATTCTCCCACACCATTTGTGGAGGGAAAGTTTACCACAAACTTGTCAGGAGGTGGCAAGGCTTCTAGGAAGAGACAGTATCTGAGCTGACACTTGAAGGAAGACCTAGAAAGGTAGTGAGAAGGCAGGAGTTCATTCTAAGCACATGAAAAAGACTTTCTGTCCTTGGTTAATGACAAATTCAATGAGCTAAAAGAATGATGCTGTGGCTGAAAGGCCTGATACCATCTTGGGCTATGTCAATACACACATGAGGTTAGGGGATGGTGGCAGCTCCATTCTGTTCTGTGTAGGTCAGACTCCATTTAGAATTCTCATTTTCAGTTCTGGGGACATATTTTAAGAAACTGACAAGCTGGAGGACAATAAGGAGGATGAGTGGGGTAGAAAAGAGTCTGGAAAGGATGTCATATAAGGACCCACTGAAACATCTGAGTATGTGGAGTCTGGGGAAGAGACAGCTTTATAGAGAATGTGACATAAAAAGTCAGTTCCAAAACTATGGAAGTCAAGACAACATAAAAAAAGTATAGACTTGGGGTGGCTAGGGGGTACAATGAATAGAGCACTGGCCCTGGAGTCAGGAGGACCTGAGTTCAAATCTGGCCACAGACACTTAACATAAAACTAGCTGTGTGACCTTGGGCAAGTCACTTAACCCCAATTGCCCTGCCTTCACCCCTCAAAAAAAAAAAAAAAGAAAGTCTAGACTTATTTTTTCTGTATTATTCTAAAGGATCAGAGGGTGAAAATGACAGGGAATCTGATTTCAGCTGAATAGAAGGAACAACTTCCTGACAATTAGGGCTGGCCAACTAGAAACCCAAGGATGTGGTTGTCTCTCCCATTTAAGTAGTGACTAAATGATTGCCTAGTGGGGATGCTATGGAGAGTCCTCCTCTACTGGTTAGAAGTTTTGAGTACATAACTGAAAAGATATTTTCAATTCTTAAGATTTTATTTATTTATTTTATTAATTTATTGTGATGATTATTTCTTGGAGTGAGCATACTCATGGGAACTTTTGTGTATGTGTGTGTGTGTTTCAGCAGGTATGTGAAGGTAAGAGTGTGTGTGCATGCAGCAAACCTTGTTCAGTGCTTTAGCATCTTTGAGACTCAGTTTCCTATAAAATGAGGAGGGTTAGACTAGACAATCTCTAAAACCCCTTTCCTGCCCTGAAATTCTATGCTCTAGGGTCCTTCTCAGCTCTGACATTCTATGCTCTAAGATAATTTCCATTTCTTATATTTTATGTTGTCAAGGCCCTTTGAGCTCTAAAAATGTCAATCCTGGGATTGAAACTCTTTAGAAATGGTGTTGCTGGGGAGGCTAGGGGGCACAGTGAATAGATCACCAGCCCTGGAGTCAGGAAGGCCTGAGGTCAAATTAGGTCTCAGACACTTAACACAAAAACCAGCTGGATGACCTTGGGCAAGTCACTTAGCCCCAATTGCCCTGCCTTCTCCCCCTTGAAAAAGAGAAAGAAAGAAAGAGAGAGAGAAGGAAAGTGAGAAAGAAAGAAAGAAAGAAAGAAAGAAAGAAAGAAAGGAAGGAAGGAAGGAAGGAAGGAAGGAAGGAAGGAAGGAAGGAAGGAAGGAAGGAAGCTTTGAGTCGAATTCATTCAGCCAGACCTGACATGTTGGTATTTTGGGGTCTTGAGCACCCTTAACCTCTTCATAATGATCATGAGTTCTGTATATCAGGCCACAAAGCCATGAGCTGCAGTTTGTAAGTTCGCTTGTTTAATTATACGAAATTAAGTAGAGGTCTTCTACCTTTGTTTTTCCTTGTCATGGTGGCCAAGCCCAGTGCTCGGTGGTGGCAACTCAACTACATGGAAAATCCTCTGATTTATTTTTGTGGCTCCAGATCACTCTCTCCTGTCCAACATGAGCAGATGATCATCTTATGACCACTTAATCAGTGGAGATGCCCCATACTTTGCCCAACCTGTGACTCATGCATTATATTTCAACCAATGGAATCATTCTGTATTTGGTATAGCCATTCTTGAATGTCTAGATATCTAACCTTATAAAAAAGGGCATGGAAGGAAGGGCATCTCAGATCATAAGGAAGATCCGGAGTCCACTTCATCAGAGGGGACCATGGAGCCATTAATAAAGTGCCATTGGCTCAGAACTCTTGTCTCAGTCTCATTTATTGTGCGATGGACAATTTTAATCCTCACAGTGGGTAGTTGAAGAATATGGGGAATGACAATTGCCTCGTCCCTCCAACACACACTATTCACACCTCCCCTTTTTCTGCTATGATGTTTGCTGGAGGTTTCTCCCTTTGGAGATCTGGTCTCCTTCCATTCACCAGCATGAGCCCAGGTGCCCTCCTATAGCTTCTTCCTGCCTTTCAGAGTCAACCTTTCACCCTCAAGACACAGAAGCACACTGGTATAATGGACAGAGTTGGACATAAGAGTCAGGAAGACCTATGTTTGTATCCCACCTCTGACATTTACTAGTCGTGTGACCCTGGGCAAGTCATATAATTTCCCTGAAACTTGGTTTCCTCAAAGTGGGATAATAATAGCACCTACTTCACTGGGTCTTTGCAAGGATCAACTGAGATAATGTGCATAAAGTACTCTACAATTTAAAACTGCTCTGTAAAAACTAGCTCCGATTATTATAAAGACTATCTCCAGGGAGACTGTGGCCTCTAAGGCCTTAGGCAGGCATGGTGTGTGTACACACACTAAGAGTTAAGTGGAATGCTGGGGAGAGTGGAAGGCCTGGAATCAGGAAGACCTGAGAACAGATACAGTCTTGCACACACTAGCTGCGTGACCCTAGGCAAGTCAGTTAACCTCTGCTTGCCTCACTTTCCTCATCTGTAAAACGGGGATAATAATATCATTTGTCTCCCAGGGTTGTTGTGACAATCAAATGAGATAATTTTGGTAGTGTGGTGCCTGGTGCGTAGTAAGTGCTACATAAATATTAAATTTATTTAGGGTGGGGTTTTGGAGAGTGAGGTTGGGAAGGGGGACTTTGAAGGTCAGAATCACATAATGACAGAGGTGGAAACGACCCTAGAGATCAGTGTAATGGAAATAATGCTGGATTTGGAATCAAAGGACTTGAATCTGAACTCTACTTCTACCTGTGTGACCTTGGCTAAGTCATTTAATCTCTGTGAGCCTCAGTTTCCTCCTTTATAAAATGAGGACATTGAACTAGGCCTGTTCAGCTCTAAATCTATATAATCTCATGATCCCCTGATACAACTTATCATTATATAGAGAAAGAAATTGAATCCTTGAGAGCTTAAAGTCAGAACCATTGGGAGCTAGAGCTACCCCAATTCTGTGACCCAACAGAGCATACTTCTGCTGCCTCCTCACCAGCTCTGACTATTTTAACCTACCCATCCTGCCCCACCTTCTCTCTCATCAGGCTCCCTCATGTCAACCCAATCCTGTACTCCTGTACCTGGTCGGAATGAGGTGAAGTCCCCGATGAAATCCACCCTGGGCTGCTGGCCCCTAGTCACCAGGCGCAGGCTCAGGGATCTGCCTGTGGACAGGACTGGGCCTGGGATGGTCAGTCCACATAGTGGATTCCCAAGGCGGGGACCCTCCTTGGCTGGCCCATCATAGAACTGCAGGTAGGAGCCAGTGATGCAGGGATCCTCTGTGAGCTGGCTGAGCCCAGAGGTGGTTGTCTGGGGCAGCTCAGAAGGTGGAGGCTGGGTTAGGCTATACACCAGAAAGAAACGGAACTGGAACAGGACTCTGTCCTGGGGGGATGCAGCCTTCACAGTGAGCCAGCAGTCTGTCTCAACAGCCACAAAGTAGAATTTCTGGGAATCTGGATGGGAGCGAACAATCATCCCATCCCCCTGAAGCGTCTGGTCACAGAAATCCACCATGTTGACTAGAGAGAAGAGAATATAGGGACAGAGAAAGGGAAGGAAGATCACGGGAAATATTTGAAAGGAGCGAAGGAAGTCTCCTTGGGAGAGACACCAAAGTTGGTGTCCATGGCATTGAGCTTTCTTAAGACATAGGGTTATTTGGCTGGCGGACCCCTGTCCAGCTTGGATGTTGGGAAGACAAGAGCAGAAGTGGAATTTGAGAGAGCACCAGGCACCAGTTTTAGAATGTTGTACATGCAGCTGATCTCCAGGCGGGAGGTGGGAGATGGTACTAGCCTTCTATCAGGAGATTAGGGGCTCTAAGAGACCTACTGTCCCCACAAGCTTTGGGGAAGGGACTTGATCAAGGAAGAACTCACTCTCCCAGACAAGACTTGGGGAAGAGGGCTCTCTAAGCCCGAAATGGAAGAGTCCCCATGACACCCAATGATTTTATCTCAATCTCATTTTTGGGCCAACTCAGGCTAAGGGGAGGATAGAACTGTGGGCTCTAAGAGATGCATCTCACCAGCTATGGACAGTCCTACCCACCTGCTTTCAGGGCTGATGCTGCCAAGACGAGAGCCCCCAGCAAGAGAAGGCTTAGGGGAAGCCCCAGGAAAGGAGTCCTTGGCTTGCAGCAGGCCATCTTGTATCTGCTGTTGTCCCCAAGTCAGCTGGCCAATGTCCAACCCTCTGAGACACAGCCAACTTGGAGGTTCTGGCTGAAGAGAGGCTCCTTCCTGCCCTGACTAGTCCAAGAGTGAAGCCTGGTGACAGAGAGGACCGAGGAGGGAGAAGCAACTCTCTGTCCTTAGCCTCTAATCTCCATTGGTCTCTTCATGCTTCTTTGAGTTTTACTTTCCTGGGGTCAGGATTGTGTCTTGGAGTTGCCATGGGGATTTGGGGCCTTGGCCAGATTGAGTGGGAGTGGGGGTGGGAAGGATGATCTTGTTCACCCACCACCCCCACAGGGAGTCAGGGAACTCAGATCCTGTTTGGCACAGGATTCTGGGAGGGGGACTCCATGGGATATGAGTCCCTCCCCCTCCTCCACAGTCCTGCTACCTTGGAAACTTGAGGAAAAAGAATGAACTGTCCCGGGAGGTCCAGGCACAAGACTCCCAAGCCTCACTTTATTAGGCTGAGTCTGAAGAGACAGCATTAAACACTATTAAGAGCATTAGAGTGCTGGGCATTTACCCCAAAGAGGTCAATGACAAAAAAAAAATGCCCCAAAGACAGCAGAAATTTCATAGCAACGCTTGGAAACTTGTAGTGGCAAAGGGATGGAAACAAAGCAGATGCCCATCTAATGGGAATGGCTAAGCAAGGTTATGCTGCATGAATGTAACGGAATATGACTATGTTGTAGGAAACAGTGACTACGATGAAAATAGGGAAAGAGGGAAGACTTATATGAGCCGATGCAAAGTGAAGTCTGCAGAACCAGGGAAGCAACATATACATTGACTATCACAATATAAATGGAAAGAGCAGCAGTAAGAAGCAAAATGGAGTGTTGTGAAATGATGATGGCCAAGCTTTGTCCCAAAGGAGAAAGCCCTGAACCTGGAAGACCAGAGTTCAAATCCAACCTTAGATACTTGTTAACCATGTGACCCCTGGCAAGTAATTTAACCTCTGTCTACCTCAGTTTCCCCATCTGTGAAATGAAAACAATAATCATACCTTCCTCCCAGAGTTGTGTTGAAGATCAAAGGAGATAATATTTATACAGCATTTTGCAAACCTTAAAGTAAATCTAGCTATTATTATTAATATTCTTTGCAGAAGTAGGGATCTATGGGTATGGAATAATATATAAAATGTGAAATTTTTTTTGACAGGTTGGCTAGTTTTCCTTAATCTGAGTCCCCCCCCCCCCCTTTTTTTGTTCTATGTCATAAAATAAGGAATACTCTTTGGGACAAAGAGAGATATTAGGAAATATCAATGGCATAAAAGAAGAAAGAATATAAATTTTAAAAATTTTAAAGAAAGAATGAGAGAGAGAAAGAGAGAGAGAGAGAGAGAGAGAAAGAGAGAGAGAGAGAGAGAAAGAGAGAGAGAGAGAGAGAGAGAGAGAGAGAGAGAGAGAGAGAGAGAGAGAGAGGAAGTGAGATATCTTGGTCCCAATCCTGGCTCTGCCACAGTTTGTTAGAGAATTAAGAACTAGAAGAAGCCATAGAGGTCATGTAATGCAACTCTCCCATTTGACAGTGGGAAAAGCTAAGGTCCATAAGCAAGGAAGTGAACTGCTCAGTCTCACAGGAATAGTGAGTAGCATAATTGAAATTCATACCCAGACCCTCTGCTTCCAGATCCAGGCTCTTTCTGAAACATCTCACTACTTACAACTAAACCAATTAAATTCCAGTAAAAACCCAATTAATTACTTATGGAACTCCATGGGGAGACTATGGGGGGAGAGACTAGGGCTGGAGAAGATATAAGATTTAGCTAAAATACAGTTCCTGTGATCCCCTGCCCTCAGGGAGCTCCCAGTCTAGCAGAGGGATGTGACACATATACAAATAGCTGTAATACCAAAGAGCGACAGGGGACCAGACCAGGACTTAATCGATGTAGAAGACTCCCAGGTGAGGAACTCCTTTTACCAATGCAAGTCAGCCCTTCCTGAGGGCATCTAGGTGAAACAGTGGCTAGAACTCTGGGCTTGTCTTGGGGGAAGACCTGACTTCAAAATCCTGCCTCAGACACTTACTAGCTGTGTGATCTTGGGGAAGTCATTTAACTTTTGTCTGTCTTAGCTTCCTCCTTTGTAGGAAGAAGATAGTTGGACATGATGGGCTCTGCAGCTCTTTTCATCTTCCTGTCTATGATCCTAAGAGCCTATTATGTGTCATCCCCAAGGTTACACAGCCAATATACACGAGACAGCACTTGACCCTAGGTTTCCCTGGTTTGAAGTTGCCTCTCTCCCTCTCTAAACAACACCCACGACAATCCCCATGCCAATGGTGTTTTAAGGTTTGCAGCTGAGGCTACTAGGGGCCAAAGGGGGTCAGCAACTTGCCTTAGTGTCAGAGCTATGATTCAAACCTGGGTCTCCTAAGCCTAGGCATTGCCTTTCACTACTTCACAATAGCATGCCTCATTAACAACCATTCACTTTCTATAATGTTTTTTAGGTTAGTAAAATTATTTCTTCCTTTCCAACAAATCTGCAGAGCAAGTAGCCTTTCCCCCATTTGATAGATTTTAAAAGTGAGGTGTTTTGAGGTATCTGAATGAGGTAACTTGCTCAAGGTCACATAGTAAGTGGTGATTCCAAGATCTGAACAAACTCTAGCTCTCTGCTACATCATGCTATCCTTCACAAGGACCTAAGGTGTGCAAGCACAGGGCAGTGGGGAGTCAAGGGGCTAAGGGTAGGGGACAAGGATCATTACCAAATGGAAGGGGATGCAGGAAGGAAAACTTCCTGGAAGATATGCCATTTGAGTTGGGCATTTAAGAATGAGGGTAAACAGGGGTGGCTAGGTAGCGCAGTGAATAGGCACCGGCCCTGGAGTCAGGAGGACCTGAGTTCAAATCCAGCCTCAGACACTTAACACAAATACTAGCCATGAGACTTTGGACAAGTCACTTAACCCCAACTGCCCTCCTAAAAAGAAAAAAAAAGAATAAGGGTAAACAGGTGGCATAAAACCCATGATTGAGGGCATTGCCAGAAAAGGATATGGGCAGGTCCTGCAATGACATGAAGGGATAACAGATGGACATTCCAATGGCTACACTGGTATGGTTAGATGGATCTGGGTTCTCTTTGCATGAAGTTCTCAAAGGATGGATTGTTTTTTTCCCAGCTTCTGGTGAAGCTCTTAGCTCTATTGGAATTAAAAGACAGCATCAGAGGTGAGCAGCTTCCTCCATCATGGGTCCATCATTGCATTTATCAGCTGTTTTAAATCTTCCAAAGTTGTTTGTCTTCACAATGTTGCTGTTATTGTAGAAATAGTTCTGGTTACTTTACCCTACAGCAATTCCCATAGTCTTCCCACATTTCTCTAAAACTTTCTCTTTTGCTCATTTTGTAGGGCACAAAAGGACAGCTATTTGACACAGTGAATAGAGCACTAGTCCTGGAGTCAGGAAAACTCATCTTCCTGAATTCAAATCCAGCCCGAGATACTATCTGGGTGACCCTGGGCAAGTCACTTTACCCTATTTGCCTCAGCTTCCTCATCTGAAAAATGAGCTGGAGAAGAAAATGGCAAATGACTCCAGTTTCTTTGCCAAGAAAACCCCATATGGGGTCACAAAGAGTCAGACATGACTGAAATTACTAAACAGCAGCAAAAGGGCACAAAAGTATTCCATCATATTCATATACCATAACTTGTTCAGTCATTCCCCAATTGATAGGCACTCCTTCAGTTTCTAGTTCTTCACCACAAAAATGGCTGTAACAATATTTTTACACATATATGTGTCTTTTTCCACTTTCTTTGATCTTTTTGGAATGTCAGACCTTTTAATTGCTATGGGAGCCAGGAGCTTCACTGGAAGGTGGGAGAGAACTTTCTTAGCTTCATTCTTAACTTTAGAAATAGAAAGTCTCATTATTCTTCACAAGCATTTTGTCTCAAGAAACAAAGGAGAAGACAGGGAAATAAGATGTTCAGGCACTGGGGCACAGAGATCCACCATGCCCTACTGGAAAAGTCGAAGGGGGTATTGGGGAAGACATGGGAGAGAGCAGACTGGAGGAGGGGATATCCTGTGGGACTGCTATTTTGGGGCGGTGGGTAAGAGAAAAACAGGGAGAAAATTTGTAACTCAAAATCTGGTGGAAATGAATGATGTAAACCAGAAGTTAATAAAGCATTTGGAAAAAAAAAAAACAAAACCAAAGGAGAAGACAGGACTGGACTTGGAAAAGGGGTTCCTTCAAGATCCAAGATGGCCACAGGAAGGTCAAACTAGAAGACACTAAAATCAACCAACAAGCACTTACTGGGTCCTACGGGTACTTAGCACAGTGCCTGGCACATAGTAAGTGCCTACTAAATAATAGCTAGCTAAATGCCTGGAGATAGCAAGCCAAGTCACCAATAACCATTTGACACGGGACCATGTCCAGGAGGATAGAGGAATTCCCTGAACTCAGACCTGGACTGGACATATGCAGGACTATGTCAGGGTATACCAATGACATTATAGTGAGGGCAAAGACAAGAGAAGATATCCAAGACCATTGCTCAAGTGGCATTTGGGTAGGGGCAAGGGAAGAAAACACCCATGAATAGTGTGGGCATGGGAAGAGAGAGCAGTATACCTTATAGGATCATACATTTGGAGCTGGACAGGGCCTTAGAGGCCACTGAGAACAACGTCCCCATTTTATGGATGAGGAAGGCTGAAGGTTAAATGACTTGTCCAGGGTCATACAGTGTATGAGGTCGGGTCTGACCTCAAGTCTTCCTGACTCCAAGTCCAACACCTATTCACTGTGCCATACTTCCTCTGCCTTTACTGGATATGAAGTGTTAGAAAGTTAGATTCAAGCTATTGATGAGGTATGGGCTCTGGGAGCCCCCTCTAGCTCTCCTAGAGTTCTTGAGGTATAGGCTCTGAGAACCTCCCTTGGACTCTGATTAAATCTCATTTGATAATGCATTTGCATGAGGGCTTACATTTGCATCAGCCTTACATCTTGGCTGGGCCCAGACCTCTAGCCCAGTTTTTAACTGCTAACTACTAACTCTAGCCTAGTTACTAGCCTAGCCCTCCATTGTTCATCTACTTCCAACCCTTGAGCCTATCAAAGTGTCAATCCACCCTTGAACTGGCCTAGCCCACCATTGTCTATAGTCTCCAGGTGGTCTCCCACCCTTAATCACTCATTGACCCTCCCCAAACTCCTCCCCTAGACCACCCCTAGATTCTTCCCACAACCTTCTGTATATAAGACCCCATCCTGTCTTCATGCCACGTGGGAGCATCATAGAATGCCATGTGGGTTATGGTGCTATGGAAGTGTGAGAGTGCCATGGAAGAGTGAGAACACCATAGAATGACCTAGCACAGACTTACTCTGTATCTAATGCAAGTGAACTTTTAATAAACTTTACTTTTCTTTGGCTGAGAGAAGACTTGAGCTGAATTCATTTGACAGGACACAGCCTGTTGGTATTTTGGGGTCTCCAGAGCAACCCTAACCCTTTTTATGGGTAACCTCTTCACTATGTTTATGCAGAAAACATTTCTCCTAAAAGCAGGGTGGTACCATGTAGGTAAATTTAGGTTTCCCTGACATTACTCCCAACCCTGGGAGGCCACTACTGGAGGGAAGGCTGGGGGCAATGTTAATGTGCATTCCATTGGTACCAGATGTAACCATTAGTCTATCTGTCTTTTATTCTCATGCTCTGTGACTGACCCACCACCCTCTCTGATCTCACAAACCTTAGATGGTTTCTCCTATGCCACTTCTCATGTACAAGTTGTCTGAACATCCTGTAGGCATCCCAAACAGATCTGATTATCAGTTTTCCACCTCTTCTGAACTTCCCCAGCTTGGTCATGGGCACTCCAATCTTTTCTGTCACCCAAATTTCCAACCCAGGCATTAACCTTGACTCTACCTCCCCTACCCCACATGCCCAATCAGGTGCCAGATTTAGTCTCTACCTCTACATCTCTCACATCTAATGCATTTCAAGTCCTGGTCCTCTTTTGCCTGGACTACCACAATAGCCTTCTAACTGGTCTCACAGGCTCAAGTTTATCTCCTCTCCAATCCATCCAAACTTCAAACTGCTGAAGTGATACTTGAAATCATTGTTACTGGAAAGGAGTAAACAATTTACTACCCTGTGGCTCCACTCACAAATTTTGGGACTGCCTCAATCCGAATCCCCCTGGTCATCATTCCCCCTATATAAGCTCCTTGAGGCCTAAAACTGTGAAATGTGTATTAAACACCTGTATTAAATACATTAAGTATTTAATAAATTTTTGCTAATAAAAGGCATTGTTCTTGATATTTTAGGACAAAAAAAATGAAAAAGTTCCATAAGGAGTTGACATTCTAATGGGGAGAAAACATGTACACAAAAGTATTCCATCACATGCATATTCCATAACTTGTTCAGCCATTACTCATGGTAGCACAGGACTGCCCAGTATGGCATGCCCACATCTGCATGTGGCCCTCTTCCTGACTCCCTGCTTCCTTCCCTTGCCCACTTCTGGCTGGTTGTTGTCTTTCATGCTTAGAGAGGACCAAGATGACATCACTCTGTTGGAATCAGAACACAGTGTGGCTGACTGTGGCTGACTGTGACTGATCAGACCAATATGAACTCAGAATACTCCACCACAGATATAGCACAAATAGCCTACATGAACATTTGGAGTGGGGATGTCTCTAAATTTGCACATCTTACTTTTCCTATGAGATACAGATATTCTGCTTTGCTTATAGAGTACAGCACCTTCTTTGATGTGGGCACACCATGCCAGGCATTAAAATACTTTTGGCACTAAAATAACATGGCCATCCCATTGAAGTTGCTATCTCTGTAGTCAAGTTTGAATGTTTGGCAGTTCAGCTCAAGAGAGGACCTCAGTGTCTGGTACTTTATCTTGCCAGATGATCCTCAGAATCTTCCTAAGACAAGTATCAATAGACTTCCTGAAAGCCATGGACAAAAAAAGAGCCTAGATATCTTATTTCAATAAGTTTTAAAGGAAAAGTACCCAGATATCTTAGAACCAGAGAGCAAATTATAAAATGAAAGAATCTGCTGGTCATCTCCTGAAAGAAACCCCTGAATGAAAACTCCCAATAAGGAAGGCAAAACAGGCAAAATCCAGAGCTCCCAGGTTAAGAAGATAATAATGCAACCAGAAGAAAAAAATCCAAGCATTATGGAGCCACAGCCAGGATCACACAAACAATAAAATTGATAATCCATTGGTTAATTTGATTTAAAAAGGAAAGAAAATGAAGTTACCATAATAAAAAAAATGAAAAAAAGGTGAATTCACAACCAATATGGCAGAAATAAAAGCAATTAGTAGAAGCTATTTTGGCCAACTATATGCCAATAAAACTGACAATCTAAATCAGAGGTTCCCAAATTTATTTGGGCTATTACTCCTTTTAACATTTTAATGTATTTTTTTTAATTTGCATCATTTCAAAAAATTATTTTAAAAATTTTAATTTAATAATTTCTTAAATTTAATAATTTATTATAAATTTGTGGGGGGGGGTTTCCTGCATTGAAATTTTGATGACACACTATTGCATCATATAACCATATAGGTATAATATTGTATTATGAACAAGTCACTACACACACATATTCCTGCTGATACATGCTGGACTTCCCAACAATGTGCAACATGCTCACCTGCCAACACTTGCTTGTTAAGACCTGTCAGTGGGCTTGACCAATGGTTATAACTTGCATTTTGTGTGTTTATTTGGAAAATAATGGAATCATTATTACTTTAACTCTGTTATACAATAGATAAAACATGTAAGAACGGTTTTTCAAAATTCTCTTCTTTTCTCTTCTCTCCTTATGCTTCCACTACCATAATTTTTTTTTTTACGGTTTTTTTTTTGAAGGGCATTTTGGGGTTAAGTGACTTGCCCAAGGTCATACGGCTAGTTTTTGTGTTAAGTGTCTGAGGCCAGATTTGAACTCAGGTCCTCCTGACTCCAGGGCTGGTGCTCTATTCACTGTGCCACCTAGCCACCCAAAAGTCACTTTATTTATTTTTTTTTTGCTTTTTGGAGGGGGAAGGTAGGGCAATTGGGGTTAAGTGACTTGCCCAAGGTCACACGGCTAGTTTTGTGTTAAGTGTCTGAGGCAGAATTTGAACTCAGGTCCTCTGGCCTTCAGAGCCAGTGCTCTATGCACTATGCCACCTAGCCACCCCCCACTACCATTATTTTTATTCAATGCCCCCCAATTATACCAGAGGTAACTACCACCCCTCTCCATCATTTTAGTGTCCTCCGGGGGGAGTATAGCTTATTTTGGTAACCTATAATTGCAGGGGCATCCAGGTGGCACAGTTTAAATAGAGTACCAGCCCTAGAGTCAAGAGGACCTGAGTTCAAATCTGGCCTCAGACACTTAACACTCACTAGCTGTGTGACCTTGGCTAAGTCATTTAACCCCAACTGCCCTGCCTTCCCCCCTCCAAAAAGAACAAATAAATAAATGAATGAATGAATGAATAAATAAATAAATGAAAATTGCCCAGATAAGCAGAACCAAAAAAAAAAATACTAAAATAACTCTATCTTAGATAAAAGAAATTTAACATTCACTTTTATAAGATTTTCAAATACTAAATTTTTTCCCCTTCCCTCTCTCCTCCCCAAGATGGCATGCAATCTGATATAGGCTATATATGTACAATCATATTAAAAGCTAAAAAAAGGGAAATGTTATTTTACTAAATTAAATGTTTTTTATTCCCCCTTCAAAAAAAAAAAAAAAGAAATTTAACAAGTGAACTCTCTAAGAAAGAAAACCAGGGACCAGACCAATTTATAAGCAAACTCTACCAAACATTTGAAGAATAATTAATTCCAATAATACATAAAATATTTGAAAAAATAGGTAAGGAAGTGGTTATTTTTATGAAATAAATATGGTTCTCTTTTCTAAACCAGGGAGAGTCAAAACAGAGAAAGAAACTAAAGACTGAGTCTCTCTAATGAATACTGAAGCAAAAATTTTCAGTAAAGATCATTTCAACAATGTATCACAAAGATCACACATTATGGCAGGTTAGATTTATACCAGGAATACAAGACTGGTTCAATATTAGGAAAACTATAAGCATAACCGTCTTTAACTTTAATAACAAAAACAACAAAAATCATCTGATTATTTCAATAGATTCAGAAATTTTTTTTGACATAATACAATACCCATTCCTGTTAAAAGCACACTAGAAAGCACAGAAATAAATGGAGCTTTCTTTTTCCTTTTCCTTTTTCCAGGTAGCTATCTAAAATCAAGAGTAAGTAATATTTGCAATAGCATAAGCTAGAAGTCTTTCTAATAAGACTGGGGTGAAACAAGTATCTCCAATATCACCATTACCATTCAATATGTATTCTACCAGAAATGTTAGCTACAGCAATAAAAAAAAAGAAATGGAAGGAATAAGGATAGGTAACAAAGAAACAAAACTATCACTTTTTGTAGCTGATATGACCGTTTACTTAGCTAAGTGGCATAGAGAGAGTGCTAGACCTTAAGGCCAGAGGACTCATCTTTCTGTTTGAATCTGGCCTCAGACACTAGTTGTGTGACCTTGTGCAAGTCACTTAACCCTGTTTGCCTTAGTTCCTCATCTGTAAAATGAGCCGGAGAAGGACATGGCAAGGCACTCTAATATCTTTGTCAAGAAAACCCCAATGGGATCATGAAGAGTCTGACATGACTAAAAATGACTGAGCAAAAATAGAGAAATCAACTAAAAAACTAATCAAAATAATAAACAACTTCAGCAAAATTGCAGGATACAAAATAAACCCCTACAAATGGTCAACATTTCTGTATCTTACCCAGCAGAAGACAGAAGGAGAAATTCTATTTAAAATATAAAAGACATGGGAATCTACCTGCCAATACACACCCAGGAACTATATGAACAATTACAAAATACTTCCCAGAAATAGTGTCTTAAATAACTGAAGAAATACAATTTTTTCATGGGTAGGTTGACTTAATAGAATAAAAATTACAAAACAATCTAAATTAATTTACTTCAGTGCCATACTCATAAACTTACCAAAAAATTATTTTATAGAGCTAGGAAAAAATGTCAAAACTCATCTAGAGAAACAAAAAAGGTAAATATCAAAGGAATCAATGAAAAAAAAATGGGAAGGAAGAGGGCCCAGCAGTACTACATCTCAAACTATACTACAAAGCTGTAATCAATAAATCATTCGGTACTGGGTAATGTGAGGGATAATTTGCAGTGAAGTTTCCCCATTCTGAAAAATCAAATCTAGAGTGGCTTCAGCATCCACTAGGCCTAAGTTTAGAAGTCACCTGACTTTACAGGAAACTGGGACTTAGAGCAATGGAGACCATCCCCAGTGCCACCTCAGCATAAGATATGCCAAATAAGGACAGAAGTGCTTTCTCAAATGTACATTGGGTGATCTACTGTTTCCTTTTTCTGGTACTTGAGGTAGATTGCCCAACTTAGATTGTACACCTAACTTCCAGCCATTGGAAGAAAAGGGTCAGAAGGTGGGTGGGGGAGAATTCCACTTTAGGGCTTTATAACTTCTCCATTTCCTTTTGTAAATTGCTTCTTCTCCTTGACCATTTGTTAGGAGGGTGGCCCTTTCTGGAGATCATATTAAACCATTCTTTTCTGCTTCCTACCTTGAGAAATCCGAGTATTACTTGGGTAAGGATTTCTGTCGCACAAAATTTTTGTGGTGTACACAGTTAGAAATGGAGAGGTTGATCAGGGAGACAAATTTAGGTACACAATATACAGAAGTAAATGAACACAGTGACTTAGTGTTTGATAAATCCAAAGATCCCAGCTACTGGGGCAAGAACTCACTACTCAACAAAAACTGCTGGGAAAACTGGAAAGAAATAAGGCAGGAAGTAGGCACATACCAACACTTCATACTGTACACCAAGATAAGCTCATAACAGGCACATGATTTATACAAAAAGGATGATATCATAAAGCATATTAATGGATCTGGGAAATTACCATTCAAATCTACAGATGGGCAAGAATTCTTGACCAAACAAAAGATTGAGAGACTCCAAGGAGGCAAAATCAATCATTTTGATTACATTAAAATTTTTAAAGTTTTTGCACAAACAATGCCAATGTATCTAAAATTAGAGGAGAAAAAAAGCAGAAAAAATGGTTCTTACCAACTCAAGTAAGTAGGGAGCACAGAGCAATCAATCTTCACCAAAGAAAATAATTTCTAGAAGGAAAGCAAAAAGCTAGGAAACAATTTTTATAACGAGGGCCTTTGATAAAGGTCTCATCTCCAAAATATGTAGAGAACAGAGTCAAATTTACAAGAATACAAGTCATTCCCCAATTGATAAATGGTCAAAGGATATGAACAGGCAGTTTTCAGATGAAGAAATTAAAGCTATCTATAGTCATATGAAAAAATACTATAAACCATTGTTGATTAGAGAAATGCAAATCAAAAGAACTCTGAGGTACCATATCACACGTATCAGATTGGCTAACATGACAAAATAGGAAAACTATAAATGTTGGAGATGTGGGAAAATTGGGACACTAATGCATTCTTGGTGGGTAGAATTGTGAGCTGATCCAACTATTCTGGAGAGCAATTTGGAACTATGCCCAAAACTGTGCATAGTTCCTTTGATCTAGCAATACCATTCCTAGGTCTGTATTCCAAAAAGATCAGAAAAATGGGAAAAGGACCCACATGTACAAATATACATATATGTGTGTATATATATATATATATATATATGTATTTTGTGGTGGCCAACAATTGGAAACTGAGAGGATGCCCATCAACTGGGGAATGGCTGAACAAGTTATGGTATATAAGTTGTCAACCTTCAGAAAAAGTTTGGTTAAAGGAGACAAACAAATAATGGTATTCAGATACAAAATTTATTATTTATTCCCTTAAGGCTAGATGTACTTGTGCAAGGAGGCATGACTAAAGACCTGACTCCAGAACAAAAGGATGAGAGAGCTTAAATGCATTTTAGGACCATCCCAATTAGTGAGGGTTGAGACACATAGATTTATGATCCCCATAATGGTTTAAACATAGAATGAGAAAGGAATTTCTTAATTGGATAAATGATAAAGAAAAATAAGAAAGCTGACAAAGTATCCATTGAAAATATGATTCAGAACATTTGTGTTTCCTTTACCATTAACATTTCATAACAAGGTATATGTTCAGAAAGTCTCAAGATAAGAAAAAGTCCCATCTCTCAAGTTAATGCCCTGAGTTGAGGGTCTCTTCCTGAAGGGCCATAAAGTAGGCCTCTTCTGGTTTGTTGACACAAGAAGAGGTATTCTCCCAGCTCATTCAGAGAGCAAAACAAAGCTGGGTCTACTTGGGATTTATGATCCTATTCCCAGACTTATTTGGTCTCTGGAATGGCTGAGATAGAAAGAGAACCTTTTTTGTAAAATGAAGCATAATAGTCTTTTTGATTAATTCAAACTTTGGCCAAAATATGATATTAAATTATTATCAGAATGTAATGGAATATTAAGAATATATATAATAGGGGCGGCTAGGTGGCGCAGTGAGTAGAGCGTCGGCCCTGGAGTCAGAAGGACCTGAGTTCGGATCCGACCTCAGACACTTAATGCACACACAAATAAACACCTGGCCATGTGACCTTGGGCAAGTTACTTAACCCCAATTGCCCTCCAAAAAAAGCTAAAAAAAAAAAAAGAATATATATAATATAAGAAACGAGAGCATGCAGACTTCAGAAAAACCTGGAAGAACTTATATGAACTGATGCTGAGTGAAGTGAGCAGAACCAGAAGAATATTGTACATAGTAACACTAGCATTATGTGATGACCAACTTTGATAGACTTAGTTCTTCTCAGAAATACAAGGATCTAAGACAATTCCAAGACTCACAATAGAAAATGCTATCCACATTTCAGAGAAAAAAAAAAAACTATGGAGTCTGAATGGAGATCAAAGCATAATATTTTCTTTTTTTTTGTTTCTGCTTTCTTGTGGTTTTTTCTTTGGTTCTAATTATTCTTTACAACATGACTCATGTGGAAATATGTTTAATATGATTACACATGTATTGCCTATATCAGATTGCACGCCATCTTGGAGAGGTGGGAGTTGAGGGAGGGAGAGAAAATTTAGAACTCAAAATCTTATAAAATTGAATGTTGAGGGTCAGTTAGGTGACACAGTGAATAGAGCACTGGTCCTAGAATCAGGAGGATCTGAGTTCAAAATCCAGCCTCAGCAGACACTTCACAGTAACCATGTGGCCTTGGGCAAGTCACTTAAACTCAACTGTCCTGCCTTCCCCCCTCCAAAAATAAAAGTGAATGTTAAAAACTAAAAACAAATAAAATAAAAAGGAAAAAAATAAATAAAATTAATAAATAATAATTAATTAATTAATTAAAATAAATTAAAAATAAATAAATAAAAAATAAAATAAAAAAGAATTCCATACAAAAGGACTTGGAGGCTTTGCAAATATGCAAATTAATCCCTAGGGAAAAAGAAAGGACTAGAGTTGGAAAAGGAAGGATCTTTCTTATAGAGTATACTCAGGCTTCATAAATTGTTACCAATGAACTTGTTTTAAAAAATATTTGATAACCATATTTCAATATTATTGATTTCCTTTATAATCTGATGTACTTTTATATTATGCACTTAAAAATATGATTCTGAGAAGGGTCCATAAATTTTACTAGATTGCCAAAGGGAGCCACGACAGAAAAAAACTAAGAACCTCCTGGCTAATATATTACATATGGGTCCAACTGATAATCAGCACCTGTCACCAAAGACACTTTACACTTGGATCCCCTTTGGATTCTTTCTCTGTAGTTACCTTCTTATTAAACCTACCGATTTGCTAGTAAGTAGTAACTATTACACCAGGAGATAGTCACCTCCTTTATTTTCCCTTTTATTCTTTATGTGCAGATTTAGACTTAAATGCCCAGTTTTCTCAAAGGGCACCTTTACCAGATATCCACCTTAAACCCACATAGACAATGGGGGAATTTTGTGATGGGGGAGGCCACCAACATCTGGAAGACTGGGAAAGAAAGGCCTCTTCCTTCTTGTTGAAGGTGGTATGTGAGCTAAGCCTTGAAGGAAGCTAGGCATTCTGGGTGGTGGAGGTAAGAAGTGCAGAATTGTACAGCACAAGGATATTCCATTACATTCATATACCACATTTGATCAGACCATCTCCAATGAATGGAAATCCCTTTTTGCTACCACAGAAAGTATTGCAATGAATATTTTATCTATGAGACTTTTCTGAATCTGACCCCCTTGAGTTCCAGGCCCATCAGTCAGATCTCAGAGTGAGAGACAAGGAGACTTTTGAACATGATTCTTTACCACAGATTACATTTTAGAATTACTTTGTACAATTGTACAACCAGAGGTGGGATGGAGTATTTAGGTTATAGAAGTTAGGCCCCTAGGGCTGGAACCTGGAATTTGAGAATTTTATTAGGGAGGAGTCAGATAAAGACTGTTAAGGCCAAAGAGAGGAGTTGCATTTTATCTTAGAGGCTAGTGGGAACCCTGGGGGGCTCTGGTCACACTGGCTTTTT